>WOXC01003811.1:0-1200000 GCA_011680675.1 Gymnobelideus leadbeateri
CTGGGGCCTGGGCTCTGTCTCTAATGTGGTAGGAAGGGCCATGGAGGCTTGACAAGCCTGGCTGAAGACTCCCTACACATACCGTTGTCTTCTTAGAGTTGCTCTGATTAGGGAGGTTCAACTGGTAGGAGGTTCCTACCCAGTTCAGGGCTGCCATTAGGGCAGGAGGCATAGGATTGAGTGGAACAAGGATGGGCCCTGGGACAGGGAATGTTTTTCAGGTTCATCTCAGCATCCCACCAAGGATGATGCCATCTTTGTCACCAGATCACTCCCAAACCCCAGTCTTGATGAGCTGGTATTGGATACTCTTTCCCCAACCAGGTGAAAGTGCCCATGAAATTCAATGGCCAGTCAGGGGTGCAGCTGCGACCCCCTCGGGACCTGCAGGATCTGGCTGCATACACAGCTCTCAAGTTCTACATCCAGAGTTCAGAGCCACCCCAGCAGGAGGGCCAGGACAGCGGCAGCCAGTTTGTCCTCTACATGGGCAGCCATGAGGTAGCTGTTTGTGGGAGGTCAGGGAGCAAGCCACACTCAGTCTGAGTGTCCACAAGAAAGGACCCCTGGGACTTGTGTGTGCTGAAGCTCATTATCCCCATGTTGACCAAGAGGCGCAAATCCATTTGGCTGGAGGGAGTGGGAGGGGAAAGGGGCAAGAGCCACCAGAAGAGAGAAGGAAGGCGGCTCTTGCCCCAGGTCGAATATCCTTCCCTATTCTGACCTCCAGGCCTCTGGGGACTATATGGGGGTGATCCTGCATGAGCACAAGGTGCAGTGGGTTTACCGGCTTGGGGAGGCAGCCCACAGGACCCTGACCATCGATGAAGACATCGGGGAGCAGTTTGCTACTGTCAGCATTGACAGGTCTCTCTCCTAGCCCCTGCCTTCTAGACACCCAGGCCTTGAGGCCTTCAGAGGGGAGGGAAGCAAGGGCCTCTCCTCCTCAGAAGTCCCTTCAGAGGGGAGGCAGTGTGATGCAATGCAGAGAGTACCTGAGTGGAATTCAGGAGACTTAGCCTTTAGCTCTTACTGCAGCTCAGTCCCGTTTGTGTTATGTGGCTTCACTTCCCTTAACCTCATTTCCCCCAGCTGAGAAATGAGAGAATCAGTCTTCTATGGGAAAGACATAGGAAGGAAGGGACAGGGGAAAAATGCTGGGGAGACAGGCTAATGGTGGGGGACACCAGGGGAGCACAGACTGAGATATCTTTAAGGCTCCCGTTTTTCCTTTCTCTATTTTTAGGATCCTTCAGTATGGCCACATGTCTGTCACAATGGAGAAGCAGACGGTGCATGAAACCAAGGGAGACAGTGTATACCCTGGGGACCAGGGTCTACTCAACCTGAGACCCCAAGACTTTGTCTTCTTTGTGGGAGGCTACCCTTCCAACTTCACAGTAAGCCCAGGAAAGGACCTCATGAGATGAGGAAGGGAGAGGAGGAGGGGAAAGACAAAAATCCTGTTCTCTGACCAGTGATGTACAAATGAGCAAACACTTCTATTAGACTCAAAACAATCAACCGAGGGAGGTTAATTTAGTGTGAGGCCCTAGAAATATAGACCTAAAAACTGACGGTCTGTCCTTAATGAGCCTTTATTCTTCTAGAAAGAACATGACGTGTGTATAGATAAGAGAGGATGTGATAGGGCCAAGACAGATCTGACAAAATGCTGTAGAGAATTTGAATAGGGGATAACATTTTTAGCTTGGTTAGTGGGGATGGGGAGGAAATTAAGGGAAGCTTCCCAGAAGAGAGAGGAGAGTGAGGCGGGCTTTTAAGCTAAAGGATTCTGCGATGCAGAGAGGAGGAGGCCCACCTCCCACCTCATCCATCACACTGCCTCCTGGCAGACAGTCCTCAGAGAAGGAAGTTCTGAGGCTCCCTCCATCACCTCTCCTCACAGCAGAAATCCCTCACCACTTGGCATCTCACTTATGCCCACCGTGCTGCAGTCTTTTTTCCTGTTCTGCCACAGGTTGGAGATAGAACCCAATTGCCAACCTCTCCAATGTAATCAGGGCATCCTGGTCTTCCATTAAGCCCTGTTCTCTAATTCTGCCTTGTGTCTCCTCAGCCTCCCAGGCCTCTGCGTTACCCTGGTTACCGGGGCTGCATTGAGATGGATACCTTGAATGAGGAGGTTGTCAGTCTTTACAACTTTCAGAGGACCTTTCATCTGGACACAGCCTTGGACAAACCCTGTGCCAGGTGCGTGCCTTCCCCACCCCCACCCCATCTCCTACCTTAGATCCCCTTCTTGGATCCCTGGGAGGGTGTAAGTCAAAGCTGGGAGCTGCTGGGCCAGGAAGGAGGAGGGAGGTCTCAGGTTTGTCTCCTTGACCAGATCCAAATCCACGGGGGACCCCTGGCTGACAGATGGCTCCTACCTGGATGGCACGGGCTTTGCGCATATCAGCTTTGAGAGTCAGCTCAGTAGCACCAAGCGCTTTGAGCAGGAGCTGAGGCTGGTCTCCTATACTGGCATCATCTTCTTCCTTCAGTACCAGGTATGGCCACCATTCTCCCAGCCTCTTCCTTACTTCCAGGCCCATTGATGCTGTTGATCATAGATCTAGAGCTGGGAGTCCATCAAGTCCAGCCTCTTCCTTTTACATATGAGGAAACTGAGGCACATAGGGGTCACACAGATTGCAAGCGCAGAAGGTGGAATTTGAACCTGAGTTGCTTGTGCCTCTGTCCCAGCTTCCTGTCCCCCCTTTCCCTTCCCCTCTTTCTCCTAATTCCCCTCCCAGCCTCCCTTCTCACCTTTTCCCTTTCTCTCAGGACCAGTTCCTATGTCTGGCTGTCCAGGAAGGCCACCTCATCCTCTACTACGATTTTAGCCATGGGCTGCAGACTGCCACCCCCCAACAGGAGCTGACACCCCTCACCTCATCCAACAAAGCGGTAATTTGGCCCCTTCTCTATCTTCTCACCCTTCTCTGCACTGTCCTAGGAAATGGAGATGGCTCAGATCCCCCTAAGTTCCCCCAGGCATTTTCCTTGTGGGGACACAGGGACTTTGGCTCCTGGACCCTGCCATGCTTCCTGTAAGACTGTGTGGGCCATGAGGACTTTAAGATGGAATGGGACTCTGGGACTCTGATAGGCCTTGAATGTCTGCTCCTCTGCTTCTCCTTCACCTTAGATCCAGATTTTCATCATGGGTGTGACAGGACGAAAGCGGGTCCTGGTCCGTGTGGAGCGAGTGTCTGTCTTCAGCTTGCAGGAGGAGAATATGCTAGAGAATGCTGACTCCTATTACCTGGGAGGAGTTCCTCTGGCCCAGCTTCCTCCCAGGTAAGACACCTCCCTCCTTCCTTTCCCTCCCAAGCCAGCTAGGCCCTGTATGTGAGAAGCAAGGGTTCTGAGCTGCAGGAGTTCAGAGATGGGAAATATTTTAGTGTGGCCTAGAGGAGTCAGTGCAGGCTACCTGGAAAGGAGAGGGACAAGCCGAGCCTGTAAGGATGGGCAGCTTTTGAAGAGATGGCGGGGATGGGCAACATCTCAAAGATGAGAAGCCACAGAAGGGAGCAGAAATCTGTCAAGTCCTCTGTCTTCTCTTCCCAGCCTAAGATCCCTGTTTCCCACTGGGGGGTCTATCCGAGGCTGTGTGAAGGGCCTGAAAGCCCTTGGCAAATACGTGGACCTGAAGAGACTGAATACAACGGGCATCAGCTCAGGATGCACTTCTGACCTTCTGGTGAGAGATCCGTTACAGATCAGCCTTCTGGTCTTCAGCATAGCCCCCTGACAGCTGAGGCCTGCGTGTCAGGTGACCCAGGTGTTAGGCATGTTCCAGTTTTCTGGAAAAACCTCAGTTTTTTCCTCTGAAAAACAGGGATGATGACTCCTGTCCTGCCTTTCTCATAAGGTAGCAAGAATAGATGGGAAAAGGTGATGCCACAGGAAGGGGCCCTTGCTCCAGAGTCAGGGGACCTGTGTTCCAGTCTGACTTCTAACACTTGTTAACTTCCCCAGGCCTCAGTGTCCTTCTCTATAAAGTGAAGGGGTTGGATTAAATGACCTTTGATATACCTTCTATGTCTCAAGCTGGGATCCCACATGCTGTTTAGTACAGCACATATATCCATTGTCACTGAGATAACTTCTGTGCTCTGGGCTGCTGTGAAGGTGGGGGATACCCAGGGACCTCAGAGAGTACACCCCTGAACCTTTCTTCTCATGTACCCCTCTCATTCCAGATTACACGATCCATGACCTTCCATGGGCATGGCTACCTGACCTTGGCCCTCAGAGATGTGCCCCCTATTACTGGAAACTTCTACACTGGTTTTGGCTTCCGTTCTGCACAGGACAGTGGTCTTCTCTACTATCATGCCTCACCGGTATACGCACCTACTTCTGGGGGGATTCTGGCCTAAACCCACAGTAGCCCTTCCTGTCCTTTCCAACTCTAAGCTGAATCTGTCTAGCTTCACTCTTTCCTTGGACGGGCAAGAAGGAGGCCCTTCCATGCAAGCCCCTCTATCCCTGCCCTTCAGGAAGCCAAATCTTTAGTTCTTTTGTGGATTGGGGATGGGCCCAATGTCACAGGAGAGTAATGATTCCTTCCCTTTTCCCTGGATCTGCCAGCGTAGCCAGGAGTCCTAATGTGCTCCTTGCTCGGGTTCTTCCCCCTCACGGCGTCCATACCAAGATCTCTATGCCTCTTTCCTTTTGCTGACCATATGATGTTTCCCTCGTGGCACCAGGAGGGTATTTTCCAGGTGTCTCTAAGACAGGGTCGCGTGACGGTCAAGTTCCTTAGGATAGAGATCATGACAAGAGGTGCTTATGCTGATGGGGTTTCGCACTATGTTGCAGTCTACAGTAATGACACCGGGTGAGCTTTCTGACTTACTTGATCTCCTCCCCTCCCCCTCCACCTACCATGCTTCCTGGTGATTAGAACTCAGCTCTAGTTATCAACACTGAGGGAGAGAGAATTAAGAGGGACAGAAAGAGCCCAGAACTGGGAGCCAGAGGTTCTAGTGTCCAAATTCCAGCTCCACCACTGCCTCGCTGTGGCCTTCATTTGTTCATCTGTAAAATGGGGCTAATAATCCAGCCCTATCTCACAGTTTGTAGGGATCACATATGTCACATATGTGACAGTGCCTTATAAACTAAAAAAGCCCATGAATTCTAGTATTTCTTGGCATGCCAGGTGGTGCATTGGATAACGTGCTGGGCTTGGAGTCAGGGACCTGAGTTCAAATCCAACCTCAAACGAGATGATATTTATAAAGCACTTAGCACAGTGCCTGGCAAATAGGAGGTCCATAATGAATCTTTCCCTTTCCTCTCTGTCCTGCTTTCCCTCCCTTTCTGTTCCTTACCCTCTCTTCCCCCTTTTCTCTCCTTCCTGAAACTCTCATGTCTCACCATGGTGCATAGGGGAGCACTGATGCTTGATTTCTTTGCCAGGAGGGCCCAAGCACTGGCTTCTCCTACCAAGTTAGGAAGGGCTTCGAGGATGATCCTGGTGACAGCTTCTGTCTTGTCCAAGAATCCATCCTGCTAACCAGAGAGCAGCTCATCCCTCAACAGAGGGTGGGCTTCCAAGTGACGAATGTTGTTACCCACTGCTCATACAGAGGGGGTGCTGACTGAAGAGATCACCTGTGTTAATGAGGCCATAGAGCCTTAAAGTGTTTTGTATTTATTATTATTATAAACAGTGCACATTTATATATTACTTCAGTTTGCAAAGCCCTTTACAGAGATTATCTCATTTGATGCTCAAACCCTCTGAGGTCTGAGCTGTTATTACCCCCATTTGACAAAATGAAGAACCTAACATTGAGAGAGACTAATTACTTAACAGTCACACAGCTAATAAGGGGAGAGGTTAGATTGGAGCTTAGGTCTTTGTGATTCCAAGTCACCATATTGCCTCCTGTTGTTAAGAGGTACAGTGGCATGCCTGAGCTATCAAACATTTCTGTTTGAACTTAGTGTATGTTGTGTAGATTCTGTTAATTACTAATTCATTCATCACATTTATTGAGCACCCAGGTGTGCAGGGTCTTGTGCTCTATTACAGATTTAAATAGAGTGTCCCCATGGGTAGGAGAGTTTGCAAGTCTGTTGGAATCATTCACTATTAACTAAACATCTATTTTGTGTGTCAGGTTGGACTGCTCTCCTTGGACAAATCCTTGTAGATGGAAATTGTGGGTGTTGTTGAAATGGTATCATGGAGAAAGGACCTTGAAGGCTGGGAGAAATTCCCCTCTTCACAAGGGCTTTTGTCCTTCCAGGGTCTGGCTGTATGTGGATGACCAACTCCAAGGAGCAGAGCACCAGGGGGGCCGGTCTCATCGTCAGGTTCCAGCCGAGGGTCTTCCTCGTTTCCTTCTTGGGGGGCTGCCTGAGTCTGGTGCCTTCCAAAATCTGACTGGCTGTATCAGCAATGTCTTTGTCCGGCGGTGAGTTGTAAAGAGAGGTTCAAGGCCAGGGACCCCCACACCTTCAGTCCAGGAGATTGCTGGCTTTATTACAAGCCTGGCTGGAGGCTAAACCATTGGGGGAGCAAGGAGGCTGGCTGTCAGTATCCCCAGAGTATTCTGTGACATAGCTGCACTTGGTCCCCAGGGTATTAGAGGCCCAGCATGTTGTCGACCTGCAGCAGAATATTCAGAATGTCAACGTGACCACAGGCTGCACTCCCCCAGAGGAACCACTCCAGCTCAGGGCATCCCCAAGGAAGTTCCGAAGGAAACCCAAGGTTAGAGTTGTTTGCTGATGGGTGGCTGAGAATAGGAAAGAAGGTCTGGGAGCGAGAACAGTCGGGTGGAATAGAAGGCACCTGTCTTTCTACTCTCTCCTGCCCCTTCACCCCAATCCTCTGTCCCCCAGGCTGCTCTCCATGACCAAGGGATGTCCCCAGACTCTACTTGCCAGTTCTCCACCCATCCCAAAACCATCAGAAATGCCTACCAATTTGGGACTTCTCCTGCCAGCCGTGTAGAGTTTGCTCACATCCCGTTCTCTTTCCAGGAGCGGTAAGCATCATCTCACTCTTGAAGTTCCAGGGTGGGAGGCTGGGTGTATCAGGAGAAACCAAGCATCTCGGAATCTGACACCATATTTTCTGGGCCATATCTCATGCAGGATGCACTTCTCTATGGACATCCAACTTCGCTCACCTCGTGGGCTACTTCTGGCTGTGCCCACTGTAAAGTCAGGAAGCCCCTTCCTGGTCCTCTACCTCAGTCATGGCCACTTTGTCCTCCAGGCTGGAGGCCATGGAAAACCTTTTCGAGTCCGAAGCCATGAGCGATACAAGCCAGGAGGCTGGCATACGGTAAGGTACACAGAAGTGCCAAATGTTCCCCAGAAACCATTCTCCTATCCACCAGAGGAAAACTGAGTCATTTTGGATTGGAATCAGAGTAGCTGATACAAACATGAGAATTGGAAAAGATGGAGATTCCTTTTAGAAGCCTGGAATGATGACTTTTTTCTTCCTCTCTTGGCTAAACTCCTTGAGAACTCTTTCTACATTAGATGCCTCCGCTTCTGTCCTCTCTTTCTCTTCTGAACCATCTGCAATCTGGCATCCGATATCGTGAGATTCTCAGATGGAATGTCAGATTAGGTGACCAGTCTTAGAATTGGGATGAGAATGCATGAGGCCAAACCCATATGGCTAGAATGTGTCCAAATCTGGTCTTCTCCTTGGTTTCCCCTGGGACATGAAGAAAGATTTGAGGATAGTCATTTCCTACCCTCCTCAGGTCTTTTTCAGCCGAGAGCAGAATCGAATTCAGCTGGTGATTGATGGGCTTCAAGCCCAGAGCAGTGAGGGGGCTCGTGCCCACCGGAGGGCATTGCCGGGCCATGGATCAATCTATGTGGGTGGCATCCCCTCTCGCCGCAGCTGGACTCATCTCCCAGTAAGAGAAGGGCCCCAACACCATCTCTGTTGAACCCTTTTCCTCATGAACACTCCATCTTCCTTCTACCTCCCCGCTACTGCCCATCCATCCCCCTTTGTGACCTAGCCCAACCCCCAAGGCTCTTGTAAGTCACACAAGCTTTCCCCCCAGGAAGCAGCTGGCACTGGCTTTAAAGGATGCATGAGGAACCTGAAGCTGAATGGACAGCCTCTGGAGACCCCGACACAGCTCCATGGAGTGATACCATGTTACACTGGGACCCTGGAGAAGGGACTATTCTTTGCTGCAGAAGGAGGAACTGTAATGTTAGGTCTGTGAACTTCTTCCCTTTGACTTTTTTTGGGCCCTGGATAGGGTTGGGTGAGATAAGGTTGGAACTAGAAGCCTCAAGAGAGCTTCCTGATCAGCCCCACTCCATATCCCATAGATCCCCCCAAGGTTTGGGGGCCAGATCTGGAGCTAGTGCTGGAGGTGCGTCCCAGGACAGCAGTTGGACTCATCTTTCACCTAGGCTCAAGGCAGGGACCACCCTACATCAGACTTGAAGCAGACGGACACAAGGTGAGTGGGGCCAGGACAGCTGGGGCAACCCTGGCCTAGGAGGATGTCTGCCCCTGCCCTGAGGGAGGGAGGAGGCTTGAAAACCCAGTCACATGTTCTGATCCCACATCATGGTTTGGAGGTGACCCTCTGTCTCTACCCTGTAACATACATAGGGGTATGCCAGCAGCCTACTGACCTGGAAAGTCTTTTTTGTTGGCCATCAGGTGAGGACCAGCCTAGCTTAGCTTGGAGAGGCTATCACTGGATAGTGACTCACCAGGCAGGAAGTGTCTTTGGCCACAACAAATTCATGAAACCATCTAAATAAGGCAGGGAGAGGTTGTGTTCCACCCTAGAGGGTACCCAGAGTGAGGCAGTCACAGGCCCTAGCACATAGTAAACCTTAATAAATACTTGTTGTCTGACCAAAGGTATCTGGTCCATTGGTAGAGACTCTTTTCCATGCCTTAATAAATGTCTTAGTGGAAGGGTGGGGAACCTTCAGCCTCAAGGCCACATGTAGCCCTCTAGGTCCTTGAGTGTGGTCTTTTGACTGAGTCCAGGTTTTACAGAACAAATCCTTTTATTAAGGGGATTTGTTCTACGAAGTTTGGATTCAGTCAAAAGGCCTCACTCAACACTCACCAGAGTGGTTACTTATTGGCCTGAAAGCAGTTGACTGCGGCAGTACCCAGGTCATGGGGTAACCTGTGAGCAGAAACCTGTTCTCCCTGGTTGGTTCTCCTCCTCCTTCTCCAACCACGAGTGTCTCCCTTGCTAGCTCTTCATCCAGGTCATGCCAGCTAACAGTGGGTGTTGGCCCAAGGCTCCATGCTAGCCCCTTTCCTCCGTTCCTGCTATACTATTTCCCTTGGTGATCCTATTTGCTCCCATGGATTCAATTACCACCTCTATATAGATGATGCTCAAATCTATTTGTAAAAGAAACTGAGGAAGATGGGTTAATGAGTTGCCCAGAGTCTGCACACAACTAGTACAGTACTTATCTATGAACTGAGGTCTTCCTGGTTAGGGCCCTTAACCTCTCTCCTGACCTCTGGTCTTACATCTTTCCCTGCTTATTAGACAGTTTGAACTGGATGTCTTGGATATGTCCCAAACTGAGCTCATTATCTTCTGTCCTGTTTTACTGTTGAGGGTGCTCCCAGCCTCTTCCTGTCTCACTCTGTTGCCAAGGCCAGACTTGCAGCCTGGGTGTCATCCTGAACTCCTTCCTCTCTCCCCCTCTCACCTGACCCAGTCAGTTGCTATCTCTCCAATCCCCCCTCCTCCGACTCTATCTGCCCCACTCTGCTATGGGCCCTCATGCCTGCAAGCCTGGATTACTGCAACAGCGGCCCTGCCTCCAGTCTTTCCTTACTCTGGTCCATCTTCCTAATACAAAGATCTAACCATCAGTCCTCTATTTAATCAATTCTATTCCAGAATCAAATGTAAAATCTTCTATTCAAAGCTCTTCATAAACCGACCCCCTTCCATCTCCTCAGGCTTCGTACACCTTGGTTCTGCCCTCTCCCTTCATTCTCTGACAATTGCTGTAGTCAAAAATAATCATCACCAAGTAACCCCCACCTTCTTGGTAATGAGGTTCTCAATTTTCCTAAGCTGGACAGAAAATTTCTCTCTCTCTCCTCCCCTTTCTCCTTTCTCCTCTCCCTCCTTTCCCCCACTCCCGGAAACTATGTTTAAAACACTTTCATTTTGGTAGAACCTACTAGAGGAGCTTTGCAAGCATGGCCTTTTTAGAAGCCTGGGTCATCATCACCATGCCAGTAAGGCATGGAAGGGATTTAGTGTAGGATCAATGACATTGTCAGTCCAAGTGGTTGGGTGGGCACTGGTGCCCTGAAGAGTGGATTCTGTAGTAATAAACATAAAATAGCTAATTAAAATCCACCTTTCATTTGATCTTTTTCCCCAATAGATATATTCTCTCTCTCTCTCTCTCTCTCTCTCTCTCTCTCTCTCTCTCTCACACACACTCACACACACACACACACTTTATACATTGCTTAATTTTGTCCTCCCAATAGCTCTGTGACATGGGTAGGTTAAATATTGTCAACAAAATCTTCCTTTTACAGCTTTCAATGAATTGTCTCATGTGTTGTCTCAGGTGCTTGTCAGAGCCAACAGTGGGGCAGGGGAGTTCTCCACATCGGTGACTCGGCCTCCTCTCTGTGATGGACAGTGGCACCGGATTGCAGGTGAGGTGATGATTTCCCCCTCCCCCGCCCTGACCTCTGTCCATAGCTTTCTGGCCTAGGAACTCCCTAGTTGTCTGAATGGAGTGCTTGCTAACCTACATGTGTTCTTGTTCAGATCTCAGGTATGCAATGTGATTGGGGGAAGTAGACTCAGCTCACATTCCTCATTAGATTGTATGAAGTTGTGGGGGGGGAAGCTTGTCAAGGATCCATATAGGGAGAAAGTCCCAAGAAATGATTCAGAGATGGCCATGAGCCTGGCCAGTGCTTGGGGAGGAGGGAGGGGCAGGGAGAAACATGGAGGTGATTGGCCTAGCCATACCAGTGTTTGTGGTAGGGTAGAGATAGATCATGGCAGACCTTGAAATATCAGGATGGGGAATTCGGATCTTTCTTTTGGGAAGCTATGAGGTCTTTGACCAGGGGAGAGGCCTAATGAAAGTCTGATGGGAAGAGAGTTGAGCCAGAAGACTGCTAGATTGGGGGTGGGGGTGGAAATGGTTATGAGAGAAACAAACAAATTCAGATGGCCAATCCCCACCCCGCCAAAAGAAGTACAAATTTACAAATACACACATGAGTTACTTTGTGGATGGGAAAGGTTAGAACATTTTCACTTAGGTGGTATTCCTAGGAAACCCAAGGTCTCTCCACATACAAGGTTGTCTCCCCACTCAGTTCAGACTAGAAATACCACTTCCTTTCTCTATATTCCTTTCAATGTCCATGGCTCTGCTCTGGGGAGTCCTAGGGCAAGTTGGCAGGACAGCCCTCTGGGGGAGGAGCTAAGCCAAGGACCTCTCTCTCAGTGATTAAAGGAAGAAACATGCTCCAACTTGATGTGGATACAGAAGGCAATTACACAGTGGGTCCTGCCATAATTCCTTCCATTGTCACCAAAGAACCTCTTTACCTGGGAGGTCTACCAGGTAAGTTCCACTTGTAACTCGTTGGGGGAACTACCTTCCAGAAGGGGTTTAGGGAAGACTGACAATCTTTTATTTTCATCTATTTAAAGGATGTCAGTCTAGTGTTCCTTCCCTATCTTGCAGTGCAAAAAGCACTGTTCTAGGAGGAAGAGGATCAGGATTCTAATCTTCGCTCTACCAATGACTTGCCCTGTGTCCACAGACAAATTGAGTCATCATTCTAAGCCTCAGTTTCTTCTTAATATAAAACAAAGACTAAGATCATCCACCCCGTCTAACGAGCCTAATAACCAGCATTTCTATAGTGCTTTAAAGTTTGGAAAGCACTTTATTCAATCTCATTTGATCCTTGCAACACTCTAGTGAGATAGATGCTGTCATTATTCCTGTTTTCCAGGAGAAGAAACTGAGGCTGAGAGATTAAGCCCAGTTTTGTCCCAAATCAAAGAATGAGGTGATAAAACCTTCCTCCAGCCCACTATTCACCCAGCATCCAGGGGAAGCTTTAGGGTAGCAATCTCCTAAATCTGTGATTTATGGTGTAAGTACACCACCTAGGCAGATGGCAACCTTTCTATGAATTAGTACAGTATTTAAGAGTTACTGTGGTCAACAAAAGCTATCAACTGAGGCTAACACAGCAACTCCCTGCTCTTTGGGTAGCAGACACACACTTGGTCACCAGGCTGAAACTCAAACCTTTCCAGCGAGGAAGCCCTATGGGAGGTTGTACCCTGGATCCTCTAAGCCTGGTAACTTGCACACAAAGTCTACAGAATACTTTCTTCCTAACAACTCTGAGTTAGGTAGTACAAAATTATCCCCATTTTGCAGATGAGAGAGGAAATTTAGAGAGTAAGACTTGTTTGAATTCACCCAGCTAGTGTTTGAGCCAAGAACTGAGGCAAGGTCTTCTGAATCCAAGTCTAGCACACATCTTTCCAATAATAATTCTTAGGTATTGCCATGAGACATATCAGCTGTTATTTCTGTAGACCATTTTAAAAAGGTGCATACTTCTATCCATTCTCTCACATAAGTCTTGTCACCCTTTGAAGTCTGAAAATGCAATAAATATGTATTAAGTACCTACTGTGTACAGAGCCTAGAAATAGGAGACAAGACAGCCCTTGTCCTCAGAGAGCTTAGTGTCCAATAGGAGAAAAAGATCAGTTTACTGATAGACTAAGTATTGTACTTAGTTGAGAGACCCCTGAATTTAGAAGTCAGGAAGACTAGAATTTGAACCCATCAGTGTCTCTCTGGGCAAGTCACTTAATCTCTCAGTCTATTTCCATCTGTAAAACAGGAGTGCATATCTCACAGAGTGTTACAAAGACTGAATGAGATAATGTATATAAAGTGCTTTCTAAACCTTAAAGAAAATATAAATGTATAATTTATATAAATATTTTTATAAATATAATGTATTTACAGTTATATAATTTATATACATTATATAAACTATTTATATAACATGCATAAATATAAAAATAAATGTTCTTATGCTCGTTAGACAGGGACAGGTGATCTTGGTCTCTGTTTTACATTAAAAGGAAACAGGCTTAGCATGGTGATTCACCTTGTCCATGGGCAGTCGGTGGTAAAGCAGAATCAGGACTAGAATTTGGATCCTCTGGCCACTGGGATGGTGCTCTTTGCATTACATGATGGAAGGGGCACTAGACTGACAATGGGAAGACCCCATTTTGAGTACAACCTCTGACACTAGGCGTGCAGCTCTGGGCAGGGCATGTGGCCTTGCTCAGCTCAGCTTATATTAAGGGGTATGGTGGGCTGTTTGGTAAAACTTGAGAAACGTCAGCTGTTAAAATACAGTGAACCTGTTGTCCCTGTATGGAGGTCATTAATGTTCCCATGCCATTCTTCAGATTCTTCTTAGTGCTGAGTTTTACACAGTAAGATGTTTGGACTATCAGCTCTGAACTGGTCAGCTTAGCATGTAGGATAATATAGACGAGAGGGTGGCCTATGTTCCCTATAAAAAGCTTTTTAATAGTATAGCCATGTCCCTCTTAATCTGTCTTCTCCACATAAAAAAGATGAATGTTCCTCTAGTGAATATGAATATGTAAATATGAAAAATGAATAGCTGCTCCTCTATCACTGCCAGTATTCATGAAAGCTCACCTTAAGACTCACAGCCAAAAGACTTAGTTAGGGACCACACTGGCGGTCTGGTGAAGAACATGTGTCCCTTCTTAGAATGCTTTTAAAGGCATAAAATACATAGGGTTACAAAGGAGACCAGTTATATTGAAGTAGTTACCTAAAATATCACACACAGACACAATGTGCCCTAAACTCAAGATAAAAACCTTAATGGAACATGGGTTGGGTAAAGTTGGGAGTAAGGGGAGGTAGTCTAGATAGTGCTGTTTAATTTACTTCCAGGCTTAACTATTGTTTTCTGTTGACTTCCTTGTCACTATCTCTCTTGCCCTCCCTTCCTCCCCCATCCCACAGAGACTTTGAAGCCCATGGTTCCACCATCATCTCTACCTGGTTACTATGGCTGCATAAAGAATTTTGTGGCAAACCGTCACCCTATCGACTTGACACGCACTGGCATTATCCAAGGGTCAGTGGGTGCAAGTGGCTGCCCAGTCATGTAAATAAATGGCCCAGACACATAGGAGATTAAAGCTGCCCTGCTGCATATAGCCCCTCTGGCCCCTTTCTCTGGTTAGTAAGTATTGGCAGACTCTGCACTCCATCATCTTTTCAGTATTTTTCACCCCAAGTGGGGAAATTTGGATAACTGACTTAAGCATTAGACACTTTACAACTCATCATGTATGAGGAAGTAAATTTAGTATGTCTTCTGTAAACAAAGAACCAAAAGTGGGGCTACGCATTTCTGGGCCTGAGATGGTGCTAAGAAAAGGTGGTACTCCAGTCATGCTGCTGGTTTGCCCACCATCCACAGAATCTCAAAGCTGGAAGGGTCCTCCGGAGGGAATCTAGGGCACCCCAGACCAAAGTGTGAATTCCCTCTCCCTCTGCAATACCCGAGCCCATCCATCCAGCTTGTGCTTAAAGATTCTAGGGATGGAGAACTCACTACCTCTCGTTCCGTTTTTGAATAGCTCTACTCCGTAGGAGGATTTTCTTACCTTTAGCTTAAATCTTCCTCCCTGTAACTTTTAGCCACTAACTCTAGTTCTGCTCCCTTGGGCCAAATTAAAAAAAAAAAATCTAAATCTTCCTTCCACATGACAGTCCTTCAGATACTTGAAGATAGTGATCATGTCCCTGCACCACTAAGTCTTCTCCAGGTTAAACATCTCTCATTCTCTTAATGATCCCCATAGATTGCTTTGAGTCTATATATTTATTCCCATTCTATGCTTCCAACCCCTTTCCTTCCTTTCAGGGTCACATTCACCGATTCTTGTGGTTGTAGTACAGATCCAATGACAACTTTTCTTCTCTCCACCTAGCTCACTTTGCGCACTTACACATTTACATGTTTTTTTTTAATATACATATGCATATATATATATTTGTGTGTATATATCTAGATGTACGGGGATGAATCTTATGTCTGGAAATGATTTATAAATTATGTTTTTTATATAATTGGGTAAATATTATAAAATGGGTTAATCTTTTATCTTTCAGTGAGTTTCATTATGACTTTTTCACCCTTTTTCAGTGTAGAACAAAAGCTTTGTAAATCACTGGTACATACTTTTGAAAGCAATAATAATAAAAAAAAGAAATGTGCTTATTTTGAATACTGATTAGTACAATGAAATGGAAAAAATCCTGTCTACTTGGTCAGAGAGGGCTTGATGGCAGCATCAAGCATTGTGATATTAAGCTAGGTGTTTTGCCCAAGCATCTCACCCTGCTTAATTTCACTGCACACAGACACACATTGGCTATTTTTATTTTAAAAGTCTGTTCCTTGTTTTCAAGATTTTGAAAAACCTCTTTAGACAACCAAGCTGTCAGTCTCTAGATGCATCTGAAGCACCCAGAATAACTTTAAAAAAGAAAAAATCAGTATATTTAGTGATGGAGCCACATCTGGAAAAACAGTTTATTTGCTCTGGAAAGCTGACCCACTTCAGCTTTCATGCAGTATATAATTTAGCAGATGTTACCCAGGGAAAACTTGTCAAGCAAGGTTCCACCTCTGCCTGCAGACATTAACAGGATGTCCATGACCAACATCCTGGCACTCAAGCTCCAGCTCTCCATGAGCTCACAAAGTATTTCCTCACCGACAATTTATATCTGAAGACTAGGCAAAGGGCATTTGCTAATCACTCCTTCTATTTCTGGCACACACAAAAACTAGAGTTGGCAGATAAAAGAAAAGTCCTTTATTTTATAGGCTGAATGTAGGCATGAGTGTAGGCAATAAACTAGTGACACTACTGCAGTCACTTAATTACTAAGAATTTCCAATATCTTAAAAGACAGCAAATAATTTAATCTAAACTCATATCTTCCTCTTCGTCTTTCTTGTCCTTTGCATCTCCTTCCTTTTGGTCTGACTTGGCATTGTTCTGCATGGCTTTGGCAAATGCTTCGACATCTAAAATATCATTAAAAATATATCATCATCAGTTCTTGCCCCACGCCAGGAACGCTTTAACAATCAGCCAAAGTGCTTTGATAACAGGAAATTAAAATAAAAGTGTGGGATTTCTTAGAAATCTGCAAACACTAGCAAGGCTACAGCAATTTTTTAAAAACCCACACAAACTAGGCTGAAGAGAGATTACAATTTGCTCCATTAAGCAAATCAAACTTTGTCAGATGTGCCAAAATGAAGTGTTCTCTGAATGTTCTTACCCAGGAGAAATGTTTCTAAACAAATCATTACATAATTTAGGCTGTAAAAAAAATTAACTGTTACATAAGAATTCTTCAAATCTTGAAGAAGTATTTCATTTAAGGGAAGAAAAAAGGTACTTACCACCCTTATTTGCCGCATCCACAGCTTCAGTTGGTAAACCAAACTGACTCATAAGTGGGCCAAGCTGTCCTGAGGCTAAGGCGGCACTGAACATACTTAATGCCTACAAATGAAAGGCATTCATGAAAAATGATTAAAACTTTCTGGGTTTTTTTCCCCAAGAATATACCTAAGCCCAGCTCTCCAAGGAAATTAATCAAATATCTATTATGTACAAGATACTGAGACTGCACCATCTAACACCAAACTCTGACAGTGGAGGGAGCCATTGTTTCTGAACACTTATGTAATGTAACCTAGGAGACAAGAGAGAATGCCTAAAGACCCACAGGAGGCAGGCCTAAGCTAGTGAATCACATGGTGACAAAATCTCCAAATGGGTATGGCATATCATAAAACTTCTTCTGACTCAAAAGAGAAAGAAGAGGGGGAGGACAGAGAGTTCCACCATCATATGGAATGATGGTTAAGAAATCTGACAGGCAGCTCTAAGCTTAGCTAGCTGGCAATGGGAAATAAAGGTCGATGACTACATTCCTACCTGCTGAAACTGAGGAGAGGTCAACGTGTTCTGAATCTCTTCGGCAGTCTGTGGAAGAGATTCTCCAGAGGGAAGATAAGGCAGCAACCGCTCTTGGACTTCAGCATTGGCCAGAATAGGAGCCATGATCTCTGGAGTGAGTACACTGGCCAAGTCAACTAGGATATAACAACAAAACTATAAGTTGTTGGGCATTTACTATTTGCTGCTGAATGGGGAATGGAGTGTCAGATTTCAAGACTACAAGCAGCCAAATCACCCAGTGAGGCTTAATGGGAGAGAAGAGATCTCTTCACTGGTTCCTACTTCTTGCCAATGGTTTCATTCTGCTTGGCAGGAAGTCTCAAGCTCAGCATTCATTGTGAACATTAGCCTTTTCCAGGGTGATTTGCAAATCAACAGTGCCATAGAGAACACTTTCACTAAGGGCATGCCTTCCCAATCCCCTTGAAAGAGAACAGGGAAGCAGCAGGCACCTTTACCCCAACAGCTTTCAGTCAACGAAAAAACGTTTACCTTGCTGTCCGCCTCCTGCCCCAGATGGCACATTCATAGTAGCTAAAATGTTCTGAAGGTCACTCAGTTGAATGGGCTGGGTTGGGCTTGTTGCTGTGCTGGTTCCATTACCTGAACTCGGTGCAGGGCTTGGACTAGTTGCAGAGGCAATTGCTTGAGCACTGGGTGCTGGTGTAGCACGAGCGGAAGAAGAGGTGGAAGATGGGGTTACAGAAGCTGACTGGCTCCGGGAGCTGGAAGTATAAATAGCATCATTGATAAGTAATGTGTTTTTCTTGCCTTAGAGCATAACTGAGTAGTAATGTGAAAAATTAGACTAATTTTAAGTACATCAAGGGATAGTCTATGTATTAAAGTTGCAATGCAAACATTCACTCCCTGATCTGTTTTAAGGCTAGATTGTCAAGTGCCTATGGCACTACACACCATAGTAATTTTCTAAAATTTAAGTGTACAAGATACAGAAAACCAAAGACTGCCTGAAAGGCCTTACCTTGATGAAGAGCTGCTCGTTGGAGGCCCTCCACTCCCCAGTAAGCTAGCCAGACCAGGACCTGTCAGTGCACCAAGCCCACCTACAGTAAAGAAACAAATGTTAACTCAAAAATTTCATGTGTAACTTCTCCCTTAACATTGGCATTCAATGACAATTTCTGTCAAGACTGATTTGATTTGGGAGAAAATCTATAAACAGTTATTGTAGCTTTGTGACCAAGAGCCAAGATTTGTGATATCCAAGGCTTCTCAACTGAAAAACAATGAATTGGTTTATACAATATCCTCTCCTGAGCTGGTATCATTTCACAGAATTTTCCCAACATCAATAGTAGAAAAGGGACAGTGCTATCCAAAATAGGCCACAATTCTCAATGGAAAATTAGATTCACATCATCTCTCAATCTTGTTTTCTTGTAATAAGAAATCTGAAGAGCAACTATACTTTATGCAATTTATTCATATGGTGGATCTGGGAGTCAGTTTTAAATCCTAGCTCTCACTTACCTGACTAACCTTTTTGACCTTGGACAAGTCACTTCCTCTCCCTGGGCCTCGGTTTCCTCATCTGTTAAATAAGAGGGTTAGACTAGATGACATTTAAGGTCCCTTCCAAATTTGATTTAAGGATAATATCAGTCTGAACTATAGAGTGTTTTTAATGACATAAAGGGACTCTGGGTACACACAAAGAGAGTGAAACTAAGAATAGTGTTCCCAGTTGAGGTCTCAAGGGAGTTGCCCCTAATGAAAAGATAAAAAATCAATTATCATTACAAATTGCACACATGTTTACATGTACATGGGGTCAAGTGCTTCCTGGTATTTTCAGAATATAAATAAAACTGAAAAGAAAAAGTTTAAAATGTTGCGATGTTGGACAAAAAAGCCAAACTTGATAGAAAAAGGACTTTTAGAATAAAACCTCCACCTGGCTAGCTAGAATCAGATTTGCTTCTCATTAAATAGAAGTAGGCTCCCACTTAAGGCCAAAAGAAAGCAACTCAAACAAGTGCCTACTTCATTCTGCAGGCAGCTTGCAGTATATAAGGGAAAATGCATTCTCACCCTCAAATCATTCAATGTTTTATACCTAACAGGAACTCAAGACAATCTAGTCCAACCCTTTCTCTTCATAAATGAGAAAAAACAGGCCCAGTGACATGAAGGAGCTTGCCTAAGATCACATAAATAAATGATAGGTGCATAAATATGCAAATCTAGGTCTTCTGAATCCAGATCCAGTAATCTTAATACCACCTCTTCACTGACTTCAACAGCAACAGCAAAATGAGCTACATGGTTTATACACTTTTCAGAAACAATTAGAACTGAATGAAGAATAGTGTCACTTCAGACCAAGAATCTGAAATCTTACCAAGTCCTCCCAAGCCAGTTGGTCCAATAAGCTGCATGAGCTGGTTATGACTCATGTTACCCAAAAGGCTCTGCAAACCACCTTCACCTGAAAAACAAAAACAACTTAGACATACTACCTAGATTTCCATAAACAAAACCAAACTCAAAGACAAATCTTGATTAAGAACTCAAAAATCAATTAGTACATTAGGATCTTTAAATCTTACACAAAGAAAGTCTGAGAAATAACTATACTACACCACCTCCTCACTAACATTTCTATCAACAGCAAAATGAGTATGTGGTTTATACATATTTAACATTCCCCAGTAAAAAAACAAATTGCTCAAAAACAATTAGAACTGACAGCTTAACTAAAGTGAAGACCCTTAAGTTACTATCTTTGAAATCCTACTACAGTAAGTCCCACAAGATGTCCAGTCTTATTTTTAATTCATCTAATGTGACTTGACATTAGCAGTTCACTAGCTAAAACTTTAAAACCCTATTAAACAGAGATATTAGCTATAATAGTATCTGTAAACAGGATGTAAACTATATTGAAAAGGGAGATTATAAATCTATCCAGACTCTCAGCACTAGTAATACCATCCAAAAGTTGATTAAATAGCTGACATTTATGTAAAGTTTGCAAAGTATTTTAACTGTACGTACATTTTTTCCATTTGATACTCATAAGAAACCAGTGAGGAAACTAAGGATGAAAGATGTTAAGTGACTTGCCTTTGATTATACAACTATTGAGAGTGGGAGGCAGGAATGAAGCCTAGGCCTTTGGTGACTTCAAGTACAGTGCTCAGCCCAGTATATACCATGTTGCCTGTCTCGCAATCTATGTCCATTTTTAAAAAAACAAATCCAAAAAAAACCTGCTCCACAGTGTTAAGAGTATAGGGCATTGTCTACTAACAATCAAATTAGAAAAGGAGTAACTACCTCCAAGTGCTGAAAGTTCATGGCCTCCACTTCCGCTCGCACCCAAAGCTCCTGGCATAGGTGGATTATTCAAATATTCATTTACTTTCCTGCAATGTTCTTCATCTTTCTCAGTCTTAGGCTCCTGTAGGAGAACTGGGGTCATTAATATAATATCTCAAAAGGACCAAGATCCAAAATATCTTTGCACTGAACAATCACCATCTTTCTTATACTCCTCACTTGGCTTTATCTTTGTTTTATGTGATTTCTATAAGGGAAATCCTATCAACATAAACATTTGTGCTGTGTACACGGTGGGGCCTACAGAATGCTCATGAGAAGATACCAACACAATACCAGGTCTCTCAAAGACTAAATATCACTTTGTTGAGGAGGGGTAAGAGATGGTTCAATTCCATATATATAACTGAATTCATGGTTTAAAGAACTCAAATGAAAATTGGGGTTTGGTAAAAAAAGGTGAAATCAAAAATTTCACTTACCTGCATCCAAAAGAAGAGTCGCTTTGATCCTGCCTTGAACTTCAGTACATATACTCTACCAGTAGTGCACTGAGGTACTCGCTTAAATTCACAGTCATCAGGAAAAATAATTAAGTCCTAGACAAAAGGTAGGTAAAGGATAATTGAAAGATCAGAAGAAATCTATCTTCTAACCATTCTTAAAGGATGCTGCTGAAAACTATCTCTTAAGAAGTCTCGTGACTAAATGTAAAGCAATTAACAGCAATTCATTTTGCTGACTATTACAGAGCCAAATCTAAATTTATCTTCAGGTATTAGAGATCACACGATAAAAGATTTAGAGTTGGAAGAGTCCTTAGAGGTCCTCTAGCACAATCCCGATGAAGAGACTAAGTTTTTAAGTGATCTGATGATGCTACGTAGCTCAAACTACAAACAAGTGCCTCCAAATTCTTAAAAAGATATAATAAAAATATTTTAAATAAAAGTATGAAAATGAAATTTCTTAATTTTTAACTTAAAAATTACTGAATATTGGGGTGACTAGGTGGAGCAGTGAATAGAGCACTGGCCCTGGAGTCAGGAGGATCTGAGTTCAAATCTGGCCTTAGACACTTAACACAAAAACTAGCTGTGTGACCTTGGGCAAGTCACTCAACCCCAACTGCCCTCCAAACAGCAAAAAAAAATTTTTTTAATTACTCAATACTCACATCTTCTACGTTCCCAGAAGTCCTATCCTTCCAACAGAAATGAATGAGGGAATCATCAGTTTGCTGAATGTATACAAGCCCTTTCCGTTTATCTGGGGTAACTGTAGTTCCTTTCAATGACATTTTTCCTGCCCGAAACTCCACCAAGTATTTGCTGGATGAGCCCCGGGAGCCTGGGACTAGGCTTGGAAACAAAGCACCTGAAGTCATTCTGAAACAGGAAAAACAGAAACTTATGCCCTATGTTTATTTTTTCTATACTATTTTGTCCTAATTGTAAAACTTTAATATGTAATCCACATAATAAATATTAATAGTAACAGTACTGAAAATTAGCCCCTTTGAACCATATCAGGTAATACCATCGCTCAAAGTGAAGGGGAGTAGGAAGTAGCTAATCTTAAACAGTTTTGTTGAAAAATTAGCAGCAGTCAGTCTCCAAACCATACCTTTTCACATATCCCTGAAAAGATTTAAGAATCACTTAGTGAAAATATAAACCCAGATATACTTGAAAATCTCAGTGACCTTCAATACCAATACAAAGACTTGAACATCAGGAGCTCAGAAAGAAACATCTTATCAAAGACAACCAGCTTTTGTATGAGCCGAAATCATATTCAAGAATTCCATCCTCATGAGACCATCACAATCACAGATATAACACTAAAAGGGACCTTAAGTCCACTTCCCCCACCCCACATATCACCAATGTTAACAGATGAAGAAAAGTAAGGGGGGGGGTAGGAATCAAATTCAGGTTCTCTGACTCCAAATATGGCACTCTTTCCTACAGTACCAAGCTACTCTATGCTTTAAAAAAAAAAAATTAAGGAAAAAAAAGGAAAAAACCTTTGCAGCTTGCTGTTGAAAGTTAAGTTCCTTGAAGGGAGCATTTTTTTCTAACCCCCACCCCCTACCCCTCCACACACACCTAACAGTGTCTGGAACACAGGCTGTAAATATTTACTGAATTAATTCTGCTCAACTTTTTTTTCTCACAGTCTTAATTTTTTTTTTTTTTTTAAGAAAAAGTTGTCCACCAAAGAGTGCCTTGTTTCTGCAACTGGATAAACTGACCCAGTTCCCCTTGCATAAACTTTCTTCTGAGGAGAGGAAGGCAAGGGGTTTGAGAAGCGATTTCTATTGATGAAACTGTTCCTCTGAAGGTCCACAGTAAATCAAGAGTTGGGAAATTCCTCCTGCCATAAGAAAACCTTCTCGGAGGCTAGGGCACACATCCTACCCTGTCTAGGCTCTGCCCCGGGCTGGCACGGAGATACTGACAATATAGGAATTAACTGACAGGACACAAGCAAGACGGGACATCTGGGAAAACACAAGCAAAAAAGTGGAAAAGGAGATGCCTGGGGAGAGGGTGGAAGACACTATGAAAGTCTGTAATGGGGAGGTCTGCCAGGCGGGGAGCTGGAGGTGGCCCGGGTCTGGTGTAAGCCGAGGGGAGCCTTCCTCAGGCCCTCCCCCAAAGCTCCTCCTCCTCCACACAGTCACTGCGCCCCCAGCCCAACATCTGGCCTTGACCTCCCATCCCAAACCTTTCTCCACCTGAGGCTCAGCCACGACCACTCCAGCTCCAGCCCGTCCCTCCACCCCGCACCCTCTCCCCCGTCCCCCAGCCCGACCCCTGCCAGGGGAAATGCTCCCCGGCCCCCGCCTCCCCCACCCGGCCGCCGTCACCGGCCCCTGACTGCCCAAACCGTCCTCTCTACAGCCCCCCTCCCTGACCGGCCCGGACTCCGGCTCTAGATTTCGTGTTGGGCTGGGCCTCGGGCCTCCAGGAGCCGTCACCTCTTACCTGGGGCCTGGGGTGCGGACCGCGGCAGAAGCAGTGACTACGGCTCGCTCTTCCTCCTCTGCAGCTGCCGGCCCGGCCGGAAATCTCTTGTTGCCCCACCTTCCCTCCGTTCTCGGTGCTGATTGGGTTGGTACTGATGCTCTACCGGTGCTTCTCTGAGAGTGATTGGCTTGAGCGGCCGCCCATCATTCTTCCCCCTCTCCCGGTCTCCCTCCTCCCTCTCCTCTCTCTCGTCTCTTTGGCCTCCCCACCCCCGGCTCATTCCGCCGACCCCACAGCGCGAAGAGGAAGCCCTATCACTACGCAGAGTCTGGCGGAGCAGAGCGGTCCCTATTGTTGCTGTGTCATAGGGAGCGGCGGCGGCCCCTGGCGGAGATGCCTGGAATTACACAGAGGTTTCTTGAAAGGCCATCTCAGTATAGTGGACCTCGGTTTAAGAAAACCCAGGACCAAATAAAGTGACTTTGCAAAGCAGATAACTAGGGAAAAGGTTATATTTGGAACACTCCAACAATAATTAGCTTGCCTTTAGCACCGTGGGCAATAGCTCCCAAGGTCGAGATGGTTCCCTGCTCTTCAGTTTGAGG
Source organism: Gymnobelideus leadbeateri (assembly GCA_011680675.1). NCBI lineage: Eukaryota > Metazoa > Chordata > Mammalia > Diprotodontia > Petauridae > Gymnobelideus > Gymnobelideus leadbeateri. Next base: position 24,019 of record WOXC01003811.1, read on the forward strand.
GAGTTTATTTTAATAGACCAAAGTTCTGAGTTGTTACAATAGCTGTAAACCCTCAGGAAAATCCCCAACTGTACAGTTATGTCTATCTCAAGTTAAAGTCTGGCTAATGAAACAACAGATGATTATGGCTATGGATAGAAAGGCACAGGAAGGGAAGCTGGGGAAAAAGCCAGCCTTGGCTCAAGCTTCATCCATCTCAGGTTTTCTGCTCTGAGATGCTTGTAGCAGCACACACACACACACACACACACACACACACACACACACACGAGTGCTGTTCTTTTTTTTCTAATTTAATATTTTATATTTTCTCCAATTACACGTAACAGCAATTTTGAAATTCTTTTTTCCTTTTTTCAATTTGGAGTTCCAAATTTTCTCCCTCTCCTTATCCGCCCCCCCTAAAAAAATAAAAAAATTTATTTTTATAAAATAAATTATATATTTTTAAAAACATATATCTCCTAGTAATGTCACCACTTCACATCTTGAATTCTAGAGGTGTACTCTGTTCTTTCTAGTTCTCTAAGTCTGACGGTAGTTGACATGACCTCAAAAAGCCAGTTGGACACAGGAGACCCGAGGGCCTTCACTGTCTCCCTTGTCCACCACACTTCAATCCTACTTTGCTCCTGGGTGTTAGTCATGCTTGCTCCAACTTCCCTAAAGAAATGTGGTTTTGGGGCCGCTAGGTGGCGCAATGAGTAGAGCATCGGCCCTGGAGTCAGAAGGACCTGAGTTCGGATCCGGCCTCAGACACTTAACGCACACAAACAAAAACCTAGCCGTGTGACCTTGGGCAAGTTACTTAACCCCAATTGCCCTCCAAAGAGAAAAAAAAAAAGAAATGTGGTTTGGTTTTTGTTTTTCAATTTAATAATTTATTGGATATATATAGTTTTAAATTGCTATCCAGAATGGTTGGACTAGGTCCCAGTTCTACCAACAGTGCATTAAATGTACCTATTTCCTTTTTTTTTTTTAATTTATTTATTTACTTTTAGTTTACAACATTCAGTTCCACAATCCCCTGAGTTACAAATTTTCTCCCCCTTTTTCTCCTCCCCATTCCCCACCATGGCAGCACACAATCAAATACAGGTTCTACAAATACCTTGGGCAAGTCACTTAATCCCAATTGCCCTGCCTTTCCCCTCCAAAAACAAAAATAAAAAAAAATTTTTTAAAGAATTATAACCAGAGTGGAGTCAAGATGGCAGAGTAGAAACAGCACTTCCACGGAGCTCTAGCCCACACCACTTCAAAATTATGTAAAAGGGAGATTATGAACGACCTCTGGAGCTCCAGAAGCCACAAAATGACACAGAGAAGCTAACCTCCCACTGGGGACAGTCCTGCATCCTGGCAGGGAAGGCCAACGCAGAGCTCTGGGAGCCGAGCCCAGGCCCACTTGAGTCAGGGTTTTAGCCCAAGGGTGGTCAGACCAGCAGCCAGCTTGAGGGACCCCAGAACACTAGGAGCTGTGCCATTTCTAGAATTATCAACACATAGATGCCTAGGACAAAGTGAGAGGTCAGTGCCCTATGGACTTTGGGACTGGTTAAAAGAATGCGTCAGCTTCTTCCCCTGAGAGCGAGAAGCTGCTGAGGAGCTTGAGCTATGTTGGCCTCTTGCAGCTTCAGCTGTTGGCCTGCAGACTGTAGGGGGATCCAGTGATCAGTCTAGGGGGTAAGTGCTCTTGCTTTACCCTTCTTGGATCTGGATTGTGGTCTGGGGTGGAGGTCTTGGGGTGTGTGACGAGCTTGCCAGAGTGTCTGGAGGCTTCACAGAGGCCACCCAACTAATACCTCTGGAAGCTGAGAAAACCCCAACGTTTGGGACAGAAGTTCCCCTGGCTGGTGGCAAAGTACTACTGTGTCAACAAGCCCAAAAGTCAAGTAATTGAGTGACAACATGCCTAGGCAAAGGAAACAAAATAAACAGAAAATGCAACATTAGACTTCTATTTTGGGGGGCAAAGAGGATCAAAGCATGGAACAGGAGGAGGACTTTGAGGTCAGAACTCCTGCACCAAAAGCCCCAAATGAAAATACAAGCTGGCTACAGGCCATAGAGGACCTTAAGAAGCATATAAGAGAAGTGGGGGAAAATTGGGAAGAAAAATGAGAAAGATGCAAGAAAAGTATAAAATGAGAGTCAACAGACTGATTGAGGAAAATAATACCTTAAAAATGGCAAAAGAGGCTCAAAAAGGCAATGAGGAGAATAATACCTTAAAAAGCCAAATTTGCCAGATGGAAAAAGAATCTCACAAGCTCACTGAGGAGAATCATTCCTTCAGAATTAGACTGGAGCAAATAGAAGCCAGTGACTTTATGAGAAATCAAGATGCTATTAAGCAGATCCAAACAAATGAAAGAATAGAAGGCAATGTGAAATATCTCATGGGAAAAACCACTGACCTGGAAAATAGATCCAGGAGAGACAATCTAAAAATTATTGGACTACCTGAAAACCATGATCAAAGAAAGGATCTAGAAACCATCCTTCAAGAAATTCTCAAGGAAAACTGCCCTGCTGTTTTAGAACCAGAGGGCAAAATAGAGGTTGAAAGAATCCACAGATCACCTCCTGAAAAAGATCCCAAAAAGAAAACTCCTAGGAATAGTGTAGCCAGGTTCCAGAATTCCCAGATCAAGGAGAGAATATTACAAGCAGCCAGGAAGAAACAATTTCAATATTGTGGAAATACAATCAGGATAACACAGGATCTGGCAGCTTCTTCACTGAGGGATGGATGGGCATGGAATATGATATTCCACAAGTCAAGAACCTGGGATTAAAACCAAGAATCACCTACCCAGCAAAACTGAATATCATGTTTCAGGGGAAAATTCGGTCATTCAGTGGAAGAGAGGACTTTCAAGGAAAGGAAAAAACCAGAGTTGAATAGAAAATTTGACATCCAGACACAAGAAGCAAGAGAAGCTTGAGAAGGTAAACAGGGAAAAGAAATCACTATGAACTTATCAAAGTTGAACTATTTACATTCCTACAGGGAAAAACAATAACAGTAACTGATGAAACTTTTCTCAGTATGAACATAGTTGAAGGGTATATGGGCATATGAATACATATGTGAAATGTGTGTGTATATGTTTTCAGGTATACATAGATTGAGGGCACAGGTCAAATTTAATAGGAAGGGATGATACTTAAAAGGTGAGGTTAAGAGGTGAGAGAGTAATGTGGTGAGGGGGAATGGGGAGAGACAATGGGGTGAACTGTCTCCTGTAGAGGAAGCAGGGGAAGGTGGTTGCAGGGGAGGGGAGGAACAGGAAGGCAAAAAGGCAAAACCTTATTGTCATTAAATTTGGACCAGGGAGAGAATGACATGCATACTAAATAGGGTGTCCCACCCTACAGGAGCATGGGGGGAGGGGAGTGGGGGAAGGTAGTGGAGGGGAGGGTGGGCTGGGGGGTAGGGAAGTTGGAAGCACCCACTTTTGAAAAGGGACAGGATCAAGGTGGGGAGTGGACCAGTTTGGAAGGTGGGATGGGAGGGAGGGAAATATAGTCAGTCTTTTGCTATATATCTACTATGCTAATGTTTTGCATAGCTGCACATGTACAGGATATACTGAGTTGCTTATCTTCCTTTTAAAATAAAATTTTTAAAAAAATTATATAAATGCTATGATTAAAACTATTTTGCATATAATTGGGAGATAAGATGTGCAGGCAATGGGCCACAGGGATTCACCTTGCCCTACTGGAAAAGTCAAAGGGAGTATGGGAGAAGAGATGGGAGAAAGCAGATTGGTTGAGGGGATATCCTGTATGACTGTCATTCTGGGGTGGTAGGTAGGGGAAAAATGGGGAAAAAATTGTAACTCAAAATCTGATGGAAATGAATGATGTAAACCAGAAGTTAATAAAGCATTTGGGAAAAAAAAGAATTATAACCAATGGAGTGAATGAGAAAAAAGGAATGAAACAAAACTAAACATAAAAGAGAGAGAACAAGTAGTTTGCCTCAATCTGCAAAGTATGTGGTTTTAACTAGCTTGGTAATGTACAGATGACCCCTGAGCAAGGCCAAGTTTCCTCAGCCCATCCAAACTTTAGTGAGTGAGGAGTGAGGTTGATTAATTTGGAATATTATTACTTACTTTAAGTAAGTACTTTAAGTACTTTCTTACTTTAAGTAGGAAGTTGAGTAAATCAATATTCCCCATCTTGTTCGTTTCCTTTAAGCAGTGAGGGCTACTAGGGAATTTAAAATGAGACTTGATCTAGTGAAATTAAATTTGCATGCAACTTTCTGAGACCATATACATCATAAACAGCATGGTATACCATCCTGGAGTTAGAAGAGAGGGAGGAAGATAGAACCAATATAGTACCTATGGAGTTGTGGATTTCCCAGTGGACTTACCCAATCTAACTTGGAGCAAAGCATATCAATCCTACTCACCCTTAGTTTTCTCATATGAAAAATTAGATGGTATTGTTGAAGTTTAGGGTTAGGGGTGCTTGAGACCCCAAAATACCAACACACCAGGTCCTGTCAAATGAATTCAACTCAAGTCTTCTCTCAGCCAAAGTAAAACAAAATTTATTAAAGATTCGCCATAATGGGTAGACTCTTAAGCTTGCATTGACAAGCAGGCCAAAATTATCTGACACAAAGTGAGTATGTGCTAGTCTGAATTCTCAGCCACCTTGTGGAGGCAAGATGGAGCTTATGTACAGATTGTAGGAGGGTTCTAGAGGTGGTCTAGAGGAGGAGTTTGGGGAGGGTTTTGAGGAGTCAAATGAGGTCAGACTCTAGTAAGGAGATTAATGTTGAAAATTACCTGGAAGTGACAGACAATGGAGTGCTAGGCTAGTTTAAGGGTAACAGATTTGGGTATAGATATTTTGATAGGATCAAGGGTGGGGAGTCACCCTTGGTCAATGGAAGGCTAGGCTAGGATAGTAAGAGTAAGTGATTTGTGCCTGGCTATAATGAAAGGCTTATGGCCTCGGCAAATGCCTCATCAAACGGGAAGATTCAGAGTTCAAAGGGTTTCCAGAGCCTGTACCCCATCACTACCTCTACATTTCACTAATTTCACTAATCAAGTACTATTTATTAGATGCCTACTATGTGCCAGGCATTGGGGATACAAATGTGAAAAAAGACAATTATCTTCAAGGAGTTTACAATCAAATGAGGGAACACAACACACAAAAAGAAACTGGAAAGCATGAATAGAAGATGAAGTGAAGTGGGGGTGGGAGGATATGAAGAAGTCCCAAAGTAGTGTAGCCAGGAGAAAAATAGATGTTTAATGAATGTTTATGGACTATTGACTGACAGTAGACATTTGTTTAATGAATGTTTATGGACTATTGACTGACAGTAGACATTTTAAACTCAACACTTCTACAACTGAATTCATCTATCCCCAACTCTCCCCTGTTCCCATTCCTTTTACAATAGATGACACCAGCCTCCCAGTCCCTCAGGCTTGACACCTTGACACTTGACATCCTCTACTAGCCCCATATCCAAACTGTTGCCAAGGTTTGTTGATTTCACCTTTGCAACATCTCTAGAATGTGCCCCCTTCTCTTCTCTGAGTCACAACCCTGGTATGGGGCTCTCCTCATCTGGTGAGTTTGCATGCCTCAGGTCTCTCTCCACTCCAATACAGCCTCCATAAGTGTTTTTCCTAAAGCACAGGTCCAATCATGTCACCCCAGGGCTGCTACTCAAGGGCCATCAGTGGCTCCTGATTGCTTCCAGGATCTAATACAAAATCTTCTGTCTGCAATTAAAAGTCCCTTATAATTTACCACTCCCAGCCCCACTTTCCAGTCTTCTCACACTTCATTCTCAGCCCACTAAAGTCCCATCTCGACAGGAAGCCTTTCTCAGTCCTTCAATTTGATCATCTTCTTCTAATTTCCTATTTTTCCTTTATAGAGCTTGTTTGTGCATATTTGTTTGCTTGTATTAGTCTGTTAGCTCCTTGAAATCGGAGACTGCCTTCTGCCTCTTTTTAGTCCCAGCACTTAGCACAATGCTTGGTATACAGCAGGCATTTAAAAAATGTTTATTGACTGAATGATTTTCATCAGGCAATATAGTCTAATCTCTATAAAATGTTCTGACACCCTAGGATTAAAGCAACCACTGTACAAATGTTTTATTCTTAGAAGAAAACTTTCTCTTTTAGATTAGCTTTCATCTAGACATTAATGAGATAATTCCTACTTGCCAAAAATTTAAAACATTATTGTCTCCTCATAGTTGTGATTTCCTTCTTATCCAACAAGTAAATCTTTAAGTTCTGTAAGAAGTAATAAGAGGTTTAATAAAAAGATAGAAATTCACCTTTTTGGAAAGCAAAGTCTATGAAAATATCATCTATACATTTACTTTATGCTAATTTTATAGTAATTAATGCTAAAGCAAAATGGAAATGATTTGAAAGTATCAAATAACCACATTAATACAAGGTAAGTTTTACTAATATGCAAAATAGTGAAAAATAATTACAAGTGTTAATGTCAATTTGTGATAACCTGACAAAGATTATTACAATTACTTTCTAGGCGAGAATGAGCCAGGTGGAAAAAAAATTTCAATTCTAGGGAAACAATTAATATACAAATCTACCTAAGGAAAATTTTTTTAAAAAAAGATTCCAGCAAAGTAGTAAGTAGATCAATGTTGGTAGATCAATCTTCACAAGATTAGGTTAAATATTTAGTTCTACTACTGAGAGACTTTGTGATTTCTGCATATTAGAAATTCAATTTACATTCTGATAGGCAAAAGAAAGGGCAGCCAGGTGGTGCTAGTATGCTAAAGTGCAGGACCCAGAGTCAGGAAGACCTGAGTTCAAATCCTGCCTTAAACACTGTGTGAGCCCAGGCAAGTCATTTGATCCTGTTTGCCTCTGTTTCCTCATCTATAAAATGAGCTGGAGAAATGACAAACCGCTCCAGTATCTTTGCCAAGAAAATCCCAAATCGGGTCATGAAGAGGTGGACATGACTGAAAAATGACTGAACAAAAGGCAAAATAAAAAACATCAAGTTACTGCTGGATTACCAACTCTGAGAATGGTAAAAGAAAAAGTTGTGGGGCGGCTAGGTGGCGCAGTGAATAAAGCGCCAGCCCTGGAGTCAGAAGGACCTGAGTTCGGATCCAGCCTCAGACACTTAACCCACACAAAAACCTAGCCGTGTAACCTTGGGCAAGTTACTTAACCCCAATTGCCCTAAAGGGGCGGCTAGGTGGCGCAGTGAGTAAGAGCCCGGGCCTCGGAGTTGGGATGACCCGAGATCAAATCCGGCCTCAGAAAATGAGCATCCACATATAAATAATGACTAGCCATGTAACCTTGAGCAAGTTACTTAACCCCAATTGCTTTATTAAAAAAAAACAAAAAAAACAAAACGAAAAAGTTGCAGTGGAGTGTTTCAATCCACTATTTGCACCTTTTCCACATGGCCAAATCACCAAAGATAACATAGAAGATTGTGGTGGGGTTAAGGCACTCTTTACTTTTTTTTCAACTGTCCTAATTTTATTAACCACATAATTTACCATACGCCATGCTATAACACTGAGGTGTATACAAACCAAATGTAGTCAGTTTCTGATACTTTTAAGTTAATGTTATCCTTACACTAGTTAGCATGTATTAGGACAGGACAGCTTCCATTGAAAATTCTTCCTTTCTTTCTGCCACATCTGGCTGGCTTCAGAATAGTAAAGGATCTCAATTGCCTTACTAAAATCTGGCCTTCTTGAAATAATTAAAAAAAACAAAACATATGTATATATATATATATATATATATATATATATATATATACACACACACACACACACACACACACACACATACATATGCATATGTATGTATATGTTTTTTAGTCAAAGACTTTATTTGATGCAATTATGCAACAAAGCTGGCTTTTTCTTCAAAAGTATAAAAAAAATTCACAGGAAGCTGAATGAAGTGACCAGTTTCATGAGAGAAGAAAACTTCAAACTGAAGAGGTTCTAATTTTTGCAGTTTAACCATTCTTCTTGATCATGTTCCCTTATTCCATAGAGTCCAGCCCATTCATTGGATTTGTAATATACTTCCAAAATTAAAGGAAATCTCTTACTCATTGTATGCCTGAAATCTTGATTTGTGTTCATTTTATTAAATAGCAAATATGCTCCGGTAATTCCAAGAAGTTCAAGTGCTAAGACTCCTTTAAATATCTTTCTTGCCAGTGATTCATTTGGGAGAGCCATCCTGCACCACCTTTGGCGCCACTGCAGCACAGGCCTAATCACTCTTTATTTTTTGTAAATAGTATTTTATTTTTTCCAATTACATGTAAAGGTAATTTTCAACATTCATTTTTAAATAAGATTTTGAGTTCCAAATTTTTCTCCTTTTCCTCTCCTCTCCCTAAGATGACAAGCAATATGATAAAGGTTATAAATGTGCAATCTTGTTAAACATAGTTCCACATTAGTCACATTGTGAAAGAAAAATCAGAACAAAAGGGAAAACCATAAGAAAAACAAAAAAAAGTGAAAACAGTATGCTTCTATCTGCTTTCAGACTCCATAGTTGTCTCTGGATGTGGATAGCATTTTCCGTTATTTCCGTCATGAATCTTTTGGAATTGTATTGGATCATTATATTGCTGAGAAGAGTTAAGTCAATCATAGTTGATCACTACACAATGTCGCTATTATTAAAGTGCTATTTCAATGTGTTACTATTACTGCATATGTGGCAGGATTTTCACTATTGATTTAATTATACTTAGGACTCACTTTTATCTTCTAAGAAATAGTATATAATACCTCCAAAAGAAGGTGAAAAAGTTGATGAGTGTTTGTAAATTGCCTTCAGTAGCCAGATAAATTAAAGACAAGCATCATATTGATACAGAAAAAGTGGTTTTGTACCATTTAGAGGCCTAACAAAAAATGACTCGATTGTAAGATCACAGAACTTTAGAGCTAAAGGCTTTAGAGGCCACCTAATCCATCATTTTAGAAACAAAGAAACTGAAGTCCAGAGAAATGAAATGACTGGCTTATGGTCATCCCACTACTCAGTCAAATGGGGAAAAAAAATGTTAGCCTCATGTTTGGGGAGTGCATCAGATTAAAAATACAGCCTCTCTATTTTGTCTCTTTCTCTATAAGATCATGGTAGAAATATTCTGAGGATAGAGAAAGGAAAATACAAAACTGACTCCATAGGAGTTATCAAATGGTCATTAAAAACCTGGTTTTTCAATATCTCATAACACCTACCAAGATAAGGACAAAATGGATATATGATTCAGACATAAAGGGTAATATCACAAATTTGGGGAGCATGGAAAAATCTACCAGACAGATATATGGATAAGTGAAAAATTTATGACCAAATAAGAGACAAAGAGGATCATGGGATGTAAAGTGGATAATTTTGATTACATTAAATTAAAAATGTTTTGGACAAACAAAACCAATTCAGTCAAGATGAAAAGGAAAGCAGGAAACTAGGGGGAAAATTACAGCAAGTTTCTCCAATAAAGGCCTCATTCCTCAAATAGAGAACTGAGTCAAATTTATAAGAATACAAGTCATTCTCCAGTTTTCAGAAGAAATTAAATTTATCAAGTTACAAAACTGCTCTAAATCACTATTGGTTAGAGAAATGAACATTTAATTAACTCTGGGATATCATCTCATACCTATCAGATTGGCTAATATGACAGAAAAGGAAAATGACAAATGTTAGAAGGGATGTGGAAAATTGGAACATTAAAGCATTGTTGGTGGAGTTGTGAACTGATCCAGCCTTGCTGGAGAACAATTTGGAACTATACCCAAAGGACTATTAAAAAAAAGAAAAAACCCTGTGACCCAACAATACCGCTACTAGGTCTGCATTCCAAAAGGATTTGTTAAAAAAAAAAAAAAAAGGAAAAGGGACTTATATATACAAAAATATTTACACTAACTCTTTTTGTAGTGGCAAAGAACTGGAAATTGAGGAGATTCTTATCAATTGGGCAATGACTATAATATTGTAATGGAATACTATTGTGCCATAAGACATGACAAAAGCAGGATACTCTGAGAAAAACCTGAGATTCATATGCACTGATGCAAAGTGATGAAAGTAGAACCAGGAGAACATTGTACACAGTAACAGCAATATTGTATGATGATGAACTGTGAATGACTTAGCTCTTCTGATCAAAACAATGATCTAAGGTAATTCTGAAGGACTTATAAGGAAAAATGCTATCCACCTCCAGAGAAAGGATGAATGCAGATTGAAACATAATTTTTTTCATTTCTTTATCTTGCAACATGGCTAACAAGGAAATGTTTTGCATAATTTCCCACCTATAACTGATATTGCATTTCTGGCCTTCACAATAAAGGAGAATGTGACGGAGAAAATTGGGAACTCAAAAAAAAATAATATTAAAAACAAATAATTTTAAAAGTCATTATACTAGGGAAAAAATAAAAATTAAAAAGAAAACCCGGTGGTTTTGGTCTTCCCTCAGTCCAAAATAAAGGTGGCCACAATAGCACGCAAAGTATAATAATAGTATCATGACCCGTTTTCTACCTTACTTTGCCATTGCATGGCTAGACATCATAGAGAAATGCAACTTTGGAGAGGATGAAGAAGCAATAAATTTGGAGTTCAAACAGTTACTTTTTTAGAATTCTAGGAAGAATTCTAAGACCACAACTTTTGAATTACTAACAATAATATTTGGGGGTATTTGATTTCTTTCAACAACAAGACATGCCCCTCAGGAGAGAGAATGAATTATTAATATAAATCACTGCTGCCCTAAGAATTCTGAGGTACTTTCATCTGTAATGCTTGATTAACAGAAAAGTGTTATTAAGCATTGTCTAATCTGCTTACAACCATGTCAAGCTCTACTACAAAACAAGTCATTTGTTTATGCTGATCCTCAAAAACAAACAGTTCAAATACAGGTAAGGCAAAATAAGTTATCTGAAGCAGATTGGTAAATCTTTCCCTAGAGGAGAAATCAGCATGATTTTTAAAAAATCAGATTAAAAAGTAAATGCCAAACACAACCGATCTTCTTCAAAAGGACCTTTATTCAGATCTACGATTTTTAACATTCATCTCCACAAACCTGTACATACTCCTCCAAAAAGCTAAAGTAGGGCTGATTTTGTTAATATAGATGGGTATTGACAGTTATTAAATATTATAAAAATAAATCCATTTCACTAAAGCATTTTTCATAGTCTGACATTTTCATGCAACATTGATAAAATGAACACAGTGTTTGAAAGAATCAACCAAGCACAGCAATTATGTAAGGCAAAAAAAGCGGCTCCATAAGAGTGTAACTCAGGATGTGTGCTGGCATTCTGGGTAGAAGCAAAAGCTTATTTTTTTCCACATGCTATAAAAACATACCCAAATCAATTGTCTGCGTTCTATACACTCACTTTACAGAGAATTTAGTATTGCTCAAGTATACCATTGCCCCAAGATACGTTTTACTTTTTTTCAAAAGAGGCGAAGTAACAATTTACCAAATTATGTATTGTTTTTTAGTCTTCATACCAAGGGATGAAAAAGGAGTGGTGCTTTCATGTTGGAAAAAAAAATGACAGTAAGTATGTGGAAGACAATAAAAACAGAATAAATTTAGAAGATGTTAGAAAAGAGTGAGTTAGTGTGCTGTGCCTATGATTACAAACCATGTTATCACGTGTCAACTACCAGGGAGCTATGTACTGGTGATCTTTCGTAACCACTCAGGCTATAGAAAAGATCTTTGGAAGATTTTTTAAAATCCAAATGTTGAAGCATAAGAAAATCAATATTTTCCAGAGATTTTTCCATTGATGACTCTTTTTCTTTTCTATTGACACACTGCTTTCACATCCACTTTTTAAATCCTAAGATAGAAAACTTAGCACCCAAGATTAGAAGCAACAAGGATATTTTTAACCCTGGCAAGCTTTTACCAACTTAAAACTTCTAAGTAACTTAAATATGTCCTTCATTTCCAGTCCTTTCCCAAAAAGAGAAGACTCCAAAATTACAGCATCATAAGATCTAGAACTGGAAAGGACTTTAGGCAGGGAAACTAAGGCCCAGTAAGGGCAAGTGACTTGCCCAAGGTCACAAAGAAAGTTAGCAGCAGAAGTAGGCTTTAAACCTAGGTCTTTTGACTCTAATTCTGGGGTTTTTTTCCCACTATATAAGTTACCTCTTAAGTTGTTTCTGCAAGACATTTTACAAAAAAGTTTGAGCAGGTCTTTTTGTCCCCCATTGATTTTATTCTATTTCACATTTCATTACTTAGACCTAGTAGGTACTAAGACAACAGCAATTCGACCTGGCAAGCATTCCATTCACCATGGCTCAATAACTTTCATTGCTGGTAAAAGAAGGGTTGTCCCAACAATTATCACATAACACTATCAGACATTTGTTGAATGCTCTTAAGGGGCATGATGCTGAACCAGAGGCTTCCCAGAATGCTTTTCCCTATTACATTCTTCACTAAAGCCATCCTGACATTTGGAATTCATTTTCACTATATCAGATGGGTTATTTCAGAAAGAATTATAAGTCTGAACATACAAAGAGAAAATTATAAGCAAGGAGAAAGGCAAGTTCAGCTTCCAAGTATTCCTGCCAAGTAAAAACAACTAAAGGTATCCTTAGTGGCATCCATTTGTTGTGTGTGTGTGTGTTTTTTTTTTCCTCTATTTCTCTGTGTCAAGGAGAACCACAAAGTATATTTTGGCACTCTTTCCCAAAATTACATTGTTTCTCTTACAGGCCTTTTATAGAGGTATGAAGTATTTTGGAGGTGTCTTGGTTTCTAGGGCAGCCTTAGAGGCAATGTGGGGATGGGGAGCACAAACTTCCATGGTCTCTCCATCAGTTTATTCACCTGAACTAAGGCAAGTACTCACAGGGTAAAAGTTCTGCTTATTCTTAAGGACCTCACTATGTCCTTAGCTTTAGTTTCTTAGAAAGCAGTCTCACTTAGGAAGGTACCCCCAGGCTACCCCATACAAATACTGTGTTGGCCACTATAATGTAAACAATATTAAAGTCAAATAAAAGAAAAATCTGTCCAGCCTTCCTAGACATTAGACAGCTTCTTGTTAATCTATGAAACATTGAATGGCTCAACAAAATTAATTTGCAATTTATACAAAAGCACACAGTAATTATTCCTAGAGAAAAACAACAATGTGGCCTGAATTTTAGTTTCAATTGGGAAAAATGACCAAAAAAAAAAATACTAGGCTCAGGAGGAAGGAATGTAGTCTAAAGATATTTTAAGGTATCTAATTTGACCTAATTATGAAAATGTTATTTTGCAAAATAATGAAATTTGGGAGACTTTTTAAAATGTCTACTCAATGTTACTATTCAAAATACAAATATACAATTTCTGTATTGCCAAAAATCATATCAATACTTTCTAAAAAGTGTGACCATACTTTAAAAGAACTTTTGTCATTAAAGTTCTAATAAAGAACATTTCACTTTATCCTAATGTTTTACAAAATGATGATAAAATTTGGGTACTTTCACATGTTAAGCATTTTACAGGCATGGATATGAAAAAAGAAGCATTAAACAAGAAATATAAAAGCAATTAAAACATTATTAATATCCTTTGCTACCAAGCTTCTTTTTCTTTTCAAAGAAAGTACATAGGAACCAGTGTTTTTAGTAAGGCTACATTATCTTAATTATACCTCTCCAAGCCTTCCAAATACCAAATTATTTATTACCAGGTTGATTATCTAACAATAAACATAACCCACTCTTGTTAGGGATAGAGACTGGGATGAGGACTCTATTGCATCTGTGATTTTTCACTAGTATGGGGAACTCCCAAGTAAGGAAACTCCTTCTACTAATGCAGAGTTGCCTATAGCACTGAGAGGTTAAATGACTTGCCCAGTCACAGCCAATATATGTCAGAGGCAGAACTGGAAACCAGGGCTTCTGGGCTACGAAGCTTTGCCATGCTGCCTCCCAATTCAAAACAGCAAGATAAATAAAATGTTGTTCACCACCTCCAAAACACAGCAAATGTGAATGTACATTGGGTACATACCCTTATTTGTCTTTGATTTTTATAACTTACCTGAATGCTGAGACAAAGACCCCACCACGACTATTGCTTTCCTTACCTGAAGTGCCTGGTTTTATACACACAAAAAATATCTCCCTCCTCCCGCCTTCTTTATTATATTTTGCATTGGCAGATACTTCAAAATCTACTTTGTGAAAAATATCATGCACATGAATCCTCCAACGCATTTAGAAATCAACTTTCAGGTTCATGTTAAGAATATGTAAAGTTGTTGGTATAGGGAAAGGCAGCCATCTTTGAATGACTATAGATTTAGCAATAACACAGCTGCTTTCCAGTTTCTAATGGTAACCAAATTAAAAGCTTTCAAAACAAGTCTTGGCTTTAAAAAGTGTTTTAATTGCAAACATAATATTCAAGCCAAACACAAAACTATAATCCCTTTTCTTCAGAAATGTATGACTTTGTAACTTAACTCAATAATATTATGTATATATGTATATATATGCATATATATATATATATACAATAAATTGATCTGCAATTCAAATAGCTCTGACATTATATGGCTTTGACATTTCTACACAAAGAAAAATAAGTCATTTTGATGACCATATGTGCTTAGACGGATATTATACCCATTATTTCTTAAATAATTCTAGTTTTACACCATTTTAAGTAAATTCTGCCCTCCCCTACCCCCCTCCCTCAAACAATCAGATGTGATTCTGTAATGTTTTAGAACATGCATATTAAGGAGAAAAAAACACAATGATTCTATGAACACATACAAAGCACTTTCCAAACTGACTAGACAAAGGAAAATGCCTTTTCCAGAATGAAAAGTCAGTGTAGAATATAAATAGTACCAAACTCTAAAGGCTAGACTTATTCACACTTGGCCAAAAGTAGCCTTCGGTGTTTTTCTTCCATGTTTCTGTCAACATTTTTAATCACTCTATATTATAATGATAATGTCTTACTTTGGATAGTACATAGATGTGGATTAATGCATACCTTGCTTATGACCAAAATACTAATTTAGTTGTTTTGTCATTAGTATTTGTTAAGTAATGCTCACAGTACCCCCCAAATGACAAAATATGTAATTTGGCAGCTTTTTATTCAATTCAGTCTGACATTCTGTGTTTGATATATATTCGCCTCTGGATGACCATTTTATAAGTAGTTCTTTACTTCAGTCCTTTATGCCTCTGGGGATGGTTTCCAAGAGCCATCTTTTCTCTTCTCATAATATTTATTGTCACTGGTTCAACTGAATACTTGAAGAAACCCTTTTTTGCTTCACTACAAGTAGAAACATCAACACCTTCCTGTTACTTCTTTAAATGTTGTTACAGAGTTAAGAGGGTGCTTGTAAACTAAACCAGCCACAGTCAACTTCTGTCACATAAAAGGGAATCACAAAGAATTTTCCTTTTTAAAACTTAGTGAAAACTTGATGATTTCAAGTGTAACTTTATGAAGAGAACACAATAGCAATTAAATTTTTGGCAATCAAAAAATTAATAAGAATTAAATCCTTGATCAGTGAATGATGGTATTTCCATTAAAATTGCTGTTATAAAAGCTGGTTTCCGCTATTAATAAAACCAGAGGAGCTGGCTTGAAGTGGGGTGTGACTTCTTCATGTCCTGAAGAATCTGTTCCAATGGTTCAGTATATATCTGGACAGTCTGAGAAATTTCTGTCAAAGTATCCACCTGAATATAACCAGTCAGAAGTCCCAGTATATGGATTAATGCCTTGATAAAACCACCTACAGTAGAAAATAAAGATGAATAAGAAAGCATTTCATTGAAAGAGAAAACCATTTCTGCATCAAAATGACCTCTGATTTCCCTTCTGGATCTAGATTTTTATGCTATGAAGCTGAGATAACTGATTTTTCCTATTATTTACAATTTCTTTTCTCCCCCAAAATGATCTCTCCTTTAGATTAAAAAAAAAAAGTCTAAGATAGCAAATAAATCCAATGAGGTTTAACTGACATTTCTGTTTGAACGTACAAATATTAGCAACATGATGATGGACAAAATGTACAGCTATGTTATATGCATGTATATATTTATCTAAATATAAGATTAATTTCACAAGATAAAAGTTTCTTTAATAATATTACCTCAAGAATTTTCAAACTAAAGGCAAAAAGAAAAAAATGAAGTCCACAGTTATTTTAAACTTAAGTCTTGGCTTCTAAACATAATGACAGGAATGTTGTTTCCTTGAAGCCACTCCAGATTTCAGGATAAGCAATGGGTAGTTGCCCCAAAGGCAGAAGATATTGAGAATTTTCAATAACAAAGTAATAACAATATTTTAAACTAAATCAAACAACCCTCAGTGACATCCTCCAGGGCTAAACCTGGCCTACCTTACTTTTATTTAAGCTGCTGAAAACAGATTAGTCTTATTCTGTGCTACTTTGCTTAGGGAAAAAGAATTTTTAAAACATTTTATATAGGCCAAATGCTTTTTATAACTGTCATCTCATACAAGAAAGGAATACCTACTTTGACATACGTGACGATTGGCTGCCCAATATATACTTGAAGGAAAGAGAACCCGCATCCTCTTTAGGCAGCTCATTCCACTTTTGGATGGTATTAAGTGAACTTTTCTTTTTTTTTCTTCTTCTTTTTTTTTTTTTTAAAGCAATTGGGGTTAAGTAACTTGCTCAAGGTTACACGGCTAGTCATTATTTATATGTGGGTGCTCATTTTCTGAGGCCGGATTTGATCTCGGGTCATCCCAACTCCGAGGCCCGGGCTCTTACTCACTGCGCCACCTAGCCGCCCCATTTAGGGCAATTGGGGTTAAGTAACTTGCCCAAGGTCACACGGCTAGGTTTTTTTTGTTTGTGTGGGTTAAGTGTCTGAGGCCGGATCCGAACTCAGGTCCTTCTGACTCCAGGGCCGGCGCTCTACTCACTGCGCCACCTAGCCACCCCAAGTGAAGCTTTTCTTGACCTCAAGCCCAACTGTCCTCTCTGCAACTTATAGCTGTTGCTCTGCTCCTTCCCCCTCAGCCAAACTGAACAAATCTAATCCCTCTTCCTGTTGAATTCTTACAGATCCCTCTCTTCTGAAGGCTAAAAACATATCAGTTCCTTCAATCCATTCCCATGTGACATAGCCCTTGACCATCTCAGCAGCTCCCTTTCAGCCCCTTTCCAGTCTGCAGATATCCTTTTGACATAGTGCCCAGCACAAGACACCACCATCCTCCAGGAAGGTACTAGGAGGGCGGGGAGCAGGAGGACTACCAACTTCCCATTCCCAGAAGTTCTGTTTTCGATTTCTTTTTTTTTTGGCTGAATGTTACACTGCTAACTCATATTGAGCTTTCAATCCACCAAAAGCCCCAGATCTTTTTCAGAATTTCTATCTGCTCATTCTTCCTCTATCTTATACTTGTTAAGCTGATTTCTCCTACCCAAGTTCAAAACCTTTACATTTTATCCTTACTGAATTTTGTCTTATTAGGTATGATTAATACTCTGGTCATCCTTTTGGATCATGTCATCTACCGTATTAACTATCTCTCCCAGTTTAGTATCTGCAAATTTGGTAATCAGACTATTATTGGTAAAAACATTAAGCAGCACAGAGCTAAGCAGAGATCCTTAGGGTGCTCCCCTAGAGATACCTCTTGCCACAGTGAAACTGAACCATTATCAACTACTCTTTGAATGGGGCCATCTCACCACTTCTGAATTCATGTAACTGTCTTCTCTTTTAATTCATTCCTCTATCTTCTCCTCAAGAAAAGTATAAGGCATTTTGTCAAAAGATCCGAAAGGGGAAGCTATATGAATCTTAGGATGCATTCCCCTCTGGGACAGCTTACTCTGGGCTAAACAAGAAATCAGAGTTGTTTTAGAGTCTTGCAACCTTTTAATTAAGAAATTTAATAGATTGGCAAAGCAAAATCCTTTCATGTTCATGGATTTAATATGACACTCCTAAACTAAGGAAACTATGAAACTGAAGAAAATCACATACACAAAAACCCCATGAAATATGTTCAAATGTCCTAACAAAATAGAGGTATTTACAACTAAGGATGAAACAAATCTGACTACATCAGTATATTATATACATGTTCTCTTAATCTGTATCTAGATTAAAAAACCCAAAACCTTCAAACTGATACTTTACTAAGTCTCAAAAGTTAAGAAAGAAAAAGTACAATTTGATGATTAAATTACTAACCTATCTTGTATAAAAGGCAGCTTTCAAGTATGAATCTTAGGCTTTAAAAGAATAACATACAAAGGGGATTAGTCCTAGGAACCAAGAACTGATTTTAGAACAGTTTAGTCAAGGGAATGTCATTAATTTTTACTGGATCTTGCAGCGAGGGAAAAATACTTAAATCTCTAAATACTTTAGAATACTTAAACTGCTGGGGCGGGGAGCAGAAAAAATAAAAATATTCAACTACTTTATATTAATCTATATTTCTCTAATCAAGCTTTTACAATGGAGGGGAAGGGGGCGGGAGGTGAGAGGGAATAAGTGGTCCTTACTATCATTGGATTTGGCTTAAGGAGGGAAATACATACACACTCAATTGGGTATGGAAATATATCTTAACATACAGGGAAGTAGTGGGGGAAGGGGATAAGAGGGGGGAATGACAGAAGGGAGGACAAATGGGAGGAGGGGGTAATTAGAAGCAAACACTTTTGAGGAGGGACAGGGTCAAAGAAGAGAACAGAATAAATGGTGGTCTGGATAGGATGGAGGGAAATATAGTTAGCCTTTCACAACATGACTGCTATGGAAGTGTTTTGCATGACTAGACATATGTAACCTATACTGAATTGCTTGCCTTCTCAATGATAGTGGGTGGTGAGGGAGGAAGGGAGAGAATGTGGAACTCAAAGTTTTAAAAAAGAATGTTTTTATATGCAACTGGGAAATATGATATACCGGCAATGGCGTACAAAAATCTATCTTGGCCTACAGGAAAACAGAAGGAAAAGGGGATAAGAGAAGGGGGGGGTGATAGAAGGAAGGTCAGATTGGGAGAAGGAATAATCAGGACACATGCTCTCTTGGGGTGAGGAGAAGGGAGAGATAGAGAGAAAATCTGGAACTCAAAACCTTATGGAATACTGAAAACTAAAAAAAATTATTTTTTTAAAAATGACCAGCAAAATAACTTTCAGAAAAACCTGGGAAGACATATAAACTGATGCAAAGTGAAATGAGCAGAACTAGGAGAACACTGTACATAGTAACGGCAAATACTATACAATGATTAACTGTGAATGACTTAGCTATTTTGGTTATTCTGGTCAACACAATGATCCAAGACAATTCTGAAGGACTTGTGATGAAAAATGCTATCCACCAGAAAACTGATGGAGTCTGAATGCATATTGAAACAGACCTTTTGTTTTTCTTGTTTTGTTTTTGTCTGGGTTTTTTTCTTCATAACATGGCTAATATGGAAATATATTTTGCATGACTGCACATGTATAATCTATATTAAATTGCTTGCCTTCTCAAGGGGAGAGGGGGAAGGGAGGGATTGAGAAAATTTGGTCTGGCCCAAGTTTTTTTTTTCCTGTTTTTATTTAATTTCACTTCCATTTTTACCTCCACAAACAATAAACATGGTGATTCCATAGTCAAAGATGAGGAATATAATTTGCTATCACTATGTTGACAGATCTCTTCCATTCATCATCTGTTTATTATCCTCCTGGTTTCATCTTAAAATGCTTTTGGCTTGTATCTGGCTTAACTGGGTCTCACAGAAGCTTTCTGTAAACAGTTTTTCTCTTTTATTTCTCCTTGTTTGGGAGGGCAGGGAGTTTTTATTCATAATTTTACACTATCTTCCTTTATAAGATTTTACAAGTGAATTTATATTCCATACCTCTGTTTCCATGTTTCTTGCTTTGACTGGCTAAGGTGATATGGCTGCTAGGTGGTACACCATTGAGTGCTGCTGGGCACTAGGCCTAGAGTCAGAAAGGTGTGAATTCAAATTTGGCCTCAGAGATTTACTAGCTGTGTGACCCTAAACAAATCTCTTAACCTCTGTCTGCTTCAATTTCAACTATAAAATGGTGAGGATAATAGGACCTACCTCCCAGGGTTGTTGTGAGGATCAAATTAAAGAATATCTTTTAAGCACTTAGCACAATGTGTAGTATATAACAGGTGCTTAATAAAAGCCTGTTCCATTGTTCCCTGTTGGCCTCTCCATCACAGTGACTGTTTTTGACTCAGATGTACATAGGAAATTAAGATGATCAGTGTTGGTGACTTTTCCTTTAGCCATTCCCCATTTTTTAACATTAATAGCTTGTTTGAATAGGTAACAATAATAAAAGTTAACATTTATATAGCCATTTAAAGTTTGTAAAGCACTTTACAAATATAATCTCATTTTGTCCTCACAACAATATTGGGAGGTAGGTGCTATTATTATCCCTATTTTATTTTATTTTGGAGGGCAATTGGGGTTAAGTGACTTACCCAAGGTCACACAGCTAGTTTTTGTGTTAAGTGTTTGAGGCCAGATTTGAACTCAGGTCCTCCTGACTCTAGGGCGGTGCTTTATTCACTATACCACCTAGCTGCCCCTATTATCCCTATTTTACAGATAAGGAAATTGAAACACAAAAGGCAGTCCCAGGCAACACAGCCAGTAATCTTCTGAATTTGAACTCAGGATTTCCTGACTCTTAAGTCCAAATTCTATCCACCTTTCCACTTAGCTGCCTCTAAGGTAAGTTTTGGGCTATTTAAATTTCAAGTAAAAGTTGTTTAATTGCATGCCATATCATCTTCTCATTTTTATCTTTTCTTCAATTTTGATACTGATTGTAAGAAGCTTACAGTGCTTCAGTGCAGTCAAAATGACTCCCACATTAGTAATCAAATGTTTCCTGTCTGTTAAGACTTAATCAATTTCATTTTTGTGACTATGAAGTTATTCAGTGCTTACCCTGTCTAGTACCTCTTGACTATTCTTGACAATAATATCTATAAGTCTTCTGTGTAGTTTATAAGCTATTAGCATCAATTGCTTCTCAAATCTGAACCATATTTCCCAATGTATTTCTCACCATCTTTCCTTATGCCCACCTTTGCACTGAAACTGAGAATTAAGGCTAAATGCTAACTTAACCTGAATGTTCTTATAAAGGTTTTTGCAAATTTCTCTACTTCATGATTCTCTGCAATACATGGGTATATAATTAATAATTATCTTCATGTTAGTTATTTTACTTATCATGAGCACTGCAAGAAAAAATGAACATTTTAATCACATAAATGAACATTTATCACATAAAATTATTTTTCTTGTTGTCTTAGGATGCAGAGTGAAACTAATTCAACCAACTTTATTTATGTGCTTCTTCAAGGATAGTCAGGAGCCATTCTTCCATTTAAGCTGCAACTTTCTCATATCTTCTGGTTTCATTAATAATGAGAATGTATATATTGACATTCTTCTAATGTGTGGACTTGCTGGTATCAGATAAGAAGCTCCCATTTAGGGTACCAACAGTTGTATTGGTCTAAAAATTAAAAACTTTTTAAGAGTTGCTATGGCCATCAAAACTGTGTTTCACTCTGTGACAATCCACAGGCACTAAAAATGATTCATTCTTTGCAATCAGCACCCCCTTTTTCATCACTGTAGAAGCAGAAGGGAAGTTGCACAAGACACTGAATCATTTTCTACTTTTGTTTCATGGGCTACTAAGACCAAAGAATAATAATAATAATAATAATTCATCATCATCATGTTGCTAGACTATAAAGTGATAAGTTTCTCAAGACTTTATTTTTTTTTCTCGTTAATAAATTATAATACATTTGAGTAGAAAGAGGCTTGGACCAGACAGACTTCTCTCAAAATACATAAACCTGGTTTCCTGACACCATCCTCTTTAAAGCTTACCTTGTGTGCCATTCTACCTCATCTTTGGCACGCTCCTTCCGGGCTTCTCTTTGCTTTTCTTCTAGTCTTTCTTTCTCCTGACTGGCTAAATCTAGAATAAATGAGAACCTCTTTAGAAATAAATTGGAATAGAAGAAATTCATTTATGAATAAAATATATAGAGACAAAAAACATAAATGAAAAGATATAATGGAAAAAAGGATTGGCTTTTTCTTTTTTTGAAAAGTCTAAGCTAAAAAAAAAAAGATTAAATTGGAAAACTCCAAATTAAATTTCATCATGGTCAGAAAATTATGGACGGTGCTACATTTCATGATAATAAAACCAAAAAGTGTAAGAGACAAAAGAAAAAACTTCAATAACAAGGTATTGTTCTTGATTCTCTATCCTTTTTAAAACATAATTAATAGCTTTAGCATCTCTGTCTTATTAAACTTCATGCTACTAGTATGAATGAAAAAGCTGAATACAAAGGTTTGCAGATCGAAGGGAAGAACAATAGGAGATAATTTTTAGATAAACAAACCCAGCAATGACAACCAATTTAGGAGGAGTTGCTACACTCAACACAGCTTTGTTCGAGTTTGAAGTACTCTTCATCCAGTAAAAGTGGTTGGCTCACCTCTGCCTCATAGCTTCTTAAAGGTTCAGTTCTAAGCCTACCTTCAGCATGAGGCCTTTCCCAGTATATTCAACTGCCAATGCCTTCCTTTTAAAGATTACTTTTCATCTGCTCTCTATATATCTTGTACTTACCTAGTTACTTACACATTCTATACTCTACTAGAATGTAAGCTCCTCCAAGGCAGGGACTGTATTTTTTGCTTTTCTTTGTATCTCCAGCCCTCAGTCCGGTGTCTGGCAATAGTTAAATACTTATTAAGTGCTTGCTAAGTGACAATGGTATTTATTTGCTTTTTTTAAATTAGAGAAAATTAAATCTATTTTTCAACATTGCACAACATCCCTTGAAGACACTCTGGATTATCTTAACTAGACTGGGAACAGCTAGTTTAAAGATGTCTGTCTGAAGTGCCTGCATGATTTTAGCATAGGCAACAATGTAAGATGAAGCTAAAAACAGAGGAGGTTATAATAATTCAACAATAAAAACATACCCAGGTTACCATTTTCCATGCCTCTGATATCTGGACGAAGGCGGCAATCTGTAGGAGCTAAAATCTTTTCCATGCCCTTTTCTAGTTCATTGAGGCTCACAGTAAAACTGGTAAAATTATACATCTGGGAAAAAATTCACATGGAAAAAGTTATTACAATTAATACCATTTATTTTTGTATACCAGGTTTTAATTTTTAAACTGAGACCATTATACCAGAAAAAAAAAAACCCAGAACAAAAACATTTTCCCTGAATCCGCTTTAAATATAAAATAAGAAGCTTCATCACCTGTTGCCTGGGACCAAAATTGCATTCAACTACCTATACTGGTCTCTTGGTTTTGCTGCTGCACTGCAGCAGTTCTTGTTCTTCTCAATCTTGCATACTCATTTCTTCTTACTATACAATAATACTCTGTTCTATTCAATTACCACAACTTGTTCTGCCATTTCCCAATCAATGGGCATCTACTCTGAGTCCAGTTTTTATACCACCACAAAATCCCATTAAATAGAGGATCATTTTTTTCTGTCTTTGATATTTACCCTTGGACTATGTTCATGGGGGATTAGTGAATGAGAAAAGTTTACTAATTTTAATGATTCAAAAGTTCTATCTGAAACCGTTAAATCAATTCATAATTCCAACAGTATATTAGTTTGCCTGTCTTTCCATAGCTTCCCCAACACTATTTCCATCTTTTGTCATCTTTGCAACATTTTTATATCATTGACAACAGCATTCTTTCCTCTGAAAATTGTTCTTATTCTTTCACCACTTACCTATTAGGTAAATTACCTTTTTCTTTTATGATCTGTTCTATCCTTTATATTTAGTTATAAATCCTTCCTCTACAGATCCAAAAGGTACCTATTCCCTTCTCTTCTCCAGTTTAAGGTCAGTTATTCAATTGGTATTTATTGTAGTATGTGATGTAAATTACTGGTCTAAAATCCATTTTGTGTCAAAATACTTTCTAGTTTTCCTAGAATTTCTTATCAAATAAGAGGTATTTTGCCAATATTTGAGTTCTTGGGTTAATCCAACATAAGGCTAAAATACAGAGTGCTTCTGGATCTTGATTATCCAGTTTGTTTTGATCTACTTTTCTTTCTTTCTTTCCCTTTCATATACCAAATAGTTTTGATGATCTCTTTCCATCCAGACTTGTGATTTCATCAGTGTAAGGAGGACATCCTGAGAAAATTTTCTCTACCAATGAAGATCAGCAACTATTAGTCTTAGATGATTTCTTGGAGCACTAAGAGGTTAAGGTTACAAAGCCAGCATGTATTAAGGCAAAAACTGAATGCAAGTCATCCTAAGATGATTGTTCTCTTTTCACTAGGTCATGCTGCCTCTCATCTTTTAATGATTATTCCTTTAAAACAAGGTTTGGTATCTGGTAATGATAGATTCCTTTCATTCTTACTTTATTTTTCCCTTTATTATTTCCCTTGAGATCCTAGACCTTTCATTCTTCAAATGTAATGTTATTTTGTCTAGTTCTTTAAAGTAACTTCTCAGTAGTTTGGCAAAGCATTAAATTTGCAAAATAACTGTAGTATTATAATTTTTATTATATTGGTCCTGCCTATCAATAATGAATTAATCTTTCAATTATTTTTTCTTTCTGTAAAGACTGTTTTACAATGTAATTACTGAAGTCCTAAGTGTGTCTTGGTAGGTTAATTCTCAAATGTTTTATGTATTTTATAGCTTTTTTGAAAGAGACTTTATAATTTCCTCTTTATTTTGAGAGTAATTATGTAGAAATGCTGATAATTTTGGTGGATATATTTTGTATTGTGATGCTTTACTGAAGCTATTGTTTCAATTAGTTTCTTCCTTAATTCTATGAAGATTTCTAAGCAAACGCCGAGGTCATCTGCAAAGGGGTATCATTTCATCTCCTCTTTAATGATATTTATACATTTACTATTTCTCTCCTGCTTTATTGTATTACTAGTATTTGTAGAATACTGTCAAATAATAATGAAGAAAGTAAACAATAATCCTTGCTTTACCACTGTTTTATAGTACATGTTTTTAGCATTTCTCCATTCCAAATAATGCCAGTTCTTATTTTCAGATATATACTTTTAATTAAAATAAAGAAAGACCCTTCCCATGCTTATGTGGTTAGGGTTTTTAAGATAAATGAGCACTGTATTTCAAAGAATGCTTATTTTGCAGCTATTGATATAATCATATGTTTTTTGTTCGTTTTGTTTAAAGCTATAATTTTAGTGGGCAGTGCTAGTAGGAAATTACAAATCTTTTCATCTTTGATTCAATCATTAAAAGGAACATGCTTAATATTTAATTCAACAAAAAAATAAGCAACTACCATGTGCAAGGCACTGGGATTACAAAGACAAAAATGAGGAAGATTATGTTTTGTTGTTCAAAATAACTCAGAAAAATTCTTCTTTATAACAGAGTTTCTTAACTATTTTTGGCATCAAAGACTTCTTTGCCAGCCTGGTTAAGCCTATGGTCCCCTTCTCAAAAATTTTTCTGCCTACATTCACAACTGAGAGAAATGCTAAATTTTAGTGATTGGTGAAAATTAAAATGTAATTTTCTCCCTCATTCAAGTTCACTGACTCCCTGGGTCCATGGATCTGAGGTAGACAATTAAGAGTCCCTCAAATATCATTTTAGGACAGCCAATTTAAGTCTAAGATTAGGCATGCAAATTCATACCCCTGTTTTTCTAAGACAGCATGACTAAGCACCTCTATACCTCTTTCAGTCTCTCTGTCAAGGGCCAAACCTCACAATTCCTACATTCTCAGATCCGTCCTGCCTCCAGATCCTATCCCCTACATACTCTTCCTAAAAGATGAAAACAGCACTGATCTATATGCATCCCTACCTTACTAACATTAGGATTATGTGCTCAGAAATAATCTTGTAAACCAAGTGTTGTTATTCCACTATGCATTTACCTGAGAAGAATTTGGAGGCCTTGTGTTTATCCTCCAGAGGAGTTCACTGCCAGGTATGACTTGCACTGTATCTTGTATCTCTGGCACATCATCAATCACATCACTCTCAGATTTTTCAGTCTCATTTTCCTAAAATATGTAAAACCATGTATTTAATCTGGAATTTACTCATTCATCCAACAAACATTTATTGAGCACCTAATGTGTATAGAACACTGTAATAGGCCTAGGCATTGAGGTACAAAGTTTATAGGTTTATAAGACATGAGCCCTGTCTTCTTGGGATTTACAGTTTGAGAAGGGGAGTCATACATAGATAATTTAAATACATAATGTTACATCTTAAATGGATTAGAAAGATACAAAATAAAGTGGTAAATTTTGAGGCCCAGGTTGTTACAGAAAAAGGGAACCAGGGAAGAATTCATGGAGTCGGTAGCATTTAAAAGACATTAACGGAAGATAAAAATTTAATAGGTAAGAGAGAGGGCAGATCATTTCAGTAAAAGGAAATAGCACGAGCAAAGCATTGTACTGGTGAGTATAATGCCTAAGATACTAGGTTTAGATGGAATGTTGGGGGTGGGAAGGGAGGTCAGTATCAGATTGTGAAGAGTCTTGAAAGCAAGGCAAAAGACAATGAACTCTACCTGTTAGGCAATGGGCAGTCACTGAAGATTTTTGAGAGGAGAAAGGATATATATATATATATATATATATATATATATATATATATATATACACACATATATATACATATATATATACATAAGGAAGATAATGTGACAATTCACAGGATGGAAGAGAAAGGCAGAAATAATGGAGGCAGAGAGAGCAGCTAAGTTAAGCAGTTAAGAAGTCACTTGAACAGTCCAA
Organism: Gymnobelideus leadbeateri; assembly: GCA_011680675.1. Taxonomy (NCBI): domain Eukaryota; kingdom Metazoa; phylum Chordata; class Mammalia; order Diprotodontia; family Petauridae; genus Gymnobelideus; species Gymnobelideus leadbeateri. Next base: position 51,035 of record WOXC01003811.1, read on the forward strand.
GTAAACAGTATTACGGTTTAAAAGAGGGCAGCAGTAGCAGGAATCGTAATAAAGAAAGAAAGGAAAGATGTTGTGGGGGTAGAATGGAGAGAACTTGGTAAATGACTAGATATGAGAGGTGATGGAGAGGGAAAAGTCAGAAAACACAAAGGTTCTTTTTAACATGACAGACATTTCATAAACCCTAATTCTGAGTCCCCCTGCAGTCATCTATGAAATGAAACTTCTGGTAAAAGGTCAATAAAGTTTAAGAATTCCCAAAATAAGTCACAAATTATGACCCTTCCTATTCTCCAATAATTTATTCTTTTTAGTGAAACAAATTAAAGTATGCCCTATTAAATAAACTATATAAAAAATAAAATTAAAGTTCATAGGAATACTACTGTTATATAGAAAGTCCTATAGCAGAGAACACTTCTAAGAAATAATGACTTTTTAGCAGAATAGGTGCATTACTTATGCTCAACTGTAGTATTGAAAATGTCTGCACATAATCAACCAAGAGAAAAAGATGTAAACTTTTTTTTTCTTTTTTTTTTTTTTTTTTTAAAGCAATTGGGGTTAAGTAACTTGCTCAAGGTTACACGGCTAGTCATTTGATTTATGCGTGGGTGCTCATTTTCTGAGGCCGGATCTGATCTCGGGTCATCCAAACTCCGAGGCCGGCGCTCTTACTCACTGCGCCACCTAGCCGCCCCTTTAGGGAAATTGGGGTTAAGTAACTTGCCCAAGGTTACACGGCTAGGTTTTTGTTTGTGCGGATTAAGTGTCAGAGGCCGGCTCCGAACTCAGGTCCTTCTGATTCCAGGGCCGGCGCTCTATTCACTGCGCCACCTAGCCGCCCCCAAGATGTAAACTTTTTATAGCCATAAAGAGATTATTTTTTTAAATAGCTTTTGCAAATTAAGTAATATATTAACAAATCAATAGCTCAATCAATATTTGAAATTGGGGAAAATACTCCATTGATAAGCTTGTTGAACTCCTATCGATCCTTTAAAGCTCAAATCAAAAGCTACCTTCTTCATAAAGCTTTCCCTGATACTCCATAAGTAATACTACTGCTGCTGCTGCTGCTGCTGCTGCTACTGCTGCTGCTGCTGCTACTACTACTACTACTACTACTACTACTACTACTACTACTACTACTACTACTACTACTACTACTACTACTACTACTACTACTACTACTAATACCCCAATGATCTCACATAGCACTTTTTTTTTAACTCTCTAAAGCCCTTGTCATAAAATACTGGCCTTTACTCAAGTATGGTAATCAATTGCTTAATTCCTATTCCTTTAATTAGAGTGTAGGCTTCATGAGGGCTAGAACTATTACCCAACTTCATACCTACCACAGTTGAATGTAGTAAGGATGCTTACACAACATGAGGCTCAAAATGAAGATGTAACAGTTTGCTGGATAATTGAGCAAAGAAATAGGTACCATTTCTTCATGAAGTCTTAAAAATCTATACTCTTAAACTGAGTGGACATTACAGTTGGAAGGATATGGAAGACAGAACCTTATAGGGGCTGAACACTAAACAGGAAAGGAATTACTTTGAACTTCAAAAGGTTATACAAACTAAACTTTTAAAAGTTACCTTTGTAATATTATTTCCAAAGTACTTGAAATTTCCAATAAAACTTCCACCATTAAACTGTTTAATCACTTGGTTTACTATGGTGTTCCCAAATCATTACACCAACTGTAATTTAATTTCCTATAAGCTGGTTTCTATTGTCCAAAGCTTTTGAGTTGCTAACAAATGCACTATAGCAGCTAGGTTGGTACAGACAATTCCTGCCTTCCTGGTATCCAGCTGACTGAACTTTATTTCCAAAGCACTTTATGAAACATCACTATGTAAGATTTGATTATCAACTTCGTGTTAATGAAACATAGGGAAAAATTTATTATACCCCATTTTTCCCCTTTTCTTGAGAGAGGGCTTTTATTAATAAAAAACATATCTCACCCAGTTTAGAATATAGTCAGGTCATCATCAATGTGGGGAAAGAAATAAAACTGTTTCTAGAGTATCCAGCACTCTTCTCTTACAAAGGTCTTACCAGTGTCAATTTGCTCAATGACTTTCAAAACTGAGTAGGGTAAACCAAAGGGTAAAATATATACTTACCCTTATTAGATAATTTACATACAATATAACACTGCATAATATTGGTTCAAAGTGGCTAAAAATGTTTTTTTTAATGAAATATTTGAGATCATACTGATCTTCTTGGATGACACATTTCTGTCACCCAGATGTTTCTGTCCTCAAGACACAGGCCATTTCCATCTGGTGATCCTTAGGTAGAAATAACCTCAGTATCTATAGACATAGCCACAAGACAGCATGAAATAGGATCATTTATTCAAAGGTGGAAGGAGCCTCAGAGGTAATTTAATCCAACCCCCTCACATATATACATGTATTTATGTTCGTACAGATATATGCATATATGTGTAACATATTAAACAAGGACATGGGGGGGGCAGGGAGAATACACAAAGGAAACTTGGTGGCATAGCTTGACAGTTGAATTTGCTGATTAAAAGAATGAAAAATAAAGCCTGAAAATTGTTTCAATAAATTGAAAGAGTACTTTATAAAAGCTGAAGGCATGTTACCTTATTAGTTCAGTACGAGAGGAAAAAATGAAAATATACTTATGAATCATTCTGTTATTCTTATTAAAAAAAGTTTCATTTAAAGGCCATTGGGAATAAAAATGAATCTAGCATTTTAAAACTTGTTAAATAGGTTAAACATGTATAAACACATAAATCAGTAGACAACATTTGAGGACCAACTTTCCTTTAAACAGAAGTATGAATTTTTAAAATAAATGGGTATTAATGGTAAAAGTGACTATTATAGTCCATTTATATCGCAATATAAAATAAAAGTGACAAAGTATGGCTTATGTTGACTATATGTTAAATCAACAAGGAATATCTCCAGTTTACTCCAATTTATTTAATAGAAATCAGGTGTTTCTTTTCAAATTCCAGCTTTAATTTTAGACTGAAGAATGAACTAGTCCAAAATTGTAATACTGCACAGGGCTAAGAAAAAAAGATTTTTTTCCCTTACTGCTGGATTATTATTGAATACATTATCTAGTACTCAAAACTAAATGGAAGAAAAAGATATGGGCTTATAATTATAAACATTAACTATCAAGGTAAAAAAATTCACAGAACTTAAATACCTTTGCGGGAAATATGCCAGAACACAGACTGTGGAAGAAGAAATACTTTTAAATAAGATTTATTTTCCTGTCTTTGGGGCGGGTAATCACTAAGATATTAGAAAGATGTGAACTCAAATGACATTCAACTCAGTTTTCAGTTTCAATCAGCTCCAGAAACCAGCTAGCCTGTTTCATTACAACAGAAAAACTGTAACTACCCCACTCATTTCCCACTTCTTATCTGGGGACACTAAGGTACACTGTGGTCTTCTTATAGGTTAGTTGAAAGTAAGGATGATTTGCTAGATGTCAGTAATCATGAGCTAATTTATACTTATTTACTCTGAAAGCCCTTCATCCACCTATTTCTGTTCTCAGATAGGATAGAGAAAAATTCACAGGAACACTTATTCCAAGTATTAGAAACCTTACCGGTTTTGCTTTTTTCTGGTGGTCACCTTTCTTTTCATGCTTTTTGTAGGACTCATAGGAAACAGGATCTATGCCCCATAAACATTCAGTCCACTTGCCATATATCATAAAGAGCTTCTTTTTGCTGTGGTCAAAAAGAACTTTATTTTCTTTTTTGCACAGTTAATATAAATTATAAACTATTCATTAAAATTAGAAGGATTTTAATTTCAATAGTGGCTCTAGCTTCCTCTTTTGGCACTTTTTCCTTCAGAATATCTGGGCTGCCTCTGGGCACAAAAACACTGAAAGACTAGTTTGGATCATTTATTCTAATTACTATGGACAGAATATTCATGCTCTTAGTTCCTTCACTTAAAAAGGTTAAGATTTATTGGGAAGGCAGAAAAGAGTTTGAGGGTGTGAAAAATGAAAAAGCTGAATGGCAATGCTACAAAGGGCAAGCAGAGGTGAAAAAAATGGCTTTCATTAAAAAGGATTAAGTTGCATAATGTTCAACTCCGTTACCAAGGGTTAAAAAGGTAGAAAGAAGGCACAGAAGTTTCAGCATTGTAGAATGGATCACTTCCCCTGGATAAGAATTTGGAAGAAAGGAATAAATTAAAGGATTGAGAAGGATATAGCCAGAAGTAATAAGCAAAAACTGTCGATTTCTTGTAGCTAGTGGGGAAGAAGAGAGAATGATATGCCTGCAGTCAATGCTTAAGGGGTGACATAAAGTATCTGATTTTTCCTGGTACTTACTCTAGAGGGCAATTACTCTAGAGAGTAGAAAGGTACCATCCTTGAAAGTTCTACCTGGAATCAGTACTAAACCTTAAGTCAGGAAAAATCTGGATTCTAAGCCTGCCTGTGACAAGGAATGCATGAACCCTGGCCAAGACTTTAAGCCTCTATAAGCCTCAGTTTCCTCATCTGTAAAAAGGAAATAACTGCAACAGGGTTATTGTGAAGACTAAATGTGGAAATGCATGTAAAAAGTTCTATATGCCTTAAAGTGCCATGTAATTGTTAACTATTAGTATTATTAGTATTATTGTAAAGGTACTATTTTCTGTGAAGTTCATACCAGGGATTGGGCAAGCACAGTGATCTAACAGTGAGAAAAATGATCTGTTCCTAGGAGGAAAATTACAATTACAAAGGTACATTTTCAGGAATAATGCAATCTAACCTAAAAGCAGAAAACTAAAAAATCAAGAATAAGCAAGAATGTCCATACCCAGAATTAGTGAGAACCAGGGCTCTAAATCACATGCCTTGGACAGAACCCCTCAATAATATGTCTCTCTAAAGTACCTTGATGAGTACAAAAACCGTTTTCATGATGTATAAGACTAGCTCTTCACCGGTTGAGAATTAGTGTGTGTGCAATGCAACCTTTCTTTCTGTTCTAATGAACAAGGCTGCTGTTCTTTCAAATGTGAAAGCTGAATTCTAATTTATTCAAATGAGAGAAACTTCTTAATCCTTTTTTTCCCCAAGTTATTTTATCGATTATTTGAACAGGTCTTAAAACCCAGCAGGACACAGAAGGCTAAGAAATACCAAATGTCTTCATTTCAAAACACAAATTTTCAATTAGAAGAAACCATAATTTAATTCCAGTTTTTCATTTCTTGGATGAGGAAACTGAACCTCAGAGAGGTGAAATGACCTGGCCAATAAGGGTCACTTTTCACAAAAGTAACTGAAATAAGTTAAGGCAAAAGACAGGCTCTTTATTACAATACCACTAGCAATTTACCTGCTTGCAAAAAGTAAAAAAGGTATTTAAACTATAGAAACCCAAAAAGCTGATCATGAAAAAAAATAGCTGTCACCACAAACTAGTTAATATTGCTCAGCTTTAAGCAGACAAAGGGTACACAAATTCACACTTCTGCTTTTAAATTGGCAGCATGATTTCTCTAAAGAAATGTATGTGAGAAAATTACACAAATCACATATTATTATTAAGATAACTAATATAGACAGTATCATCACAGAAGAAATCTTCTTAGTGTTCTAATCACCTTTCACAATACCAAAAATGAAAACAAAACCCACCTAATTAAATGGTTTCCCTACCTTTTCTAATTTGAAAATAGGTTGGTTCTACATAGACAAGCTATAGACATGACCAAATCTAATTTTAAAAAGTAGCAATTTGAGTATTTTAATCAAGAGTAAAAGGAAGCAATAACGGTTTTATTTTTAATCCTGCAGACAAATTATTCGAACATTTTATGATGTACAATCATAAGAGAAACAACACGGAGTAGAAGTGAGAAAGCCAACCTCAGAGTAAGAATAATTGGGGGTTCAAGTCCTTTCCCAGACACATAATAGCTATGTAAGTGGCCAAGTTATTTAAACTCCCTATGCTTGCTAGAAACTCTCAAAAAACTCCAAGTTGCTGAATAGTTGTTGATTTGCATTGGTAGAAAGAGTTTCCTTACCAGGAGCTCCTCTACACAAATAAAATCATAGGTCTAGAATGGAAAAAAAATTCAATTTCAAAACTCATTTTCAAAAAATTAAAGTCCAAATTAAAATAATTTATAAAGAAGCTTTGTCAAAATTAAAGACAGAAATTATTTTGAACCAACAATGATTTGCACATACCTTTTGTCCTGAATGTATCCTTCTATTTTGTGAAGTTCTTTCCCAAACAGCCCACATGATTTAAAATTAAGTACACACTTATCTCCAGTTCTAGAAGAGAAACCACAAAACTCTACTGTATTATAAAAATTTTCCCATTATATTTCAAAGATCACAAGCAATCTGTCTTGGAAGTTTTCAATTTTGGGGACAAATTCACATAGAATCCCTTTACCAGTCTTTGTTGTTGTCATCTGATGACCTTCGTGGCACTCTCCTGCCTTCCTTAGTGACACAGGCACAGGCTTCCTCTTTTCCCCATCCTCTGCCATCATTTCTGGCAATTTGGATAATCACATAAATTACCCTAACACCCAGGGTTCTCAATCCCTCAACCTTAAATCTTACAACATCCAGTAAAATTCAACAAACATTTATTAAATGCTTAATATGTGCCAGGTACTGTATGAGATACTGGGACTATAAAGACAAAAGAAATACTCCGTACCCCCAAGGAGCTTATATTCCCTTGGGCGAAAATAGCATGTGCAAGGTAATATGACATGATACAAAATAATTTCAAGAAGCTATTAATAACCAGGGGGAGAAGATGAGAATGAAGAAATTACTTAAGAGGTAGCACCTGAGCAATACTTTTAAAGAAGCTCAGGATTCTATGGGGCAGAGATGAGAAAAAAGTGTATTCTATACATGGGAGACAACTTGTACAAAGTCACAGAGGCAAGAGTTGAAATCTCATGTATTGGTGTGAGTGAGCAGAGTGATGTGACCAGAACAAAGAATGAGTAAAAGAAAGATACATGAATAAGACTAGGAGGCTAAACAGAAGTCAGCCTTTGGAGGCCTACAGGCCTATAGGCGGAGAACTGTTTTATCCTAGAGGCAACAGAGTTAATGAAGGTTTTATCCTAAGGTCTGATGTATTTTAGGAAATATGTTTAATTTGGTAACCATATTTGAACTGGAGAGCAATTAGGAGGTTATTATATTATTGAGTGAGGAATGATGAAAACCTGTACTAAGACAGAGGTTCTACACATGCCTATAGGATATCTACTTGTAAATGTGAGACTAGAATTCAAGAAAAAGATTAAGGTTCAGGATACACACACACACACGCACACATTTATATATTATATGTATATCTATTTAGCATCGAATATCTATACATAGGGGCAGACAGGTTGAAGGGGATAGCTAGGTGGCACAGTGGCTAGAGGTTTGGAATCAGGAAAAGTCATGTCCTGAGTTCAAATCTGGCCTCAGATACTTCCTAGCTGTGCAACCCTGGGCAAGTCACTTGACCCTTTCTGCCTCAGTTCCTCATCTGTAAAATGAGCTGGAGAAGGAAATGGCAAATCAATGTAGTATCTTTCCCAAGAAAACCCCAAATGGGGTCACAGAGAGTTGGACACAACTGAAAAACAGATGTGTGTGTGTGTGTGTGTATACATATGGAGATACACACACACACACACACACACACACACACACATCAAATGAGATTGTATTCAAAGTACTTTACAAACCTTAAAGGGCTATGTGAATGTAAGTTATTTTTGTTTCTAGATTCTGGGCTTATTTGCACAGAAATGATCACTGAACCCATGGGAAGTGATGAGAGCACCAAGGGAGAAAGTCTACCATGATAAAAGACAGACAAAGCCTTGGGGCCACCCACAGCAATCAGGAAGAAGATAATCCATGAAAGAAAATTAAGATTAAGGAGTAAAGAGGCAAGGAAGAGATCCAAGAGAAGAGAGAACATTCAGGAAGAGGAGTTAGTTAATAGCATCAAAATCCACAGAGAGGTCAAGTAGAACAAAGAATAAGAAAAATCCATTGAACTTAGTAGTTAGGAACATTGGTAATTTTGGATAGTTTTAGATGAATCACCAAGTCAGAATTAAGGGGATTAAGAAATAAGTGGAAAATGAAGACATAGAAGCAATTGTAGTAAACTGCTTTTCTTAGGACTGTATTGCTGACAAGGTGAAAATATACAGGATGATAGTTTGAGAGAATGGCAGCAACCAGTGAAGGATTTTTTTAAGATGGAGTAGACCTGGGAATGTCTATAGGCAGGAGTGAAGGAGTCAGTGCATCAGAAGAGATTTAGTATAAGAAAGAGGGGGAGAGAGGAGAGGGGGGCTCCTAAAGGAAAAGTGTACAAGTGGAAGATTTAGCTTTAACAAGGAGAAGGCCTACCTCTTCAGAGACTAGAGCAAAGAAAGAGAGAATGGGGGATGATGGACTGAGATTTAAAGATGTGGAGTGGGCGTAGGAAAGATAGTTTGTAAAGGAAACCCTCTATTCTTTTTTCAGTAAAGTATGTAACAAGGTCTTCTGTTGAGAGGGAGTGGGAAGAAAGTGCATAATGAGAGAGGTTTGTAATAGCCACTGTGAAGACTGTAATAGAAAGTTAATCAGGGAAGAATAAAAGGTTTGCTGCGCAGAAATGAGGTTCCAGTTTGAGGTTAGATGAGATAAATTTATAGTGAACACGGTTAATATAGTCACACAATTTTCTCTAGGAATGTTCAGCACATGAGTACAAATGGAGAAAGGAGAGAGTAGGGATAACTGAGGGTTGAAGTTTGGCAAAGTTAGACAAGGGGGAAGCTGATAACATATATATGAAGGGAGGGATGTGAGACCAGAGCAAAAGTGATGGGTTAACAGGAGGAGCAGAGTGATTTTAGGCCACTGTGAGGATGAATAGTTTTAAGAAAGGTGAGACAGAAGGAAAGACTGAAAGGAAAGAGGGTCTGTCCAAAGAGAAGAATTACAAAATTCTGGATAGAACAGTTAACAGTCATGGTTAGTTCAAGGATATGAACATCCCTGTGTGTGGATGAAGTAGAATGAATATAGAGGTCATCGGAGTTTAGAAGATTAATATTCTTTGTTCTTGAAAGTGATGATCAGGAAGGTGATGTCATAACTTGCAAGTGAATTGGATCTAAGTGAGGGAGGGCTATGCAAAGTCACCGGCCTCACTTTCTCCTCCGAGTCCTCTGCATCCAGTGGCATGATATAGATAAGGACAATTGGAGATGCCCCCCACTAGAATACTAACTTTTTAGCTTGAGAAAACAGGAGGGAAAATGACCTGGAGGTCAGCAGATGAAAGCACAAATAAAGAAGATTGCTGAGTGGTGTCAGCAAAGAGACAAAGCATAACTGTTCTTCCTTCTGGCCAAATTCTTGTTGGGGTTGGGGGGGGGGGTTGGCATAATATAAAAAACAGTCAGTACTAAGAAATGTAAAAATGTTATAGTAATTTCTGGACGAGTCAAGTTACTGTAACTAAAAAGAAGGTGGAAAGAGTCCAAAATAAAGAGAAAAGAGAAGCTTGTTAACAATGAAGCAAGGATTTTAAAGGGCACAACAGAACAGGAAGAAAACTAGACAGACTATGGTGGAGTAGGATTGAGATGCATATGGGCAAAAATACAGGGAGAGAACAGACCCCATTCTGAAGCACAAGGATAAGGTTATTAAGAACTTGGAATGTCCTTGCCATAGGACAAGAAATGACAAAGTGGATAGGGGTCATCTGTTCTATGACAACTGGCAACAGGATTAAGTCCTGGCCGGTCACTCCAGGACAGCCAAGATTTCTCCTAACTCAGAAACCTAATCCTTGGGCACAATGAACTCATTCTTAGCTATCATCCCAGAGTTCACACCTCAAATAGCAGGAGCATGAGACACACCCAGAAGATAACCCTATACCTGGTACAAGTGTTCAGCTTCCAATTTCAATCCCCAGCAGCTGAGTCTCCTCCTTCCTCCTATGCCCATTCTCTCCACCCACCAGGCCCAGTGTCTTAGGGACACTGAGACTTGAGATTGTTTAGCAACCCCTTAAGGTACTTAGCTGACCTCTATGCTTAGAGATATGGTCTTAAAATAGGTTAGAGTGCTCTTCATAGCTAGCACTCTGGAACCCTAGATACCTAGAATGATGTCTGGGATAGCAGAAAGTCAACTTTAGGGAGTACTTTAGGCATCTCAGCATAGAGCCTGGCACATCTGCTGTGCCACATCATTTCACTGTGATCCCATTTTGGGGTTTTCTTGGCAAAGATACTAGAGGGTTTACCATTTCCTTCTCTAGCTCATTTTACAGGTGAGGAACTGAGGCAAACAGGGTTAAGTGACTTGCCCAATGTCACACAGCTAGCAAGTTTCTGAGGCCAGACTTGAGCTCATGAAGGTGAGTCTTCCTGATTCCAAGCCCAGTGCTCTATCTATAATGCCACCAAGCTTCCACCTGACTGGATTTGAACTCAGGTCTTCCTGATTCCAGGCCTGGGGCTCTATCCACTGAACCACTTAGCTTTTATGTATGTGTGTGTGCATATACATGTGCATATATGTGTCTGTAACATACCTACACAATACACTTTTATACACACACACATATACATTCTTTCTCTATACATATTCTATACATAATATATTCTCTCCCTCTCCTTTTCTCTCTTTCCTTATCTTCTTTTCTCTCCCTCTGTCCTTCTGTGTTCCTGCCTCCTTTTCTTGTCTCTCTACCTCCTCCCTTCCTTTCTTTCTTTCCCTCCTCTTCTCACCCCACTCCCTAGCAATCTCACTCACTCCCATGGCTCCACTTATTACCTCAATGTAGAAGACTTATAAATCTTTTCAACTAAACCTGACCTTTCCCCTAAGTTTACCCCCATATTTCCAACAGAACTCATCACAGAATCCAATTATTAAAGGGCCCTCAGAAGTCATCTAGTCAGACTTGTAACCTGACCAAATTCTTCCAGTGGCTTGATTTTGTGAGAGTTTTTTCCAACTGCCCCACTTAACTCACCAAGTCTTTTTTAGTTTAGTTTTTTACTTTTTTACTTTCCCTCTTGTCTCTACTTCTAAATAAGACATATTAACTGCATAGAGAAGTCACAAAAATCTTTCCTCTAAAACGTAACCCTCTTAACTAACAAATTCTGCTAATGGCAACGGCATTATCCTACTCCTCTTCAAAACTTTAGAATCATCTTTGGAAACCAGTTGGATAGGTGGGATAAAAGAGAAAGAGTCAAATTCTGATTTTTTTCTTTTACCTCTGATATATTTCTTTTTTTTTTTTTTTAAAGCAATTGGGGTTAAGTAACTTGCTCAAGGTTACACAGCTAGTCATTATTTATGCGTGGGTGCTCATTTTCTGAGGCCGGATCTGATCTCGGGTCATCCCAACTCCGAGGCTGGCGCTCTTACTCACTGCGCCACCTAGCCGCCCCTTTAGGGCAATTGGGGTTAAGTAACTTGCCCAAGGTTACACGGCTAGGTTTTTGTTTGTGTGGATTAAGTGTCGGAGGCCAGCTCCAAACTCAGGTCCTTCTGACTCCAGGGCCGGCACTCTATTCACTGCGCCACCTAGCCGCCCCTCTGATATATTTCTTATACACTGATTGACTGAACCTCCCTTTTTCTGCTTAGAAAGGCTGGGGTGTTGTCATTTTTCACTGCCAAAACTTTAGTTCGGGTCCTTATTACATTTTTGCCTGGTCTACTAAAATATCCTCACACCACATGTGTGAGGTTTCTTACTTTCTGTGCCTCCCCTCTCCAATCTAGCCAAAGTCATCACCTATGTGATGTCAGTTTTCTATGCTCAAAAACTCCACTGCCCATGGGATAAAAGACAAGTTCATTAATTTGGCATTCCTCTACAATCTAGTCCCAAACTACCTCCCCAGCTTTGTTCTACACTACTCCTTTTTACTTATTCTATGCTTTAGTAAAAACCAGTTATTTCTTGGTCCCTGATCTTGACCTTTTCTCTTTCACATCTGAACATGCTATTCCCCATATCATTCCTCAGATCCTCCAAATATCACCAGAACCTCTCACTGCCTCATCTCTACATCTTGAAATATTTCTCCCTCGAGGTCTATTTTAGGATCCTTCTCCTGTATAAACCCTTCCATGATGCTCTCAGGTATAAGCTATTCCTCTCTCCTTGAGCTTCTCCAATCACTCTATTTGACCTCTCCTATACACTGAACCATTTTCTAAATTTTATTATTAACCTGTGCACGTCTCATCTCCTTTACTAGTCTACAAAGTGGTTCTAGAAGGCAGGGGTGTTGTCATTTTTTATCTTTGTATCTTGAGTGCTTAACACATATTTTGACACAATAACTGTTTATTGAAGGACAAAATAAAACAAAATTAACCAACTTAAGTCTTGATAAAAATGTAAAAATTGCTTAACTTATATGATGGCATTGATCACAAATCAAATCTAACAAATATTTCTTGAGCACTCATCCTATGCAAGGTACTACTCTAAGTATTGGGAATATAAATATAAGTAAGACAAGACCCTTGTTCTTTAAGAGTTCACAACTCAGTACAACAAAGAAGAACATGTGAAAAGTAAAGTAACAATGCACAACATAACAGTTTAAGACAAAAACATAAAAATAAGAATCAACAATAACTTACAGTACATTAAGATTTATACAGTGTTTTCCTCACCATCAGTCTATGAGGTAGTTAGTATAAATATAATTATATACACTGTACAAATGAGGTTCAGAGTGTTTAAGTTATGTGGTCATGGTCAAATGTATCAGAATTGGGACCTGAACTCAGTTATGCTAAGTCCTAAATTTCTTCTGGAATAATAATAGACAACCATGCCATAATCTCGTTTGGTCATCACATAAAGACACGGTTGGTATCTTTTAGCTAGAGAAATGTTTTAACTTCACAATTGTGTTCTATTACCTGTGATTTAAAATTTCAACTGTTCCATACTGTTCTATCCACAATTTGCCAATAATTATATTATGTACACAGCAAGTAGGATTTGTCCACGTGTAGGCTTCATTGTGTCTGTAAAAGATGTCAAAAAACAAGCAATTCAGAGACCAGAAAAGCGAACTCACTGCATAACCCAAAGAAGCAAAATCCCAAACAGAATTAAACCATAATGATCTTAAACCCTGTAGAAGAGTACGATATTTCTTTGAACTCCCTCAATAGGGGCTATTTATTTAGCATTCGTTTGAAATTTATTTTTTCTTTCCTTTGTAACCTCAACAAAGCCTTTTACTTAAATGTCAAGGAAAGCTAATAAGCAATAAAATACTGAGACAAAGGAAAATTGCTTTTCTATGAAGTTGTCCAAAGAGAAACACTCTACAAAATCCATACTGTTGTAACTGTGTTCATTGGTGTGAAAACCTGGAGGTATATAGAACTGTCCCATAAAGTGCAAAACAGTATCTACTACCTTTACTATACATAATCTAGCTATTTTCCTTTTAATCATTAAAACCACCAAATGTCATTTCTTGGGGAAAAAGAAATTAACAAAAATCTTAAGTTAAAAAAATAAGCACATTTCTAGTGATGCTACCACATTAAACCAATCAATAAACATTTATTAAGAGATTACTATGTGGCAAGTACTATGCTGAATGCCTCAAACAGCTATAATTATCAGTTCCAGGATCCCATGATATATATATATATATATATATATATATATATATATATATATATATATATATATATATCATGGGATCCTGGAACTGGAAAGAAGTATAATCTAATCCTTGAAGCATAAATACGCACTATGGTAGCTACAACATCAAAGCAAACTGTCCTGTAAAGCACGGACTCAAGTTACCCAGGTTGGGTACAAAGGTAGTTTAAAATCTGTCAAAGTGGCTTAAATTCTGTGGGGTCTATAACTATAATAACAGTGAATAAAAAGTGTTAAGAAGGGATTATAGCCACATGTTTGTCTAAAAAGACCTTTTTTTTCTCTTTACCAAGACCCTCCATACAACATTATCTTCAAGGTGCCTGACCTTGGACTGTGTCATAGAGAAGACTATTATTATTATAAGCTTTCTTGGTACTTGTGAGAAACAAACTTCCTTGGAGATGGTCCAACACTGATGTATTTGGTTGAGTACATCTATGTGGCAATGAGTCATCTTACAGCAAGGCTCCAAGATACTAGTTTATGTATAAGATGACATGTGGAACTGGCTGCCAAAATGAAAAGTCCCAGCTGAGCTTCAGGTAGAATCCTGAAATAACTCATTTATCGGTCTCCGTACTTCTATTTTCTCCTTGTTATAATCCAAGTTATGCACTAAAATCAGATTAATCTTTTAAAATTATAAACACTTCTGGTTGAACTCTACTGCTTAGCCTCTTCAATGATTTTCCATCATCTTCCAAATAAAACCCTTGTTCGTTAAGTTTTCATAACCTGGTCCCTTCCTACCTTTCTAGTCTTCCTGCACATTAATCCCTGCCACATACTCTCGTGATCTAGTGGTGCTGGCCTCCTTGCTATTCCTAATGAAATACAGTCATCTCCCAACCTTGACCATTTTGATTTGCTGTCCCTCATACCTAGACTTTTCTCCCTTCTCATCTCTGCCTCCTGGCTTCCTTCAAATCAAAGTTATACCTTCTATAAGAAGCCCTTCCGAATCCTCTTTAATGTCTACAGTAACTTTAAATGTTTACTGCCTATTGGAAAGCTATTGTCCAATATCCAAAGTCCAGCTTAAATACGACATCCTCCAAAAACCTTCCATAATTCCCAAGGTAGAGCTCCTTGTTCCAAACCTTCATAATCTGTTTGTACCTCTTTTATGATACAAACAGACCATTATAAATATACATTTATTTATATGAACACAATTACAAAACACTTTTCACACAAATAAAGTCAGATGTAACTAATTGGAAAAACATCAACTGCTCATGGCTGGGTCAAGCTAATATAATAAAAATGACAATTTTACCTAAATTAAATTACATATTTAGTGCCATACCAATAAATCTACCAAAAAATTACTTTGTAGGGCTAGAAAAAATAGTAGCAAAATTCATTTGGAAGAACAAAAGGTCCAGAATAGCAAGGCAATCAATGAAAAGAAATGCTAGGGAAGGTGGCCTAGCCATACCAGATTTTAATCTGTATTATAAAGCAGCAGCCATCAAAACTACTTGGTACTGGCTGAGGAATAGAATAGTGGATCAATGGAATAGATTGGGTACACAAGACGCAGCAGCCAATGACTATAAATACTGTTTGATAAACCCAAAGAGTCTTTGGGATAAGAACGCACTATTTGACAAAAACTACTGGGAAAATGGGAATATAGTATGGCATAAATTGGGCATAGACCAATATCTAACACCGTAAACCAAAATAAAGTTGAAATGGGTGCATGATCTAGGTATAAAGGCTTGATACTGTAAGCAGTCTGGGAGAGCAAGGGATAGTTTACTTGTCAGATCTACAGAGAGGGGAAGACTTCATGACAAAACAAGAGTTAGAGAGCATTATAAAATGCAAAATGGATATTTTTGATTACATTAAATTGAAAAGCTTCTGTACAAATAAAGCCAATGTTACCAAGATTAAGAGGGAAGTGGTAAATTGGGAAAGAATTTTTACAACCAGTGTCTCTGATAAAGGCCTCATTTCTACAATATACAAAGAATTGAGTCAAATTTATAAGAATACAAGCCACTCCCCAACTGATAAATGGCCAAAGTATATGAACAGGCAACTCTCAGAGGATGAAATTAAATATATCTATAAGCATATGAAAAAAATGTTCTAAATAAAAATTTGTATTTAAGTTAGTTTTCAGTGTTAGAAAAGTTAACAAAGTATTTCAATTAAAAGGGATTATTATTTTTAACAGTATATATCTGGACCAAGTTAAAGGAGATCTATGAATCCATCAAACTATAAGGGCATGGATATAATCAAAGACAAAAGAGAGATGTTTAGTAAACCAATTGTCTTTTAAAGAAATAGCTCATCTCTCTTTTAAAAGGGAGAGACCTGTGAGCTAAATTACTAAATTACCCAATACTTACTTGAGAAGCTCCAGTGTAATTGTTCCTCGGGGCTCTGCTTCTACACTCTTCCCCCAGAACTTCAATTTGGGGTAGATTGAGCCATGGAAGATAAAGTCCTGATTGAGACCTTCTGAATAAAATGCACTAATGGGAGGATGGTGACTGACCTGTTCAGATATAAATCTGAATCCTAAATCATCCCTAAAAATAAAAAAAAAAAAGAAGGGTAGGGGTAAATATGAGAAGGATAAAGGTCCACATTAACTCAAACAAAATCAGTTACTGAAATTGAAACAAATAAAGGTCAACCCATAAATCAAAACAAATACTGAATCTACACCAATTTTTATAGCTCCATCAGTTGGCAGGCTGTGGTAAATTGATGTCATTTGAGGTTTGGTTAGGACACATCCCAATTCTTGTCCTTTATAAGCAGAGTGGGAAGTAGAAGCACATATGTTCTTTCATTCAAAACAAACAGTATTTGGCCAGAAATATTTAATACATAATTATTTTATTTCAACAAATTGCATAATTAGGAACATGCTGACAAAACATATCACTTTCACCTTAAGAGAACAGGAAACAAATCTGACAACATGACAAGGAAAGGAATATGAAAGGCCCTCAACATGGACCCCTAGGTATACTTCACAGAATTAGTATTTGGTATTACAGTAGAATATTTAAGAGTTTACAGTAAGAAATAGCTTAGGATAAAGAAGCAGAAGAACAAATGAGAACCGGTGAATTAGACACCTGTATAGGAAGTTCTTACACTATCTCTGGTACAATAATGCCAGGAAATTCCCAACACAGATCAAAAATTCACCTAAACCTTAACAGTCATGGGGAAGATGTTAAAACATTAAAGTTAAAGATTCAAGGGCACTCCATGTCAAAGCCTCCACCAATGCCCAAGAAACCAACCATTTGCTTTTTAAAAAGGCTTTCCTGAACAGCCTTTCTTCAGACATTCTTAGAACATTCCTGAAGATATTCTCATGGTATTTCTTATAGCTTATAGTTCAACGTATTTCTGGCCAGGGACATGATTTTTAAAATCCTCTCTCAATAAGAATGTCAGTTGATAATTGTTCAGGTACTGTGAATACACCCACAGTTGCAGTCATTAAAAAGCTAAACCACATAATTACTAACTTAACCAGAATTAGAATTTCCAGTCATTAACTAGAAGTATTTTGTGTAGAGGAAGGAGAGTTTAAACATAAGATTTTTAAAACCTGACTACCAAAGGATGTAATTTACAAAATGAAGGTTCATGAGCCAAGAAAAGAAAGCATATTTTTAGCTCTAAAAGAAGAACTTGTAGAGGGAAAAAAAGGCATTAGTAAATGACTTAGCTTATTTATGTTATCTTCATATTAGATTGTTCAAGGTCTTACATGTAAAATAAGTGGAAAGACATTATTTGACAAAAGTTTAAACTAAAAATCAAATCATGATTTATCAGATATGATTTGTCTTTCC
This sequence comes from Gymnobelideus leadbeateri, assembly GCA_011680675.1. NCBI lineage: Eukaryota > Metazoa > Chordata > Mammalia > Diprotodontia > Petauridae > Gymnobelideus > Gymnobelideus leadbeateri. Next base: position 68,657 of record WOXC01003811.1, read on the forward strand.
AAAATGGAACAATAATTTTATCAGCCTGTAAAATTTAGTTTAATGAAATAAGTTTGTGAAATTAGACACCATTAGGTGTCGTGGTTTATTAAACATTTCAAGTTTCATCCCTTTAATATTCAATATTTCATCCCTATTTTCGAGAATTTTTCATTATGCAGTAAATTAAATATACCCTTTATATTTTGCCTTTTAGCAACCAAAATGCTAATAAAAAATTTAATGAATGGCATCAAATTTATATCTAAAATATGAACAATAAGTCAAAAGGAAGAGAGTCTAGCTAGAGTCAAGAGGAATATTTAGAAAATAAGTGCCATGAGTACAAAAGTATAAACACACACTTTTCTCTGGGCCTTAGTTTTTTCATCTGTAAAATAAGTCTGTTGAATTTCTAAGATCTTTTCCCAGATTTAACAAAATATGATTGTGATCACATGCTGAACTCCACTATCCATAATGAAATGAAGCACTGGAGCATGTACAATGTATTCCTGTTAACTACTCAAGCTCTCTCAAAAGGTAATGAGATTTCAAGAGCAGCTGCTCAGCTCTTCTGTGCCAGCAAGCATCTAAATCAAATGAAAAATCAAGACAGTATTCAAACACTAGCTGTACACACAGAAAGGCTGTCAGCTAGACCATCTAGGGCTGCAGAGAAATTAAAGGATTGGTCAGAAAGCAGAGAATTGGAAAATGAGATATTTATTACTGCCTTCATACATGATAGTACTCACTTATGTGGGTACATTTATTTTACCAAAAAAAGTCAATCTACCCTTTCCCCAATTTAAAATTTCAATTAACCAGAAATTCTATACTTCACTTCTAGAAGAAAGAAATGACAAGAAAACAAGGTGATGTCAAGGATTTTTTTCTTTCTTTTTATCTCTCTCTTCCTCCCAAAGTCAGCACAATCTTCTATAACATATATATTATAGCCCTGTTCTATAAGAACTGATGCTCAGAATAATGACCCTCTGGGCACTACAACATTCTTAATCACTAAAGAATTATGTTTAAAACTGTTTTGTTTTGAATGTATGCTTTTATTCATGTGGGGAACTCCTAATGCAGATCAGCAATTCACCTAAAACTTAAGAGTCTTAGATGCATGAAGATGTTAAATGACCTATCTGCGGTAACACTGCCAGTCCATTTCGGAAAAAGAACTTCACCTCAAAGAAGCCTTTCTACCCTCTACCTACCATGCCAAAGTAATAAAAACTGTAGTAGAAATGATAACATTATTCATATTCACATAGTAGTTTAAGATTTATAGAACATCTTACTAAAAAAACCCAAAACCCCTGTTAAGTAGGTAGTATGTTGTTAGCCCCATTTTATGAGAAAGGAAACTGAAGGACATGGAGATTTGAGAGACAGTCAAAGGTAACACAGTTGTTAAGTGTTGGAGCTGGGACTTGAATACAGTTCTACTACTTTAAGTTTTGTACTGTTTCAGAAAGTTGAATGACGTATTTTTAATTCACTAACAGCCCCAGCAATTAAATATGTTTTAATGTTGTTTTCTGTATCATAAATGAAAGGATAGAGAGGGTAGTGTAATCTTGCAGTCAGGAAGGCCTGGGCTCAAATTCTGCCTTAGACATTTAGCTGGAGTGCTATCCAGAACAAGTTACTTAATATGTTACAAAGTTTCAATTTTTGTTACCTGTAAGAATAGTACCTACCTCACAGTGTTGTTATGAGAATGAAATTAGATAATGAATGTAAAGCACTTTGAAATACTGCAAGCGCTACATAAATGGGAGCTATTATTATTAGAATAGTTATTAGAACATTTGGTGTGGTTTTAAAAGGATTTTCTCACTATTCTCCCAATAAATCTAATATTTCAATTAATAAAAATATTCATTTCATTGCTACTACTATACAATATGTACTATCAGCTCTAGGAAGATAGGTCGCAGTGTTTTCTGCAAAAGCCACATTCCTTCCTTCCTTGATGGCTTATGAGAAATAGCAGAGTTTAGAAGATTAAGGTCTGGACTTGGTTAAAATTCTTTCTCAGACACTTATCCCCTGTATGATCTTAGACAAGTCACTTAAACTCTTAAGAACTCAACTGCCTCATCTGAAAAATAAGGGGTCTGGAGTCACTGAATTCTAAGACCCTTTCCTGCTCCAAACCCATGATTCTATGATCCTTTTCTTATAATGTTTCTCCCACGTTCTCTGACAATGATAGACCAGTGGCCAACAGTAGGATCTGTCCTTTGTTGAACTGGTGGCTCAGTGGATAGAGTGCTAGGTCTGGAGTAAGGAAGCCAAGTTCAAATCTGAGCTCAGAAACTCACTAGCTGTGTGACTCTGGGCAAGTCACTTAACCCTCATCATTTTCCTCATTTGTAAAATGAGCTGGAGAAGGAAATAGCAAGTCACTCTAGGATCTTTGCCAAGAAAATTCCAATAGTAATATAGCACCTGCAGTCAATAACACACAATTTAGCACTTTTCATCTAAACTTTTAGAGCTAGAAGGATCTTAGAGATTATAGTTAAATCACCTTATTTTATAGAAGAGGAGATTAAGGTCAAGATTTAGTTAAGGGAGCTTCTGAAAGAACACATAGCTCATCAATGACAGAGACAATACCAGAAGAATCTTGGTAATTTAAAAAATATTAGCTTTCGGGGAGGCTAGGTGGAGCAGTGAGTAGAGCACCGGCCCTGGAGTCAGAAGGACCTGAGCTCGGATCCAGCCTCAGACACTTAACACACACACAAACCTAGCCGTGTGACCTTGGGCAAGTTACTTAACCCCAACTGCCCTCCAAAAAGCAAAAAAATAAAAATAAAAATAGCTTTGTCTCTTCTAACTCATTTATAACTTTTTTTGAGGGCAAGAATTACATCTTGTACTTTTTTTTAGTAGTCCTCTAACAGCACTTAGTAGACAATGGTACTCAAACAGTTATTGATTACTTTTCTAGCATTCATATTAGCCAAGAAGTTTAGTATTCTATAAAAAACTCAATTTTCATACCACTACTTCAAAATTGGAGGTAATAATAGCCTAAAAAATGACTGTTATTAGGTTAAAAGTTAAAATAAGTGGCAAAACTAAGGGTCTTATATTTATGATATATTACTGTGTAGTGCAGGTCTACCCTAAACTGTTCTTTCTTTTCCACAAAATTCATTAAATTAATATTGGAAGAAAGCACTGTGGAAGGTATAAAAAATAATCTTACCTCATTTTACTTATTAGTATCCACTTATATCTTGGTATATAATTACAAAGTTCTTGATATATAATAAAGCTACAATTCTTTTAAAATACTGCACAACGTAGACTTAATTTTAGTAAGTTCTATAATATTGTCTTTCCTTTTATTCTGAATTACTAAGGTTTTAATATTTTACTAACAACATTCTACATTTATGAGAGAGAAATTCTCTAGAATTCAAAATGTTTAATTAGATCTTTCAAATAACAATTAATTTAAATTATTTGTTCTAAGAGAAGAAAAATCGATGTTGAAAATAAAAATTTTTTTTTCATTTGCTAAAGGAATTTCAACCACTAGATAGCAATGATGTGTACTATTTACATCGTTCTTCTGTTCTTACCTGATTAATTCATATGTTTCTCCCAGTAGTGGATTAAATGGTTTACCAGTCCTCTCCCACTGAGAAGCCACAGCCGAAACAGCAAAAGCAGCTACAGCCTGTAAGTTACCCACAGGATTAAGTGAGTCTATTTTCTAGCAAATAAAACATAGAGTATTGGGGGGAAATTGTATAATTAATTTCATTCTTTCCTCTTAGAGTGATTTCTCAGTTTTCTATTTACAATTTTTTTAGACTATAACACTACTAGAAGGAAGCAGTAAAATAAGCTTTTTCCTCTTCTCCTAATTTAAAAAACAAAACAAAACAAAAAACACTCTTATCAAACAGATCTAGAAAATGCATCATACCAAATCCTGACAGAGAAAGCTAGAAAAAGTCAGTTATTTAGCCAGCCTGAAGCAGAATAGTGAGACAGACACTGAGGTCTGCAGATATTGAGGACAAGATCTGGCCAGGAACATGCCACTCAAGTGGCACTCCAGAACCCAGAGAGACTCTGTACTGAGGCAAAAAGTCCCAGACCTACAATGGGACACCAATTCAGAATGCAACAGGTGCCCAACTGGCAGTTTGGGTGATACTTCCCAGTTTTGGATCAAAGATCCAAGGTGGACCAATAAGGAGATCTGTGCCCTGGGGTGCCATTCTTGGTTAGGAAGGCCCTGAGCAGTGTAGTGAGAAAGGAGAAAGTTCAGAAGCAAGCATCAGCAGTGTGGCTCATATCCCAAAAGCAGTGTAGGGTATCAGTTCCAACATCTAGCCCAATTTGAAGCCTGCAGAGGAATAACTAGAACAAAAATTCTAGACCAAAAAAGAGACTATAATTCTCTGTCACTCTGAACCAGCAGGACTTTCTTCTTGGTTGACAAGGGCTAAGTCCAGTAGCAATGTCCTCTTGCTCAGACCCAAACCCGGACCAGGAATTTATGGAGCTCAGATCAGGAGGGCAATGTTTAAACTGCCTTAGATCAGACTACTTTGGGAGGACTGAAAGTCTGCAGGTTTTCAGTCTGCTCTAGAGTTCTTAGAATATAACGTTCAATACAGCCAAAAAAAAAAAAAAGTAGCAACAAGACCAGCCTAGACCTTCTCTCCTTAAATGTAGCAAAACCTAGTCATTATATTAAGTCTAAAGTCAGGAGGTAAGAAGAATAAGCAACCAAAAGAAAAAAAAAAGAATCTTGTCATAAAAAACTCTTATGGTGATGGAGAAACTCAAAACATAAAAATAAAAGAGAATAACTGAAGCATCTACAAGCAAAGTCTCACAGAAAAATATAACTTAGGTACAATTTCAATAAGTTCCTGAAAAATAAAAAGATTTTTTAAAAGACATTAAAATTTTTTTTGAGGGGCAGCTAGGTGGCGCAGTGAGTAAGAGCGCCGGCCTTGGAGTTGGGATGACCCGAGATCAAATCCGGCCTCAGAAAATGAGCACCCACACAGAAATAATGACTAGCCGGGTAACCTTGAGCAAGTTACTTAACCCCAATTGCTTTAAAAAAAATTTTTTTTGTTGAATATTTTTCCCAGTTACACGTAAAAATTTTTAACATTTTGGGGTGGCTAGGTGGAGCAGTAAATAGAGCACTGGCCCTGGAGTTAGGAGGACCTGAGTTCAAATCTGGGCTCAGACACTTAACACACACACACACACACACACACACACACACACACACACACACACAACTAGCCATGTGACCTTGGGCAAGTCACTTAACCCCAATTGCCCTCCAAAAAGCAAAAAAAATTTTTTAATTAAAAAAATTTTTTAAACATTTTTAAAATTTTTGTTGTTGGGGCGGCTAGGTGGCGCAGTGAGTAGAGTGTCGGCCCTGAAGTCAGAAGGACCTGAGTTCGGATCCCGCCTCAGACACTTAATGCACAAACAAACAAAAACCTAGCCCTGTGACCTTGGGCAAGTTACTTAATCCCAATTGCCCTCCAAAAAGCTAAATAAATAAATAAACTTCTCATATGAATCTATCAAGTATTTAAAAAAATTTTTTTTTTGTTGTTTGTTTTTTTATATACTTCTGGTTTACATCATTCATTTCCACCAGATTTTGAGTTACAATTTTTCCCCATTTTTCCCCTACCCACCACCCCAGAATAGCGGTCCCAATAGATATCCCCTCATCCAATCTGCTCTCTCCCATATCTTCTCCCATAGCCCCTTCGACTTTGCCATTAGGGCAAGGTGAATCTCTGAGCCCCAATGCCTGAACATCTTATCTCCCAATTACATGCAAAATAGTATTAATAACAGTATTTATATACATTTGAAACATTTAATTTTAAGACTTCAAATTTCAGATCCATTCCCTTCCTCCCTTGTCACCCACTCCCTCTGGGAGGATAAGCAATTCAATATGTGCTGTATATGTATAGCTATGCAAAACATTACCATAGTAGATATATTGTAAAAGACTGCTTATATTTCACTTCCACCCATCCCACCCCCGACCTGATCCACTCCCTACTTTGATCCTGTCCCTCTTTGAAAGTGGGTACTTCCAACCTCCCCTCCCCCTGGAATGCCCTCCCCTCCATCATCCCCCCTTCTTGTCCCCCTTCCCCCTACTCTCCTGCAGGGTGAGATATCCCATTTAGTATGTATGTCATTCTCTCCCTGAGACAAATTCAATGAGAATAAGGTTTTGCCTTTTTGCCTTCCTCTTCTTCCCCTCTCCTGCAACTACTTCCCCTTGCCTCTTCTACATGAGATAGTTTACCCTACCCTGTCTCTCCCCATCTCCTCTTGTCACTTTCCTCTCTCATCTTTTAACTTCACCCCTTAAGTATCATCCCTTCCCACCAAATTCAACTTGTGCCCTCTATCCATGTATACCTGTGTAAACATATATACACGCATTCACATATGTATTCATATGTCCATATATACCCTTATTCAATTATTTTCATAATGAGAAAGGTTTCATCAGACACAGTTATTGTTTTTCCATGTAGGAATGTAAATAGTTCAACTTTGATAAGTTCCTTTTGATTTCTTTTCCCTGATTACCTTCTCAAGCATCTCTTGCTTCTTGTGTCTGAATGTCAAATTTTCTATTCAACTCTGGTTTTTTCCTCAAGAATGCTTGAAAGTCCTCTATTCCACTGAATGACCATATTTTCCCCTGAAACAAAATACTCAGTTTTGCTAGGTAGGTGACCCTTGGGTTCATTCCCAGTTCTTTTGCCCTCTGGAATATCATATTCCATGCCCTTCAATCCCTCAGTGTAGAAGCTGCCAGGTCCTGGGCTATTCTGATTGTGTTTCCACAATATTGAAATTGTTTCTTCCTGGCTGCTTGTAGTATTTTCTCCTTGATCTGGGAGTTCTGGAACCTAGCTATAATATTCCTGGGAGTTTTATTTTGGGGATCTTTTTCAGGAGGTGATTGGTGGATTCTTTCAACCTCTATTTCTCCCTCTGGGTCTAAAACACCAGGGCAATTTTCCTTGAGGATTTCTTTAAGGATGATTTCTAGGTTCTTTCTTTGATCATGACTTTCAGGTAGTCCAATAATTTTTAAATTATCTCTCCTGGCTCTATTTTCCAGGTCAGTGGTTTTTCCCATGAGATATTTCACTTTGCCTTCTATTCTTTCATTTGTTTGGATCTGTTTAAAAGCATCTTGATTTCTCACCAAGTCACTAGCTTCCATTTGCTCCAGTCTAATTCTGAAGGAATGATTCTCCTCAGTGAGCTTTTGAGATTCTTTTTCCATCTGGCAAATTCAGCTTTTTAAGGCATTCTTCTCCTCATTGCCTTTCTGAGCTTCTTTTGCCATTTGAGTTAGTCTATTTTTTAAGATGTTATTTTCCTCAGTCAGGCTGTTGACTGTCATTTCATACTCTTCTTGCATCTTTCTCATTTCTCTTCCCAATTTCCCCCCCACTTCTCTTATCTACTTCTTAAGGTCCTCTATGGCCTGTAGCCAGCTTGTATTTTCATTTGGGGCTTTTGGTGCAGAAGTTCTGACCTCACAGTCCTCCTCTTGTTCCATGCTTTGATCCTCTTTGCCCTCCAAATAACAGTCGAAAGTTGCATTTTTCTGTTTATTTTGTTTCCTTTGCCTAGGCATATTGCCACTTAATTACTTGATTTTTGGGCTTATTGCCACACGAGAACTCTGCCACCAGACAGGAGAGCCTCTGTCCCAAACGTGGGGTCTTCACAACTTCCAGAGGTTGGGTGGCCTCTGTAAAGCCTCCACCCGTTCTGGCAAATTGGATTCTCACCCCAGACCTCCCCCCCAGACCACAATCCAGATCCAAACAGGTTAAAGCAAGAGCGATTAACCCCCAGACTTATTGCTGGATCTCTCTACAGTTCGCAGACCAGGAGCTGGAGCTCCCACAGATGCTGTAAAATGGCCTCTGTGTCACGTTTCCTCAGCAGCTTTTCACCCCTAGGGGAGGGCTTTATTCTTATAAATTTGACTCACTTATTTCTCTCTCTATATATCTGCATATATCAGAGAAACTTGCTGTAAAAATTATTTTCCAACTTTCTGCTTTCCTTCTTATCTTGGTTGCAACTGGTTTTGCTTGTGCAAACCTTTTTAATTTAATGTAATCGAAATTATTCATTTTATATCTCATAATGTTCTCTATCTCTTGTTTGGTCATAGATTTTTCCCTTCTCCAAAGATCTGACAGCTAAATAATTCCTTGCTCTCCTAATTTATTTCTGGTATCACCATTATGTCTAAATCATGTATCTATTCTTTTTTTTTTTTTTTTAATAAGCAATTGGGGTTAAGTAACTTGCTCAAGGTTACACGGCTAGTCATTTGATTTATTCGTGGGTGCTCATTTTCTGAGGCCGGATCTGATCTCGGGTCATCCAAACTCCGAGGCCGGCGCTCTTACTCACTGCGCCACCTAGCCGCCCCTTTAGGGCAATTGGGGTTAAGTAACTTGCCCAAGGTTACACGGCTAGGTTTTTGTTTGTGCGGATTAAGTGTCAGAGGCCAGCTCCGAACTCAGGTCCTTCTGATTCCAGGGCCGGCGCTCTATTCACTGCGCCACCTATCATGTATCTATTCTGATCTTATCTGGGTATATAGTGTAAGATCTAAGTCTATACCTATTTTTTTTGCTATACAGTTTTCCCAACAGGTTTTGAAAAACAGTGAGGTCCCATTCTCAAATATTAGATTACTATGGTTATTTTAATATTGTACAATATGTATCTAACCTATCCCACTGATCCACCACTCTATTTCTTAGCCAGTACCAGATTGTTTTGATGTTTAAAACTTTATATAATACATTTTGCGATCTGGTACAACTAGACTACCTTCCTTCACATTTTCTTTTCACTAATTTCTTTGATATTCTTAATTTCTTGTTCTACTAGATTAATTTTATTATTTTTTTCTAGCTATATAATTTTTTGGTAGTTTGATTGGTATGGAACTTAATAGATATTAACTTAGGTAAATTTGTCATTCTTATTATATTGACTAAGCCTACCCAACTGATATTTTTCCAATTGTTTAAATTTGCCTTTATTTGTATAAAAAGTGTTTTGTAATTGAGTTCGTATAGTTCCTGGGTTTGTCTTAGCAGGCAGACTCTCCAGTATTTTATGTTGTCTATAGTTAAAAAAAACAAACAGTTGGTTAATTTTACCTTAAACAAAGAAAGACAAGTTCAATTTCTTTTTCTAAGATGGGGTTATTTAAGTAGTCTATTACTTCTTCTGTTCTCCTAGGCAATTGATATTTTTGTAAATATTCATTCATTTTACTTAGATTATCAGATTTATTGGCACATAATTGAGCAAAATAGTTACTTTTTTGCTTTTATTTCTTCTTCATTGGTGGCAAATTCACCTATTCATTTTTGAGAATGGGAATTTGGTTTTCTTTTTTTTTTAAATAAAATTAACTAACTGATTTTTGTTTTTTGTTTCCTACAAAACCAGCATTCAATTTTAGTAATGTTTGGGGTTTTTCTGTTTTTATTTTGCTTTCAACTTTAATCACTCCTCTCATTTTCAGGATCTCCAATTTGTAGTTTAATTTGGGATTTTTCATTTGTTCTTTTTCTAGTTTTTTTTTTAGTTGCATGCCCAATTCAATGATCTGCTCTTTCTCTACTGTATTGATGTAAGCATTTAGATATATACATTTTTCCCTAAGTACTGCTTTGGCTGAATCACATAAATTTTGCTCTATTTGTCTCATTGTTATCATTCTCTTTAATTAAACTATTGATCATTTCTATGATTTGTTCTTTGACCCACCCATTTATTTAGGATTAGATTATTTAGTTTCCAATTAATTTTTAATCCATCTTTCCATGGCCCTTTGTTGAATGCAATTTTATTCCATTATGATCTGAAGTCGATTCAATATTTCTACTTTTCTGCCTTTGGTTGTGAGGTTTTTCTGCCCTTAATACATGGTCAATTTTTGTGTAAGTGGCATGTACTGCTGAGAAAAAGGTATATTCCTTTTCTGTATCCCTTCAATTTTCTCCAAAGGACTGCCATATCTAACTTCTCTAAAATTCTATTCACTTTCTTAACTTCTTTCTTGTTTATTTTTTGGCTAGATTATCTAGTTCTGAGAATGGAAAATTTAGGCCCCGCCCCCCACTAGTATAGTTTTACTATCTATTTCCTCCTGTAACTCATTTAACTTCTTTGAAAATTCTGATGCTATACCATTTGATGTATATGTTTAGTACTTATATTACCTCATTGTCTATGATACCTTTTAGCAAGATGCTGTTTCCTTCTTTATCTCTTTTAATTAGATGCTTTTGCTTTTTCTGATATCATGATTGCTACCCCTGCTTTTTTTTACTTCAGCTAAAGCATAACAGATTCTGCTCCAGCCTCTTAAATTTATGCTATGCATGTCTTTCTGCTTCATATGTGTTTCTTGTAAACAACATATTGGAGGATTCTGGGTTTTGATCCATTGTTATCCATTTCCATTTTTTTCCCATTTATACCATTCACATTCAGTTATGATTACTATTTTCCTTTATCCAATTTTCCCCTTGTTTTTTTCTCCCCCTCTACCCTTTTCTCCTCACCAGTGTTTTGATTTTGACCACCAACTCCCCCAATCCATTTTCCCTTCTCTTTGTACCCCACCTTCTCTTATTTTCCTACATTAATGCCTCCCTGTAGGGTAAGGTAAGACTAAATGTATAGGTTATATACCCTCTTTGAGTCAATTCCACTGGGAATAAGTTTTGAGTGTTCTCCATTATGCCCTCTCCATCTTTCCCTACACTGCAATGGCCTTTTGTGCTTCTTCATAGGAGATACTTTACCCCTAACTCTTTCTTCCCTCTTCTCCCAACTCAATCCTTTTTCTCACTCCATAATTTGGTGGTTTTTGTGGATATCATCCCATCAAAGTCAACTTATACCCACACCCTCTGTCTATGTATATATCTTCCAACTGCCCTAATAGTGATAAAGTTCTTAAGAGTTACAAGTAGTATCTTCCCACATAGGGATATAAAAAGTTAAACTTATTGAATCCCTTGTTTTCTTTTTGTTGTTTACTTTTATATGCCTCCCCTTGAATACTGTACTTGAAAGGCAAATTTTCCATTCAACTCTGGTCTTTTCCTCAGGAATGCTTGAAAGTCTTCTATTTCATTGAATAGTTATTCTTTCTCCTGAAAGATTAAGAACCATACTAAGTTTTGCTGGGTAGGTGATTCTTGGTTGTACTCCTAGCTCCTTTGCCTTCAGAATAGCATAGTGCAAGCCCTCTGATCCTATATACTAGGTACTGCAAATTCTGTGTAATCCTGATTATGGCACCATGCTATTAGAATTGTTTCTTTCTGGCTGTTTGCAGTATTTTCTCCTTGACCTAAAAGCTCTGGAATTTGGCCATAATATTCCTGGGAGTTTTCATATGGGGATCTCTTTCAGGAGGTGATCAATGGATTCTTTCAATTTTTATTTTACCCTCTGGTTCTAGGATATCAAGGCAGGTTTTCTTGATTATTTCTTGAATGATGATGTACAGGCTTTTTTTTTTTTTTATGGCTTTCAGATAGTCCAGTAATTCTTAAATCACTACTCCTGAATCTAATTTCTAGGTCAGTTGTTTTTCCAATGAGATATTTCACATTTTCTATTTTTTAATTCACTTGATTTTGTTTTATTGTTTCTTGATGTCTCATAGAGTTATTTTCCACGTGCCCAATTCTGATTTTTAAGGAAGGATTTTCTTTAGTGAGCTTTTGTACCTCCTTTTCTATGTGACCAACTATACTTTTTAAGGAATTGTTTTCTTCAGGGAATTTTTGTACATCTTTTCCCATTTTCTATGCTTCCTTTACCAAGCTGTTAACTCTTTTTTCAAGATTCTCTTGCATCACTCTCATTTCTTTTCCCAATTTTCCCTCCACCTCTCTTATTTAATTTCTAAAATCTTTTTTGAGTTCTTCCAGGAGTTCTTTTAGGGCTGAGACCAATACACATTTTAGTTTGAGGCTTTGTATGTAGGCATTTTTGACTCTGTTGTCCTCTTCTGAATTTGTGTTTTGATCCTTCCTATCACCATAGTAAGTTTCTGTGGTCAAGTTCTTTTTTCCAGCCTATTTTGTGACTTTTAATTTTATGTTCAAGTTGAACTCTGCTCCTAGAGTGGAGGGGGCACTGTCCTAAGCTTCTTGTGCCAGGATCATGCAGGCCTTGCCACTGGTCTAATGCAGTGGGGCTTGGGCCTCCACCTGCCTGCTCTCCTGGGGGCATGAAGACTCTCTGCTGACTTGCTGGGATATGGTCTGCTGCTGGTTTGTCCAAATGTTACCTACACTAGACTATGCTCCCCTTTTACATGAGACACACTTTTCCTGGTAACCTTCTAAGTTATCTTGGGCTGGGAAATTGTCTCACTCCATCCTTTTGTTGATTCTTGCACTCCAGAATTTTTGAGGCAATATTTTATAATTGTTTAGAGATGAATTTTAGAGAGTTCTGGTGAATTCCTGTCTTATTCCCCATAGTGGTTTTTTTTAAAGATTTAAAAAACATTTTTATAAATAAGAGTGCATGAAGGAAAAAAATTGTAAAAGAAATTAGAACTGGGGTGGATAGGTGACACAGTGGAGTCAGGAGGACCCAAGTTCAAATCCATCCTCAGATATTTAACACTTACTAGCTGTGTGACCTTGGACAAGTCACTTAACTCCAACTGCCCTGCCCTCCCCCCTCCAAAGAGCAAAAAAGAAAAGAAAAGAAATTAGAACTATGGAAGAAAGAATTAGAAAGGGACTCAACAGCTTGGAATAAGAGGTACAAACCTTGCCCAAGAAACAAACTCCCTGAAAATTAGAACGGACCAAGTTGAAGCTACTGTCTCCATAAGACAACAAGAAATCTTAAAACAAATTCAAAAGACTGAAAAAAAGGTAGAAGAAAATGTAAGACATTTCATAGTAGAGACAAGTAACTGACAAAACAGATCAAGGAGAAAAAAAAATTAAGAATCACCTGACCATCTGAATGACAAAAAAAAAAAAGATCCTAGATGTAATATTTCAAGAAATTTTAAAAGAAAACTGCCTGATCTTTTAGAACCAAAAGGCAAAGGAGAAAAAGAGAATCCATCAGTCACCTCCTAAAAGAAACCTCCAAATAAAAACTCCCAGAAACATGATGGTCAGAATTCAGTTTCCAGGTCAAAGAAAACTAAAAGAAGCAAGAATGAAAGAATTCAAGTACCAAGGAACCACAATCAGGATATACATACTTTGCTAGCCACCTCTACAAAAGATACACTGGAGAATGAAATGGCAAACCACTTCACTGTCTTTGCCAAGAAAACCCCATGAACAGTATTGGTATGCTGTGGCCCAAGGGGTCATGGAGAGTTGGACATGACTGAACAACTGAATAACAACTACATAGGAGCGGGGATCTTGGAATACAATATTCCAGAAGGCAAAGGATAAAACTTATAGCCCAGAATAACCCAGAAAACTGAGTATAATGTTATGGAGGGTGGGGGAGGGGAAATGAACTATAAATAAAATAGAAGACTTCTGAGTATTCCTGATGAAAAGACCAGACCTGCAAAGAAACACTTAAGTATAAACACAGGAGTCAAGAGAAACGTAAAAAAATAAAAATAAACAAACAATGGATGATTAAGAGCTAAACAAGGGTTAAGTGCTTACATTCAAATATGAGGAGCTGATACATGCGTCCCCCCTGAACTCTGTGATCATTAAGGGTCAAAGAGGTAGTCTAATATGTCTTGATGATCTTTAGAGAATGAAGAGAATAAAGAAGCAGAATATACTAGGGGTTCCCCAGGAATGTTAGGGAAAATTATCATACATAATCAGGGTATACAAGTAAACATCTATATAAACAAGGAGAAGGGGATGGAGGGAGCACCTGACACTTGAATCTCACTATCATGTGAACTAGTCAAAGTAGGGAGGGATACACACACACACACACACACACACACACACACAGCTGGTAGACAAATACATTTTACTCAACAGGGTAATGGAAGGGAAAGGGGTGGGAGGGGGCAGGAAAGTAGGAGAGTAGATTTAAGAAGAGATTAGTCCTAAGCAAAACAAACTAAGGATACACAAAAATACTTATAACTCTTTGTGAGGTGACAAAGAATGGAAATCTGAGAAGATGCTCACAAATTGGGAAACAGATGAATAAGTCATAGTATATAAATCTAGTAGAATATTATTGGGCATTAAGAAATAAGAAAGCCATGGTTTCAGAGAAACCAACAAGGATTTGTATGAACTGATGCAGAAAAAAGCTGAACAAAATAAAGAGAACAATTAATACAAGGACAATAATTTGGCAAAAACAAACAACTTTGAAAGCATTGATCAGCATACTAACCAACTACGATCCTAAAGGACTAAAGATGAAACATACTACCCACCTTCTAAGAGAGAAATGAAGGATTAAGAACATATAAGACTTTTTTTTAGACATGACTAGTGTGGAAATTTTTTTAACATTCATTTTGTTTTTCTTTTGTTCTCAAACTGGAGAAGGGAAGGCAGGGTGGGGAAGTAAAGGTGGATTTTTGCTAACTGAAAAAAATAAAATTTTTAAAAATTACATCACTTACACAAGAGAAATGCCAACTCATCATGCAACTACTTCTCCCCCCAAAAAATTATCGAGAGCTATTATTTGATATATCTTCATGAAAGTGACTTATGCTCCTGAGAAATATATCATTATATCAGAAATACTTTTCAATACATGTCACGGTCCTGAGGGAAATTTGGGAATAGACATAGTCAAATAATAAAGCAGAGAAATGTATCTGTATCCATAGAGTAACCACATGAAATCACAGATTTCAAAGTACTAAAATTAGAATAATAAATACCTTATATCTGTATAGTACTCTACAATTTACAAAGCACTTTCAAGTACAATACATTATTTGATCTAACTCCCATTCTCCTCACTCTTGACAGAACTGCATCTAAATCCTAAGAGTTAGTAATCTAATCTTTCCTTTCTTTACAATATCCCAACAAGGAAATTCCTGGATTCTTGCCTGATTATGGTTAAGAATTGTAATAACTACACTGGTTTCTTTAAAAATTAAAATTTCTATATCTAATAAAGTCCAGTATTGTAATAATTAAAAGGGTTAACAGCAAAAACAGACTGAGTTGCCTACCTTCATTCTTTCCAAGGGCTGTGTTTGAAAAGAAGCTTTATGAATGAGGTATATATGTTCCATGTATTCAGTAATTCTCTGGAGGAAACTCAATGGCTCATTGAAGACAATAGGCATTGTGATTTTCGACAATTCCTAGATTAAGAAAATAATAAATTACTATCTTTCTGGTTCTGGTGACTCAAAAAAAAAAAAAAGTCTTTCACTTAACTCTGCCATCCCTTCAAGTTATAATTCTATATTACTCTTCCATTTCACTGCTAAACTCCAAGAACTTAAATTCTTTTGTTTTTATTAAAACATGCTAGGGACTGTGCTAGAAGCTGGATATACAAAAAAACATTTTTTTTTAAAACCAAGTCATTGTCCTCAAGAAGCTCACATTCTCCTGGACAGTAATAATAAACATATAAACATAGACAAAGTAAATACAAAGTACTTTAAGAGGAAAATTCTAACAATTGAGAGGGAGGGAACAGAGAAAGTTCTCAATTAGATGACACATACTGAGCCTTGAACAAAACTAAAGGTAGATGAAAGGGTGGAGAGTAGCCTGTGCAAAGAGATAGAAGACAGAATGTCATGTACAGTAAACAGTATATAGGCCGTTTGCCTATAATATAGAGTGCATGAGGTAAAGTTATATTTAATCAATCTGAAAAAAATGTTGTAGCCAGTTTATGAAAGGCTTAAAATGACAAGCACAGGCATTTGCATTTTATCTTAGAGACAAGCTTCTTGGGCTAGGGAGTTGACATGATAGTTAAAGGACAGATTAGAAAGGAAAAAGGTTGGATGTAGGGAGAACAATTAGAATATTAATGCAATAACTCAGGCTACATAATGAAGGCTTGAACTTTAAAAAGCTGTCTACACTTATTGACTCTATTTCAAATCCCACTCATTTCTCAACCCCTTGGCAATCTGACTTTTTACCCTATTACTCAACTGAAGCTGCTGTCTCTAAGACTTCTAATGATTAAAAAAAATTTTTTATTGATATTTTTCCTATTTTTTTACATCACCAAAGTTTTCCAGGGAATCTCTCTCCCTTCCAGAGAGCCATTCTATATAATAAATAGCATTTTTAAAGAAAAAGAAAAGAAAAAGAGGGGGAAAAATCAGCATAACTGATTGATACTCTAAAAGGTCTGAAAATATGTATGCACCACAACTGTAGACCTCCTAACTCTGCAAAAGGGATGGAGTGAAGGTGTCTTGTCAAATCACTTTTTTCAAGCCATGATTGTTCTATGTAATTCTACAATTAAATTAATTTTGATTTTGGGGTGTATATGGTTGTTCTTCCCATGTACATTGTTGTAGTTCCAGTGTATATTGTTTACTTGGTTCTGCTTACTTCATTCTTCATCAGTTCATGAAGATGTTTTCATACTTTTCTGTACTCATCATTATCATACTCATTTTTTACAGTGAATTGTAATATTACATTATATTCATGTACCAAATTTGATTAGCCATTCTCCAATCAATAGATATTTATTCTGTTTCTAATCCTTTACCATCACAAAGTGCTACTATAAATATTTTGAGGACTTTCTTTATCAATGGCCTCGCTGGAGTATAAACTTAGCAAAGGAATCTTTGGTCAAAGGTTATGGATATTTTAATCACTTTATTTGCATAATTCTCAACTACTTTCCAAAACAGGTGTACTAATTCACAGCTTGATGAACTAGTGTGCTCATCTTCTAACAACCTTCAACACTTACTATTACTATCTTTTGTTATCTTTACCAATGAAACCTCAGAGTGGTTTTGATTTGTATTTCTATTATTAGTTATTTGGAGTATTCTTTCATGTAGCTGTCAATAGTTGGCATTATCAATATTATCAATAGTTGGTTATCAAGTCATCTATTTAATTTTTAATGGCCTTTATCCCTTATTTGGGTAAGAATATATCTACACATAGCTGTAAAAGTTAGGTGATCTGCTTATCTTCTAATTCTTTTAACAATATAAATTTTTTGTTGCTGTTGTTTTGTAGGGGTAATCGAGGTTATGTGACTTGTCCAAAGTCACACAGCTAGTTGTTGAGTGTCTGAGGCTGAATTTGAACTCAGGTCCTCCTGACTCTAGGGCCTGTGCTCTATTCACTGCACCACCTAGCTGCCCCAACAATCTTTATGTTACGCACCCATTTAGAATGTACTGTGGAATGCAGCATAAGGTGTTGCTCTAAGTCTAATCTCTGTCAGACTTCTTTTTCCAGTTTTCTGAGCAGTTTTTATCAAATAGGGAGCTTCTTTCTAAGTAATTTATGTTTTCTGGTTTACTAAACACTAGCCAATGATCTCTAAATTGTTAAATCCAAAAGTTTTTGCTCACTCCTCTTCCTTTGTGACTTCTCTACAGTATTTAACACTGATGATTATATCATTCCCCTAGAAATTCTCTCCACCTTGGGTTTTCATGACACTGCTTTCTCCTAGTTCTCTTCTAACTTGCTTGACCACTACTTTGCTGGATCATCATTCATATCCCAACCCTCTGTGTATGTATACCTAAGGACTATATCCTTGGCCTTCTTTTGTCTATAGGTTATCTCACCAGTTTCCATAGATTCAATTATCATAGCTATGCAGATGATGAATCTACACATCAAATAATCATCTCTCTCTTGAGTTCCAGTCTAACTAACCCCTACAGCCCTCTGCTGGACATCTCCACCTGTATGTTCCATAAGCATCTCAAATGCAACGTGTCTAAAACAAAACACATTATCTCTCAAAACTCACCCCATCTTCCTAATTTTCCTTTTTCCATATAGAGTACTATCATCCTTAGCAATCAGCCAGGCTGATAAACTCCAGAACTGACTCTTCACTCTCTCTCACTCCTCTCATCCAATAAGTTTCCAGCTTCTGTCAATTCTACCTCCATAATCTCTTTGATCCAATTCTTTTTTTGGTTTGTATAGCCAAAACTCTAACTCAAGCCTTCATTAATGTATCAAGCACTATGCTAAATTTTTGCAACATTAATAAAGGTAAAAATAGTCCCTGTCCTCAAGGAACTCACATCCTAATAAGTGACAAAACATGTAAATGACTAGATGTGTAAAATATAATATAGAGGGTAGATTTCAGAGAGGAAAGGCATTAACAGATGGGAGGACCAGGAAAGGCCTGGATTTGAGCTGAGTCTTGAAGGAGGCCAAGGAAATTAAGAAGCAGAAGTGAGGAAGGAAAGTATTCCAAGCATAGAAAGAAGTTAGTGCAAAGGAGATACAGTATTATGTGCAAAGATATAGGAAAATAGGAAATAGACCAACGTAACAAGATCCTAGAGTTGAGGAGAATAAAGTGCAAAAATCATTAGGAAGTGGCCAAGTTGTGAAAAGCTTTAAATGCCAAACAAAGCAATTTACCTTTGATGCTAGAATAAAAGCCAATGGAGTTTACAGAATAGGGGATTGACATGGGAAGACCTATGCTTTAGGAAAATCACTTTGGTAGTTAAATAGAAGCTGGATTAGAATTTGGAAAGACTTAAGGCAAGAAACCAATTAGAAGTTTAATGCAATAGTCCAGGAGAAAGGTGATAAGAGTCAATTTTGTTGAGTGCAAAGATGTCGTGAACATAGAAATAACAAATTTGGCAAAAGGCTGGCTGGATACGTGGGCATTTAAACCCTTTCACAATCTGTTTCCAACCTATCATTCCAGGCTGATTTCACATAACTAGCTGTCATACACTTTTTGTTCTGGCCAACTATATCTCTGAGCCTTTTCCAAGGCAACTGTTGCCTAAAGCTAGGATGCTTTCCTCTGAATATCTAGCTCCCTTCAAGACTCAGCCTTAAGTACTCCTTTCTAAAAGAAGTTTTTACTGATGATTCTCAGTTTACTCTTCTCTTGCCTGTCTCCCCACCCCCACCCCATTGAGAACTTCTAACTTCTGCCTTTTTACAATCCCTTTTTTACCTCATTTGCATTTATACATGTTTGTATTGCACATATACAATATATTTATGTGTATACATGTAAATATGTATGTACATATATGTCTATCGTGTTTATGCATATATGCAAGTATGTATATAAACATACAGGCTGTCCAAAAAGTCTTAGTACAGTTTTAAGTTTTAAAAGGTTAAGGCTTTTAACTAAGGCTTTTGGGATGACAGATAGATAGAAATATAGATGGATAGATAGATAGATATGTGTACGTGTGCATATATACTTTTTTCTGTCATTATGATAAAACTATTAAATTCTTAAGAGTTGAAAATAAAATGGGTTTTAACCTTCATGTTTCAAAATAAGGCAATTCAAACTTACCAAGCCAATGCATTTTTTTAATATACTCCACACACTGAAATCACTTCTAGTAAACATTGGGGCAGGCAATGATGTCCTTCAAAGAAAACAAGGTTGCAGCAATATTAATATTAAGCACTTACTAATAAAATAGATTTACTGATGACTATTTTTTATGACATAATTTTCCTTTAGATTTAATATTTAATTTCTGTAATTGTCTAATCATTTAATTTTGAGAGAGGTTCAACTTCTAATTAACTGCTCAAAGGGAAAAGATTTCCATATGTTATTATATTAATTTTATGTTATGAAATATTTATTATTACTCTAGAGTAACGCAACAATTTGAATTATCCAGGAATGGGATTATTAGTAAAACAAAAGAAGACAACAAATATATACATTCAACAGAGAAACAAAGAAGCACTTGTTGATGTGATTAGGTTTTTGGAATCACCTATAATTGGATTTTCCTTTCTGAGATGTCTTTAGGCTGAAAGCAGCTTGGACACTCAATTTATTTAAATTCTGTATTTAAAATGAACTTAAAGAATCTACCCTGAGAAACCATGTTGGCAGTACACAACACACTACAAGAACTGTGGATGAATTTAATTCAACAAACAGTAATTAAGCACCTACTATACTAAAGGGTATTGTACTAAAAGTGGTGTTAAAGTCACAAAGCTAAAGAAAGGGACCTAGTTCATGACATCAAAGGGTTGATAACTACTAAGTTAAATACAACACATATACAAATAAGTATAATCCAAGGTAAAACAGAATAGGGATAAAGAAGAGGTCTACACAAAGCATTCAAAGAAAAATAAGGGAATAAAACTGTCAATTTAGTAAGGGCCATCAAGGAATGCCTCAAGGAAGGACTCAAGGAGGTGGCACTTGCACTAAGCCTTAAAGAGAAAAAAAAAGAGCTAGAAAAGGCCCACAGATGCCAACTCCACTCTTCTTATTTTACAAGTGAGGAAACTGAGGCCCAGAGAGGTTAAGTAACTTCCCTAAGGTAGTAAGTGGGAAACCTAGGATTTCAACAGGCAGAATTAAGTAGCCAGAGTATTTCAAGCTGGATCGTCCACCAGGTCACACAAATAAGTGTCCTACAGGATTCTGAACTGGGCCTCCCCACCCTCTACCTTCCCTATTACTGAAGAGGGCTCTACCATCTTCTCAGTCCCTCCGGCTCACAACGTAGGAGTCATCCAAAGCTGTCGCCAATGAACTCAATTTCAACTTTGCAATGGGGTAAGGACTCTGTAGCTTTGCCCATACTCAGATCTGGGTTGAGTTCCTGGGGGACAGTCACAGGACAAGGAGGAGCAGCAGCACACCAGAACTTGCAGGCTGTAGTTCAGTGGAGACCATTGTCACAGTTGCAAGGCAGCAAAAGAGTGTTTGGGGTCACTCACTAACCAGAGCACAGGCCAGGAGAGGAGTAAACACCTTTCCTTAGATCATACCATCTTGGAAGAACTGAAAACTTATAGGTCCCTTGAAGTATCTCTGAAAATAGCTGCACAAAAGTCCTGAAACACGGGACAGTGCTGAAAGAAGAGGCCCACTTTAACAATGAGTAAAAAAGTTAAGATACAGACTGGAAAAATGAACAAACAACAGAAAAAAAAATTCTGACCATAGGCAATTACTATGGTGACAAGGAAGATCAAAACACATACTCACCTGATACTCAGTTATATTTTTTTTTGCTTTTTTTTGGAGGGGGGAAGGCAGGACAATTGGGGTTAAGTGACTTACCCAAGGTCACACAGCTAACAAGTGTGTCGAGTGTCTGAGGCTAGATTTGAACTCAGGTCTTCCTAACTCCAGGGCCAGTGTTCTATTCACTGCACCACCTAGCTGCCCCTAAGTTATTCTAAGTAATACAATGATCCAAGACAATTCTGAGGATTTATGATGAAAAATACTATCCATCCCCAGAGAAAGAACTGATGATGCCTGAACACAGATTAAAGCATACTTGTTTTATTTACTTTATTTTTCTTTTTTGTTTTGTTTTGGGTTTTTTTGGAGGGCAATTGGGGTTAAGTAACTTACCCAAGGTCACACGGCTAGGTTTTTGTTTTTTTGTGTGTGTTAAGTGTCTGAGGCCGGATCCGAACTCAGGTCCTTCTGACTCCAGGACCGGCACTCTATTCACTGCGCCACCTAGCCGCCCCCTTACTTTATTTTTCTTGTGGGTTTTTTGGCTATGTTTTCTTTTACAACATGACTAATATGGAAATGTTTTACATGATTACACATGTATAATCTATGTCAAATTACTTGCCTTCTCAATGATGAGGAGGATGAGAAGGGAGGAAGGGAGAAAATTTGGAACTCAAAGCTTTAAAAATGAATGTTAATGGGGCAGCTAGGTGGTGTAGTGAATAGAGTACAGGCCCTAAAGTCAGGAGGAATTGAGTTCAAATTCAGCCTCAGACACTTGACACTTAACTAACTCAAAAAGGATTTTGAAAATCAAGTTAGAGAAGTAGAGGAAAAACTGGGAAGAGAAATTAGAGTGATGCAAGAAAATAATAAAAAATGAGTCAACACTAGTAAAGGAGACACAGAAAAAAATACTGAAGAAAATAACACCTTAAAAAATATACTAGAGGGACGGGTAGGTGGTGTAGTGAATAGAGCACCGGCTTGGTGTCAAGAGGACCTGAGTTCAAATCTGGCCTCAGACACTTGACACATTTACTAGCCAGGTGACTTTCGTCAAGTCACTTAACCCCAATTGCCCTCCAAAAAGGAAAAAAATACACACACACACACACACACACACACACACACACACACTAAACCATATGGTAAAAGAGGTCCAAAAAGCCAATGAGGAGAAGAATGCCTTAAAAAGTAGAACTGACCAAGTGGAAAAGGAGGTATAAAAGCTCATTGAAGAAAACAATTAAGACCTTTCTCATTATTAAAGTGGTTAGTTAGAGGAAGTATATATAGACAGAGGGCATAGGTATAAGTTGAATATGAGGGGATGATATCTAAAAAATAAAATTAAGAGTTGAGAGAGGGATATACCAAGAGAGAGCAAGTGAGAAATAGAATATTGTAGATCAATTCACATAAAAGAGGCAAAAAAAGTGAAGGGGAAGAGGGGGAGGTAAGGGGAATAAGTAAACCTTACTCTCATCAGAACTGACTCAAAGAGAGAATAACATACATATACAATTGGGTATAGAAATTTATCTTACTTACCTTACAGGAAAGTAGGAGGGAAAGGAGATAAGAGAGGGGGGTGGAGTGTGATAGAAGAGAGGCAGATTGGAGGAGAGGTTGGTCATAAGCAAAATACTTTTGAGGAAAGGAGAGAGAGAATAGAATGGAGGGATAGGATGTAGGGAAATACAGTTAGCAACAGTAACTGTAAAAAATTTTGAAGCAAGTTTCTCTAATAAAGCCCTCATTTCTTTTTTCTTTTTTTTTTTTAGGGGGGGAAAGGTAGGGCAATTGGGGTTAAGGGACTTGCCCAAAGTCACATGGCTGGTAAGTGTTAAGTGTCTGAGGTCACATTTGAGTGGTCAGATCCTCCTGACTCCAAGGATGGTGCTCTATTCACTGAGCCACCTAACTGCCCCTAAAGGCCTCATTTCTCAAACGTATAGAGAACTGAGTCAAATTTATAAAAATAAGAGGCATTCTCCACCTGATAAATGATTAAAAAAAAAGAAGAGCTCGAAGATAAACAACAAAGAGACCAAGAAGGAGCTGTCAGACAAACAGAAAAAATTAAGTGGATAGAGTATCATGGAAGTTAAGGAAGAAAGGCATTCCACAAAAAGGAGTGATAATTTCCTTTGAAGTAATAGTGGTAAGAGCACGGTAAAATAAGAAAGATGATTTTAAGGAACTGGTTTTTAATTTTATCTTTAACCCTGGGCAAGTAACATAACCTCTGCCTCAGTTTCTTCATCTGTAGAATAGAGATAATATCTTCTACCTTCCAAGGCTGTGGTAATGATCAAACTAAATATTTGTAAAGTGCTCTGCAAGCCTTAAAGTACTATGTATGCATGTTAAATGCCATTATCATTATTATTTTTATTATTATTTTAATTAATCGTATGATTCTATGACCCACTGAAATTGGGTCAAAGCAGATCTGGTTTAAAATTTTTGACTAGTTGGATGGCAATGGACAGAGAGGCAAAAGTCTTATGAGGTCGGAATGTTTATTTAGTATTTTCGAAATATACCCAGCTACACTTTTGGAATGTCCTAAAAAGGAAATATCAAACTTTTGAGTGCACTGAAACCATATTAAAATGTAATTGTGGGGCGGCTAGGTGGCGCAGTGAATAGAGCGTCGGCCCTGGAATCAGAAGGACCTGAGTTCGGAGCCGGCCTCCGACACCTAATCCGCACAAACAAAAACCTAGCCGTGTAACCTTGGGCAAGTTACTTAACCCCAACTGCCCTAAAGGGGCGGCTAGGTGGCGCAGTGAGTAAGAGCGCCGGCCTCGGAGTTGGGATGACCTGAGATCAGACCCGGCCTCGGAAAATGAGCACCCACGAATAAATAATGACTAGCCCTGTAACCTTGAGCAAGTTACTTAACCCCAACTGCTTTAAAAAAAAAAAAAAAAAGAATGAAAAAGAAAAAAAATGTAATTGTGAAATGTTTTAACAATAGAATTGTTGCTGTTGTTCAGTTTTTTAGTTATATCTTACTCTTCATGAACCCATAGACTACAGCAGACCAAGCCCTTCTATCCTCCACTATCTCTTGAAGTCTGTCCAAGTTCATGTTCATTGTTTCCATGACACTATTATCCCTTTCATCGCTGCAGTCTGCAGTCCCCTTTCCTTTTTTAAAAATTTCTGAAATTGGGGCAAAGCCAAGATGGCGGAGTAGAAACAGCATTTCCAATGTGCTCTGCCCCACACAAATTTCAAACAATGTGAAAAGGAGCTCCGAACAACTTCTGGAGCCACAGCACCCACAGAACGGCACAGAGAAGCTAACCTCCTGCTGAGGACAGCCCAGCAGCCCTGCAGGGAGCAGCCAGCGCAGCGCTCTGAGAGCAGGCAGCACAGCTCGCTGGGAACCTACAGCGCAGCCCGCAGAGCCGAGCCCAGGTCCGAGGTTTTAGCCCCAGGGCGGCCAGGCCTTCAGCCGGCTGGTGGAACCCCAGAACACCAGCAATTGTGGAGATTCCAGAATTATCAGCACAGCTATGCCTAGGACAAAGTGAGAGGTTAGTGCCCTATGGACTTTGGGACCAGTATTTGGGGAACACGTGGCTTCCTCCCCTGGGGGCAAAAAGCTGCTGAAGAAACAGCTGCACAGAAGCCATTTTGCAGTGTCAGTAGTGGCTCTAGCTTCTGGTCTGTTAACTGTAGGAAGATCCAGCAATCAGTCTGGGGGTTAATCACTTTTGCTTTAAACTGCCTGGATCTGGATTGTGGTCTGGGGGGGAAGTTTGGGGTGGGTATCCAACTTGCCAGAGTGGGTGAAGGCTTTACCGAGGCCACACAACTGGCGGAAGTTGTGAAGACCCCACGTTTAGGCGGAAGCTCCCCTGGCTGGTGGCAGAGTCCTACTGTGGCAACAAGCCCAAAAATCAAGTAATTAAATGGCAATATGCCTAGGCAAACGAAACAAAATAAACAGAAAAGTTCAACATTGGACTCCTATTTTAGGGGCAAAGAGGCTCAAAGCATGGAGAAGGACTGTGAGATCAGAACTCCTGCACCAAAAGCCCCAAATGAAAGTACAAGCTGGCTACAGGCCATAGAGGACCTTAAGAAGCAGATAAGAGAAGTGGGGGAAAATTTGGGAAGAGAAATGAAAAAGATGCAAGAAAAGTATGAAATGACAGTCAACAGCCTGACTGAGGAAAATAACACCTTAAAAAATAGACTAACTCAAATGGCAAAAGAGGCTCAGAAAGGCAATGAGGAGAAGAATGCCTTAAAAAGTCGAATTTGCCAGATGGAAAAAGAATCTCAAAAGCTCACTGAGGAGATTCATTCCTTCAGAGTTAGACTGGAGCAAATGGAAGCTAGTGACTTAATGAGAAATCAAGATGCTATTAAACAGATCCAAACAAATGAAAGAATAGAAGGCAATGTGAAATATCTTATGGGAAAAACCACTGACCTGGAAAATAGAGCCAGGAGAGATAATTTAAAAATTATTGGACTACCTGAAAGCCATGATCAAAGAAAGAAGCTAGAAATCATCCTTCAAGAAATTCTCAAGGAAAATTGCCCTGATGTTTTAGACCCAGAGGGCAAAATAGAGGTTGAAAGAATCCACAGATCACCTCCTGAAAAAGATCCCAAAAAGAAAACTCCCAGGAATATTATAGCTAGGTTCCAGAATCCCCAGATCAAGGAGAAAATACTACAAGCAGCCAGGAAGAAACAATTTCAATATTGTGGAAACACAATCAGAATAGCCCAGGACCTGGCAGCTTCTACACTGAGGGATAGAAGGGCATGGAATATGATATTCCAGAGGGCAAAAGAGCTGGGAATGAACCCAAGGGTCACCTACCCAGCAAAACTGAGTATCTTGTTTCAGGGGAAAATATGGTCATTCAGTGGAATAGAGGACTTTCAAGCATTCTTGAGGAAAAAACCAGAGTTGAATAGAAAATTTGACATTCAGACACAAGAAGCAAGAGATGGTTGAGAAGGTAATCAAGGAAAAGAAATCAAAAGGAACTTATCAAAGTTGGACTATTTACAGTCCTACATGGAAAAACAATAACTGTGTTTGATGAAACCTTTCTCATTATGAAAATAATTGAAGAAGGGTACATGGCATATACATGGATAGAGGGCACAGGTTGAATTTGATGGGAACCGATGATTATTTTTTTTTTTTTGAGGGCAAGTGGGGTTGGGTGACTTGCCCAGGTTCACATGGCTGGGTTTTTGTTTGTGTGTTGGGTGTCTGGGACCAGATCCAAGCTCGGGTCCTTCTGGCTCCGGGGCTGGCTCTCTGCTCGCCACCTAGCTGCCCCACCTAGCTGCCCCAAGGAAGGGATGATTCTTAAGGGGTGAAGTCAAGAGGTGAGAGAGGAAAGTGGCAAGAGGAGATGGAGAGAGACAGGGTAGGGCAAACTATCTCATGTAGAAGAGGCAAGGGGAAGTAGTTGCAGGGGAGGGGAAGAACAGGAAGGCAAAAAGGCAAAAAGGCAAAAGCATATTCTCATTGAAGTTGGCTCAAGGAGAGAATCACATACATACGAAATGGAATATCTTATCCTCATTCACTCTCCTGAGTAGGGGAAAGGGGGATGAGAGGGGGGATGATGGAGGGGAGGGCATTCTGGGGAGAGGGGAGGTTAGAAGTACCCACTATCAAAGAGGGACAGGATCAAAGTAGGGAATGGACCAGGTGGGAGGTGAGACGGGTGGGAGGGAAATATAAGCAGTCTTTTACAATACATCTACTATGGTAATGTTTTGCATAGATATACATGTACAACACATACTGAATTGCTTATCTTCTCAGAGGGAGTGGGTGACAAGGGAGAAGGGGAATGGATCTGAAAATCAAAGTTTTAAAATTAAATGTTTCATAAGATGTCCAGGCAGTGGGGCTCAGAGATTCACCTTGCCCTAATGGGAAAGTCGAAGGGGGTATGGGAGAAGATATGGGAGAGAGCAGATTGGATGAGGGGATATCTAGTGGGACTGCTATTCTGGGGTGGTGGGTAGGGAAAAAATGGGGGGAAAATGTAACTCATAATCTGGTGGAAATGAATGATGTAAACCAGAAGTTAATAAAGCATTTGTTTAATTAAAAAAAAATTTCTGAAATTAAAAGAATTTTTTTTGCTTTTTAGAGTGGGGAAGGCAGGGCAATTGGGGTTAAGTGACTTGCCCAAGATCAACATGGCTAGTAAGTATTAAGTGTCTAAGGCCAATTTGAACTCAGGTCCTCCTGACTCCAGGGCCAGTGCTCTATTCACTGAGCCACCTAGCTGCCCCTTCCCTTTCCTTTTGCCTTCAATCTTTCCCAACATTAGTGTAAGTCCCATCTTCTCGTTATATAGCCAAAGCACTTAAGCTTCAGCTTTACTATTTGAGCTTCAGTGAAGAGCCTAAATTATTTCTTTAAGTATTGACTGTACTCTCAAAATCTTCTCCATCATCACAATTCAAAAGCATGGTTTCTGTAGTGCTTAGCTTTCCTTATATCCAACTCTAATAGTCATACATACACTGCTACAAGAAAAAATATAGCTTTGACTGTATGGACTTTTGCCAGCCAAGTGATATCTCTGCCTTTTTAGTGAGCTGTCAAGATTTACCCCCAGCTTTCCTTCCAAGGATCAAGTATCTTTCAATGCCATGGCTGTAGCTGCTATTCATGATTATCTGTGAGCCCAAGAAAACAAGAGCTGACACTGTTTCCATCTCTCATCCCACTATTTGCCAGGAAGTGGTGAGACCAGTTAACATAAGAGCTCCAAGCCAGCTCTAGCACTCTCCTCTTTCGCCCCCATCAAGAAGCTCCTCAATTCCTCTTCACTTTCGACCATTACAGTGGTGCAGTCTGCGTATCTGAGGCCGCTGACATTTCTCCTAGCAACTTTAGTTCTGGTCTTTGAGTTGTCCAGCCTGGTACGTCACATGCTGTACTCCGCATGTAGGTTAAATAAATAAGGTAGCAATATGCATCCTTGTTGTACTCCTTTCCCAATCTTGAACCAATCAGTTGTTCCATATTCTGATCTATTGCTTCTTGGCCTATATACAGGTTCCTCAGTAAACAAGTGAGATGATCTGGTACTCCCATCTCTTTGAGAATTTGCCACACATTGTCCATCCTGAGTAACCCCACAGCACAGTATAGCTCATAGTTAAAATGAGCTATGTAAGCCCTTCCACCAGGACAAGGCAGTGATGAGGGTAGGATAATAATAATATAATTATTATTATATTATTGCTTCTGGTTACCCCCTCCCCCATTCTGCCCTCCCTTCTGTCATCTCCCTCCTTTCTTATACCCTTTCCTCCTACTTTCCTGTGGAGTAAGATAGATTTCCATACCCATTTGAGTATGTTATTCCCTCCTTAAGCCAAATTCCATGAGAGTGAGGTTCACTCCTTCACTCTCATTTCTCCCCTCAATAATATTATATAATATACAATATATATTATGTGTTAATAATATATATTGTATATTATATATCTATATATAATACAATAATATTAATAATATAAACAAACATGCAATGCAGATGTTTTCTGTGTGGTTTTTTTTCTAAGTTAATATGCAGACTGTAAGGATTCATTTCTACTTGAGTTTGACACCACTATTTTAGAATACGGCAAAAAGTATGCTATTACCTGTGTTTCTTGATTCCATTCTCTTGTGGAGGCCTCTCTCCATTTTTTCCAGTCTTCTTATTACTTTTGCTAGTATCCAAGTCAATCATTCCTGTGACTTTCTGATTTGCCTCTGAAAACTCCCCAGATGAATTGTCAGAATCAAAGCCTACACAAAAAAGAAAACAATAATTCCTTCAGAATTTTGGCCACTAATGAGTAAATCTACTTATCTTCTGATTAGAACAACAAAGTTTTTTATATTACTTTATGAAAAAAAAATATTTTAATTGACAAATACCAGTGAGATTAAAATCATTTTCCATTAATGAATCAGAGTAGAGAACACCCTACTATATTCCAAGTTAGAATACCTAGATAAATATATCAGATCATCCTCATCAAATCATTGATGTAGAGCTGGAAGGGACTTTAGAGGTCATCTAGTGCAATTTCCTCATTTTTACAGTTGAGGAAATTGAAGCCCAGGGAGATGAAATAACTTGCTTAAAAGGTCACATAGGTAATAGGCATCAAAGTGGTTTATGAACTCTGGTCCTCTGATCATTTTTAGGTTGGATGACAGTTTCTATTTTTCCCTGATTCAGAGGTTAAAACGGTTAACTGTCATCAACTTATCAGTTACATATTTGTGGCAGGACTTTTCAAGATTGAAAAACCTATTCTAATGCTTCCTTGTGATATGGAAATGAGCCTGGGTGCTCAAAGTTTGTCAGCAGAATACAAGCTCCAGTAGGCTCTATACCAAACAGTACAAGTTTTGAGTACAGTTCCAGCAATAGATTGTGTCTGCTAAGGATAAGCCTAGCTAAATTCTGAGAGATTTGTTACCACTCCACAGTTATCTAGCTTTATAATTTTAAAGTGTATGAATTAAAATTTTGGCTTTGATGACCCATGCAACTGATAAAAATGTAAAACATGTGGTTCCCTTCTGCTGTGATATCAAAAGTAACAGAGAAGGGGAAGGAGAGTGCCAAGAGTTAGAGTTTGGGAGCCATCTACAAAGATTTAATTGTTTTAACATACATTCTTTGTCTAGTGACCAAAAAATTGATACCAATGGAGAACCTGAATAACATACACATTGGCATTATAACCCATATAACCCATATTATAATATGTTAATGGTCCAGAGAAAGGCTTCCCCAAAATTAGATGGATTTTCCATACGAAATTTTTAAAAAAGACTAGAGTCATATAAGATAAGACGGCAATGGATGATTTTTTTAACCAATAGAGGGAATATCTGTACTTGACAAGGTCAAAGAGCTTTTGAAATAAGTGCATTTTTCCTTTGGGCTAAGTAAGAGGGGTGGGAAACAGCTCTATGCTAGGCAGAAATATGCTTAAAATGTAACAGGATCTAACAGTTACATATCTTGTTATCTATTTCTACTGAAGATATAACAAATTACAGTCATTTTAGAGGAATGAATATATTAAAAGGGGGACTAAAATTTTTAATTTGTGATTTAGAATTAAATTAATGATTTAGACTCAAAGAGTAATTTGTAAGCAAATTCCCAAAGGTTTTTTATTTAGAAGACCTTGAACTGTTTACATTCCTACACAGAAAGATATTTGTAACTCACTAGAACTTTCTCATTACTAGGGTAGTTGGAGGTAATATATATATAGAGAGAGAGAGACAGAAGACACGAGGTGATTTGAATATGAAGGAATGATATCTAAAAAATAAAATTAAGAGATGAGAGAGATGTACTGGGAGAAGAAGAAAGGAAGAGAAAAGAAAAGGACATGAAAACATGGGGTAAATTATCTCACACATAAAAGAGGCAAGAAAAAGCTTGTACAGTGGAAGGGAAGAGGGGAGAAGTGAAAGTGAATGAGTGAAACTTACTCTCATCGAATTTGGCTTAAGGAGGGAATAACATACTCAAAAAGCTATGGAAATCTATCTTACTCCACAGGAAAGTAGGGGGAAGGGGGATAAGAAAGGAGGGAGATGACAGAAGGGAGGGCAGAATGGGGGAAGGGGTAACCAGAAGCAAATACTTTTGAGGAGGGAGAGGGTCAAAGGAGAGAACAGGATAAATGGGGGGGGGATAGGATGGAGGGAAATATAGTCAGTCTTTCACAATGTGACTATTATGAGAATGTTTTGCATGACTATACATGTATAACCTATATAAAATTTCTTGCCTTCTCAATGAAAGTGATTGGGGAGGGAGGAAGGGAGAGAATTTGGAACTCAAAAGCTTTAAAAACAAATGTTAAAAATTATTTTTATGTGCAACTAGGAAATAAGATATATAGGCAATATATAGGGTATAGAAATCTATCTTACCCTATGGAAAAATAGAAGGGAAAGGGGATAAGAGAAAGGGGTGGGGGGGATAGAAGGGAGGGCAGATTAGGGGAAGAGGTAATTAGAATGTACACAGTCCTAAAGTGGGGGAAGGGGAGAGATGAGGAGAAAATTTGGAACTCAAAATCTTGTGGAAGTGAATGTTGAAAACTAAAAATAAATAAATAAACTAAAAAGAAAGAAAAATGAAAAAAAAATTTTTAAAAGACCATATATTTTTATTTAACTATCTACTCATCCAAATGAGAACTACCATTACATTCAGGCATTGCTCTGCAACCATTCTCCATCATAAGTGATTTCTCCATGAAGAAACTGGAAGCTAAAGAAAAAAATGAAAATATTTGTTTTCTTTAAAAAAAAAATCTACATAGCAGTTTCTATAAAATACCAGTGATATATCTGAAAAGCAAATTAAATGAAGGGAAGTAGTGCTATTTTTTTTCAGATAATCCAAGCAAAGAAAATATATTTGTATATCTTCTATTAAAAGGGAAAGACTTAATTATAATATTAAAAAAATTTTAGTTGGAAATGGCCTTAGAAATCTCATAGTTCAACTCTATTTTAGATATGAGAAAAACGAATGTCTGAGAGATGAAGTTACTTGCCCAGAGTTACACAACTAATCAAGTGTTAAAAGCCATGGCATTCAGTTTCCTCGTCTGTAAAATCAGAGGGTTAGACAAGATGGCTTCTGATGTTTCTAGCCCTATTACCCTTTAAAGATTAGTAAATTCCCCGAAAATCATCCCCAAGGATGAGGCTAAATAAAAGTACTATTTTGAACATCAGCAGAATTTTTAAAAATGGATTATTACTTGGATTTTCTTTAGATCATGTACCAATTTTCAACATCTATTTAGAAAAAAGGGCCATGGACAAGAACTGAACAGTATGAAAAGGAATAGATGGGCTAATGATACCTACCACGGAGGGAGTACTCACATCAGTTAAATCATGGAATCAAAGTACCAAAGCAAGCCAATATTCAAAGGAAGTATTAGTAAATAAATGTTCCTTTAAATAATAAATTATTTTAAAACTTATCATATGACTGGATATAAACTATAATTGCTTTGGCAGGGGGTGGTAACAATTTGATTTCTCAAGACTATACCAGAAGCTCCATCTGTTTATTGTTTAAACTAATCATATCAAATAAGTGTTCTATTAAAAAATAAAATTTTTTTAGCTTTTGATCCTCAGTTTTCTCACATACAAAATGGAATAATAGCAGCATTTACCTCACAGGATTGTTGTAAGGACTGATTGATATCATAAGGATGATCAATGGTAAAAAATTTAGTTACTGTAACAAAGACAATGACACAAGACAATTCTAAAAGATCCATGAAGAAACATGCTATCTACCTCCAGAGAGAGAACTAATAAACTCTGAATGCAAAGTGAAGCATACTTTATTTCACTTTCTTTATTTTTACTGTTTTATTTTGCTTATGTTTTCTTTCATAGCATGGCTAACATGGAAATATGTTTTGCATGACTTCATATACATAATCAATTATCAAATTGCTTGCCTTATCAAAGAGTGGGGAAGACTGAGAGGGAGAAAATTTGGAACTCAAAACTTTTTAAAATGAGTGTTTAGAACGTTTTTACATGTAATTGGGAAATATATAACAAAACAAATGAAAATAAGTGAAGATTAAATGAGGAGAAGTATACTGTCAGTTTCATAAACTCTAAGAACTATAGGTTCAGGGGTGATTGGGTGGCACAGTGAATAGAGCACCGGCCCTGGAGTAAGGAGGACCTGAGTTCAAATCCAGCCTCAGACACTTAACACAAAAACTAACCCTGTGACCTTGGGCAAGTCACTTAAACCCAACTGCTCTCCAAAAAAAAAAAAAGAAGAAGAACTATAGGTTCATAAGATCATAAACCCCCAGTTGAAAGAGACCTTGGGTTTGGTCCAAATCTTTCATTTTACAGATGAGGAAACTAAAGCCCAGTTCAAGTTCTATCTATGACACGATTTATGTGACCTTGAACAAGTAATTCCAGTAACCTCAGTTTGATTGGTTAGCTGTTGTCCTTTGTTCTCAAAGAAGACCAAAGTGATACATCACTATGTTAGAGTCAAATTTCAATTTGTCTAACGTGGCTGATCAGACCAATACAAACTTGGAAGGCTCTATCACAAGTCAGGCACAAATAGTCCATGTGAACATTTGGAGTGGGTTCTCTAAATCTGCACATGTCACATTTCTTTTGAGCCATTTCAATTCTGCTTTGCACACAAGAGCCTAACCCCTTTGATGAGGGTACACCATCCTGGGCAGTCTTTTACCAATGTCTTCCATGTCATAAATCAATTTCAAAGTTCTTAAGAGAGACCCTGACAGTGTCTTTATATTGCTTCTTCTGAACACCATGTAGGTGCTTACCCTGTCTGAGTTCTTCATGAAATAATCTTTTAGGCAAGTATACGTTTGGCATTCAAACAACATGGCCTCAATTGCATCATTTGCAAAATGAGGGAGCTGTTCTACATGGTCTCTAAAGTTTTTTTCAACTCCAGAGCTATGATCCAACTATTCTAAGTGATTTGTCCATGGTCACAAAAGCAGCAAATATATGGTTTGAATTTGACCCAGGTTCTCTGACTCTAAATCCAGTGTTCTTTCCACTGTACTGCATTAACTTGATAAAAATGAGTAATTACAAAGATCCTGAGTTGAAAGGAAAACTTACTGAGTTAAGAAACAACTACTTTTTGGGGATAATTAGGAGGGAAGGAAAGTTCAGAAGTTATAATTTTATTTAAAAAGTAAAATTATCTACCACATATGAAGGTGAGGTTACATATAAATACTACTTTACTGCAAAAGTGTGATTACCTAATGATAATTATAAGCAATGGGAGTTCAAAAGAGGACAACAACCTCTCATAAGAGGTAAGGAAAGTAAAGAAACGGAAATAGCTGATCACTTAGAAGCATACTTTAAAAGTTTAGAACCAGTGAAGAACTCTGTTCAAGAAACAATGAAAAATAGAGCTAGGGACTAGAAGTGTAATTTCATTAGTATAGAGAACTCCAGGGTGAGAAAACCCCTTCTACTAGGGCAGATAAACACCATCTTTGCAACTTACAGTTATAGAATTTGTATGGGTCAGAGGCAGAACTTGAACTCAGATCTCTTATTCACCACACCAAGCTGTCTCTCAATGAAAAAGTATGACCAATAATTTAGTCTGTAAAATAACAATTATAATAGTTTTTAAAAGTTTGCAAAGTGCCTTAGATATGTTCTCTCAGTGGAGCCTGACAACAACTGTATGAAATCAGTGTTACAGATATTACTCCCTTTTTTTTCCTTTTAATAAGGAAACTGAAGATCAATGAGGTTAAGTAGCCTAGGGCCATAGCCACCCAACTAGTTAAGTGTTAGAGGTGGGATTTGGACCAAAGTCCATCCTAATTGCACGTGCAGTGAGTGCTCTTTCCTCTGTACCATATTGCCTCCATATAACAGTATCCACTTAAAAAAAATAAACCTAGTAAAACAGATAGCTCAGAGCTTTCTGGTCTGGGTTTCTGATAGCACAAATCAATAAATTTCCATGACAAGTCTAGTGAGGTAAAGGGAAAGAATAATACAATCCTAATACAGTGACTTTAACAAGGTTGCATAAAAATGGAAGTACTAAAAGAAATGTCTAAAGGTGCTATGTTTATCAATTATGTTAGGAAAATTAAGCGTTTACTTTAGTTGAGTACTAGATCATTTCTTCAAAGAAGCAATTAACACATAACACATAGAGGGGCCAACTCACTTCTGATGAATAATTATTTGATTTACCAGATTTGGTATACAAAAGATACAGTATTTAAAAATCTGTCTCGTGAGAGTTCAAAAATATCTATCATTTCTTTTCCTGGCTTAGGATAAACTTAAGTATAATA
Source organism: Gymnobelideus leadbeateri (assembly GCA_011680675.1). Taxonomy (NCBI): domain Eukaryota; kingdom Metazoa; phylum Chordata; class Mammalia; order Diprotodontia; family Petauridae; genus Gymnobelideus; species Gymnobelideus leadbeateri. The sequence goes on from WOXC01003811.1 coordinate 103,838, forward strand.
ATGGACCATGCCAAAGTCATAAGCACAGTTATATAAAATACTATATTTTGAAAAGAAAGCAAGAATTGTGGATGTAAATCCTATTACAGAATTCTGCTCTATTACAATGTGCCTTATACAATGTGAATGATCAATAAAATATTAATGTTCTAAGAAAAGTTATGAAACTCACTCAGAAGTCAAGATAAAATAATAGAAAATAATGGAAAACTATTTAATAAGACTAAAATAAGTTGTTGCTTCACATTTCTTCCATCATCCAACTTCAGACTTCTTTCTATATCTCCTGAGCATACTACAGACTATTTCTACTAATACAGGTTATAAAATATTATTGTTTTATACTAAAAATTTCAGTAACACAATACCACGTACCAGCTACATTCATTCTCCTTTAGAATAGGCATTAATGAATATTTTTCATTCTAAACATCCATGTATCCCCAAAAGCTAGCTTCTAGATCACATCCTACCTAGTATTATAGTTATTTATTTATCTAAAAGTTTGATAATTTCTCCCATACAAAGACACTAAACTCCTCGAAGGCAGAGTTGGCTTACTCATCTGCTGCTAGCATAGGGTTTTGTACATAATACTTCTTCAATAATTCATCCTTTCCCAATAGAGATCACAAACCTTCCAGAAAGCTCTCTCTGAGAAAGCTCTCTTTGTTAGTTGCTATGGACAAAATATATGTTTTGGCACATCATAAATAATAATACACAGACTTTTAAAATGAGGGGCAAAGATGGCTGAGTAAAGGCAGGGACTCTCCTGAGCTCTCCCAAATTCCCCTCCAAAGGACTTTAAAATAATTTCCTAAAATAAGTTTTGGAGGAAGAGAACCAACAAAAGGATGGGGTGAGGGGCGGCTAGGTGGCTCGGTGAATAGAGCACCAGCCCTGGAGTCAGGAGGACCTGAGTTCAAATCTGACCTCAGACACTTAACACTTGCTAACCATGTGACCCTGGGCAAGTTACTTAACCCCAATTGCCCAGCCTTCCCCCTTCAAAAAAAAAGGGGGGGATGGGGTGAAACAATTTTCCAGATCAAGAAAATTTAGAAGGTCAGCAAGACAGGTGGTTCACTGGGGTGAGAGTGGAGCACAGTTCAGAATAGGCTTCCAGAGCTCTCAGCCCACAGATGGTAAGGGAGTTGGACATCTGGTCAGAAGGAGATTACAGGAGACCATTTGTGTCACTGGGACCAGGAGTCTGCAGCACTGTCAATATGTGTTTCTGGGCAAAAGTCAAGAAGGAGGAGGAGGAGGAAGGAGGAGGAGGGAGGAGGAGGGAGGAAAGAGGAAGGAGGAGAAGGAGAAGAAGAAAATACTGAAGAAAATAGCTCTTTGAAAAACAAAATAGACCAAATGGTAAAAGAGGCACAGATATCCACTGAAGAGAAAAATCCCTTAAAAAGCAGAATTGGCCAAATAAAAAAGGATGTACAAAATTCTACTGAAGAAAAGAACTCAAAAAGTAGAACTGGTCAAATGGAAAAGAAAGTGCAAAAGCTTACAGAAGAAAATCATTCCTTAAAAGTTAGAACTGGCACATGGAAGCTAATGACTCCATGAGACATCAAGAAACAAAAAAATTTTTTTTTTTATGAACTATCTCATTGGAAAAATAACTGACCTGGAAAAAAGATCCAGGGGAGATATTTTTAAAAATTATTAGACTAGGGGCAGCTAGGTGTCATAGTGAATAGAGCATAGGCCCTGAAGTCAGGAGGACCTGAGTTCAAATTCAACATCAGACACTTAACACAAAACTAGCCATGTGACCTTGGGCAAATCACCTAACCCCAATTGCCTTGTCTTCCCCCCTCTCCCCCCAAAAAAGAATTATTAGACTACTTGAAAGCCAAGATTAAAAAAAAAAAGCCTAAACAATATCTTTTAAGAAATTATCGAGGAAAACCCTCCTGATATCATAGGATAAGGGGGTAAAACGGAAACTGAAAGAATCCACTGATCACCTCCTGAAAGAGATCCCCAAATGAAAACTGACAGGAATATTATAGCCAAATTCTATAACTTCCAGGTCAAGGAGAAAACATAGCAAGCAGTCAGAAAGAAACAATTCCAATATTATGGTGCCACAGTCAAGATTACACAGAATTTAGCAGCTTCTACTATACAGGATCAGAGGGCTTGGAATATGATATTCCAGAGAGCAAAGGAGCTAGGACTACAACTAAGAATCATCCACCCAGCAAAACTGAGTATAATCCTTAATCCTTCCAAGGAAAAAATGAACATTTAATGAAATAAGAGAATTTTTAAGCATTCCTAGTGAAAAGAGCAGAGCGGAATAATAAATCTGATATTCAAATACAAGACTCAAGAGAAAACTATAAAAGTAAACAAGAGAAATCATAAGGGATTCAATAAGTTTAAACTGTTTACATTCCTACATGGGAAGATAATTGTAACTCCTAAGACCTTTATGATTATTAGGGAAGTTACATGGAGTACACATAGACAGAGGGCATAGGTGCAAAGTTAGACTATGATACGATGATATCTAAAAAATAAAATTAAGGGGTGAGATATATGTATATGAAAAATCAATATCAAATTGCTTTTGTCTTAAGGGAGGAGAGAAAGAAGGGAAGGAGGAGAGAATTTTAACTCAAAATTTTGGAAACAAATGTTAAAAATCATTTTTACATATAATTGAAAAATACATTAAAAATAGTAATATGACATGTGTATAGTGCTTTAAGCTTTATAAAGTACTTTCTTCAAAACAATCTTGTGATAATGGTAGAAAGTGTTCAAGCAAAATTTGTTCACTGAACATGTGTTACCTATAATGTTTGATATACCAGATAATATATTTTATATTTAAAATTTTATCAGAAAACCTGTCTCTCTTGACAGATTTGTAGTGGACAGAATTAGACATACTTTCCAAACATGTCGAATGTATGGATTTGTTTTCCTTGACTTTTCTTCTTATATGAAGAATTGAAAAAAATTGGAGGCGGGGGCAGTTTAAAGAAAGGGGATAAGTGATTAACAGGAAAAAGAAAGAAAAGAACAAAAATGAAGCATTTTAAAATGTAAAGAGAGAGAGAAGGAAGTTTAGAGAGGAAAAGACAAGTAGGATAGACAGGTTGGTAGCTAACATGCTGAAGTTATTTTACATATATATATTTTAAAAGCTGTATGAATAGAGATTCATGGTTTTAGATACAATGCTCTTGTTTTTTTTATAGAAAAATGTTTCTATTTGTTGGTGTCTGTCAAATTCAGAATAAAATTTTTAAAATAGGGGCGGCTAGGTGGCGCAGTGAGTAGAGCGTCGGCTCTGGAGTCAGAAGGACCTGAGTTCGGATCCGGCCTCAGACACTTAACACACACAAAAAAAAAACCTAGCCGTGTGACCTTGGGCAAGTTACTTAACCCCAATTGCCCTCCAAAAAGAAAAAAATTTTTTTTAAATAAAAATTCATCATAATTCAAGAACCTAAATAAATTCTTCTAGAAGTTTGATCTATTTAACTTAGTATTCTACTTACCTGTAACGGCGTCAAAGAATTCTTCTTCACTATTCATCTTTCAGTAGTAAATTCTTTTTTCTTTCCCAGTTTGTTGCTGTCTATAGCATCATTGTACTTGAACTACATATAGAACTAGAAATAATTTTATGCTGTGAACTTCTTATTCATAAAGGCTCAACAGACTGAAGACCTAAGAGGAGAAACATTATGACTGAATTAGTTCTTTTAAGTCCTACATTTCAGAAACACTTTGAAAAAACAAAACATTTTCCAATTCATTATCTCTGAACACTGAAGACAAAAAGTCAAATTTGTGTTCTGAATATAATATCGTTTATATCTAAGGCACTGAAATGAAGTGTGAGTTGTTTTACTTCATAAATGGATAACTTCCAAATGGGGGGAAACTTTTTGAACATAAAGGTCAATGTTCAATTATGAAATGCTAAAATAACTGAAAAAACTGTTAACTATAGTTACATTACCAAATTATCAAAAAGTACTACAAATTCATTTCAGAAAACCCTTATTAAGTCCCTATTGAATTGCAAGGCACTATTCTAGCTACTAGGAATATAAAGAATGAATGAAAAAAAATAAGTATATTCTAAGTGCTAGGACCCTGAGCCAAGTGCAAAAGACAGAAATACTACCCCCCCAACCAAGGAAAAAAAGAGGGGGACAGATCCTGCCCTCAAGGAATTTACATTAATTTTACTGGGGGAAATAAAATGTACAGAGAAGTAAATACAAGGTCATTTGATGAGGGAGAGTATAGTATATATAGTATAACTAAGGGAATGAGGAAAGACTGTGACAATATCATGACAATGTGCATTTGAAATGTATAAGGAGGTTCAAACCACAATAAATGCAACCTCCCTCATATCCCGGTGGAGATTGTCAACTGGCAATCACAACTTCACAAAACTTACACAAAAATTAGGTTTATTATAAGAGAAATGAACATGCATGTGGAACCCAAAGAGTTCACAATCCCTACGGCAGTTTGCATATTTATGACAGCAAGACAAGAGAAAGAAGGAGATACTAGAAATCTCCACTGAAAGGGGGATAGCACGGGAGGAGAAAGATACAGGAAAGGTGGGAAAAGGATAAAAGGGGAGGAGAGCAAGGCAACATATAAGCTATTCTTTTCCCTTGGGAATGGAAACTGCCAGAGAGACCATGAAGATATGATGGTCTGCTTTTCTACAAGGGTGCCAGCTGTATAAGTCTAGTGAAGACCATCTGGCACCTCTCTTGACTCAAGAACACAGGAGTCCAGTTTGCGATGTAAATAACATATTATGTCAGCTGGGGGCAGAGGCTCATCCTTTACACATTCAGAACCTCCTACATATTTTGGGTCCAGTGTTTCTAGAAAACATGGCAACTCACAAAGACAAGTTCTAGCTACCCAAATGTCAAACGGTCCATAAGAAATGGATATGGCCTTGTCGTTGGAAATGATGTCAAAGAAGAAGCATAGGCATTTGCTTTATCGAAGCTCCCCTAAAGACCCTGAGGCCTTTCCATCCCAGATAGTCTGGTTACATTGTCTTCCTCAATTAGAATGGGAGCTCTGTCTGGCTTTTCTATTAGTATCCACAGTGCTTAGCACAGTGTTTACACGTAGAACTACTTAATAAATGCTTTTTTCCCCCATTCATTCATTCATTCATTCACCTGAGCTGAGAGACACACAGGAAAGAGTCTGAGGTAGAAGGAAGGAAAGTATTCTAAGAAGACAGGGTTAGGCAATCTATTCCAAAACACCAAGGCAGAAAATGAAGTCCCAAGTACTGGGAAAAAGGGAATAAGCCAGTTTGACTAGTACATAGATTATGTGAAAGACAGTGATGACATAAATCTGGAAAAGTAGGCAAAAGTCAAATTGCAAGGGGCTTGCCGTGTAGCCTTGGGCAAGTTACTTAACCCCAATTGCCCTAAAGGGGCGGCTAGGTGGCGCAGTGAGTAAGAGCGCCGGCCTCGGAGTTGGGATGACCCGAGATCAGATCCGGCCTCAGAAAATGAGCACCCACGCATAAATAATGACTAGCCGTGTAACCTTGAGCAAGTTACTTAACCCCAATTGCTTTAAAAAAAAAAATTGCAAGGGGCTTTACATGATGGAGTGAGGAGTCTGAATTTTATCCTAATGGTTACTTAAGGAAACAACACTATCTGTATTCCCTTCATACAGGATGGTGTTAAAAAGTCTAGCAAAATTTAGCACATAACTTGGTGATGGAAGTGACAAAAGCTTACCAAAATCATGTTGACATACACATACACACAATGGCTGCATTACTGTTCAAAATGTCATCCACACTACATCAACAATCAGTTTGGCTGGAAATATTAGAAACCTCTATCACAAATTACAAACAACTGAATTGCTATAGCAACAGAAATGCTTTAAACATGTTTAATATTTATATCCATTTTAATCCAGTTTTCAATTCTGAGGGCACTAAAATGCCTTTATAAATTAATTGTCAAGAAAAAAAATCAACCTAGACCTAAGTACACTTTTTAAAATGGTCTCTCAAATTACATTAGCTTAGTGTTTTAATATAATTCACTTATGTTAATATTTCCCTATATTAATTCCTGAAGACAGGATATTTTATAAGTTATAAAAACTAAAATTAAAGGTCAACCTAAATCCCAAATGTTTGACCTTCTTTTCTCTGAAAATAAGCATGGTTCTAACTTTTATTTTATTCCCAAATTAAAACCCAAGTCAAAACAGTCTTCTCAATTCAGTCCTCAAGAACACAGAATTTCAATAAAAACTCAGTAATAAAAATGGAGTGGGAAGGGGTACATATCAAACACACATTATTTTTATTAGTGTGCTTCAGAATAACATGAGATTCCTCTAAGATTATGAGAATATCTGAATATTCTATATTCCTGGTATTGTGCCTCAAAAAATATAAATAAGATTTTTTAAAATGTTTTTAATGATATAGCTTATTCCCTTCATTCACTGAGAAGAATTTGGTGGGGGTTTTTAATAGCTTTGTTCTAACACAGCTAGTCAATTCAACCACCTCTTAAGTCAGTTCTTTTTAACATAATTTCTCCATAAGGATAACTAGTAGGATTTAAGGTACCTTTGTACAAAATACTATGCTTCTGCAAATTGGTTCTATAGCAGTACTTACAGACAGGTCAAAATTCACAATGATTTTTTGTGTAAATAACACAAAGAGAGAAGTAGATTAATGCTCTACATAACCTGGCCTCCTTCCACCTTTCTAGTACACTTGCACATTATTCCCCTTTCCTCTATCTCTACTATCCCACCACAGTCTGGGACACTTGATCTCGGCCTCCCTGCCTTTACCATGGTTGTCCCCTATTCCTAGATATTCTACCTTCTTAATCCTTGTCTTCCTTCAAGACTCAGCTCAAATACCACCTTTCCAAGTCCCCCCAGCTATCACTGCCTCCCACTCTTCTATTATTCTTTTATTTGATTTGTATGTTATGTTTTGTCTGTAGCTATATATGCCAGTATGTAATCTTCCCCTCTAGACTGAAGGATCCTGAGAACAGGGATTTTTTCTATTTCATCCTTGCATTTCTACTGCTTATCACTGTCTGTGGCACACAATAGGTGCTTAATAAATGCTTGTTGGATGTAAGCATTTGATTGCTGTAGTCTAGTTGTTTATCTAACAATGAAAATAATGCTACATAATGATGCCAAAGAGGCCCTTAGAAATACCAATCCTTATCATTATATTTTTATTTTAAGTAGAAATATCATTATTTCTACCTCAGTGTAAACTGTTTCAAAAGGTCAGTGCAAAAACTGCTAGAGCATGCAGCAAATTTTAACTCTTTGGTCTCAGGCAAGAACTATTAAAGTGATATAATAGCTACATACATTTATTTATTTAGTGCTTTAAGGTTTACAAATAGCTCCACCTAACAGCTTTATAATGCTTTAAAGCTTGCAAAGTGTTTTACATATAGTCTATCATTTGATTCACCCAACAAACCAGTGAGATCCTATTATTATACCCATTTTACAGATAAGGAAAGAGAGAATTTAAGTGACTTACCCAGAGTCAAACAGTAGATACAAACTGAACTCAGGTCTTCCTAGTACAGGTCTAATATTCCTTCTACCACATCAAGCTGGCTAATTGTACCATTCAAAAGTTCGCCCTTAGTAATTACTATTAGAGCTGGAATTTATATATTGCTTTAAGGTTTTCAAAGTAGTTTATATATATATATATATTTTCTCACTTAATCTCCACAATAGCCTTGTAAGTTAAGTGTTATCCTCATTTTATAGGTGAAAACTTGAGGTTGTGACAGGTTAAATGATTTGCTCAGGGTCACACATTGTAGTATTTGAACTCAAGTCTCCCTGACTTCAAGTCTAACACTCTATCCACTGAGTAACCTAGATGTGCTTATGAGATACCATTAAATGTGGTTGTAGTAAGGACATTAGATTGCAAGTCAGACAATCTGGGTTCAAATTCTGACTCTGCTATTTACTCCTACTTGTGTGATTTCACCTCTCTGGGTTTTAGTTTACTTCCCTCATCTATAAAATAAGGGATAATTGGGGGAGAGAACGGGTAGAGAGCCAGAGAGAAGATGGTAAGACTGATCTCTTATATTTTCTTTAGCTCTAAATCGATGATCATAAAAAATGTCAGTGAAAAACAATTCCAATCAAAATCAAAACATGCTAGCATTTTAGTTAGAATTTCTGGATTGTTCTAGAAATGCATGTTCAATACATCCCCTATGTTGGGCTAGGGGAATTTTCAAATAAAAATATTCACCATCTAGTTCTCTGAGATGAAATGGGTCAGTCCTACTGAATGATAGCCAACTCCATATAAGCAGCCACAAAACAAGTTAAACAATAAGCCACAAAACTCTTAAGCCCTAAACTACTAAAAAGGAAAACCAGTGCTCATCTTAAGGCCTTTATTCCAGGAAACCTTTATGACAATGTAATAAGCAGATAATACCTATATCAATTGTTCTCCCTCCCCATTTCAGTTGTAAAGTTTCTACCCATTCTACCCATTAAAGTCTAACTCACAAACCACTTCTCCTGATTCATGTAGCACTTTGTTTTAGAACTCACTAGTAGGGGGCGGCTAGGTGGTGCAGTGAGTCAGAAGGACCTGAGTTCAGATCCGACCTCAGACACTTAATGCACACACAAACAAAAACCTAGCCATATGACCTTGGGCAAGTTACTTAACCCCAATTGCCCTCCAAAAAGCAAAAAAAAAAAAAAGTATGAAGGTGACCCTGAGTTCTCAAAGACCATTTCAGTGCAATGAGAGCCCTAGCAGCAGCAACTAGAGGGTCACAGATTCAGAGCCAGAAAGAACTCCAAAGGCTTTCTTCAGCATCTTTCAAAAAGTTCTCCCAAAAAGCATTAAGTTCCAAGCCAAGGAATACATGCCCTTTTCATAATATTAAACTTGTATGGTCACCTAGTTCCATAAGGCTTCTCTTGGATAAAAGATGTCATGAATCAGTTGGCAGACTTAAAACTTCTGCCGTAGACAGCAAACATCATCCAAGGAAGAAGTCATGTTCAACTTTACACAAATCTGAGAAAACAGCCCAAACACAGAAACACAGAACTGTTATTATATAACATCTTCTAAAAGTCCATGTGTAAGAACAGTAAAAGTTACTTGCTAAAGTGAACAGCACAAAAACAGATTTTATAATCCTCATATTTTACACTATGCATAAGCTTTACTTTATATTTAGACAAAATATTCAAGACAACTATGTCTCAGGAAACTGCTTTCATCAAAAGGCATCTGATCTTTCTGATCAAAATTCGTTTTTAAAAAAAGCCTCTACAGGAAAAAAAAAACAGGAAAATAAACTCAAAATATTCTACCAGCTCAGTACTCATTTTTTTAAAATAAATTTTCATATTTTTCACAGAAAACTAGTTTGGGAAATGAGTACTAGTAATCAGGAAACCCAGATTTTATTCCAAATTCTATAATGCTGGAAAAGCTTTCACTCTGCCTCATTTTTCTCATCCTTAAAATAGGAATACTACTATCTATCCCTTATATAAAATATGAAAAATGCATTTAATAACATTTTAAAACTCAGACCACATCTCACGTATCATGTAGTAGAATTGAAAATACTAAACTAAAAATTAACTGAAGTAAATTAGCCAAGTTACAGGATATAAAATAAATCAGCATTCTTGTATACTGTAAATAGAATCTAACAGAAGAAGAGAGAGAAATTCCATTAAAAATGCATGATGTGCAAAATATTTGTGAGACTACTTTCCAAGACACATCCAGGAGCTATATGAACATAACTACAAAACACTCTTCAGAGAAATAGAAAGACAAATAAGGAATAAATATTCATTGCTGATGGGCAGGCCATGACAATGTAATAAAAATGACAACACTACGTATATTATTTATTCAGTGTCATGCTAAAGAAGATTATTTTATAGAGCTAGAAAGAATACTGATTAAATTCATGTAAAGAAACAAAAGGACAAAAATCTCAAGGGAAATAGTAAAAAACTTTCTGAAAAGGGGGGAAAATAGTAGGAAATATAAAGTAAACTATCAACTGTTACAAAGCAGTAATCATATAAACTATTTGGTACTAGTTAAAAAAGAAAGATCAATCAACAGAGCAGATCAGGTGCATAAACCAAAAAACCACAGCTACTGGGATAAGGACTCATTACTTAACAACAATAACAACAACAAAAACCTGTTAAGAAAAGTGGAAAATTGTCTGGCAGAAATTAGGTACAGACCAACACCTTACACCACATACCAAAATAAGCATAAAAGGTGATATAAACAAAATAAAATAGAAAAAAGAAATTACCTTTCAGATCTATGGATTATGAAGTAGGCGTTCACAGCCAAACAAAGAATAGAAAGGATTATAAAAGATAAAATGAACAATTATGGTTGCACAAAATTTTTGAAGATTTTGCAAAAACAAAACCAATGTTGTTAAAATTAGAAAAGAACTAGGAAAAACTCTTTGTGGTAAATTTCTCTGGTAAAGGTCTTATATCCAAGATATATAAGGAATTAATTTATAAGAATATTCTCCAATAGAAATTTGTACATAATTACAGACACAACGTATTGTGATGACCAACTTTGTTAAGACTGGACTCTTCTCAGAAATGTAAGGTTATCAGACAACTCCAAAAGACTCATGATGGAAGGAGATGTCTACATTCAGAGAAAGAACTAGAAAGAACAGAGTTTGAATGCAGACTGAAGCAAACTACCCGCTCTCTTTCTTTTTCTTGTTTGGTTTTGTTTCCTCTTCCCCACTGTTCATTCCATCAATTACAATCCTTCTTTACAACTTGACTAATGTCTAATGTGAAAGTATTTGCAGATCCTATACTTGATTGCATGCCGCCATTGGGGGCATGGGGGGGGGGGGGAGAATTTGAAACTCAAGGGATTCTGGAACTGAATCTTGTAAACTAAAAGTAATTGTACTCTTGTAAACTAAAAATTAATAATAAAAAAGAATATTCTCCAATAGACAAGTGGTTGAAGAAGATGAACAGGAGATTTTCAAAGGAAAAATTTGAGTTTCAACAACCATATGCTAAATGCTCTAAATCACTAATTAGGAAAATGCAAAATAAAGCAATTCTGAGGTTTCATCTCATATTCAATGGCAAAGATGAGCCCCCCACCCAAAAAAAAAAAAAAAGGAAAAGGAAAGTGACAGCTGTTAGAGAATATACAAGAAAACAAGCACAGTAACAAACTGTTGAAGGAGCCATGAATTTTATCCAGTTAGTCTAGAAAGCAATTTGGAATTATGACCAAAAGTCACTAAATTGTGCACTCCTTTTTACCCGGTTATATCACTACTATGCCTACATATCAAAGACATCAAAGAAAGAGAAAACAGATCTACAGAAATATTTATGACAGGTCTTTTTGTAATAGCAAAAAACTAGAAATTATGGGGTATCCTATTTATTGGTAAATAAATGTTAGATGAGTGCAATGAAATAAAATGGAGAAAGCGTGTGATGGGAAAATAGAGGCAATAGGTGAATGAATATAGCCTTGGCAGTTAGAAAATGTGTCAGTGAATGGCTAGAATTTATATAGAATTTTAGAGCCTGCAAAGCCTTCTTTTCACAATAACCATGAGGCATGTAATGTAAATATCTTTTTTTTGTAGGGAAATTGGGGTTAAGTGACTTGCCCAGGGTCACAGGCTAGTTTTTGTGTTAAGTGTCTGAAGCTAGATTTGAACTCAGGTCCTCCTGACTCCAGGGCTGGTGCTCTATTCACTGCATCACCTAGCTGCTCCTCCCCCTATAATGTAAATATTAATATCCTCATTGAATGGACACAAAAACTGAAAATTAGAGAGAAGTCATTCATATGAGGTCATACAGTTAGTAAGTGATAAAATTAGGACTCAACCCCAAGTCCTCTGAACCTAAGATGAGTGTGCTCTTTCTACTAAACTACACTCCCCTAAAGAAAGGAGGGCAATAGTATAGTAGTTAGAAACCACGGCAGCATCAAAAAAAAAAAGGTTTTTTTCAAGATGTATGTATGTATGATGGAAGGCAGAAGAGGAGAAGCCAGTAACAATGGAAAGATTGAAGATACTACTAAGAATGGAAATACTTGAGAAGGTAAATCCTGGACAAAACTGAAGGGATTTTCTTTCTTATAGCAGCACTATGTCAGTATATCCAAGTACTGATATGCTGGATCAAGAAGTAAAATTATGAACAACTGATTGTTTGAGCACTAATCTAGTAAAATGCAAAGGACCTTATCATTGGAAGCCAAATATGTTTGGGGCAATGGCCCCAATACGAAATATTTAAATGCCTAATGTAACGTACCCACCTTCATGGAGTTTGTAGTCTCTTACAGCACTTCTTTTTTTTTTTGGAGGGCAACTGGGGTTAAGTGATTTGCCCAAAGTCACAGGGCTAGCAAGTGTTTTAAGTGTCTGAGGTCACATCTGAACTCAGGTCTTTCTGACTTCAGGGCTGGTGCTCTATTCACTGTGCCACCTAGCCACCCCCTCTTACAGCACTTCTTAAATTGTGGATCCCACAGTTTAAAAAGCACTGAAGGGGTCGCAAGTGGAAAAAGTTTAAGAAGCCCTGGATTAGATGGTTTGGTATCTGTGCCTAGAAACCAAGGATCAAAGTATCAATAGATGTGGCAAACATACCATTTTCCCATACAAGTTTAGTCATTGGTCTATTAAAATTACAGGACAAATATCCAAGCAAAAGAACATACAGTGCTCCCACTAAAGGATATTACATTTTCATACCTGTTTGGAAAAAGAACACAATCTCTCCCACATAATTCTAAAATCTTTATATAACCATGGCCACTGGAACAAACTACTGCTGTTTACATTTTATGACAACCACCTAAAAAGAGCTCTCAAATACATCCTGTATCAAAACAAATAGTACCCTCCTAAAAAACGAAAACAAAAAGATACCTTAGTAAGCCTACTACATGTGAATATTGATGGCATTAATAGCACTAACTGACATAAAAAGAAACTAGTAGATCAAGACACATATCAATTTTAAGACTATTATTCCTTGCTTCTAAGACAATATGTTAAAATCTTCTTTAGTTTCATATATATGAAATATATATCTTTCTATCTCAAGTGTTGGCACATTACTGGTACAAATATAAACATGCATTCACAATGTCTTGAATTTTAAAATCTAAGTATAAGCATCATTGCTAATAAAAATCCCAATTATTCAAGAACATGGATTACTTGTTAGAAAATTCTATATACTCCCCCCCATGGGTGACAACAACAACAATACTGGAACTCAGTTTTTTCGCCTAATGAATATGCTTATTATGGAGAAAAAACAAAATAATGGAAAATAACTGAGAAGAGATTATTTATATTATTTTTAAAGCAATCTACTCAATGAGAACCTAAGAACCTAGCAAGTTTGTTTTTAATTTTTTTTAACCCTAGTCTCATTTTCTGGGGAGCTACAAAACTTTACCCTGTTTTACAGTAATTTCAGTGAAAAGGCAGTCTATTTCCTTGGAAGACTCCCATTAGAAAAAACAAATTAGAGAAACATATTACTAAGTTGTTAGAAGGTAGGCTTTTATGGCTGATCCTAGGAAGCCAGACTGCCCCAACAAAACACAATTAAGTCATAGCTCCTAATGTGAACTATGATAGTTCTTACCAATTAACAGTTCTTACAGGGCATCTATATCACTGCAGACAAAGTTGTATGACCTGCGTCAGATTTAACAGGCATTAATAGTGCTCATCACATAGTGTTCCATGAATTGCAAAAAAAAAAAAATTTAGTAAGAGATTTTCATTGTGGAATCACTTTAAAATGCCCTGGTCACAAGGGATGTTAGAGAGAGGAAAAACTGACTGGATTCCAAGATTTTTAACTAGAAAGGGGTTCAGAGATGTTATAGTCCAAATTTTGTTGTTTTTCATTCTTTTTTTTTTCATCATATTTGACTCTTCATGACCCCACTCAGTGTTTTCTTGGCAAAGACACTGGAGTGGTTTGTCATTTCCTTCTCTGGTTCATTTTACAGATGAGGAAACTAAGGCAAACAGGGTTAGGTGATTTGGCCAGGGTCACACAGCCAAGTGTCTGAGGCCAGATTTGAACTCAGCAAGATAAGTCTTCCTGACTCTAGACTTGGCACTGTATCTACTACACCATCTAACTGCCCAAAGTCCAAATTCCTCACTTTAATTATTAGTAGACTAAAATTCTTTGCTATCTGCTTCCAAATTCATCATTAAACCAAAAGAATTCTCTCCAAAGAAAATAGCTAATGCTTTCTTAATTGCCAAATCTAATGGTCTTTTATCAATCCTCCTTGATCTCTGTGCAGCCTTTGACACTGTTGATCACCTTTTCCCTCTTCGATATTCTTTTCTCTCTAGGTTTTTGTGACATTGTTCTCTCCTTATTTTTCTCCCACCTATCTAACTGCTCTTTCTTAGTCTCCTAAAGTGTATGTCTAATCATGCCCCTATTTAATCAGCTCCAATGGCTCCTTAGGATTCAAGTATAAAGCCCTCTGTTTGAATTTTCAAGCACTTCATAACATAACTACTTCCTACCTTTCCAGGCTACCCACCACATATACTTTGTGATCCAGTTATACTGGGCTCGGACTCCTTATACACCTTCTCCCAACTTATGTGACTCAGATAGAAATGGTAACATGAATAATATGTGCATCAAGAATCACCAATAAAAGCCTCATATATAAAATACACGGGGAATTGACAAAAATATACATCACCAAGAGCCATTCCCCAAAAGATAAGTGGCTAACGGCTATGAATGGTTTTTAAAAGAAATGCAAACTACAAATTATCACATGAACACACGCTCCAAATAACTAAAAGATAAATGAAATTAAATACTGTGAGGTTCACCTTACATGCAAATGGGAAAATATGAAAAAAGATAGAAGAGTCAATGTTGGAGAGGCAGTAGGAAGGCAAGCACACTAATGCACTAATGGAGTTAAGTCCAACTGTTCTATATTTCATTTTGAAATTAATTATACAAGAAAACTAAACTGTCCATACCCTTTGACCCAGCAATCTCACTACTAGGCATACATACCAAGTCAAAAACAAAAACAAAAGTCTTACCAAAAAATTCACAGTAGCACTCTTTATCATGACAAAAAACTGAAAACAAAGTGGATGCCCATCAACTGGGGAATGCCTGGAAAAACTATGCCACATGAATATTATCAAATATCATTGTACAGTAATAAATGATACTGATGAAGAAATCAAAGAAACAAGGCATGATTTGTATTAACTGATACAAAGCAAAATAAGTAGAACCAAAAGAACAGTATACACAATGACCTATTTAGTCATTCAGTTGTGTCCACCTCTTTGTGACCCTGTGGACCCTAGGACACCAATATCATTCCAAGAGGTTTTGTTGGCCAAGATACTGGGGTGCTTTTTGCCATTTCCTTCTCCAGAGGATTAAGGCAAACAAAGGTTAAGTGACTTTGCCCAAGTTCACACAGCTAGTAAGCATCTGAGGCTGAATTTGAACTCAGGTGTTCCTGATTCCAGGCCAACCACTCTATCCATTGAGCTACCTAGCTGCTTCTACATAATAATTACAATAATGTTAAAGAGATTACAAATTGAATTGTAAGCAATAGAAAAAGCAACAAAGGTTCTAGATAAGAGTTAATGACTCAACCTCTCCTTCCTCATGGTAGAGAGGACATAGGATCATGTATCTAGAACCAGAAGGGACTTTGGAGTTCTGTCCAACTGGTTGTAATGGAAATGCAAATTTAAAGATCTTCCCTGCCCCTAGGCCCTTTGATAGGCTTAGGAGAACCTTCCTTGATTTGAAAATATACTCTGCCCCCTAATAGGCTGAATGTGGTCACATGGAGCCTGTGGCAGGAGGCTTGGTTTTCAGGAATGCCTACACCTTGGTGCTGTGTGATTGGGCAGTGGATCAATGATGTGAGGCTTTGCTTTGGGATTCACTTTGAGAAGTGTTGTGTGATTGACCAGATGAGACTCTGGGCAGCCTTTGAGAGCCTCCTGGCTTTGAAAACCCAGATATTGATGCTTCCCTCTCTGGTAACTGTGATTTGGTATTGATGTAATGGTTGGACAGTTTGGAAGCCTGTCTGCTTGATCTGTTTGTTTTGTCTTGTAAGTTCTATCTATATACTCTGAAGTTTGGGGTACAGACCTTTTTATCCCCTGAACTAGGTAAATGATACATGTTTGATTGATTAAAGTAAGCTTGTTAACCCATTTTGAGTTGCTTTACTTTAGAAAAGCAGATCTAAGAACCTGTGTTGGCAGCCACCCTGGGGATGTTGGGGTGCTTGCTGCTACACCTACTCATCTTACAAATAAGGAAACTGAAGTCTAGAGAGGTTGACTTGCGCAAAGTCACATTGTTTATAAGTGTCTAAGATAGTATTTGAACCCAGAACTTCCTGACTCCAAGCCCAGTCACACACTCCCTATACTGGACATTTTTGTTTGTTTTTCTTTGTCATGAAAGAGGGTTCAATTGGAAACAGGATTGGGAAATCCCAGATATAAAGACAAAAGTAATTTTTTAAAAAAATAAAATAGTGGGGCGGCTAGGTGGCACAGTGAGTAAGAGCGCCGGCCTCGGAGTTGGGATGACCCGAGATTGGATCCGGCCTCAGAAAATGAGCACCCACACATAAATAATGACTAGCCATGTAACCTTGAGCAAGTTACTTAACCCCAATTGCTTAAAATAAATAAATAAATAATAAAATAAAATAAAATAGCTTTTGTAAGTCAAAGTGATCTTTATCTAATGACCAAATGGACATAATACAGGAAGAATAAAATTGAATCAATATTGACATTCTCACTATAAAGGAAACAAGAAAAAAAAAAGGAAAACTAGCTAAATGAAAGGATGGTTCACAAGTTCTCTTAAGAGAGACAAATATGGGAGATGGTGAAATTAATTTTATTGTGAGGCCACAGGCAACAAGAAAAATCATTTCATTTAACATCTGGTCATCTCATATTATAGTGTTCATGAGAAGTATTTGTCAAAGGACCACCATAAAAATAACTGCAACAAATAAGCCAACATCAGCTGCAGAGGACTCTTAATATTCACAAATGGTTTTAGTTTTAAAAGCTTTATTGATATCTTGTGTTTTATCTCAGGTAATTCTATATATAACCTTCCTCCCACAGTGAACCTTTCCTTGAAACAAGAAGGGACAGACAAAACAAATCCACATAGCAACTTGATCTGAGAGCAAATCTAACACTGCAGTGGACAGAACTTAGTCAAGAAGATGTGGGTTCAAATCTATCTATAAACACTAGTGTGATTCTAGAAAAGTCCCTTAACCCCTCATCCTCCATTTCCCTCATTTACAAAACAGAAACAATAATAGCACCTATCAGTGTTGTTGTATCAAATGAAATATGGAAAACATTATATAAATGTTAGTTATTATTACTATTATTATTCTTCACTTTTCAGTAAAAGGACTTAATACCAAATAATGTGATTTAGGGAATAACATGGCTTCATTTTGATTTGGCATGCGCTAGTCTGTTTAATAGCTTTCTCTAAGCTAAGGGAGTTATAATAATAATAAAAAAGAAATCCTAAAAATTCTTTTTTGAAGATGATGAACATTACTATCACAGACATTACCTTAACTAGTTCAATGTCAGAATTAGTTAGCAAAAGAGCCTAACTAGCATGAGTTGTCCAGATACTCATGCCTCTATATCACAATCATTAATTTTTCTTCCCCAAAAAACACCTGTTCATCAAGTCCACAACACCTTTATTCTATAAAAATAACAGGAAAATTAAACACTTAGTCTGCAATTTGCTCACAATATACTTCTGCATATGCACTGCCAAAAAAAAAATCAGGGAGGGTGAAAGAAAGAGAAAATGGAATCACGAAATTTTCAGGGCAAACAAGTCTATTTTGAAAGTTGAAAGAGATTCACCTTCACCTCCATTTGCTAATTCTAACATATGGCATATGAATATTGACAGAAGTAGAATTTAGTTCTGATGCTTTAGAGTCATTGTTTTTCAAAAAATTGGGAAATAAAACACTATGTTCTTAAAGTCAGCAAAAGTATAGTATCTGTACAAGTTAGCAAGGCTGTTCCAGAAATCTCAGTGGTTTTTTTATTGAGTCTGATTTATTAGCTATAATTACTTTAATAATAAAAACTGATTTTACTCATTTTAAGGGACATAAAGTTATAATAGTTTTCTAACTGTTCGGGACTAGCAATAGTTATTTGTGCAAATACTGCCTGTAATTTTAGAATCAGGTGGAAAAGCCAACTCCACTCATGGCAAAAGAAAAAGAAAAGAGTTGAGTCCCTTATTTTATCATGGCCAAGCTACTAACCTACCATGACTATGGTTAGAAGATTATCTAAACACTCCAACTATACAGTGAAGAAATAAAAGAAAATCAGAGACTGAAATAAAAGTAAGAAGACTACTTTTTCACCTACAACAAATGAAAACCATACTGATACACAAATAAAATGGAGTGAAACTTTATAAATCTGGTAGTCTTTTGAAGCCATTGCTAGTAAGATAATTTTGTATACCATATGTTGAAAATATATCAGATGATAACAGTAAATATCTTCCCTTATAATTCAAAAACTTTACTTGGGATATTAATATTTGCTAATGACAGGAAGATCTGCTTTCATTTTGTATTTCAATAGAATCAACTAATATTAATTAAATGTGTACTGTGATTTAAGAGAATAGGAAAAAACAAAGTGGTTCTTCTTCTCAATGACTATATATTCCACATATATAGAAAGAAATGAATACAAAATAATTAGGAGGACTAAGAAAGATTCCCTGTTAGAAGCGGCCTTAAGGGAAGCTAGGAATTTCAAGAAGCTAAGGTGATAAGTGATACATTCTAGGCAGTTTCATTTCTACCTTTGTATCCCCGCCTTACCTAACACAGCACTTGGCTCATAATAGGTAGATCTACTATTGACTGACTGATGAGTCAGACTATGAAAAACATAGACAGGAAAGGTCATGTTATTAGGTCGGCTGGGCTAGAACAGAGCATATGTAATAAGGCTAGAAAAGTAAGAGAGAGAGGCGGCTAGGTGGCACAGTGAATAGATCACCGGCCCTGGAGTCAGGAGGACCTAAGTTCAAATCCGGCCTCAGACACTTAACACAAAAACTAGTCATGTGACCTTGGGCAAGTCACTTAATCCCAACTGCCCTCCAAAAAGCAAAAAAAGAAAAGAAAAGAAAAGTAGGAGAGAACCATTATGTGGTGGGTTCAAAATGTCAGACTGAGAAGTCTAGGCACAACAGGAAATCAATGAAAATTTCTAAGTAAGGTAGCAACATGGAAAGATCTATGGGGAAATATTAATTTGGCAGCTAGGTAGAGGAAGAACTGGAGAGGGGAAAGAATGAAGCATGGAAACCAATTAGGAGACTACAGCAAATAAATCCTGTGAGAGGTCTACCCAAAATGGCCTCAGTGATGGTTCTCACAAACGGCACACTACCTGTAGGCCTTGGTACTGGTTGTCCATCATGCCTGGGAGAATGTTTTCAATCTGCCTGATAGAACCCCATACTTCCCTCAAGTCTCTACCTTCAACACAAAGCCTTTCCCACTTTCCCTTTCTACTTGCTAGTGCCCTCCCCTTTGAAAATATCTTCTATTTATTTTGTATACATTTCTAACTGGACATTTTGTCTACCCTTATAAAATGAAGGTAATGAGTACACAGGCTGCTTTGTTTTTACCTTTATATTCCCAGCATCTAGCAGAATGTCTGGCACACAGTAGGCACTTAGTAAATGCTTACTGACTTACTGGCACAAAATAGGTGCTTGTTGTTGGATGGACTGACTGAAGGATTTGAACGAGAGTAGCAAAAGGGGACAGATGCAAGACATATTGAGATAATATTGGATAAGATGTAGCAACTGATTGGGGACAGAGGAGGTAGCAGTAAGTGAGATGCAATCAGGAAGGGAAATGAACCTGGATAACTAGAAATATCAGTAGCACTCTCAACAGAAAGTAGTGAAGTTTGGAGGCAGGGTGGGTTTAAAGAAGGAAGATAATTAGCTCTGTTTTTCACAGGCTGAGTTTGAAAAGCTGATAAAGACATCCAGGTGATATTCTGGAAGAGATTAGGGTTAGATGTACAGATTATCACAAAGGTGATAACTGGACCCACAGGATCTAATTAGCTAACCAAGCACAGACAGAAAAGAGAATTTTGAAGGATATCCACTTTCCACTCATTCTCTATGTAACTATGTTAAATTTAGTGAAGGGGAAAAAAAAGTTTCTCACACAAGGAACCTAGCTTGATCCTTTAAGAAAGCATACTTTAGACATATTATATAGAAAACCATTCACTTTTGAAAGGAAAACAAATCACTATCAAGAAACACAGAAAGCTATCTTATTTCTAAGTAGTTCTGTTTTGATTAAGAGTACCTCACCCTACTATGAATTTGTAGGACTTTTCTTATGTTTTAGCCAGTTAACAAGCTCCCTCATGATAGTCAGTCCATGATTTATGGACCTTCAAGTGTTAATATACAAAAAAAATCACAAGACGAAAACCCACAATCCTACTGCTGGGATTTGACCCCAGTTGTATCATTAAAAGGGGGGAAAGGGCATTTCTGCTCCAAAAAATATTCATAACTTTTATTTTGAGCTGGAAGGGACCTCAGAGGGCATCAAGTCCTATTTTACAATTGAGGGACTAAAAATTAAAGAGGTTAAGTGACAGGTTAAGGTCACTCAGCTAAGTAATTATCAGAGTTAGTATCTAAACCCACATCTTCTGAATCCAGAGGAACGTGTCCTTTCACTGAACCATTCTGCCTCCTACACAGAAAAGATACCAGAACTTTAGAGTAAATATGTATTGTGGAATATCTAAATAAATGTCACTTTGATATAACAGGATATTATGGTCTCTGGGCAGGTGGGGAGGGAAAAGGGAGGAAGGTTCTTGGGAGAGTATAGACCTATGATTTCATGATTTGAAAACTCCCACAGACTTAAATCAGCAACTTCCTGTAACACAAATACTTAGACAGTTGCCCAGAGGCCATATGTTGTTACCTGACCACGATTACAGAGCTCATGTGTCAGAGACAGAATCTGAACCCCCAATCTTCCTAATTATGAACAGTTAAGTAATGTAGTAGGTAGAGAGCCAAGCCTGGAGTCAAGATCTGAATTCAAATCTGACCTCTGACCCTGGGAAAATCACTTACTCCTGTTTGCCTCAGTTTCCTCATCTGTAAAACGAGCTGGGAAAGGAAATAGCAAACCACTCCAGTATCTCTGCCAAGAAAACCTAACATGGGGTCACAACTGAACAATAACAACTTCCTGGCTAAAAGACTGGCTCTCAATCCATTATATCACACTGCTTCTCATAATGTCATTAAAAACAAATATGAAGAACACAAATATGGAAAGACTTTTTATGAAGTGAACTGAAGTATTATTAGCAGAATAAGAAGATATATTAATTACAACTAAATTTTAAAAAATCATGTAATTTAAGAGTTGGAAGAGACTTCAGCAGCCATCTGTTTAAAGGTCAAGTTAACGGAATATTACTGCACCATTTAAAATAGCAAATGAAGTATATAAACATACTTATACAAGGAATGCAAAGGAAGTTGAGAATTAAAATATGCTTTAAGAAATTGAACCATACAAAAAGCTCTTAACATATATAATCTCTTTTAATTCCCAATTTTTTGCTTTTTCTAAGGTTACCAATGATTTCTTAAGTGCAAATCCAGCACCCTTTTCAGTCTTCTCCTACTTGGCCTTCCCCACCCCCATCCCCCATCCCCAGCATTTAACAGTTTCTTGTATGGTAAACAGCAAGACATTATTATCCTCATTTTAACAGACCAAGAAACTGAGGCTCATTTCAACAACCACAAACATTTATTAAGCACCAGACATTTGCCAGGCATTGTGTCAGGTGCCAGTGATTCTGAGACATGGATGAAACAGTGACTGCTCTCAAGGAACTTACTTTTATAGAGAAAAACAATATCTACACATATGAGTCTATACGAAATAAATACTGTTGACCACCCTCTGTATACTCTTCCCTCCCCTCCTTCCTTGAAAAGGTTTTTTTGGTTTTCTTCTTTTTTGTCTGACTATCCCATGGCCTGTCCTTCCAAATTCCAGTGTGTTCCAGGGGTCTATCCAGGACCCTTCTCCCTCTCTTTCCCTCTCCCTCCCTTGATGAAGAAAGGTTTCAGTCTTCACAGATGAGAGGGGGTTTTTGAAGTGTAAGTGAAAAGTTGGCACATTATAGGCATGGAGGATAGTCTTTACAAGGGCACAGAAAAGGGAGAGTGAGGACCAGCAAGTAGGCCAGTGCATCTAGATTATAGAGTGCATGAAGGAGAAAAACAAAGAGTAAAACTTGAGGGGGAGAGGAGGTCGGGAAAGGAAGGGGCAAAGGTAGGTTAGCCCCAGATTGTGAAGGTCTTTAAATGACAAACAGAAGAGTTTGTATTTGATCCTAAAAAAATAAGAAAACAAGAAGCCACTGGAGCTTATAAAGCAGGTAAAGGACATGGTTAGAACCGTTATTTTAGAAATAATTACCTTGGCAGTTCTATGTAAGGACTTGAGGCAGGCAAGCAATGTAGGGGCTAATGCAACAGCCCAGTCAAAAGGTAAAAAGAGGACTTGAACTAGGTAGGGTAGTGGCCTATGAACAGAGATGTGAAAAATGTGGTATAGGCAGAATTGCAGAGTTGGTAACTGATTGGGTATACAGGTTGAGGGGGAAGTGAAGAGTCAAGTTGTGGATCTGGGTGACTGAAAGAATGGTGGTGGTGCCATTAAAAGAAATAGGAAGGGGGGGCGGCTAGGTGGCGCAGTGAGTAAGAGCGCCGGCCTCGGAGTTGGGATGACCCGAGATCAGATCCGGCCTCAGAAAATGAGCACCCACACATAAATAATGACTAGCCGTGTAACCTTGAGCAAGTTACTTAACCCCAATTGCTTTAAAAAAAATTAAAAAAAAATTAAAAAAAAAAAAAAAGAAATAGGAAGGGGGGCGGCTAGGTGGCACAGTGAATAGAGTGTCGGCCCTGGAGTCAGAAGGACCTGAGTTTGGATCCGGCCTCAGACACTTAACACACACAAACAAAAAAAAAAACCTAGCCATGTGACCTTGGGCAAGTTACTTAACCCCAACTGCCCTCCAAAAAAAGCAAAAAAAATAGGAAGAGGGGTGAGTTGTGGGACAAGGGTGGTAATGAGTTTTTTTGAAAATGTTAAATTTGAGATGCTTAACAGAATGTCCACTTGAAAATGGCCAACTTGCAATCAGTGATACAGAATAAGAGCTCCAGAGAAAGATTAGGGCTGGATATATAGATCTAGTTATCATCTGTGTAACATGACAGTTGAACACATGGTAGCTGAACACATGGTTACTGATGAGATCACTGGCAAGGAGGGGTAGGAGGGGGAAGGGAGGGAAGAGAGGGAAAGGGAGAGGCAGAGAAAGGGAGAGGGAGAAGGGTCCTAGATAGACCCCTGGAACACACTTGAATTTGGAAGGACAGGTCATGGGGTAGTCAGACAAAAAGAAAGAAAACAAAACAAAAAAACTCTTAAAGGAAGGGGGGGAGGAGAGAGTATACAGAAGGTGGGTCAACAGTATCAAATGCTATAGAGAGGTCACAAAAGATGGAAATTGAAAAAAAGACCATCAGACATGGCAATTAAGAGATTGTTGGTAACCTTCCAGAACCGTTCAGAAGTCAGACTACACCATACCATAGCACACCATACTATAAATGTGAATGTGTCATAAACAAAGATTTAAGATAGGGCCAAATGAAGGGCTTGATTTTGTGTTACACAGAGAGAGATTTGGTCATCTTTTCAGGCAGCAGGAAAGGAGCCAGTAGACAGAGATGGCAAATTAGAGAATCTAAAGAGAGAATGATATCAGGGAAGGTGATTGGAGGGCACAGCGTCAAGTCCCCACAAGTAGAGAGATCTGCCTTGCTGAGGAACAGCACTGCTTCTTCACTAACTGGCACAACTGGCACAAAGGAGGAACACGAGAGAGAAAGCCAAAGGGCTTTTGAACTGTAGAATGAGGGTAAAGAGGGCCAGTCAACACAATGAGAAGGGCTAGAGAGTTAGCCTCAAAGCCAAGAAATCTAGGTTGAAGTCCTGTATCTGACATGTACTTACTTCCTCTGTGATCCTAAACAAGTCGCTTCATCTCAAGGTGCTCTAGGCAACTAAACCTAGAGCTGCAGAGAAGGCACTTACCTCATCCAGGATTTCTCAATGCCAATGACATCAGAGGCCCAGTCCCCATCCCTATCCATATTCCTATTCCTTATGGAGAACTAACAGCCTCTTTTGTCTCTGTACAGTTCACTGGTGAGTAGGAAAGAGGAAGGGGAAAGAGGTTCATATGAGGAAAGAAAAAAAATAATTTAAATAACCACTGTAGCCACTTTAGCACATTTAATAGACAGTCAGGGAAGAGTTAAAGGCCTGCCATAATGCAGTGAGGACCCAGTTAATATTAGAAAACCTAAATTAGTAGTGGACACAATCAGCAGGGCTGTGTGACATCCTCCAGCACCATACATTAGCAGTGAGAAGGCAGATGGGCAGGGGTGAATAAGACTTGGGGCAAGATCAGCGGAAGGGCAAGGGAGCAAAGGATTCAAGAACAGAGAAAAGTATAACTATATACTTTATATGTATATGCTTTATATACTATATGTGTGTGTGTATCCATCTAGAGAGATATATACTATATAAGAAGTTTAACCATAAATGTCTTAGCTACAAAGTTAAGACTGAAAAACCTCTTCTCTTCCCAAGACACCACCACCCTCCATAGCCAATTAGGGGACTCCTCAACATCACACAACACAAAGTATATGGACACAGAG
The DNA here is from genome assembly GCA_011680675.1 of Gymnobelideus leadbeateri. Classification (NCBI taxonomy): domain Eukaryota; kingdom Metazoa; phylum Chordata; class Mammalia; order Diprotodontia; family Petauridae; genus Gymnobelideus; species Gymnobelideus leadbeateri. The sequence continues at coordinate 128,951 of WOXC01003811.1, forward strand.
AGACCCAGACACAGAGATATACTATACTAGGGGAGGGAAACCTGCAGCCTCAAGGCCACATGTGGCCTTCTCAATCCTTGGGTGCGGCCTTTTGATTGAGTCCAAGTTTTACAGAATAAATCCTTTTATTAAGAGGATTTGTTCTGTGAAGTTTGGACTCAAAGAGCTGCACCTGAGGACCTAGAAGGCCACAGGTTCCCCACCCCTGGCCCGATTTCCCTCCTAGTATATATCCCTGTTCAGCAATCTGGTTTCCATATATAATTGTCAAATGAATATTCATAAAATACAGAGTTGCCACTCTTTTTCAAAAACCTTCAGGGGCTCACTATTGTCACTAAGATAAAATATAAACTCCTCAATCTTGCATTTAACATTAGAACCAAGTGCATCAACTGACACAAAAATATCAATGTTTTACTTTGGGAAAAAAAAAGGTTCATCTTACTATTGCTGTTTTCTTTGCCTTATAGATAAAAATAGTGCACTGCATCAATTGATGCAGCTTGGTCCTTTGAAGTACTCTTAAATTCTGGTCCTTGTAGAGTTAAAGAACATCATAATCTTACTCCCACATACCATTCTAGCCAGATTTTATATTGTTTCCCCTCATGCACGCTACCCAGCCAAACTGCCCACTAGCTGTTCCAAGTCACACCGCTACTAAATGTCAGATACTCCATTTAAACTGCTTCATCTATTATTTCTAATGAATTGGTATAATTTAGTTGTAATGCCTATTGTTCTAACTTATTCAACCTATATAACATGAAGAAATATTAGTAGAAAAGCAGCATAGTACAATGAATAGAAAAACAGCAGCTGGAAAAATGGTACAGTAGAAAAGGAGCTGGTTTTAAGATAAAAGTACCAGGCCCTTACTACCTGTATTCCTCTGAAGGTCAGAAGTGGGCCTCAGTAAAATGAAGAGCTTGAATCACATTGTCCTTTAAAGTCTCTTTTAGTTTAAATCTGCACTCCTGGAAGCCAGAAGACAGTCCTAGGTCTGCCTTCACCATTTATTAGCTATGTAACCTTAGGCTAGTCACTTAAGTCTAGAGCCTCAGTTTCCTCAACTGTAAAAAATGTAATTTAATACCTGTCCTGTATATCTCTTTGTTTTCCATAAGAATTAACTGAGAAGGGGCGGCTAGGTGGTGCAGTGAATAGAGCACCAACCCTGGAATCAGGAGGACCTGAGTTCAAATCTAGCCTCAGACACTTAACACTTACTAGCTATGTGACCTTGGGCAAGCCACTTAACCCCAACTGCCCTGTCCTCCCCCCTCCAAAAAGAAAAAAAAAAAAAAAAATATATATATATATATATATAATAATTAACTGAGAAACCTATATGAACATTCTATATCAAGGTAATACTATTATGAAAAGTTAAATTCATTGTGCTTTATTCTTGTCAGAAATAAAAAAGTTCATGGGATTTTTTTTTTGCCATCAAATAAAGCAGATATCCATGTCAACATGTCACAGAGTCACAGAATTAGAAAGTATCATCAGGGTCACTCAACTGTAAAAAAATTCCATCTACAATATACCTGACAAACAGTCATAAAGTCTGTACTTTTAAAAATGGAGTCAATCAAGTGAGAAGCCCACCTTCTCATGACGTAGACCTTCCTTCCTTCCTTTAGACAGCTCTATTACAAGTTTTTGCTCACATAAAATCTGTATTTGTTTTCCACCCATTTGCCACTGAAGGAGACCTAAGAACGAGTACAAATTTAATCCCTCTTCCATGAGAGAGTTGTTCAAATAATTGCAGACAGCTACTGTGACCCTCCTGAGAGGCAATATGGCACAGGGCTGGATTTGGACTTGGAGGGAAAAAGTCTTAACTATAGTTCTGCTACTTACTACCTGTGTGACCTCAGGCAACTCACCTAATCTCCCTCCGCCTGAGTTTCAATATCTATAAAATGAAAAAGCTTGAACAAGATGATCTCTGAGGTCCCTTCCAGCTTTACTTATATGTTCTCTTTTCCTGGTTAACTATCCCCAATTCCTTCAAATGGTTCTCATACGGCATAATATCAAGCCTTTTCACCCTCCTGGATATCTGTCTCCAGACACTCATCAACTAATAAGTCCCTGTCATTGTACTTCCTAAAATGTGATTCCCCAAACTGAACACAATACCCCATACATGTTCTGATCAAGGGAGACAGAGCACATCAGGACCATCACCTCCATATTCCTGGACACCATACCTTGCTAATGCAGACTAAGATAGTTTTAGTATATATTAGTATTAGACTATGATAGTATTAGCATGGCACACTGTTGCCTTATATTGAACCAACAATCCACTGAAACCCTTTATATTTTTGTGAGTTAAACACCATCTTATTTCTGATTCCTTAAACCCAAGTGTATCTCAAATTTCATTATATATAACTAGCCTTGTGTTCTTTTTCAAGCCTTAATGTATCATTCAAGTAAATTAGGATTAGCTACACCTCTCAGCTTGCTATCAGCACTACCACCTGATTTTTACCATACTGGCTGCCAGCATAAATCAAGACTACCTTTCAAAGACTTTGCTGAACTGGGTAAAGGATAATTCAAATTTAACCCCTGCTGGTGAACAGTAGTAATTTAAGAAGTATAGTTCTTAAAGTCTCTAATTACAACTCAGATTCATAATAGGGACCTAGGAGTAAGTGATTCCTGATTAAAGTATTCAATGAGCAATTCTCAAAATTACTTTAACTTCATTTTTATTCAACTGTTAATTTAACAAGGACTATCTAAAACCTAAGTTTAAAAAAACTATTCATTACATTTATTTACAAATATAAAGAAGTAAATGTGAGTTCCTTTACACATCATTAAGTGAAACTTAATATTCTCTATTATTGAAGACAGAGGGGCAAATATCAAAACTAGTACTTTAAAAAATAACAAGTACCTTGTGAATAGTACTCCTACAATAGCTGCCCAGGGTGCTTTGCTTATGAAAAGATGTATGGCAGAGAAAGCAAGGATACACAAAATCCTATAAAAAGTAATCTTCTGTTATCCTACTTCTATATCATCCTCAGTCATCAAAGGCCAAAGCACTACTAGTCAAATAAGTCGGAACTATAGAAAGTTAGGTGACAACAGTCACGTTGTACTTCCATATATGTCAGAAGGTAATGTATTATTGGAAGGTAGACTGGGATATAGAAAATAAAAGTCAAAGAAGGCGACTAGAAGAAGCTCATTCATTTCCAGTAGAAGTAGAAACTACTTCCATGAATGAAAAGGACATTCTGTATTACTTCTGGTAATTATGATAGATAGCTTCAGAACCAGAAACATTTCTTTTTGGTGACAGTACCACATATATCAAGAATCTGGAATAAACACATGACTCAACAGCTCAAGTCCAATCCACAACTAGTAAAACTAGATGCTTTAAATTCTATTTAAACTGTTGCTTCTAATTCTACCTATCCTCTTGGCATAAAGAAGAGAAATAATGTTGTTAGTGTACAAAGACTTGGATTTAGAAAACCAGCTCAGCCACTTATTAGCTGTGTCACCTCTGGCAAATCATTTTTCTTTCTCTCCTGTAAAGAAAGCAAGGGTAATATTTGTACTACCTCACTCACAGGATTTTTTTAATCACTGCAACCAAACTAACTAGATTTCTTTTCTTCCTTCTGTAGCTGCTAAGGAAAAGGTTTTTGTTTGGTTTTATTATTTTGTTTTTTGTTTAGGTCAAAAGATATATATATATATATATATATATATGTAGGAAGAAAGGGAAGGCTGGGGCCTGCATATCTAACCACTTAGTAATAAAATCAATGTTCATTAAGTCCCTACTATATATAGGGTACTATGTTATGCACTGGAAAAGATAGAAAGCTTAACTTCAACTATTAGGTTGTGGGGGCTCACAATAGAGGTGGGGAATGAGACACACATACAGGTAGCCATAATTTACAGTATATTAAGTAAAGTATACAGTATACTATGCGAAAAACTGAAGAAATGTAACATATAATAATAAATTAAAATAATTATGTAAAAATAATAATGTAAATAATAAATGTAATATATAATAATACTATTGTTGCAACTACTACTAATAATAAAGAATAGTTGCATTTTCTATAGTGTCTTGTACATTTATAGATTGGAAGAGGTGGAAGATGATCAATTTAACCCTTTCAGTTCTGGAACTCCCACTGTAAATTCTGTGCTGCTCTGACTGATGAGTGCCTCCAGCCATATTTCACTCTGTGTCAGCAATTTTCTAACTCTTTTCTCTCACCTTTCTAGCTCTAGAACCATAACCAAAACAAGACTGCCAATACTCTGAAAAGGGTTTGTCAATCTGCTCCCCTACACCTCTACTCTTTATCCCTATGACTTTCTAAACCAAAATACTCCTCTTCAGACACTACTCCCCTATATGTGCTGTCTCCCCCTGTTAAAAATATAAGTCCCTTGTGAACAACAACTATTTCACTTTTGTATTTGGAGTCCCAGTCCCAGTATTTAGCATAGTGTAATAATTTAATAAATGAATTCATTCATTCAATCCATAACAATGAGAGTGACGGTTGTGATACTAGAATCCTCTAGCACTCAAGAGGCTTCTAAAGGAATATATTCTATTCTGAAAAGGTTACTTGTACAACAGAGTACAGCTCAGTGGGGCAACAGTCTGTCAACAAGCAAAACATCCAAAAAAGCCATCAGTAGCACTCCCTAACAGTAGAGTTTCCTCCAAGGACTTAGACTAGAATTGATTTCTATGTTTACTACAAAATTCTAATCCTTTCCTGATCATTCCTTGACTTTTTTCCTTTCTTACATCTAAACCACTATCCAATTTCCTTTTTAATTTGATAACATTACATGTATGATGTAATATTTTCCATGTTTAATGTTGCTTTAGGAGAAATATAACTATATATATATACACACGTGTGTATGTATGTATATATATGTAAAATAAACGTTATTCATGCTATGCTTATTCCAATAATATAACTGGAAATTCAATGAATCGTCAGACTAATTCAACATGAAACTGAATCTAGATTAACAATTCCTAGTATTTAAAGAAAAAAGGACTTCTAGTTCCTTTTAGTTTTAAGGCTAGAAAAGACTTCGCTTAGGATCAAAAGATCATGGATTTTGAGCTAGAAGAGACCTTAGAGTTGACAGTCAAATTGAATAATTTTACAGATGAAGAAACTGAGACCCAGAAATGTGAAGTGTCTTACCTATTGTCACAAAGGTGGTTAAGCTGCTTTCACTTTTTAGATCCTTAAAACATACTCTTGGGGACTCTGACAAAAGCATATTAAATGTTTATCTGCTACTTCGAGCTGTATTTGTTTATTCATTAGAATCCACATATAGAAGTGGGCTAAGCTCAAGTTTAGAGAAACATTAAAGGTCATTCAGAATCATTAGTATTATTAGCTCTCATTCAACAAACACTTTTACAATGCTCTGACTTGACTCAAAGAGAAAAAATAAAATCTTTCCAAAGTAAGAATTGTCTCTGCTTGCTTTTAAAGTCAAAAAGTGTAAGTAAAAAAGGGGGTTTTTTGCTATTGGTTTTATTGACTTAGCCATGTTGCTCTGTTTGATTAAGTAGGAGTCACATTTACTTTATTATAAGTTCTTATTTGAAGTATATTGACACTATGTTTTTTTTTATTCTGTCTGAACAAAACTGATTTACATATAAATTAAATGAGTTTTTCATTAAGATACAAAAATCATTTCAGAATAGGATAAAAAAGAAAATCTTGGGGTGGCTAGGTGGTGCAGTGAGTAAGAGCGCCTGCCGCGGAGTTGGGATGACCCAGGATCGAAACCAGCCTCAGAAAATGAGCACCCACACATAAATCATGACTAGCCGTGTAACCTTGAGCAAGTTACTTAACCCCAATTGCTTTAAAAAAAAAAAAGTAAATCTCTGCAACCCCATTTTACACAAAAGGACAAGTAAGGGACCAGAATGGTATTTTATAGACTGGCATCACAAGAAGTTCAGTCTCTTGATGTTACAATCGAGGGGCTCCATAATCATCTGGCATTCTCTCTATGTTATACCTATGGTTAGAAATGTACATGATGGGAACTCCAGGGATCTTCCGGATTCTTCACTTAATCTCGATCAACTGTAGCCACAACGTAACACTTGTGCTGAGTGACTCTCTGGACTAAGTAATCATCTGCATATGGTCCTTTGTGCAAGCATGGCAATCGTTCAAATCATGGGTCCTTGACAATCCTCAGGGCTACTCGGTACTTCTGCCCCAGTTTTTCAAATTCAGCCATCACACAGTCAGTTATACAGGGAACGCACTTGGCATACAGACAATGCTTTGATGGAGAAGTTGATACAGTTGGTATCAACCAAGATGTAGTAAGGGGGTCCCAACTGTGTGTTATATTGGAAGAACAAGCAGGATGGGTGCTGGGAAACTCCTCTTTCTTTGAGAGCACTGGGATCTTTCTTCTTTTTCTTTTTTGGTTTTAATTGGATCTTTTTCTTTTAATCTCTCATCTCGTAAACTACACGTTCATTTCCTGGTCGAATATTTCCTCGATTTCTTTTGTTTCCCCATGTTATTAGAAGCCTTCACAGTTTGAGGTCTGAAAAGTGATGCACCTATGGTTTTGTTTTGTTTTTTTCAGAGTCCTAAGTGTCTGAACTGGAGCAGGGCCCTGATACCAACATCATAACAATTATTAATATTCACATCAGTGAATCACTTTTAATGATGAATTCATTTTAAATTGATATTATTAAATGTGCGTTTAAAAGTACCATAAATATAGTCAGGTGCTCCACATTAAATTTCCAAGCTATGTCTTGAACTTTAATTAGGTTGCCAAATATGCCTCATGGCCATTAAGGGCTGCCATGACACAGCAGTTTCACAAAACCAATTATGCAAAAATTCTGCAAAGGTAATGATTGAACAGAGATACAAAATTAACAATCAAACACAGAAACTGTTTCTGTGATGCCCAGATCAAACCAACCAGAAACACTTAACCCCGAAGATTCATATTTCCGTAGTCAATAATTTTTTAAAAATAATTTATATACATTGTAGATTCGATGAAAATAATAATAGCTAACATTCTCATAGTTCAAAGTGTTTTGGCTTAATTCTTTTTTTATTTGTTTTGTTTTTTGTTTTTTTGGAGGGCAATTGCGGTTAAGTGACTTGCCCAAGATCACATGGCTATTTTTTTGTGTTAAGTGTTTGAGGCCACATTTGAATTCAGATCCTCCTGACTCCAGGGCCAGTGCTCTATTCATATTCACTACACCCCAGCTTAATTCTTAAAAAAAAAAAAAAAAAACACTTAAATCCTGAAAAGTCTGAAAATAAAACCAACAATCAATAAATGACTCTAAAAATTAAATGAAATGTGGTAATTCAGATGTGAATAATGATATATTTTAGAAACAAAAGAGTCAAAAATGCATGTGGTTCTCCTGATTCATGCATCTTTAATGTCTGTCTGTACTGGCTCCTTTCTCTCCATCTACAAATATGCTCAGGCATCCCATAAAAAATAAATAAATAAAAGAAAGTCCCTTTATGACCTTGCTACCTCCTCAAGCTATCAATTTCTTTGACTGCATCTTTTCCCTGTCAAACTCTTTACCACCTTGTATTTAACTTAGCTATTTAATTAGCTAATTAACATTATTTAACTAATTATCTAATTAACAATGTATTTATTCTGCATTTACTTATATATGTACATGTTGTCTCCCCCAACAAAATGTAAGATCCACCAGAGCAGATTGTACATTTTAGACTCTTTATACTCCCAGAGCTTATCACAATACCTAGTATATAGAAGATATTTAATACATGCTTGTTAATTAATTCTAGAAAAATCATTATACATTTCCTGCTTCCACTTCCTCACTACTAATTCCTCAACCCCTAGAAATCAGGCTTTTATCCCTACAACCCCATTGTAATAGCTCTCTATGGTTACTAATGACCTTATTATCAAATGTAGAGGGGAAGGACTTCCCCTGCTCTACTTCCTTTACTCTGGCTCCAAGAAATGGGCCTGGGGTGTTTGGTCCTGTGCTGTGTTGTATGTCCTCCTCTGTTTCAGGTGATGGAGATGATCTACACAGACTGGGAGGTTGAGCCATGGAGGCCTCAGAGCCAGGACTTTAGTCAGGATGGTGCAGCCAGTCAGGCCAGCATGCAGCCCTAAGAAGCCAGGGTGCCTGAGACTTATTACCCAAGGGGGTTTTGGACTTGGCATTGTGCTCTATGGAAATCTGGTGAAGCTATTTAATCTAATCCCCTTTCCCTCCCCAGAAAGTGAGGTGGTGCAGGAGAAGGAGAATTATGCCTCCCATGTGCTGGAGGAATAAGTCTATTTGATTATACTTTTTGAATTAAATATTCCCTTTGTAAAGTCCTCAGTCATATGCACATGATATACACATATGGATATGTAAACACACAAATATATGGTATACACACATACTCTCTCTAAGCACTTAATCTTGTACACAGCAGTGACAAGAACTGTGTATTAAAATAGACTGCAGAAATGAAGAGGTGGATGGTTTCAGAGTAAACTGGGAATCTCTATGAAGTGATGTAAAAACAGCTTTGAAAGACTTTAGAGCCCTGAACAATATAATGATAAAAACTATTAATCCAAAAAACTGAAGATAAAACATACCACTCATCCCTTGACAGAGAGGTGATGGACTTGAAATGCAAAAAGAGGCACATTTTCAGACATGGCCAATACAAGGATTAGTTTTGCTAGACTACATACCTAAATGAGGGCTTCATTTGTCAAGTTGGTTATTTTTTAAAATTTGTTCAGCAAGGGAGTAGGGTAGTGTGAGGGCCAAACCAATATTTTTAAAGAAAAATTATATACTATGATACTTTACATTTATTTCAATGTAATTTTTACTGGGTAGTGATATTGCTCTGAAGTGTGTGTGTGTTTGTGTGCGTGTGTCCATGCGTTTAAAAAAAAAGGTATTTTAATCTTATCTTAATGAGACTGGACTGCTATTACCATTATTGGGTATGAATAGAGACTACTTACGGAAAAAAATATGTTAAATGTATAGTATTGCTAAGATGTTCTGTGTAATAATTTTTTTTTAAGGTCTCACAAACCTAAACAAACAAAATTAATTTAACTGCCAAATACATACAACCTTCAACTCAAATGAAAATACTTTATCTTTGTCTTCAAAGAGCTTATATTTTTTTTCAATCCTTTTTTAAAAGCAAACCCTCAGGGCGGCTAGGTGGCACAGTGAATAGAGCACTGGCCCTGGTAGTCAGGAGGACGTGAGTTCAAATCTGATCTCAAACACTTAACACAAAAAAATAGCCATGTGACCTTGGGCAAGTCACTTAATCGCCCTACCTTCCCCCCTCCAAAAAAAAAAGCATACCCTTGAATTTTAATAGCCATATTTCAAGTTGTTTTTGCTCATTTGGAATAGAACAGAAACCTACTACACAAAAACTTCCCAGCTTTGCTGTTTCTAATATGGGCCTTTTAAAAAAACATTTCTAAACTGATCTCAGTGCTGTGCCATACACAGTAATGACCTAGGAGTCAAATTCAATACTTGTAGGAAAGACAGTTTTCAGGCTTAACTTCAAAGTTTCCTCTCTTAGGATCAACTCTTTTATGGTTTTCATTCCAGCCTTTAGTTCTAAAGACATTACCTTCAAAGTAAAAAGAAACGCTCCAAATTACATATTTGAAAGCCCAAACATCAGTTCCAAATTGTAGGTAACAGTAAGTTTCCTATACCTAAAGTTTTAAATGTAAAGTTGAAAATACATAGCTTAAATTTTTAAAAATGGGCACACAAATTTCAAATAATGTAAAAGGAGACTCCAAACAACTTCTGGAGCCACAGCACCCACAGAACGGCACAGAGAAGCTAACCTCCTGCTGAGGACAGCCTAGCAGCCCTGCAGGAAGTGACCATCGCAGCGCTCTGAGAGCAGGCAGCACAGCTCGCTGGGAACCGACAGCGCAGTGCAGCCCAGGTCTGCGGTTTTAGCCCCAGGGTGGCCAGACCTTCAGCCTGCTGGAGGTACCCCAAAACACCAGCAATTGTGGAGATTCCAGAATTATTAGCACAGATATGCCTAGGATAAAGTGAGAGGTTAGTGCCCTATGGACTTTGGGACCAGTATTTGGGGAATACGTGGCTGCCTCCCCTGGGGGCGAAAAGCTGCTGAAGAAACAGCTGCACAGAAGCCATTTTGCAGGGTCAGTAGTGGCTGTAGCACCTGGTCTGCGAATTGTAGGGAGATCCAGCAATCAGTCTGGGGGTTAATCACTCTTGCTTTAAACTGCCTGGATCTGGATTGTGGTCTGGGGGGGAAGTTTGGGGTGGGTATCCAACTTGCCAGAGTGGGTGGAGGCTTTACAGAGGCCACACAACTGGCGGAAGTTGTGAAGACCCCACGTTTGGGTGGAAGCTCCCCTGGCTGGTGGCAGAATCCTACTGTGGCAACAAGCCCAAAAAATCAAGTAATTAAGTGGCAACATGCCTAGGCAAATGAAACAAAATAAACAGAAAAGTTCAACATTGGACTCCTATTTTAGGGGCAAAGAGGCTCAAAGCATGGAGGAGGGCTATGAGGTCAGAACTCCTGCACCAAAAGCCCCAAATGAAAATACAAGCTGGCTACAGGCCATAGAGGACCTGAAGAAGCAGATAAGAGAAGTGGGGGAAAATTTGGGAAGAGAAATGAAAAAGATGCAAGAAAAGTATGAAATGACAGTCAACAGCCTGACTGAGGAAAATAACACCTTAAAAAATAGACTAACTCAAATGGCAAAAGAGGCTCAGAAAGGCAATGAGGAGAAAAATGCCTTAAAAAGTCGAATTTGCCAGATGGAAAAAGAATCTCAAAAGCTCACTAAGGAGATTCATTCCTTCAGAGTTAGACTAGAGCAAATGGAAGCTAGTGACTTTATGAGAAATCAAGATACTATTAAACAGATCCAAACAAATGAAAGAATAGAAGGCAATGTGAAATATCTCATGGGAAAAACCATTGACCTCAAAAATAGATCCAGGAAAGATAATTTAAAAATTATTGGACTACCTGAAAGCCATGATCAAAGAAAGAACCTAGAAATCATCCTTCAAGAAATTCTCAAGGAAAATTGCCCTGATATTTTAGACCCAGAGGGGGAAATAGAGGTTGAAAGAATCCACAGATCACCTCCTGAAAAAGATCCCAAAAAGAAAACTCCCAGGAATATTATAGCCAGGTTCCAGAATTCCCAGATCAAGGAGAAAATACTACAAGCAGCCAGGAAGAAACAATTTCAATATTGTGGAAACACAATCAGAATAGCCCAGGACCTGGCAGCTTCTACACTGAGGGATTGAAGGGCATGGAATATGATATTCCAGAGGGCAAAAGAGCTGGAATTGAAGCCAAGGGTCACCTACCCAGCAAAACTGAGTATCTTGTTTCAGGGGAAAATATGGTCATTCAGTGGAATAGAGGACTTTCAAGCATTCTTGAGGAAAAAACCAGAGTTGAATAGAAAATTTGACATTCAGTCGCAAGAAGCAAGAGATGCTTGAGAAGGTAATCAAGGAAAACAAATCAAAAGGAACTTATCAAAGTTGGACTATTTACATTCCTACATGGAAAAACAATAACTGTGTTTGATGAAACCTCTCTCATTATGAAAATAATTGAAGAAGGGTACATGGCATATGTTCACAGGTATACATGGATAGAGGGCACAGGTTAAATTTGATGGGAATGGATGATTCTTTTTTTTTTTTTTTTTGGAGGGCAATTGGGGTTGAGTGACTTGCCCGGGGTCAAGCGGCTGGGATTTTGTTTGTGTGTTGGGTGTCTGGGGCTGGATCCGAGCACAGGTCCTTCTGGCTCTGGGGCTGGCTCTCTGCTCGCTGTGCCACCTAGCCGCCCCAAGGAAGGGATGATTCTTAAGGGGTGAAGTCAAGAGGTGAGAGAGGAAAGTGGCAAGAGGAGATGGAGAGAGACAGGATAGGGCAAACTATCTCATGTAGAAGAGGCAAGGGGAAGTAGTTGCAGGGGAGGGGAAGAACAGGAAGGCAAAAAGGCAAAAGCATATTCTCATTGAAGTTGGCTCAAGGAGAGAATCACATACATACTAAATGGAATATCTTACCCTCACTCACTCTCCTGAGTAGGGGAAAGGAGGATGAGAGGGGGGATGATGGAGGGGAGGGCATTCTGGGGGGAGGGGAGGTTGGAAGTACCCACTATCAAAGAGGGACAGGATCAAAGTAGGGAATGGACCAGGTGGGAGGTGAGATGGGTGGGAGGGAAATATAAGCAGTCTTTTACAATATATCTACTATGGTAATGTTTTGCATAGCTATACATGTACAACACATACTGAATTGCTTATCTTCTCAAAGGGAGTGGGTGACAAGGGAGGAAGGGAATGGATCTGAAAATCGAAGTTTTAAAATTAAATGTTTCATAAGATGTCCAGGCATTGGGGCCCAGAGATTCACCTTGCCCTAATGGCAAACTCGAAGGGGGTTTGGGAGAAGATACGGGAGAGAGCACATTGGATGAGGGGATATCTAGTGGGACTGCTATTCTGGGGTGTGGGTAGGGAAAAAATGGGGGAAAGATGTAACTCATAATCTGGTGGAAATGAATGATGTAAACCAGAAGTTAATAAAGCATTTGTTTAATTAAAGTTACATTGTGTAAGATAGATTTCTATACTGAAAAAAAAAATTTTTTTTTAAATGATCCTGAGGGGTGGAGTCAAGATGGCAGAATAGAAACAGCACTTCCCCAGGGCACCAGCTTCCACCTTCACCAATCCATATAAAAGAAGACTCTGAACAAACTTTTGAGCTACAGAACCCACAAAATGACACGGAGACGCTAACCTCCCGCTGAGGACTGCCAGGCAGCCCGGCAGGGAGTAGCCAGCGCAGTGCTCCAGTGGAGCCCAGGCACCTATGAGCCAGATGTTTTAGCCCCAGGGCAGCCTGCTGGAGGGACTCCAGAACACCAGCAGCTGTGGCATTTCCAGAATTGTCAACACATAGATGCCAAGGACAAAGTGAGAGGTTAGTGCAGTATGGACTTTGGGACCCAATAGTTGGGTGTAATGGAAATGCAAATTTAAAGATCTAACCTGCCCCTAGCTTAAGTGCACCTGGAGCCTGTGGTGGGAGGCTTGTTTTTCAGGAAAGCCCACACCTTGATACTTTGTGATTGGGCAGTGGGTCCAGAAGGTTGTTACATTCTCTGAGCCAGGAGAAGGCTATATAAACATTGAGGAGAGGCTTTGCTTTGGGGCTCACTTTGAGAAGTGTTGTGTGATTTGACCAGATGAGACTCTGGGAAGCCTTTGTTGAGAGCCCCCTGGCTTTAAAAACCCAGATTTTGATGCTTCCCTCTCTGGTAACTGTGATTTGGTATTGATATAATGGTTGGACAGTTTGGAAGTCTGTCTGTTTGATCTGTCTGTATACTCTGAAGTTCGGGATGCTGACCTTTTCCCCCTGAACTAGGTAATATATATTTGTTTGATTAAAGTAAGCTTGTTAACTGATTTTGAGTTGTTTTCCTTTACAAAAGCAGATCTAAGAACCTGTGTTGGCAGTCACCCTGGGGATATTGGGATGCTTGCTGCTACATTGGGAAAGCAAGTCAGCCTCTTCCCCTGGGTACAAAAAGCCACTGAGACCCATGCACCACTGTTGCAGCTTCAGTGATCAGTCTGGAGGGATAATCGCTCTTGCTTTAACTTTCTTGGACCTGGATTGCGGTCTAGGTTGGAAGTCCTGTGGTGTGTGACCAGCTTGCCAGAGTGTATGGAGGGTTTACAGAGGCCACCCAACTAATACCTCCGGCAGCTGAGAAAACCCCAGCATTTGGGACAGAATCTCCCCTGTCTGGTGGCAGAGCCCTACTGTGGCAACAGGCCCAAAAGTCAAGTAATTGAGTGGCAAAATGCCTAAGCAAAAGAAACAAAACAGAAAAATTCAACATTAGACTCCTATTTGGGGGGCAAAGAGGATCAAAGCATGGAACAGGAGGAGGACTGTGAGGTCAGAACTCCTGCACCAAAAGCTTCAAATGAAAATACAATCTGCTTACAGGCCATAGAGGACCTTAAGAAGCAGGTAAGAGAAGTGGAGGAAAAATTGGGAAGAGAAATGAGAACAATGCAAGAAAATTATGAAATGAGAGTCAACAACCTGACTGAAGAAAATAACACCTTAAAAAATAGACTAACTGAAATGGCAAAAGAGACTCAAAAAGGCAAAGAGGAGAAGAATGCCTTATAAAGCCGAATTTGCCAGATGGACAAAGAATATCAAGAGCTCACTGAGGAGAATCATTCCTTCAGAATTAGACTGGAGCAAATGGAAGCCAGTGACTTTATGAGAAATCAAAATGCTGTTAAACAGATCCAAACAAATGAAAGAATAGAAGGCAATGTGAAATATCTCATGGGAAAAACCACTGACCTGGAAAATAGAGCCAGGAGAGATAATTTAAAAATTATTGGACTACCTGAAAGCCATGATCAAAGAAAGAACCTAGAAATCATCCTTCAAGAAATTCTCAAGGAAAATTGCCCTGATGTTTTAGACCCAGTCGGGGAAACAGAGGTTGAAAGAATCCACCAATCACCTCCTGAAAAAGATCCCAAAAAGAAAACTCCTAGGAATATTATAGCCAGGTTCCAAAATTCCCAGATAAAGGAGAGATATTACAAGTAGCCAGAAAGAAACAATTTCAATATTGTGGAAACACAATCAGGATAACACAGGCTCTGGCAGCTTCAACACTGAGGGATCAAATGGCCTGGAATATGATAATCCAGAGGTCAAAGGAGCTGGGATTAAAACCAAGAATCACCTACCCAGCAAAACTGAATATCATGTTTCAGGAGAAAATATGGTCATTCAGTGGAACAGAGGACTTTCAAGTATTCTTGAAGAAAAAACCAAAGTTGAATAGAAAATTTGACATTCAAATAGAAGAAGCAAGGAAAGCATGAGAAGGTAAACAGGGAAAAGACATCATAAGGAAGTTATCAAAGTTGAACTATTTACATTCCTACATGGAAAAACGATAATTGTAACTGATGAAACTTTTCTCAGTATGAAAATAGTTGAAGGGAATAGAAGGTGTATGAATACATATGTGAATGTGTGTGTATATATATATGTTGACAGGTATACATAGATAGAGGGCACAGGACCAATTTAGTAGGAAGGGATGATACTTAAAAGGTGAAATTAAGAGGTGAGAGAAGAATATAATGAGAGGAGATGGGGAGAGAAAAAATGGGGTAAACTATCTCATATAAAAGAGGCAAGGGAAAATGATTGCAATGGAGGGGAAGAACAGGAAGGCAAAAGGGAATAGATCAACCTTACTGGTATTGAATTTGGCTCAGGGAGGGAATGACATACACACTAAATAGGGTATCTCACCCTACAGGAGAGTAGGGGGGAAGGGGATGAGAGGAGGGATGTTGGAAGGGAGGGCAGGCTGGCGGGGAGGGAAGTTGGAAGCACCCACTTTTGAAAAGAGACAGGACCAAAGTAGAGAATAGAACAAGTGGGTGGTGGGATAGGAGGGAGGGAAATATAATCAGTCTTTTATAATATATCTACTATGGTAATGTTTTGCATTAGCTACACATGTACAACCTATATTGAAATGCTTATCTTCCCAGTGGGGGTGGTTGACAAGGGAGGAAGGGAATGAATCTGGAATTCAAAGTTTTAAAACCAAATGTTTAAAAAAAATATATATATATACTATTATCAATACTATTTTACATGTAATTGGGAAATAAGATATACAGGCACTAGGGCATAGAGATCCACCATGCCCTACTGGAAAAGTCAAAGGGGGTATGGGGGAAGATATGGGAGAGAGCAGATTGGAGGAGGGGATATCCAGTGGGATCGCTGTTTTGGGGACATGGGTAGGGGAAAAGCAGGGAGAAAATTTGTTACTCAAAATCTGGCGGAAATGAATGATGTAAACCAGAAGTTAATAAAGCATTTTTAAAAAATGATCCTACTACACCTTAACTATACATTTTATATCTATGATTTTATGATAGATGACTTTCCAATGGAGAAAGTGACAAGAGAATTCATTACTGTAGCAGAAATAGAGCATACTATGAAAAAATGTTCTAAGTCACTACTGATTAGAGAAATGAAAATCAAAACAACTCTGAGGTACCACATCTTACCAGTCAGATTGGCTAAGATGACAAAACAGGAAAATGATCAATGCTGGAGAGGATGTGGAAAAATTGGAACACTAATGCACTGTTGGTGGAGTTGTGAATTGATTCAACCATTCTGGAGAGCAATTTGGAACTATGCCCAAAGGGCTATAAATAAGTGCATACCCTTTGACCCAGCAATACCACTTCTAGGGTTGTATCACAAAGAGATCATAGAAGTGGGAGGAAGACCCACATGCAAAAAAATATTTATAGCTGCTCTTTTTGTGGTGGCAAAGAACTGGAAATTAAGGGGATGCCCATCAATTGGGGAATGGCTAAATAAGTTGTGGCATATGAATGTAATGGAATACTACAGTGCTATAAGAAATAAGCAGACAGACTTCATATTTACCTGGAGAGACTTATACAAACTGATGCTGAGTGAGAAGATCAGAACCAGAAGAAATTTGTACATAATTACAGAAACAACATATATGTGACAATCAACTTTGATAGTCTGGACTCTTCTCAGCAATGCAAGGTTATAAGACAACTCCAAAAGACTCATGATGGAAAGAGATGTCTACATTCAGAGAAAGAACTAGAAAGAACAGAGTTTGAATGCAGATTGAAGCAAACTACCTGTTCTCTTTCTTTTTCTTGTTTGGTTTTGTTTCCTCTTTCCCACTGTTCATTCCATTAGTTACAATACTTCTTTACAACTTGACTAATGTCTAATGTGAAAGTATTTGCAGATCCTATATTTGATTGCATGCTGCCATGGGAGTAGGGGGGGACAGGAGGGTTGAAAATTTAAAACTCAAGGAATTGGGGCGGCTAGGTGGCGCAGTGAGTAGAGCGTCAGCCCTGGAGTCAGAAGGACCTGAGTTCGGATCCGACCTCAGACACTTAATGCACACACAAACAAAAACCTAGCCATGTGACCTTGGGCAAGTTACTTAACCCCAACTGCCCTCCAAAAAGCAAAAAAAAAAAAAAAACCTCAAGGAATTGTGGAACTGAATCTTGTAAATTAAAAGTAAACAAACAAATTTATAAAGACCAAAAAAAAAAAGGAAGAAAAAAAAAGAAATAGAGCATACTGCAAGGCAGTTGATTTCAGGAAATGAAAAGTCAAAGACTTAAGATGCAAAAAAATCACATATAGCTAATTCCACCAAACTGTACTTTATTTTTTACCATTAGAAACAGATAGTATTCTATTTATCCAATGGTAAGTATACTGTTTGCCCAGATAATTTCACCACAAATTTCAAAGGGAAAAAAATAGAGAAACAAATGCTTCAAAGTTCAAATTTTTAAATTTTGTTTAACACAGATGAACCATCATCCCCCATTTGCAAATAAGGGGGTTGGACTAGCTGATCTCCAAGTTTCCTTTCAGCTCTTCCTATAATTCTTAAGACATTCTTCAGTGTTAGTTCTCCAGCTTCCCTTTATCCAAATTTTATCAGTGAAAGAAGCTTACATTGATTTGACATCCCCAAAAGAATGTATTTCCTTGTTAGGTAACCAAATTAATTCTTTATCAGTCTCCTTATAATGAAAATTTCAAAACATCAGCTTCTAAGAAAGTAAAGATAGTAACTTTCATATTTAAATGCTCACATTTTTCATCCCTCAAGAGAGTGAATTACTGTGTGCATTTTTGAATACTTATATATTTAGGATATAGGTATTTTTTAAATTTATGATTGAAATCTTTCTATTTATTTAGGAATACACTAAGATTCAGTTATGGGGTAATTACAAAAGAAAGAAAATATGAGATTATCAAAAAAATTAGATTTTTTTTTTTACTATTATTTAAGGAGTTATTTTCAAAGAATGTTCAGTTTTGCATCATGATACACTGGAAAGACAAGAAGATATGGAGTCTGGGAACCTGAGTTTAAATTTTATCTCTTCCATTAACTACCTGGACAAGTTACTTAATCTCTCTAGTTTTGGTTTCCTCAACTTGGATCAGACCTTTCTAGCTCTATATCTGAAGTTTGTATTGGGTTAATTCTAAATTATTTTTCTTTATAGAATAAAAAGAAATCAGTGAAATATAATACAAAGTTTGGTAATAAATCATCTTTTAACAGGTATCTGAGACTTAATGAGTACTTGAATTGAACTGGTAAGTTTTCTGGCTGGGCACAGGGATAAAAGACAAAAAGATATACCCCTGCATGGGAAAACTTTTTAAACTACAATACTCACTAAATTGTTAAATAAAATCAGTCTTTAAATAAATTCATATAAAGTCTTTCAACTTGGCTGGGGGGGGGGGGCGGGCGGAGCCAAGATGGGCGGAGTAGTAAAAGGGGACTCTGAACAACTTCTGGAGCCCCAGCACCCACAGAACTACACAGAGAAGTTAACCTCCTACTGAGGAGAACCCAGCAGCCCTGCAGGGAGCAGTGAGCGCAGGGCTATGAGAGCAGGCAGCACAGCGCTCTGGGAGCTGAGCCCAGGCCAGTGTGAGCCACGATATTAGCCCCAGGGCAGCTGGGCCAGCAGTTGGCTGGAGGGACCCCAGAACACCAGCAGCTGTGGCAATTCCAGAACTATCAGCACAGATATGCCTAGGACAAAGTGAGAGGTTAGTGCCCTATAGACTTTGGGACCAGTATTTGGGGAACTTGTCGGCTTCCTCCCCTGGGGGCGAAAAGCTGCTGAAGAAACTGCTGCACAGAAGCCATTTTGCAGCGTCAGTGGCGGCTCTAGCTCTTGGTCTGTGAACTGTAGGGAGATCCAGCAATCAGTCTGGAGGTTAATCACTCTTGCTTTAAACTGCCTGGATCTGGATTGTGGTCTGGGGGGGAAGTTTGGGGTGGGTATCCAACTTGCCAGAGTGGGTGGAGGCTTTACAGAGGCCACACAACTGGCGGAAGTTGTGAAGACCCCACGTTTGGGACAGAGGCTCTCCTGTCTGGTGGCAGAGTTCTCGTGTGGCAACAAGCCCAAAAATCAAGTAATTGAGTGGCAACATGCCTAGGTAAAAGAAACAAAATAAACAGAAAAATTCAACATTGGACTCCTATTTTAGGGGCAAAGAGGATCAAAGCACGGAGGAAGACTGTGAGGTCAGAACTCCTGCACCAAAAACCCCAATGAAAATACAAGCTAGCTACAGGCCATAGAGGACCTTAAGAAGCAGATAAGAGAAGTGGGGGAAAAATTAGGAAGAGAAATGAGAAAGATGCAAGAAAAGTATGAAATGACAGTCAACAGCCTGACTGAGGAAAATAACACCTTAAAAAATAGACTAACTCAAATGGCAAAAGAGGCTCAGAAAGGCAATGAGGAGAAGAATGCCTTGAAAAGTCGAATTTGCCAGATGGAAAAAGAATCTCAAAAACTCACTGAGGAGATTCATTCCTTCAGAGTTAGACTGGAGCAAATGGAAGCTAGTGACTTTATGAGAAATCAAGATGCTTTTAAGCAGATCCAAACAAATGAAAGAATAGAAGGCAATGTGAAATATCTCATGGGAAAAACCACTGACCTGGAAAATAGATCCAGGAGAGATAATTTAAAAATTATTGGACTACCTGAAAGCCATGATCAAAGAAAGAACCTAGAAATCACCCTTCAAGAAATTCTCAAGGAAAATTGCCCTGATGTTTTAGATCCAGAGGGCAAAATAGAGGTTGAAAGAATCCACTGATCACCTCCTGAAAAAGATCCCAAAAAGAAAACTCCCAGGAATATTATAGCCAGGTTCCAGAATCCCCAGATCAAGGAGAAAATACTACAAGTAGCCAGGAAGAAACAATTTCAATATTGTGGAAACACAATCAGAATAGCCCAGGACCTGGCAGCTTCTACACTGAGGGATCGAAGGGCATGGAATATGATATTCCAGAGGGCAAAAGAGCTGGCATTGAAGCCAAGGGTCACCTACCCAGCAAAACTGAGTATCTTGTTTCAGGGGAAAATATGGTCATTCAGTGGAATAGAGAACTTTCAAGCATTCTTGAGGAAAAAACCAGAGTTGAATAGAAAATTTGACATTCAAATAGAAGAAGCAAGAGATGCTTGAGAAGGTAATCAAGGAAAAGAAATCAAAAGGAACTTATCAAAGTTGAACTATTTACATTCCTACATGGAAAAACAATAACTGTGTTTGATGAAACCTTTCTCATTATGAAAATAATTGAAGAAGGGTACATGGGCATATGTTTACAGGTATACAGGGATAGAGGGCACAGGTTAAATTTGATGGGAAGGGATGATTCTTAAGTGGTGAAGTTAAGAGGTGAGAGAGGAAAGTGGCAAGAGGAGATGGGGAGAGACAGGGTAGGGTAAACTATCTCATATAGAAGAGGCAAGGGGAAGTAGTTGCAGGGGAGGGGAAGAACAGGAAGGCAAAAAGGCAAAAGCATATTCTCATTGAAGTTGGCTCAAGGAGAGATGCATATTAAGATACATTTTTCATAAATAAAAAAAGATGTATTTTTTAGACACAACCAATGAAGGAATTTGTCTTGACTATACATATTTGTTACATAGGCTTTTTTTATTTCCCCCCCAATTTAAGCAGCAGAATGGGAGAGAAAGAGGGGAGAAGAAAGGGAGGGAGGAAGACAAGGAAACAAGAAGGATCACTGAAGCACATTTTTTTAAGTACACAGAATAAGGCAGAAATAAGGGTAGAATTAGAGACAAGTCAAACAGCTTTGAAAGCTATTATGTTGAACTTACATATTTAAAAAGAAAAGCAAGCTGTACATAACAGATTCACAGTTTCATGTGCAAGCTTTTTCAGTTCTGCTACATATATGGAAATGCCCTTTTTTAGGGTATTAAGTTCAAAAATTTTTTAAACTTAATAAAAAGGAAAATAGTGCTGCTATATTTTTATACATATTGGTCAATTTCTTCTTCTTGGTATCTTTAGGGTATAAGCCTAGTAGCAGTACTATCATTAGGTCAAAGGCTATGAACAGATATGCCACTTTGGGGACAATAAACAATTCATGGTTTCACCAAATGTACATTACATTAGTCTTCGCACAGCCCTTCCAACAACTGTCAATTTTCTTTTTTGTCACATAAATCTTTTTCTTTTTTCTTGATATCGTTAGGGTTTAAGCCTAATAGTAGTATAAATGAGTCAAAGGCTATGGACCTCAGACAAAGTAAAAGCAAAAATAGATCTAATTTAAAAAGATAAGCAAGGAAATTATATTTTGTTAAAAGGTAACATAGACAATGAAGTAATATTGATACTAAACATATATGCACCAAATCATATACAATCCAGATCTTAAAAGGAAACATTAAATGAGTTATAGAAGGAAACAGTAAAACTATACTAGTGGGGGACCTCAACTTTTCCTTCTCAGAACCAGCTAAATCTAACCAAAAAATAAACAAGAAAGTTTAAAAGATTAATAGAATTTTAGAAAAGTTAGATATGACAAACCTCTGATGAAAAATGAGAATAGAAAGGAATATAACTTTTCCTGAGCAGTAAATGGCACCTATGTAAAAACTGACCATGTATTAGGGCATAAAAACTTCACCGATAAATGCAGAAAAAGGCTATGCACAGTTTAGTGACTTTGGGCATGATAAACAATTCATGGTTCTACCAACTGAGTGTCAGTATGTTAAACTGATAGGTATGAAGTAGAGTCTCAAAAGTTTAAATTTCAGGAGGCTAGGTGGCGCAGTGAGTAAGAGTGCCGGCCTCGGAGTTGGGATGACCCAGGATTGAAACCAGCAATGAGCAAGTTACTTAACCCCAATTGCTTTAAAAAAAAAAAAAAAGAGTTTAAATTTCATTTCTATTATTAGAAATTTGCATTTCTGTTATTAGACTTGTAATATTTTTTTCTTATGGCTACCGATAGCTAGGAGTTCTTTCTCTGAAAACTTCTTGTTCATATCCTTTGACAATTTTGTACTAGAAAATGGTTTTATTATGGAGAATGGATTACTGTGAAGAAAGCTCTTTGCAAACATTCAAGTGTTATATAAGAGTGTTATTATTTGAATAACATTAGCTAAAAAAAATCAATAAATGATGTAATTTCCCACTTCTTTTTTCCAAAGGTGAACAAGAGATATATGCTAAGTAATATTTAACTCTATTAAATTCTTTCAAAATTGAATATATAATACCATTACTGATCAAAACATGTATATCCATTTCCACTGCTCTTCCAACTCTCACTTTCATCTAATAGGAACAAATAGTGTACAGTATAGGTAAAGCACAGTGAAACTCCACTAGTATTGTGTAATGTGGACTTTAATAAACACTCATTAAGCACTTAACTATATTCTAGACCGTGTGCTAATGGATTGAATACAAAGAAAGATAAAAAGATTGTCCCTGCTCTCAAGAAACCCAAATTCTAATTGGGGAAAGGGGAGATAACCTGCAAATAATTGTATACCTAAGATATATAGATATTACATGGAAAGTAATTTCAAAAAGAAAGTATTAACAAAGGGGAAGAGAATCAGAAAAAAAGAAGGCATTTGCAGTGGGGATCAAGAAAGGCTTTTACAGAAGAAGGGATATCTGAGCTAAGTCTTGAAGACCATCAGAGAAGCTAAGAGGTAAAAGTGAGGAGGAAGCAAATTCCAGACATGGAAGGCAACCAAGCAAAGGCAAGCATGAGTCAAGAGAGAGTACCAAGCATCAGTGTAATTGAAGTCTAGAATTTGTGGAGGGACTGAATTGTAAACATAGGCTGAAAAAGTAGGAAGGAGCAAGGGAATGAAGGGCTAAACAGAAGACTTTATATTTAGTTCTGCAGGTAAGAGAAAGGCACTAGAGTTTATTGCATGGGGAAAGGGGTGGGGAGAAGGGATATTAGAGCTGCACTTTTAGGAAAATCACTTTGTACATAGTAAGTACTTATTAAATGTTGAGTCATAACTGTAGAGATTATGCCTAGGAGGGGACTGGTAAAGTATTCATAAATCTCCCTTGCATATCCTTAAAAGAGGAGAGATTTCCTTGAAAAGGCTAATATTTTATTAATTCTGTCAGCTCCATAAATAGAGAGCATTTTTTTAGTTTTAAATATTTTATTTTTCCCCAATTACATGCAAAAACAATCTTTAACATCCTTTTTTTTAAGTTTTGAATTCTAAATTCTATCACTCCCCCTCCCTGAGACAGTAGGCAATTTGATACAGGTCATAAATGTGCAATCATGTGAAAACACTTCCATACTTGTCATTTCATGCAGGAAGGAAGGAGAAAGAGAAAGAAAAAGAAAGAGAGAGATGCTTCAGTGAGAATACATGTGGTATCAGTTCTTTTCGATGGAGGTGATAGCATTTTTCATGATTTTTCATTGTCTTGGATCACTTGTACTGCTGAGAATGGCTAAATCATTCACAATTCTTCGTGAACAATACTGCTGTTACTGTGTACAATATTCTCCTGGTTCTGCTCACTTCACAATTGTACCAGTTCATGTAAGCATAGACTATTTTTGCTTTGTTTTATTTTTGTATTTCTATTCGATATCACTGAAACTGGTGCATGGATAATCAATAAATGCTTCCCCTTAACAAAGATGAGCTTTTGTTCTGACCTCAACACCAAAAACTATCTCTTTGACAAGATGTGAACTTTCCTCATCCTGGATGCTACAGAGCTACCCCACATCTGTAAAGAAGTTCCAAAGTTATCTCAATTAACATCTCACTGGTGCTGAAGATAATACTTTCAACTTGGCCTTTAAAGAAAAGTTAGAAAGGTGGAGAGAAGTAGAGTTGAAAGAGGATTAGGACAAGATTATACACAGAAATCTCATGGATACCATGAGGGCTCAGAGAAAGTAGAAGTTGGAGGTACAAATGAAATTCCTAGATAATATCATGTTTTTAATCCAAGCATTCTGAATCCAAGTGAATCAAACATTTATTAAGTACTTACTGTATGCAAGCAACTGTGCTAAGCACTGGGATACAAAGCCAAAAGGGGAAAAATCGTGCTTGTCCTCAAGGTAGTCAAATATTTTTGAGAGATACATTTAAAGAGGAATATATACAACATAATTTAAGTAAGAAAATTTAAAAGGGGGGGGAGGGGAAAGGAGGGACAGGAAAGGCTTCCCAAATAAGGCAGCACCTGAGTTAACCTTGAAGGAAGCTAAGAATTCTAAAGTTACAATTGAGGACAGAGGGTATTCTAAGTAAGAAATTCATTCAAATGAAAGATGGAATACAGAGATCAAAGAAGTCAATTTGGCTGGACAATAAGGTGTGTAAAGGAGAGTAATGTGAAATTAACTCTGGAAAGGTAGACCAGAACAAGTTCAAAATTTGTATTTTATCCTAGAGGCAACAGGATGCCACTGAAATTGAGCAGTGGCTTGGTCACACCAGTGTTTTCAGATCATTTTGGGAACTGTGTGGAGGATGAATCTCAGAGGGGAGAGACTAGAGGAAGACAGATGAAGTAGGAGATTATTGCAACAGGACAAGTGAGAGGTGAATGCTGTATGGACAAAGCTTTGTTCTTGGATCAAGTAAAAGCTACAAAACAACAAAGATGAACCACATGAGGAATCAATCCTGGATCTTGCCCTTCACTAACACTGTGTAATGTGGACTTTTGCAGGTCTGAGAAAAGTGCTAACAGGTGCTTTGGGGTAGATAAGGAAGCTCAACCCCAGAATAGTACTATAAATCTATATGACTATATATTTATAATGGGAGGAGGGACTGGGTAGAGGGAGAGGAGATGGAGGCTTACTGAAAAGGAAAAAAGTTCTTTTGACAGTGTACAGGCTCAGGTTCAAGTCCTTTGCTTTTTGGGAGGAGGCACAGGTTTCCCCTGCAAAATAAAGTCTATTTTATCTTTGAGGGTTTCTTAACTTGAGTTCTAGTCTGAAAGGCCCTTAATATTTCCTCTAGAGGCCTAGACACCAGCCAAACTATTATGTTCACAAAGGAAACAGTGTGACTGACAAGTCTCCATTACAGAACCCAGTCCATATAAACCCAAAGTTTCAGTTCTGGGTGACTGATTACAAAGCTTTGGTTCTGGGCCACTAGTTACAAATTAAAATCATTCCCACCAACAAACTACTCATCGGGGCAAATATTCTAGATATCCAGAAGAATACATCTATTTACCATGTTTTGGAAGAAACAAAACTCTTGTGTAAACACAGAGTCACAGAAGTAAAAACAAAACAAAACCCACAAACAAAAATAACTAGTTGCTTATTTTGGAAAGAAAATATTTTGTTCACAATGAAATGGTACTTAGTTTGAGGATTCAATAATGTCTAAATTTCTAAAAATTAAATTTTGAAAAGGAAATTGTAGTGTTGAGTTAAAAGGACAGGATATAAAAGGGAGTTTCAGTTTATAGTACTACTAGATGGCATTTACATAGCTTGAAAATACCTTAAATATATGCTCTTGGGGCAGCTAGATGGTGCAGTTAATAGAGCACCAGCCCTGGAGTCAGGAGGACCTGAATTCAAATTCAGCCTCAGACACTGAACACTTACTAGCCATGTGACCTTGGGAAAGTCACAACCCCAACTACCCTACCTCCCCTCTCCAAAAAAGAAAAAAAAAAATATATATATATAAACACTATATTTACACTCTTATTTGATCTTCACAACAATCCATTCAAGCTAGGTGCTACAAGTATTATTCCAGGTTCACGGGCAGGGAAACTAAGGCTCAGAGAAGTTAATTAAGAGACTCCATGTTCACAAAGTTGAAATCAAAGGCAGAAATCAAGCCTAGGTCCCCAAATTCAGAAACTTTTCTTACCACATCCCAGTCTCTCCAACTAAGGAGGTATATATCATAAATTATGAACATTCAAGGAAAGTGATAATAAATTAAATTTCTTAGATCACTTCTATCCCCGAAAAGTTTTCATATGTTAATCTAAATTTGCCTTCTTTGTATTATTAATCTAAATTTATAGATGTACAACAAATTCAAAAGTGAAATGATTTTCCAATATCTTCTGGATCCCAGTACAATGTTCATTTTGAATGTTAATCAGAAAATATAATTTTGGTTTCCTATGAAATTAACATTTTTTACCCACTCATCTTAACTTCTCTATTTCTGTCAAGGGCATCACCATCCTCCCAGTCACTTCAGGTTCCCAACCTCTGAGTCATCCTTGATCAAATGAGGTAAGAAACATACAGCACTTTGCAAACCTTAAAATTTTATATAAATCATAGCCATTATTAATTATTATCTTCACTCTCCCTCATTCCACTATATCCAACCAATTGCCAAATACCGTTGATTCTATCCTTCACATCTCTCTCCTCTCTCTTAACAAGGCCATCATCCCAGTTTAGGCTTTAATAACCTCTCATCTGAACTATTAAAATTGATCTTCCTGTTGCCAGTCTCTCCCCTCCAATCCAGCCTCTACACAGTTGCCAAAATGACATTCTAAAAAGCACAAGTCTAGCTACATCACTTCTCTACTCAGAAGATTCCTCAAAAGACAATAGCTCCCTATTATCTGGAAGATAAAATGCAAATTCCTCTATTTGTCATCTAAAGTTCTTCACAATTTGGCTCCAGCCTACCTTTCTAGGCTTACATAATTTCCCCACACATACTCTACATTCCAGACAAACAAGTTTATTTACTATTCCTCATACACAACATTCCATCTTCCATCTCTGTGCCTTTAACTCAAGCCTGGAATGCACTCTTTCCTTACTTCATCCTCATAGAAGCTCTAGCTTCCTTTAAAGACCAGCTTAAGAGTCACCTCCTAAGAGTGGGGGGGTAGGTGGGAGTACCCCTCTCCATTACCTTGTATCTACTTCTTTAAAGTTGTATTTACTTACATGGATACATGGTGTTTCCCTTGAAAAAAATGTAAGCTCATTGAGGAAGGGGCCTGTTTTAATTTTTTTTCTTTGTAATCTCAGCATTTAGATCATAATGTACCTGGCACATAGTAGGCATTTAATAAGTCCTTGTTTATTGATATGTCTGTGACAATTATCTTCTTAATCTCCTTGATTAAATGATCAAAATCACTATAAAATTATTTTGTAATTAGTTTAACTCCCCTTTCCTAAATTCTATAAATATAAAAGGCCATCTTCTTCCTCTTGAGGGCTGAAATTTAAGTGGAGAGGTCTGAATATTCTTCCTGAAATTAGATTAGCCACTCTTCAAAATTTCAAAATTTTTAAGACAACTGAAATGGAGGGAAAAAAGCTAAAGATAATCATGATTTAAAACAAGTTTTTCCCCTTTGTTATCTCCTTAGGAAGAATTTGAAAAGTGACTTCATGGTGTAGTTAAATCAACAGTATAAATAGTACAATTTCCCTTAACCTCACTTCAAAATGGAAAAAGTTCATTTCCCAACTGGTTTGTGCTTGTGAAGAGCAAGGGGTCAGCCTTTCAAGGAAGAAATGTAAATGTAAAATGGCCCGTATTTCATCCTTGTGCAAAAGTTAAATATTTTAAGGAAGGAAAGTACTGAAAGAAATGTATTTTTTTTTCCAACTATAGTCACTGACTGGAATGTATTTGTTAGGAATGTATTTCAGAGGCAAACGGTGTATTATAACTATTATCCAAAAGAAATTAAAATGTCTATCTACTGAAGATGAGGTATAAACCTATATGTGGAAATACAGTTTTTCGAATCTAAACAATTATTCGGTGACCTTCAAAGCACTTGTATATGAACATCAACTTATCTTCACCGAGAACACAAGAATACCAGTTTCTGACTTGTATAGGGAAAGGTGAAATCCCACTGACAATAGGGAAGTAATAATACTCCCATAGGAAAAAAGCAACTACTTACTTCAACAGAAGAATAAATGACAAGACACAAAAAAAGGAGGGCCTAGGTTGGCAACGGGAAATCTACCGCACATACCTGAAGCTATCAAAGCTTAGCCCCCCCACCTCCACATCCACAAGACCTATTTAAAAGCCCCGCCTCTACCTTCCCGGATTTTCACGCATGCTCAGTCGACAAGACATAAAACTTCCACTCCTTTCGGATGAGAGCAGCAGCATACAACAAAAACCAGGAATTACCAGTTGGAGTTGGAGATGGGGGGGAAAGGCAGAAGTTATCAAGCCAGCGGGGATAACTTTTCTCTTCTTTTGCAAAGTTTTCTCTAGGCTCGGGGCTTGGGTCGCCCCAGGGAAGGACGGGGGGAACGCGACGGGACCTCCCGCAGCTCGCCAGGCCGCCTCTCTAGCGGGTGAGCTGCTCCTGCAGACACCCAGGGGAAGATAAGGCCTAGCGCCCCGCAGCGGGGCCTGTGACAGCCCACAGGCCCCACCCCTGGGGGCGGGAGCAGCCGACGACGGGGCGGCCCGGAGGGCGGGGAGGGAGTTCTCCCCTAGTGTTTAGTGCGAGGGGAAGAGGGGAGTGAAGGACCATCTTCCCGGGTAGCCAGGGCCGGGGGCGCCTCCCGCGTCGCGGCCGCGTTCGCCTCAGGGGCCTCTGTGTCCCCTAGCCCCGCAGGCCAGAACTGGACCACCCCCGCCTCAGAGCCCCAGGGAGCTCCCTCCACTTCCGTCAGGATGGAGGCCTAACGGGGGCGGGGGAGGTCTCTGGAGCCCCCGAACCGATTTCCCACTCCCCACCCCACCCCCAGGCCTGACTGAGGTCTGTTGCTAAGGGGGGCCTTTCCTTGGAGACCGAAGAGAGAGGGAGGGTCTCCTTCCGGTCTGAGGGGAAAGGGGGAGGGAAGCACTCACCTGTGCCCGGTGTCTCCCGAAGCCGGCGGTGACTCTCTTTCCCCACCCCCCCAGCCCCCGCCCCTTAGTCCTGGGACCCACTGACACAGAGGCGGAAGTGCGGCCGGCCGCCACACTGAGTGATAGCTTGCCCTAGCCAGTCGATGAGCCCGGCTCCGAAGCGTCAGCCTCATCACAGCCAATCAATGCCTCGCAGAGGAGAGTAGGAAGGCTGAACTATGATAATAGGTTCACCTTCCCGCACCTCCCCTCCCTACTCCTCCACCCTCACAGACTTTGGAGTCCCACCCCCGCTGGGGGAAGGGATGAAACAAGTGACCAATTACTGTTGAGTAGGGGCGGGGTTATGCATATGAGGCTTAAAGGGAAAGGGAAGGGCGATGTTTCAGGACTGGAACAACCAGCCTGTGATTTAAGGCTTATGCAATCTCTCGATTTACAAACACCGAGCTTTTATGCCCCGAGAGGTTTGGGTACTTCCTTTTCAGCTTGTTTTGGCACTGATTGTGTTGCATACACCCGTGCTACTTTGGTAGCTGAATTTGTTTTTATTGAAAGAGGAGGCAGGGAAGCATTTACCCTACTAGTGGGGTCCTAGAGCAATGGAAAACAGCTACAAATCCTTTGCCTGACATCTGAGACTTCTCAAAGAAGCTAGCTTCCTCAACCCGAAGATTTCCTCCCCCAGGCTCTGTACACCCTACTTTGCCTCTCCTTTCCTGGAACACACAGAAGGGTATCCCCCTTTAGGAATAATAACAGCATCTACCACCCTGGGTGGTGTGAGGATCAAAAGCATTTAGCACAGAGCTGGCACAGTCCAACACTATAGAAATATTAGATATTGTTATTATTAGCCATGCCTCATAACCCTACCTAACCCCTGAAGAGTGGAAAGGACTTTTCTTAAGGTCCAAAATGTTGAGACCAAGAATCTCTCTTTTTGCTCTTCTGTACCTTTGGCCACCCCTTCTGTTGCAGCCTCTCACCATCCCACTCCCACTTCTTTGTAGCCCAGTCTAGAGTTACTATGCTCAAAAAGCATTTATCAAAACCACTGGCAAAGGATTCTAGGAGGAACCTCCCACAGCCTATTTAGTCCAGGCTTCTCACTTTACCGATGAGGCCCACAATGATATGGTGACTTTCCCAGAGGTAATAAAGCAGCACTGGGGCTCAAATTCATACCCTTTAGCTTCAAATCTAGAACTCTCAAGCTTATTCTCAACTTTTACACATTCCTAGATGTCCTTCTTCCGCCATTTCCATCTATCTTTCAAAACCATGAACAAGTCTGACCTTAATGAAGCCTCCTCCAACCACTTCATACATATCTCATTGGTTTGCTTTATGTAGTCCTATAGCACTTACAATCTGAACCCAGCATTCTTTAATGCTGATTACATAAATTACATTCTCTCCTACTTTTCTGTATTTTATAAATCTTATGTCCCTAACTCTATCTAGAGTATAAAGAGTAACAAAGGGAGAGATATTATCTTCTGCTATGGTGAGGGGGGTTACATACTCAGCCACTCCCTTCCGACTTCCAATTCATTGAACCTAGAGGGCATTTCTCCTCTTTCCTACTTTGAACATCTAAAGATACTCTCTATTGCTTCCAGTCCAGCCTCTTCAAAGATTAGGAGGAAGGGAGTAGGACCTTTGGTTGCCGTTTACTTGTTTTTGGTCATGCCTGACTCTCCATGATCAATTTGGGATTTTCTTGGCAAAGATACTGGAGTGGTTTGCCATTTTCTTCTCCAGCTCATTTCACAGTTGAAGAAACTGAGGCAAACAGGGTTAGGTGACTTGCCCAGAGTCTTCCAGCCATTTGTGACTGAAGGGCCTTAGTGGATGGTGACCCTTTCTGGGCAACAACCCACCCCTGCCAAAGCTAAGGCGCTCTCTTCCTCCAGTATTCAAGTGTCAAGTTACCTAGTTAACTTGGGGTTTACTGGCTTGATTTCTTTCTCAAAGACCAAGCCTTAAACCCAATTCACTCTAGATCTCACAAGTTGGACAACAATATGTTCCTGCCCAAGCACCACTCAATCAGTTTTATGGGCCTTCCCAGCTCAGAGCTAATGTAAATAGCAACTCTTTCTCTTTTGACCAGCAACCCTGAGGGTGTTCCCCTCCCAGTTTGATTTTTTTATTAAAGGAGCCATTCCTAGACTCATTTCTTAAAGAGGCCTGTTCACTGAATGGGCATTGCCTCTCTCCAAGTGAGAACCTAGGGGTGGCTCAGCGGCTCCGTGAATAGAGCACCAAAGCACCGGCCCTGGAGTCAGGAGGACCTGAGTTCAAATTCAGTCTCACACATTTAACACTTACTAGCCATGTGACCTTGGGCAAGTCACTTAATCCCAACTGCCCTCCAAAAAAAAAAAAAAAAGGATCGAAGGTCTCCCATTGCATTCTGGGCCATCTCCAGTCATCCTGATCTATATCTGGTCCCTGGACCCAGGTGGAGGAGAAAGTGAGGCTGGTGACTTTAAACAGCCCTCACTCACTCAAATCAAAGTCAATTGCAAGTCTTGTCATTATCTTCCTGATGTCATGGTCCTCTTCTGGAACAAAGGACAAATCTCAACAAGTTGTGATCTTTCCACCACCGTGCTGACAAAGTTGATCATAAATGAAGGAAATAAACAAAGGTAACCTGGAGTCAGCATAATTGAGTCCACAATCCACATGTGTCAAGTGATAAAAAGTGGAGATAGTGTCTTAGGGCCTCTCCCCCAGAAGCATGCAGCACTTTTTCCCTCAGTCACTGCCCAGAAGGAGGAAATCATTTTTACACATTCTCTTCCAACTTAGCAGCCTCTTACCCTCAGCTTCATGCTCCCAGGACTGGATCCTCATTGACTGTCACTTGTTATAATTGAAAGCCTCCATCAATGGAGGAACCCAGTACCTGCCGGAGATTGTCCATTCTACCTTCTTTCTGGACAGTGCCATTCTTAATGAAGTCTAGGATGATGTTAGCTTTTTTGGCTGCCATGTTGCACTGCTGACTCTTACTAAGTTTGCAATTCACTAATACTTTTTCCTGTGAATATTGGCCTGTGCATAGTTCCCCAATCTTGAACTTGTGAAGCTGATTTTTTTTAAAACAAATATAGGATTTTATACTTATTTCTGTTGAATTTCATCTTACTAGATTCATCCCATCATGATCTTTTCAGATTCTGGCTTTAACATAGAGTTTACTAATTATCTTTCCCAACTTTGCATCATTTACAAATTTGGTAAGAATGTCATCTGTATCATACTGGAATCCAGGTGAACTATATCTAAACAACCCTCCATCTGCCAGTTTAGAAACACTTTCAAAAAGAAATAAAGTGAGTGTGGTATACCTTGTTCTTGATGGAGCCCTATTAGCTCTTAACAATCACTAATTCTCTTCCTATATGTCTATAAATCATCCCATTTGATAAGAAATTCTACAAGTTTGCCAGGAATTGAAGTGAAACTCACCAACTTTGAGTCTGCTAACTCCACTCTCCTCTCTTTTCTGAAAAATGGAAGAACATTCAGCTGTCTCCAGTCCTTAAACATTTTTCCTCTTCTCTGCTTTGCACAGTGTTTTGCAGCTAGGGAATTTCAGGTTCAAAGAAATGACATGTCTTTATTGTCTTATAGCAGAAGCAATACACAGTTGGATATATGATTCCCTAACCCTGCACCTGGAAGACTGGTATAATAGCGAGAACAACTGACCTAGATTTGAGCTCCAGTTCATATGTTTTCAGTAGACCTGAAACTTTGGGCTCTTAATCTCTAAAAGTCTCAATTAAACTACTTCTAAAATATAGAGAGCAATGCCCATCTTGTCTATTTAAAATGTTTTTTGTGAAGATCAGATGAAGGTGCTTTGTAAACCATGAGGAGGAAGCTAGGTGGTTACAGTAGATAAACTGCTGGGCCTAGAGTCAGAAAGAATTTAAATTAAACTTCAGATACTAGCTGTGTACCCTGGAGAAGTCACTTAACCTATATTTGCCTCAGTTTCCTTTAACTGTAAAATGGGAATAACAGCACCTAGCCCCCAGAGTTATTAGAAATAACTGAGATAATATTTGTAAAGTGCTTAGAATAGTAGAATAGTACCTGGACACAATAAGTGTTATATAAATGATTTTGCCTTTCCTGTCCTTCCTCTGCATGTAAAGTATTACATTTTTTGTTGTTGTAAATATATTTACTGTCTCTTCTGATCACTAAATTCTTTACAACTCAAAACTTAATTTGTGTGCAGTTGGAGCTTGCCCAACATCATAAAAAGTCTCTTCTTCCTCCTTCTATAACCTCCCTTCCTTTGTAACCACATCCTTCTTACTGTTACTCCTTATTCCATAGCCTTTCAAAGTGGCTCAGTAATCATTATCTTCTAGTTTTTTTCCAAAAATTAAAATTATGTCTAAGGTCCCCTTTAGCTCTAAATCTATGATTTCATCAACATTTGTCTCTCGTGTATATTTGGTCTCTCCTCCTTCCCATCTGTCTACAAATATGCTTGGGTCTCCCTATCCTAAAAAAAAAAAAAAACTTCCCTTAACTCTTTGCCCTATTGGTTCTCCTTCCTTTCAACTTATTTTAAATTTTAAAAAAATTTTACCTTTTGTTTTCATATCACCTATGCTTCCCAATATATCCTTCTCCATTCCCTTGCCCAGAGAAGCCATTTCTCATAACAAAGAAAAAAAAAGGAGGGGAAGAAACCAGTTTAGCAATATTACAAATATATCAACCAAGTCCAGAATTATAGGTATTACTCTTAAACCATAGCTTCTTACCTTTGCATACTCATAAACTTCTTGCAAAAGTTATTTTCACCCAACACCTACTCTTCCATACTACCTACTCTTTCCTCAACCCCAAGCAACCAGACTGAAATCCCCGCAATTCTAGCGAACCAGTCCTCTCAAAGTTCACCAAAAGCGACCTTATCTCAAGGGTCTTTGTTCTGTCCATTTTTACCTCTTTGCCGTACTTGATACTATTGAATAACCTTTCCTTTAGGATAAGCCTCACATGGTCATTGTTTGGATTCTGATGGCTCAGAATAAGTGTAAATAGTAATTGTTTCTGTTTTGGCCAGAAACCCTGAGGTCTTCACCTCCCAGATTGATTTTTTTTTTTGACTAGGTAAAAGAGGCCATTCTTTGCCTCCATTTTTTTTTTTAAACTAGCCTTAAAACACCGAATGATTGTTACCTCAGACAAACTGAGACCTGGGAAAGACCTTACTTAAAAAGACCAAGGCCTCCCACTGCATCCAAGGCCATCTCCAGTCATAGTGATCTATATCTTATCACTGGGGACAGATTGCTCTGGAGGAGAGAGTAAGGCTGGTGACTTTGCACCGCTCCGCCTCACTTGAATTCAACACACTTGCAAGTCATGACATCTCCTTTCTGATTTCATGGTCCTTTTCAATAACGAAGGACAAATAACCTGTGAGTAGCTGGCCAGTTCCAGCTGCGCAATGCAGTTCCTTCCTTCCTTCCTTCCTTCCTTCCTTCCTTCCTTCCTTCCTTCCTTCCTTCCTTCCTTCCTTCCTTCTTTCCTGTCTTCCTTCCTTCTTTTCTTCTTTCCTTCCTTCCCTCTTCTTTCTCTTCTTCTTCTCCTCCATCATCTTCCTCTTCTCCCTTTTCTGTCTTCTTTTTCTCTTCTCCCTCCTCTACCTCTATCCACATAGGGAATCTGTGGGTACTCTGCCCAAAGAAATATAAATTTTGATCACTGAAACCTAACTAGATATCTTGGGGTTTACAGGCTAGATTTCTTTTTTTGCGGACCATGCCTTAAACCCAAATCACTGAGGCTCTCAGTGATTGGCCAACACTAGGTCCCAGCCCAAACCTAACTTGGTCTTTGTTTGGATTCAGTTGTCTCAGAGTAAGTGTATATAGCCAATTTTCTGTTTTGGCCAGAACTCTAAAGGTATTCACCTCCCAGACTGATTTTTTTTTTACTAGGTAAAAGAGGTCATTCTTTGCCTCATTTTTTACCTAGCCTTAAACTCTGATCTGGCATTGCCTCAAATAAACTGAGGCCTGGGAAAGACCTTAGCTTAAAAAGGCCAAGGCCTCCTACTTCATCCAAGGTCATCTCCAGTCATCCTGGTCTATATTTTGTCACTGGACCCAGATGGCTCTGGAGGAGAGAATAAAGCTGATGATTTTGCACAGCTTTGCCTCACTTAAATCCAATTCACTTGCAAGTCATGAGATCTCCCTCCTGATGTCATGGTCTTCTTAGAGAATGAAGGCTAACAACAGCAACAGCAACCACCTTGGGATAATCTCTCCTCCTTAACTTCAGAGATATCACACACTTATTCTCTTCATTCATTTTTTTAATAGTTCTTCATCATCCTTTCCTGTTTGTTGACATTTTCTTTAGGAGGGAACATCTTTTGGGGGGGATACCTACTTTAAGTGTAGGGTCTTGGCTTTCTAGATACGCTCTCCCTTAGCCACTCCTATAGCTTCAATTATCACCTCTAAGCAAATGGTTCTACATCTAGATCTTCAGCCTTGACCTCTCTTCTGAATTTGAGACCAACATCTCCAGCTGCCTACAGGACATTTCCACCTGAAAGTTCCACCCCCTCAAACTAAAAAAAAAAAAAAAAAAGTGGAGCCTATTATCTTTTTACATAATTTGCCCCACCTTCTGACTTCACTGTTTCCATCACCATTCACCCAGTTTCCCATTTTTGGAATCTTGGCATTATCCTGGACTCCTCCCTTTTCTTAAATTGTCATGTCAACACCCAAATTCAGTAGATTCTGACTCTGTAAAATCTCTCACTCATCTCCTTTCTATTACTACCATACCACCCTCATATAGTCCCTTATTGCCATTCACCTGGT
This sequence comes from Gymnobelideus leadbeateri, assembly GCA_011680675.1. Classification (NCBI taxonomy): domain Eukaryota; kingdom Metazoa; phylum Chordata; class Mammalia; order Diprotodontia; family Petauridae; genus Gymnobelideus; species Gymnobelideus leadbeateri. Next base: position 164,836 of record WOXC01003811.1, read on the forward strand.
TAATTGGAATAGGGGTTTTTTTTGTCCTTTTTGGAGAGGGGAAGGCAGGGCAATTGGGGTTAAGTGACTAGCCCAAGGTCATACAGCTAGTAAGTGTTAAGTGTCTGAGGTTAGGTTTGAATTCAGGTCCTCCTGCCTCCAGGGCTGGTGCTCTATTCTGGAATGGTTTTCTAACATGTCTTCCTACTACTCTCTTCTTGTCATGTAATATATTCTTTATATAATTGACAGAATAATAATAGACAATAATAATGATTTCTATTTCTATAAACCTTGTGAGATAATATAAATATTATCATCCCCATTTTACAGATGATGAAATTTTGGTTCAAGGCATTGAAGTGATGTCTAGGATACACATAGTTAGAAAATACCATTGCTGGAATTTGAAGTCTGGTCCCCCAGATCTAAATATAGCATACTTTCTGCTACACCAAGTCACATGATTCCTCTACTCTAAAATCTTCAGTGATTTCCTATGGCCTACCAAGTAATATCCAAACTCCCCTGCCTAACATTTAAGGCTCTTCATTAATCTGATGATCTCCCACCCTTTCAGCTTTATCCTATCATTTCCTTACACTCACGTTATGCTATAGCTAAAATGTGTATTCCCTGTATATTGCTCTTTCCTATTGTGATGGAAGTCGTAGGACTAGTTCCAGCAACAGCATCCTAGGGAAATAGACTTGTATATAACACATAAGAAAGACAGAAAAGGAAGCAATTTCTGAAAGAAATCTGCCTGGATTGGATTTACATATTAAAATGAGATTGCTTGGATATCTTTGCTCTCCACATTGCCTGTGCTTGAGCTGTCTTCTCTATCCACCTAAGCCCTCTCCACCCTAGCCCTGCCCCTTTCTCTCTTCCAGTCCTTATACATCCTGTACCAGCCCTACCCATGTTGAATCACATCCTTCATAGAAGATCTCAGTGCACTGGAGGCTTCCCTCTGGATCTTTTAACATTCTATAGGTACTAGCACACACTCAGGCTGTGCCCACTTACCTCCAATAAAGAGACCTCTTTTTTCCTGATCATATATTTCCTAGCTAATATCTTTAAAGTGGCATCTTGCATTCAAGTCACTGATAATAAGCTGCAGCCCTTTTACACCTTCCATGTGTCTCTCCAGTGCCCTTTGGGTCACCTGCAATTTTTAGTCTTTGGAGAGTGTGTAATATTATTCACAGTCATACAGCATCACTGGGTGAATATTGATTTTTAAAAATAGGTTTTTGTGTCAAGGAGAGCTTATAATTGTGAAAAGTGCTGTATAATTTTCTAAAGGCAATTCAATCTAATCTCCTTTTCAATTCTGGGTCCAGCTCATTGTCCGTCTGAGCCACTTGTTCAAGATATATGTAATAATCAACTAATTCAAAGAGCTACCCATCCAGCTGCATGTTGTACCTCAGAAGGCAGGCAGTCTTCACTAATTTTGTTTGTTCATGTATGGAATGATATTTCTTTCTGTCCCTTATGGAGCACACAATGAAGGTGATATTGACTGCTTCCCTTCCTTCTTGTTTGTTCCAAACAAAGTGACAGCATTATATTACTTTGATTGTTTTCCAAGCATATGGGGATTTCTTCCTGCTGACCTAGAGTTAGCTCTGAATACAGAAGACCATTGGAAGAGGGAGGAAACAGAAGCATCTTTCCCTGAATTTTGGGGGAGTAGTGCGCACGTTAATACCAGTTACATGAAGCTCTCTTTCACCGTAACTCAGGACAAAGAGGAATATCTTGGAGAAGTGGGGAAGAGAGATAGGAATTTTTCCTCCCTGCATCTACCATAGCATCTTGCAATCTAGCTACTTACTTGTACAGTAGGAAGGAGCAAAAGGAATAAGCACTTTATTAGTAGCACCTACTGTGTGCCAAGCACTATGTTAAGTGCTTTACCAGTATCCTCATTTGAACCTCACAACACCCCCATTTTACAGTTGAAGAAACTGAGGCAGACAGCAGTCAAGTGATTTGCCCAAGGTCACAGGCCTATGTTTCTGAGGCTGAGATCTCAAACCATGGTGCCCCCTAGCTACAGTAGGAGACACCTAGCAAGGAGCCACTCTCAATGAGGTCAGAATACAGAATGAGAAGAAGTGAGTTGACAGTTACCTTGGCCATTGGGAATCAGGTTACAGAAAAGAATGGGCACAGGGTGCCCAGATGAATGATCTGTTCAGCAGAGGCACCTCATCTAGGAGGGACAACATAAAGACACCAGAAGAACAGAGAGGACATCAGGGCCCTATTTGCTGGAGGTGTGAATTTCCTGGACCAATGTTCTCTCTGTGGGTGCCTCTCTACTAGTATACTCTATGTCTATGCTCACTCTTCACAGCACTGGGTGTAGATTTGGGAGAGTGAACCCCAGATTTATAGGAAGAATATTTTGTAGCTACTATTCTTATAATATCATTTTCTTGAGATAATTGTGTCACCTGGGTGACTATTAAGGGCAAATGCATCTGTGGAGAGTCATGAATTGATGGAAATTTTAGGAGGGCAGACCCCCAGAGTAATTTGAAACTGAGGTAGCTGACCCCCAGAAAATGTACCCAATTAGGGCAAATTGGAGGAGTATCCCAGAGGAAAAAATCCCTCAAATTCATAGGACCATGGACCTAGAACTGGAAGGGACTACAAAGGTCATTTAGTCTAATTCTATCATTTTACAGACTAAGAAACTGAGGGCCAAGAAGGTTAAGCAACTTATTCAAGATCACACAGGTAGCAAGTGACACAGGTAGAATTTGAACTATGGCCCCCTCACTTCAAAGCCATTGTACTACCATACACATAATATATTTCAAAGTGCATTTCATAGCACATTTGTTCTCTCATTTGAATCTCACTATAGCCCTAAGAGCTAGATGCCAGCCTCATTATCCCCACTCTACAGATGAGAAAACAGAGACAGAATAATGGCTCACATTCATATAGTACTTTGCAAAGTGCTTACTTTACAACAATCCTGTGAGGTGGTATTAAGAAAGAATTATATTTTTTGAAGTTTGAGAGTGACCCCGTGTGTCAAGTTAAATTGAGCTTTTCAAAGTGATGATAAAAAACTTCATGTGATAGTTGTTTTTATCCCCTTCCCCACTTCAAACACAAGGAAAAGAGATCTATTTTTGCTGGACTCACTAAATAGTAATTAAAGTGGAACAACTGCAAGGCTGCATGACCATCAGTAAGTTTCATGTTCGACTAAGAATAATTCTGCGATTGTATAATGTGGAATCAGCTCAATCCCAAATCTCAGAATTAGTCCAGGAATGTTCTTAGAAGAAAGCATTCTGGGGCCTATGAAGTAGCTCTGTGTTTCAAGCTAAAGGAAAACAAGATGAACCAAGGTTGGTCTAAGCCTTTATCTAATGATTAGTTTAGATCACTCTAGCTCTCATTGATAGGCCAAAAACAGGTCCCAGGCCAAGCCATACTTGGTCATTGTTTGGACCCACATTGCTTCAGAATGCATGTAAATAGCAATTATTTATTTTTTATATATTTGTTTGTTTGTTTGTTTATATTTGTATTTATTTATTTATTTGTATATTTGTAGTTTTTGACTAGGTAAAGAGACTATACTCTGCCTCAATTTTTATGTTGCCTCAGTCAAACTGAGACACATTAAAGATCTAGCTTGAAAAGACCAAGGTCCCCCACTCCATGCTGGGCCATCTCCAGTTGTCCTGATCTATATCTGGCCACTGGACCCAGATGGCACTGAAAGAGAAAGTGAGACTGGTAACTTTGCTCAGCCTTCACTAAAATCCAATTCACTTCCATGTTATGTCATCACCTCCCTGATGTCATGGTTCTCTTCGAAAACAAAGTACAAACAACCTCTGTTAGTAGAAAGGGAGCTGTCCACTCAGGACTAAACTGGAACTGGGCACTTAGGCTATACAACACACTCTCTCTCTCTCTCTCTCTCTCTCTCTCTCTCTCTCTCTCTCTCTCCCCCCCCTCCTTTTCTCTCTCTTTTTTTCTCTCTCTCTCCCTTCCCTGGATCCACATAGGGTATCACACCCTTACCTGCAGGTGCTCTGCCCAAAGAGAGTGTAAATTTTAATCTCTGAAACTTTCTTTCTGAAGATAGCCTTAACCTCAAATCACTCTGACTCTCATTGATTGGTCAACAAATGGTTGGTTGGTTGGTTGGTTGTTTGACTGATTGTTGTCCTTCGTTCTCGAAGAGGACCAAGATGACATCACCATGTTAGTCAAGTTTCAATGTGTCTGACTGTGACTGATCAGACCAATGAAAGCTCAGAATGCTCTACCACAGGTGAGGCACAGATATGGTAGAGAACACAAATATTCAAATGTGAACATTTGAGGTGGAATCTCCAAATTTGTACATCCTGTGTTTCCTTTGAGTTGCTTCAATTCTGTTTTGCTCATAGAGCACACCTTCTTTGATGTGGACACACCATGTTGAGTGGTGCTGTGCCACTGTCTCCCATGTCACACAATCAATTCCAGAGTTCTTGAGAGAGACCTTGAAAGTGTCCTTTTATTACTTTTTCTGACCATCATGTGAATACCTGCCCTCTGTGAGTTCTCCATAAAACAGTCTTTTGTATGTTTTGCATTCAAACAATGTGGCCAGCCCATCAGAGTTGTGCTCTCTGAAGCAGAATTTGAATGCTTGGTGGTTTAGTTTGAGTAAGTACCTCAGTGTCTGATACCTTATCCTGCCAGGTGATCTTCAGAATCTTCCTAAGACAATTCAAATGAAAGTGATTCAGTTTCCTGGCATGGTGCTGGTAAACTGCCCAGGTTTCACAGGCATACAACAATGAGGTCAGCACAATGGCTTTGTAGACCTTCAGTCTGGTAGTAGTCAATCTAATACCTCTTCTCTCCCACACTTTCCTTTGGAGCTGCCCAAACACTGAGCTGGCTCTGACAATGCATTCATCAATCTCATTATCAGTGTGTACATCCCTGAAAAGTACACCATCAAAGTAAGTTAACTTATCCACAGCATTCCAAACTTCTCCATTTGCTGTAACGGATGGTTCCACATATGGATGGTGTGGTGGTGGCTGATGGAGCACTTGTGTTTTCTTGGTGTTAATTGCTAGGCCAAAATTAGCACAAGCAGCAGAGAATTGATCCATACTTTGTTGCATCTCAGCTTCAGAGGCTGCATTGAGTGCACAGTCATCTGCAAACAGAAAATCATGCACCAACACTCCCCTCCACTTTGGTCTTGGCTTGTAACCCTTTCCGGTTAAGTGAGGCAGAGTTGCATGAAGGCCTCACTGTCTCCTCCAGAGTCATCATACTCTAGTGGCAGGACAGAATCAAGACAACTGTGGATGGCCCAGGATGCAGTGGATGACCTTGACGTCTTTGATGTCTAACCAAGGTCTAAGCACTCCACAGCACCTGTTTCTGCTGCCTTCATGGCTCTGGGATCATCTGCCCATTCCATCAGGGGAAGTCTTCACATGCTTGGGGTAGACACCCTCCTAACCCACCAATGGGTTTGAGACTCCTTGATTACCTTCAACCTGGTTTAGCTCATCTGCCAAAAAAAAAGCTCATATGCTTCCTTGTAAATTTTCTTTTGTTCTCTACTGTGCTTTTTATTTTGTTCTCTTTCTCCTCTTCTTCCACCCCTCTACAATTAAATGCAGATATATTTATATATAGTTACATATACATACATATATACACATATATACACATATAGACACATACACACTACATATACATACCTGCATTTATTATCATACATATGCATATAAACATATGTAGACATATTCATACTCATATGTAGACATATTCATTTATATGCATCTATGTAAGACCGTACTATTTGTCCTATTTCTCTCCAGATCAATTTTTGTTTTATTTTATTTTCAAATATTATTTTTAGTTACTTATTTTTTAAGTTTTTGACTAGGTAAAGAAGCTATTCTCCCCCTCAAATTTTATTAAGCCTTAATCACCGAATGGGTATTGCCTCCTGTTGAAGACCTTAGCTTGAAAAGGTCAAGGTCTCCCACTGCATCTGGGGCCATCTCCAGTTGTTCTGATCTATATGTGGCCATTGGAACCAGATGGCTCAGGAGGATAAAATGAGGCTGGTGGATCTACACAAATCTCCGTCACTAAAATCCAGTTGCATGCATGGCATCACCTCCCTGATGTCATGGTCTTCTTTGAGTACACAGGACAAACAACAACAACAGTTTAGAAGACTTAAATGCTACTCTCAGTCTGGAACTGAATAGTTTTATTTGGTCTTCTAATTGCTATCACCTCACCCCAAACACATACGCACACAATATTTCTAAACGTGTTTATCCTTTTTTCTCTTGTGAATAAACTTTGGAATATACACTTTTTATAGTGTAAAGAGAAGCTGATTCTAGAAGTAGATACAAAGAAATAATAGCTAGCACTTAACCATTCTTTTCCTGGTTATGTTTCTGACTCTCTAGACTTTATTCAATTGCCTTCTCACTTTGCAACATCCGTTTTTCATGCCAGCTCCTTTCTCTCATTGGTGAGTTCCTTTCAGAGGCCTCTATTTTGGGGAGGCCATACTTTATTCTCTTCCCAACTTCCCTGAACTTCACTCCTATGGCCCCATATAGGTACCTTCTCCCACCTCTTCTAACTCCCTTTTATGGGTGGTATTCCCCCAATAGAATGTAAGCTTCTTGCAAGCAATAACTATCAGATAGATAGATAGATAGATAGATAGATAGATAGATAGATAAATAGATAGATAGATAGATAGATAGATAGATAGATAGATAGATAGATATCCCCAGCACTATGCCTGTCGCAGAGTAAACAGTGGATAAACGCTCACTGTATTGTCTGCCTGACCTCCTACCTATCTCATTTTATCCTCTCAACAACCCTATGAAGTGGATGATGGTATTATTTTCATTTTATAGATGAAGATACCAAGGCTGACAGAGGTTAAGTGACTTACAGGGTCACCTGGCTAGTAGGTATATGATTCAGGATTTGAATTCAGGTCTTCCTGACTCCAAATCCAGAACTCTAGACACTGTCATCCAGCTGTCTAACAGTAGTAATAGTAGGAATAGTGGTGGCAAATCTCTGAATACAAGGGGTCAGTCTAGCTGAGGAACCTAGAGAAGATCTGCAACTCCGTCTTGAGACAGTATTCAGGCATCAAATTAAGTTTAGAAAGAAGTAAAAGAAACCCTAGATAATGGTACCTAGATCTTAATCCAAAAAGGCCAGCCTTGGGAAGATAATTAGTTTCAGCATACATAAAGATTTACTTCTGGGGGCGGCTAGGTGGCGCAGTGAATAGAGCGCCGGCCCTGGAATCAGAAGGACCTGAGTTTGGAGCCGGCCTCCGACACTTAATCCACACAAACAAAAACCTAGCCGTGTAACCTTGGGCAAGTTACTTAACCCCAATTGCTTTAAAAAATAAATAAATAAAATTAAAAAAAAAAAGATTTACTTCTGAGATAGTTAAGGAAAGTTTTATTATCCCCTTTTGACTGATGAAGAAACTGAGACTCAGAAAGGCACCAGTGAGTACCCAAATTACTCTAACACAATAAGCCAGCACTAGAACTAAGACTAGAACCCATGTCTTTTGATTTAAGATCCAAGGTACTTCCCACTATGTTATACTCAAAGTTCTCTTTTCTGAGTGCTTGGGACTTCTATTTATGGGTTAATTAATCTGTCACCCAGTGTGAACAAATCCCTTGAGTACTTCAAATTCAGAGGATGCCTAAGGCATCTAGAACATTGGAAGTCCAGGGATAGGTTAACCATGAGCAATGGTGGCAGCTGTTTCTTACTCATTGTTGGGTGTGCATCAGTTTCTTTGTCATGGTGTGGGAAACTGGTTTACGCAGTATGTTGTAAGTCTCACCCATACAGATGCCTTGTAGGGCAGAGATGATATCTAACAGTCATAGGGACTGGACTTGATATCTCACTGAGCAGAGAAATCCTAGGTAAGGAAATTCCCTCTACTAAGGCAGGTAGGTACCTTCTCTAAAAATTATAGGGTTGCCTAGAGAAGAGGTATAAAACATGCTGCCATGACTTAACAGTGTTACCTGAACCATATTAAAATGTAACTGGGAAATATTTAACAAAATGAATAAAAATATGATAAAACAGATATTGCATATGGCCCCCCAGGGATCCTTATATACAGTTTAGTTGCTCACTTCTATTTGAATTTGATACCACTTGGTTTAGAGCACTGAAAGGTTAAGTGATTTGCGCAGAATTACAAAGCCAACATATGTAAGAAGGGCTTAAACCCAGGTCTTCCTGGCTTTGGGGCAAGCTCTCTCACCATGATGCCAAGCAGCCTTTATGATATCTAGCCTGTCCCTTCAGTTCCCCAACAGTACCAATCACAGGCTTTTGTGCACAGTGGGTGCTCAATCAACCCTGCAAACTAACTATTTTCTCGCCTACTCCTTCCCCAGACTGTGTTCCACCGTTTAATTTTTGGAGATGACATTTAAATCATTCCCATCGGAGATGGGGGTGGGCAGGGGATGGGCCAGATCTTTGATTCAGCTCAGAAGGTGAGGAGACATCTTTCTAAAGGTGAAGTGATAGGCAATTGGCAAAAACACACCATGATATGGTCCATACTCTTCAGGGCTGTCCACTCATTGGCCTTTCGGTTGATTTTTTCCCCTTCTCAACTTTCAGACACTCATCTGCAACGTGACAGCAATTTGCTCCCCTCTCTGCAGAAGAAGCCTATTTTTAGTTTTTAACCCACCACGTGAATGAAGGCAAGTTATCAATAGCAGCAGAAGATGTCTTTCTTTCTATCTCTCTCTTTTTATGGCTTTGAGACCTGTACAATCTGCGCTCGTTAAATTCTGCCAAAAAATATTCTTATTACTATAAACTCCTCAGTCTGTGACTTTAGCATAGTAGCAGCCTTGCCAGCTCTCAAGACAGTCGGGCACAAAGCATCCCCAAGGCAATAATCTAACGTCCTTTGCTGGGGCATCTGGCAGAGAGAATTGTAACCGAAACCAATCTGGCCAACAGAATAGATCCGTGATCAAGCTAAACAGATGAAAGATGGGAACAAGGAGGGAGACATAACAAGTCAATGGTAAAGGAGATGAGCTTTTAGATATGATTTAAAGAAGTCAGGAAGTTGGCAAAGAGGAGAAATAGAGGATCCCCAAGAAGAGATGAGACATTAGAGTGGGCAGAGGGGGTCTCTTGAATCATCAATATAGAGATTAAGAATCATAGAAGCAGTTGGAAGGGGTCACAATAGCCATCTAGGTCAACTCATACCTCAGCATTTTTTTCTAACATTAGACAGCCTTTGCTTTGCTGCTATAAGGGGGGAACCACCGCCTCTTAAGGTCACCTATTCTACTTTTGGACAGCTCCACTTGTCATGAAGTTTTTCATCATGTCAAACTTAAATTTACTTCTTTGCAACTTCCATCATTGTTCCTAGTTCCGTCCTCTGGAGCCAAACAGAATAATTCTAATCCCTCCAAACCCTTCAAATGCTTGAAGGTATTTTGTATCATGCTCTCTCCTCCCTGCCACTCCTGTCCCACCCTACCACACACAGACATAATGCTTCTCTTCTATGTGTGGGACATCCTCAACTCCTTCAAATGTTATGATATGAATATAGGTACCTTCCTCATTTTGATTGTCCTCCTACAGACTCTTCAGTCTATCAACGTTCTTCCTAAAATGTGGTGCTCACAACTGAAGACAATTTTCCAGATGTCTCACTCGTCAATCAGTTGATCAATAAACATTTAATAAACAATAAGTCATCACTAAGTGCCAAACACTATGCTAAACCTAGGTATACAAATACAAATAAAAACAAAGACAGTCTCTGTTCCCAGGGAACATAAAATCTAAAAGGGAAAAACAAAACAAAAGAAAGATAAAAAAGAGGATGGGAAGGTAACCTGCACAGGGGCATGATGGAAAATCCAAAGTCCAAAATGAATGCAGCTGGGTAGGAAATGAGAAGCCGTCACCAGGACAAAGACCATCACCTCTTTACACCTGCCTCCCTTAATGCAACCTAAGATAGCAATGCCATATCTCACCACTGAGTCATACTAAGTTGGTAGTCCACTAAACCCTGCCCCTAGATTTTTTCAGATGAATAGATAGTCTAACCATGCCTCCTCCATCTTATTATTATAGAATTGATTTTTTGTGTTTTGTTTTGTTTTTGTTTTTTGGAGGGAGAGGACAGGGCAATTGTGGTTAAGTGACTTGCCCAAGGTCCCAGGGCTAGTAAGTGTTAAGTGTCTGAGGTCAAATTTGAACTCAGGTCCTCCTGACTCCAGGGCCGGTGCTCTATTCACTGTGCCACCTAGCTGCCCCTGGAATTGATTTTTTAAGCCAAATTTAAAACTTTACATTTATCCCTTTAAAAAATCCATCTTATCATATTCAGACCAGAACTCAGTCAATATCCTTTTGGATCATAAAAGAGTTAGTTCCAAATTCTGATTTCCCTTCACTGAACCAGCACCTCCCAATCACAGCCATCAAGGGGCATGTGATTTTCTTATGACTTTTCCTTCTCTTGTAGTATATAATCATGGAATATTAGGACTGGAAGGTAGCCTAACTGTCATCTGGTACACCCCTCTCATTTTACAGGTGAGGAAATTGAGGCCTAGAAAGGTAAATGACTTACCCAAAGTCACACAGCTAATAAGTAGCAAAGCCCAAGCTCAAAGCCAGGCCTTTTGCCTGCAATTCCAATATCCTTTCTCCTATATACTACCTAGTAGGTGCTCAACAATTATTTATTTCAATTCAGTACTTGTCAAGCACTTTCTATAACAACATTGTAGAACATAACTATTTGCTTTCAAGGCTTACAAAGCATTTTCCTTACACCAATTCTTGGAAGTAAGATACTACTTATTTTCATCATCCCCATTTTAGAGATGAAGAAACTGAGACTCAAAAAGTTAAATGACCTGTAGAAGGTCACAGAGGAAAGTATCAGAGTTAGGACTTGAATTCAACTCTTCTGATTTCAAAATCAGTGTTCTTACCATTACAATGGGCTGCTACTAAGTGCTGAGTCATCTCCTAGAAAGAACATAGATAGGCAATGCATCTCATTTGGTTCACCAATGATGAAGAAACATGCAAATGAACATAATTTAGAATAAACCACTGTTTGGAAGTGTTAGGGAGATAGAAAGGAAGAGAATCATCAATGTAGGGTGGGTGAATCAGGCCAGGCTTCCTGGAAGATGAGTTTTGAGCTGATTTTTGAAGGACATGGATTGATGGAGTACAGGTAGTTTCCCTAAATCAGGAGTTAGGGATGTTGCATATCCCTAAGGTTCTGATCTTTCTGTAAAGGTAAGCATTCCAGAACATTCTGCAAGATTGTTTTGGATAAGGAGTAGAGGGGAGGATTTATTTTTTGTGGCTTTATGGTCTAGTGAGAATGAGAGGGGGAGACAGAGAGAGATAGAAGGAGGAGAGAGAGAGAAAGTGAGAGAGAGAGAGAGAGAGAGAGAGAGAGAGACAGAGAGAGAGAGACAGAGAGAGAGAGACAGAGAGAGAGAGAGAGAGAGAGAGAGAGAGAGAGAGAGAGTTTGGAGGGTAAGGAGAAGGAAAGACAGATTGGGATAGTTTAATTTTAACTCTGTCAGAGCAAAACAATGTAGGCTGAGAACAGCCCATTGCCCTCCTCAGCAGTGAGCCGAACTGCAGAGCCCGATAACAGGAGAAGAAAGAAGAGAGCACAAATAAAAATAAAATAGCAGAGAAAGATTAAACATGCAGTAAGGAAAAGACCCAGAAACAAACCAGGTATTATACCAGCAACAACAAAGTGCGAAATACTGTTCCAGCAGCTCCAGCCACCACAGCCCACCAGCAGGCTCTTGGAGAAGGCTACACTAATTACCTCTTCTTTCTTCCCCAGTGAATGACAGCTGTAGAAATAACAAAGGCCAATCATTTGCCACTGAGTTAAATGAAAAACATCCAAACTGGCTTCCATTGACAGAGCTGAAAGCCTTGGCCCCTCATACATGAAAACATACCCCCACCTCCTCTGTTAATTCTGTAGCCTCCATTTATCTGGAAAATAAAGGAATAAAATTAATAGAGTGAGACCTATACTTGGGGTGCTTTATTACTCTCTTGCAAGTGTGTTTGGGTGAAGGATTAGGGCGTCCCAGGGGTAGAGAGCAAAATATCAAAATAGCTCAGGGATTGGTCACCTGGACATCTGATACTCCCCAAGGAGTCACATATAATTTAATTCCACCTATATGCATTGGGCAATTAATTGTGTGCCTAGCATCCAGGTGAGGAGATCAGAAGAAGACACAGAGTCTATCCTTATGTTGCTCATGTACAGTGGAAAGAACAGCAGCCCTAGAGTCAAGAGGACATTAGTTTAATTCCTGTCTCTAATGCTTTTATGATTCCACTATCTGTATGACTGTAGGCAAGTTATTTAACCTTCAATTCCCTACTCTGTAAAATGAGGCAATTGGGCTAGTTTTTTCTGTGATAGATCTATGATCCTATAATATATAAATAGTATATTATATATTATAATAATATAATATATAATACATAATATCATATATAAATAATACATAAAGAAAGTAAAAACGACTGATACACATGAAACATGTGCCTTTGGGAACTCACTGTGAATAGATGTGATCAAAGGTTTCATGCAGGAGGTGTGGCTATCACTGAGACTTAAAAAAATGCCTTGTGAACCTTAATGGGGGAGAGGAGAAAGAAAGAGAAGTAATGGCTGGAGTCCCTACAAGGCTGACCTTGGTGCAGCCTCACTTTCCAACAGTGAAGGGACGGCTCTGTATAGCTGATTGCCCCACGCTTCCAGTATGGTTTTGTATGGTTTTCAATCTGGGGTGAAAAATCTCACATAGCAGCCATTTTCTTCTCTTCCTCTTCTCTGACTTCAAGATTTGGGACTGATCTAGTTGCTACCTTACAGACATATGATCAGCATGTGCAGGTACTGTTGACATGATACAATCAACAAACAGAAAAGTAGATTTATTTGAGCTTTGGGGCTGTTCCATTAGAGCCCATCCTTTCATGTTTCTATTCTTGCTTCTCCAGTTCTCTGCCCAGGGTCACATAGCTGCTTTACTAAGTGTCAGAGTCTGGACTATACTAAATAATAACTAACATTCATATAACTCTTTAAAGTTTGCAGGTCACTTTAGATATGTAGTGGGGGACGGGATATGTAGTAGGCAAACATGAGCCCTATACTCCCAGTATTCACAACTTGCTCTGTCTGCTGCCAAAACCCACGGGGAGACTTGGTGAGTCTATTTCAAAAAGTGTAGGATGACAATACAGGGGGCCTACTCTTCATTTCAAAGCATGTTATTCTCTGAATGTAATTATTCTATATCTGTTTCCTGTCTGATTAACTTTAGTAATAAAAAAGACTTTTGATTGGCTGGTGAGCCAGAACTGGGTGTGTATTCAAAAGGTACTAATCAGTCAAAGCAAGTCTTTGTGTGTTTGTGTATGTGTGTGTGTCTCTTTGTGTGTCTCTGTCTCTCTTTCCCTCCCTCTCTCTCCTTCTCCCTATCCCTCTCTCTCCCTCTCCCTCTCCCCCCTCTCTGTCTTTGTCACTCTGTCTCTCTCCTTGTCTCTCTCTGTCTCTTTGTCTCCTTCCCTCCTGCCCTCTCTCTTTCTCTCTCTCTCTGTCTGTCTCTCTCTGTGTCTCTGTCTCTGTATCTCTCTTTAAACCCCTTCTGCCTTTGTGGTCCTAGTCCAAGTGCTAGTAGCTTTATACATGTTAGGCACTAAAAAGCATTTAATCTAATTTAATTTAATAATCAGGGTTTTGTTTGGAGGTTTTTTTTCTCTCCTTGACAAAAGTGGATACTGGGAGAAGGCAGGAGGTTCATTCACCTACTTACCCATGTACTACTAACTCATCCTCTACCATGAACACAAATTAAAAAATACTAGAGAGGAGAGTTGCCTTCACCCTACCGGGCCACCCAGCACCCTAAAGGACAAGTTTGTACCTAAGTGTTCCTTTTTCCTAGGTGGTCGCCTTACTCAGCTCCTGTCCTACTGATTGGTTTAGACTCCAGGATAACAAGGCCTTCCCCCACATTTCTCTCTGCTTCTGGGAATTAATAATACGTCTTCCAGAGCAGAATTGGCTTCTGTCCATTGATTCAGCCAGTGTTCTTTTGTATTCACAGGGCTTTCTTGATGCTTCTGTTTTCATTCCCTTCCTATCTATAAAGATATAGAGAGTTCCAAACCACAGAGTGTTACAGATCTTGGGTCAAATATGCATAGAATACATGCTTCCAGAGTAGGAGGAAGTAAGTTCTGCAAAAAAGAATACGGTGTCAAGAAAAGAAGTAAAAAATGTCTGCATCAGAGTTCCCCAAATGTTTCTGTTCAAGAGTCCCCTTGATACTTGAGTCAATTTAAAGGATCCTTTCTCATAGGGATCAGTTTGCTTCTGGAAGCCTTTACCTGACCATGTCCTGATCTCTGGCCCCATCCCAGTCTAAAGTCTGATTCTTGCCACAGACTGACACTCCCCTCACACACCAGAAAAAGATGGAACTCTAACATTGGTCATACATTTATCCCTGACCCCACCTCCCAAGGGTAAGAAACCATGACCCTTTTGGCCCTTAATAGAACTTTCTTTACTAAATGCAGCTAAGTGGGCAATGTACTCACAGGTCAGATGCCTTTCTAGTTCTCCACACACACAAGTCAATAACAAAAATAATAACCAACACTTTTATAGTCCTTTAACGTGTGTGTATACACACACACATTAGGTATATATATTTATACATATATACATTTATACATACATATATATATGTATGTATGTATATAGTGTGTATGTCTCACAATATCCCTGTGAGATAAATACTAGAGGTCTTAATATATACACTTTACAAATGAGGAAACTGAAGTTCAAAGAGATAAATAACTTGCCCATGATCACAGAGCCACTGTGATTTCAGACATTGTGATTCAAACCCAGGCTGTCCATCTATGTGCCTCTCATTTCATAGTGTGTTTGCCTTCAGCCTAATCTTTAACTCCTTTGAGAAGAGGATTGGTACCCTCCACTCAATGATAGTCTCACACCTAGAAAAACCACCCTTGATATCCCAATGATTCTGAACCCCTTTAGACCATCATCCAAATCACATTCTCTACACCCACTAATTCTTTCTTTTTTTTTTTTTTTGCTTTTTTGGAGGGCAATTGAGTTTAAGTAACTTGCCCAAGGTCACACGGCTAGGTTTTTGTTTGTATGTGCGTTAAGTGTCTGAGGCTGGATTCAAACTCAGGTCCTTCTGACTCCAGGGTCAGCGCTCTACTCACTGCGCCACCTAGCTGCCCCCATTAATTCTTTTTTTTTTTTTTAAAACAAATGCTTTATTAACTTCTGTTTTACATCATTCATTTCCGCCAGATTTTGAGTTACAATCATTTTCCCCCCATTATTCCCCTACCCAACCTCCCAGAGTAGTAGTCCCACAAGATATTGCTTCCTCCAATCTGCTCTCTCCCATACCCCCATCGACTTTTCCATTAGAGGAAGGTGAATCTTTGTGTCCCAATGCCTGCACATCTTATCTCCCTATTACAAGCAAAAGAGTATTAATAATAGTATTTATATATATTTGAAACATTTAATGTTACAACCTCAAATTTCAGATCCATTTCCTTCCTCCCTTGTCACCCATTCTCTCTTGGGAGATAAGTAATTCAGTATATGTTGTACATGTCTAGCTATGCAAAACATTATCATAGTAGATATATTGTACTAGGCTGCTTATAATTCCCTCCCACTCATCCCACCCCCCACCTGGTCCATTCCCTACATGATCCTGTCCCTCTTCTATAGTGGGTACTTCCAACCTCCCTCACCCCAAGGATGCCCTCCCATCCATCATCCCTCCTCTCATCCCCCTTCCCCCTATCCTGCTGCAGGTTGAGATATCCCATTTAGTATGTATGTCATTTTCTCCCTGAACCAAATTCAGTGTGAATGTGGTTTTGCCTTTTTAGCCTTCCTTATTCTTCCCCTCCTTTGCAACCACGTCTCCTTGCTTCTTCTACATGGGATAGTTTACCCTACCCTGTCTCTCCCCATCTCCTCTTGCCACTTTCCTCTCTCACCTCATAATTTCATCCCTTGAGTATTCTCCCTTCCCAACAAATTCAACCTATGCCCTCTATCCATATATAACTGTAACCATATACACACACATTCACATTCCATATGTATTCATATGACCACACCCCCTTCTTCCATTATTTTCATAGTGAGAAAGATATCATCAGTCACAGTTATTGCTTTTCCATATAGGAATGAAAATAGTTCAACTTTGATAAGTTCCCCTTGATCTCTCTTCCCTGATTACCTTCTCAGGCATCTCTTCCTTCCTGTGTCTGGATATCAAATTTTCTATTCAATTCTGGTTTTTTCCTCAAGAATGCTTGAAAGTCCTCTATTCCACTGAATGACCATATTTTCCCCTGAAACAAAATACTCAGTTTTGCTGGGTAGGTGACCCTTGGGTTCATTCCCAGTTCTTTTGCCCTCTGGAATATCATATTCCATGCCCTTCTGTCCCTCAGTGTAGAAGCTGCCAGGTCCTGGGCTATTCTGATTGTGTTTCCACAATATTGAAATTGTTTCTTCCTGGCTGCTTGTAGTATTTTCTCCTTGATCTGGGGATTCTGGAACCTGGCTATAATATTCCTGGGAGTTTTCTTTTTGGGATCTTTTTCAGGAGGTGATCGGTGGATTCTTTCAACCTCTATTTTGCCCTCTGGATCTAAAACATCAGGGCAGTTTTCCTTGAGAATTTCTTGAAGGGTGATTTCTAGGTTCTTTCCTTGATCATGGCTTTCAGGTAGTCCAATAATTTTTAAATTGTCTCTCCTGGATCTATTTTCCAGGTCAGTGGTTTTTCCCATGAGATATTTCACATTGCCTTCTAATCTTTCATTTGTTTGGATCTGCTTAACAGCATCTTGATTTC
Source organism: Gymnobelideus leadbeateri (assembly GCA_011680675.1). Taxonomy (NCBI): domain Eukaryota; kingdom Metazoa; phylum Chordata; class Mammalia; order Diprotodontia; family Petauridae; genus Gymnobelideus; species Gymnobelideus leadbeateri. The sequence continues at coordinate 181,926 of WOXC01003811.1, forward strand.
TCATAAAGTCACTAGCTTCCATTTGCTCCAGTCTAACTCTGAAGGAATGAATCTCCTCAGTGAACTTTTGAGATTCTTTTTCCATCTGGCAAATTCGACTTTTTAAGGCATTCTTCTCCTCATTGCCCTTTTGGGCCTCCTTTGCCATTTGAGTTAGTCTATTTTTTAAGGTGTTGTTTTCCTCAGTCAGGCTGTTGACCCTCATTTCATACTTTTCCTGCATCCTTCTCATTTCTCTTTCTAATTTTTCCTCCACTTCTCTTATTTGATTTTTAAAGTCCTTCTTAAGGTCCTCTATGGCCTGCAACCCACTCATGTTTTCCCCTGGGGCTTTTGGAGCAGGACTTCTGACCTCACAGTCCTTTTCCGCTCTATGCCCCCAAAATAGGAGTCTAGGGTTGCATTTTTCTGTTTCCTTTGCCTTGGCATGTTGCCACTTAATTGCTTGACTTTTGGGCTTGTTGCCACACTATGGCTTTAAGGCCAGATAGAGGAATTTTCGTCCCGAACGTGTGGGGGGCAACTTCCGTTTCTGGCAAGCTGTAAACCCACCCACGACTTCCACCCTAGATCACAATCCAGATCCAGGGAGGTTAAAGCAAGAGCGATTACCCCCCAAGACTGATCGCTGGATCTCCCCACGATTTGTAGGCTGGGAGCCGGAGCTGCCTCTGAAAACTACAAAATGGAGTGTCTCCTCAGCAGCTTCTAGCCCCCAGGGGAGGGAGCTGACGCATTCCCCAAATACAGGTCCCAAAGACCATAGGACACTAACCTCTTACTTTGTCCTAGGCATGTCTATGTTGATAATTCTGGAGTCGCCACAGCTCCTGGTGTTCTGGGGTTCCTCCAGCCGGCTGCTGGCCCTGCCGCCCTGGGGCTAAAACCTCGGCTCACGCGGACCTGGGCTCGGCTCCGGCTCCTGCGCTCTGCGCTCTGCGCGCTGCCAGGTCCCAGACCTCTGCTCTGGTCCTTCCTGCAGGGCTGCTGGGCTGTCCTCAGCGGGAGGTTAGCTTCTCTGTGTCGTTCTGTGGGTGCTGGGGCTCCAGAAGTTGTTCAGAGTCCCCTTTTACATAGTTTGGGGGGAATCTGGGGGCAGAGAGGCTTGGAAGAGCTGTTTCTACTCTGCCATCTTGGCTCTGCCCCCCCCCATTAATTCTTTATTTCTATTACCCTCAGCTTTCCCACCTGTAAAACCATGCATGAGCAGCTTTCCAGAGGACTGCTGCTGTGAACAGCTTTCAAGGTTCTGATTACACAGTATAGCAAACTTTCTATTTATTCAATAACAAATCAGAGCAAAACATTCACAGAAAATCAAGGTACAGCATTCACAATGTTACAACTCATCACAGAAAATCAAAATACAGCATTCACCATGTCACAACTCAACAACTTATCACTAAAATGGCCAAATAGTTTTCGCCAAAGTGGTCACATAGTTTTAAACAAAGTACACTCATTTAGTCAATCACAAAATCCTTAATTCAATCACAAAGTACAAAAGTCAAAGTTCTCTACCCCTAGGTCATAGTAAATCATAATCTTCTCAGTCAGTACACAGTATCTAAGTAAAGTCTTCTTTCAGTTTGATTCAAGGCTGACTGTCAGCTTCCATGGTTCCTCTTCCATGGTCCCAGCTCCAACTGTCACCTGGGTTCAAAGGCAGGCAGTTCCCAGTTACTTTTCCAGCTCCTTGTCCAGTTTTTTATCTAGTTCCCATTCCATATTGGAGTTCACAGTGTCCAGTTCACCTCAAGTCCTTCACAGTTCCTATTTCTGAGAAGACAAAGCTTGACAGAGCCACAATAATATTCATATACAATGCTGGCACCATCATCAATTCACTATCTGCCTGTGAAATCAACCCAGACCCACCAACAAGGTCTGAGAATTCAACACAAATCATCAACATAGAAATCAACATAGGGTCGGCTAGGTGGCGCAGTGAGTAGAGTGTCAGCCCTGGAGTCAGAAGGACCTGAGTTCGGATCCGACCTCAGACACTTAATGCACACACAAACAAAAACCTAGCCGTGTGACCTTGGGCAAGTTACTTAACCCCAATTGCCCTCCAAAAAGCAAAAAAAAAAAAAAGAAAGAAAGAAATCAACATAGACCCACAAACAAGGTCCAAGAGCTCAGCACAAATCATCAGTAAAGTCCCAAGACCTCCATAATCCTCCTCTAGGACTTCTTTAAACATACAACCAGAAAATCCTCTTTCAGGGCTTCCAGTAAGGTCGCAGGGCTTCTGTACAAAGTATCACAAACATTAACATAGACAGAGCAGACAAACAGAGTGCCAGGATACCACAAGTTTTCTCCTTTTTGACTCTGATACCACAAGAGTCCTCTTCTCAGTTCTGCTGTCTCTAGCTTGGGCTTCTCCTTATATATGATCATTAGCTCCTCCCCTTCCTGTTGCAGGAGTTCTTGAGTTCTAGGGTTCACAAGTTGTGGGGTTCATACATTCTGTTTCTTAACAGACTTGATACAAGGCTCAAAAGAAACTTGAACTGAAACAAGGTGTTAATTTAATAGCTGAAACAAGGTGTGAACAACTTCTATGCTTGCCATTACACCACCTTAAAATTTCAACCAAGCGCCATCCAGTCCTTCCACTTTGCCTTGTAGAATGCCTGTTCTATAGACAACAAACTTCCCTTCAACCTAAATCTTTTCCTCTGCCACTTCTTCCATCTACTAGCTCTTACTGAAACCTGGCTCCCTTTGGATGACACAGCATCCCTGACCACCCTTCCCAGTATTGACTGTACCTTCACTCACTGGTGGAGGCAGGGAATTGGGCTACTCTCTACTCCCCATTGCTACTTCCAGGTTCTCCCCCTATCTTCATCACTTAATAAACTCTCCTCCTCTGAGAGGCTACTCATTTCTACCATGAAATCCAAATCCTGGTATCTTTTGTCTACAGACCTCCAGGTTACTCCCCTTCCTTCCTCAATGAGGTTTGTATCTGATTATCTTTCTCTCCTCCTTAACTCCTGTCCTTATATTAAAGTACTTCAACATATATATTGACTTGCCCTCAAACACCTTAATTATTCAGTCCTCAACCTACTTTCTTCCCATGAGCTACTCTTCCATCCCACCTCAGTTACACATAAAGATGATCATTCCCCTGATCTTGCCACCACATACTAATGTACTACCTCCATGTTCAAGAATTCCAAAATCCCTTTATCTGATCATCATCTATTGGTTTTTCACCTCTCCCTCTTCCTTCTCTTACAAAACCCTAATATTTGTCGGACCCCTTAATTCTCTCTCATGTTATCTCCCCTGAACTGTTGTTCAGTCATTTCAGTTGTATCCAACTCTCTTTGGCCTCATTTGGGGTTTTCTTGGCAAAGCTACTGGAGTGGTCTGTCATTTCCTTCTCCAGCTCATTTTTAAGATGAGGAAACTGAGGCCAACAAAGTTAAGTGATTTGCCCAGTCACACAGCTAGTAAGTATCTGAATTAACCCTGAACTAACCATTCTCTTTTCCCCATCTTGATCTCTTAGTGAACCAATTCAACTGTCCAAGCCACTGAACCAATACACTGTCCTCCTCTCTTGAATCCCTAGCCCCTGTAACATATACCTTCCCAAGTCTCAGCCTTGGATTATTCCCACCATTTCACTCTTATACACATACTGCTAGATGAAGATAGAGAATATCATGCAACAGTTCTGATTAGGTCCACAGCCTTAACTGGGCCCTTACTGCCCCTAGGCAATCCTGTTATACCTGCCTTATCAACTCATTATCCTACTATCTATAGTGACTCTTCCAAAGTTTTTCATCCCTCCTCAAACCTCTCAGGTCTCTCCTTACTCTATAATAAATCTCTCCCATTTGTCTACTATAGCATCTTAAATTTCCAGTAATGGAGTTATATCTTTGGATTAAGAGATTATCTGCAGAAGGATAGTGTTAAGATTCAGATCTGTAACTTATGAGAAATGAAATCTTACGCTCCCACTTACAGGTTGGCAAAGACAAATTTATTGTAAATTAGCTGTTATTTGGGAGAAAATAGGGGAAGGACCCGTGGGCATGGTTCTGTAAATATTATGGAACCGATGGCACTGTATAATGAGGGTAAGCACCACAATGGGAAGGGATCTTCTACAGCTAAAGGAACCCTGAGAACCTGGGATGGAGGAGTATACTGATAGGTACAAGCAAATTGTTTTCTGCTACACAGATGCACAGAAAAAATACTGGTGTTGTGATGAAAGTTGAATGGGGAGAAAAAAGTCAATAATCAAAAAACACTTATTAAGGACTTATTATGTGCTAGGCACTGTGCTAAGTACTAGGGATGAAAAAAGAGGCAAAGGACAGTCCCTGGTTTCCAGGAGTTCACAGTCTATTGCAAGCCTTTTGGTATTTTCTTCCCTTTGTAACAGTGACACTGGAAAACAAAACCCCTTCTTTCTCCTCATTATATGGTAGCCCAGTGCAATGGAAAGAGCACTGGCTCTGGAGTCAGAGGACTTGGGTTCAAATTCTGCTTCTAATAGTTACTATTTACTTTGTGCAAGTCACTTAACCTCCCTGAGCCTTAGTTAACTCAGCTACAAAATGAGGGTGTTGGACTAAATGGCCTCTGAGGTCCCTTCTAGTTCTAGTCTAGATCAATGATCCTTCCTCTGTGATTCTTATGTTATACCTTTCTTTGCTTCTCTATCACTGTTCACCTCTTTTTCCACCTTTTGCTCTGTGTATCTTTCTTTTATTCAGTCTCTACCTCAACTTCCCATTTGTGATCCAGAGACTCTCCTTCTTTGTCTAATGAGGGTTTATGAGGCTATTTTAAAGATAGCTTATTGGGAGAAGAGATTAGAAGGATTCCAAAATACTAATTATCATGCAACTAAAATGTCAAGAAGTCAGGAGACATGTCCTGTGGTGACTTTGAGGATCAAGTATCCACTTCAACACCCACTGTAGTACTGAGTCCATCTCTGTGTAATAAAAGCTCTCTGGAGGTGGGGTGATCTCAGCCTCCAACAGTTCTGTCCCTGGGCTTATTGGGCCTATCCCCTTCAGAGAGAGAGGAGAGAGAGCTCCAGGGCTCAGTGTGTTTCTCAAAGGCAGGGACAGCAAAGACCCTTTGCAGTCTCTTTAAAGCCAAACCACACTTAGCAATCAGATTCCCTTTTGCTGTGGTCTAAGTCCAATTACTAACTGTACCATACATGTGCCTGTCTGGCTCCTAGGAGGTGGGTGTGATTGCTAGATACCACAATAATTAGAGATGATTTCAAGAAGCTCAGGGTTGCCTCAAGTCTCTACAACTGACTGAACGACTAAGAAGGGCGATATCCTGTTAGTGGCTGTTTTCTTGGGGGAATTGTTCTTCCCTCCCCACATCCCCTATGTCTGATTCAACATGCTTAGCTTCATCTCTTCCCTGGTGCACACCTCCATTTGCTTAATGGTGTGTCCTTGGAGGATTGAGCCTTACTGGAATTTCAGCAGAGAATGGGATGTAGTTTCCCCAAGGTGTACTTAAGAGCCACATCCCTGAAGGCTTTGAAACAATTCATTCATTCATTCAACAAATACTTGGCCCTTAGGGAGATACAATATTTTAATAAGATATGGTCCAGATTCTCATGGAACTTAACATCTAATAAGGGGATAAGACATAAACCCAAGTAACCATAATATATAATAGTACATGTTAAGTGCATTAGAGAAATAGAAAACAATGATCTGAGTGGGAAGATTATTACTAGCAAGAGGGATCAGGGAAGGCTTCATGGAGGAAGAAATATTGGAGTTGTTCTTTCATGAAAGAGTAAGAAGAATTCAACAGGTAAACAGGGTGAACAAGGCAGTTCCAGGCATATGAATATAGGAAATAGCATAAGCAATAGCACAGAGATGGGCCTCACGATGCAGGAGTAGTCTAATGTGGATGGGGTGTAGCTTATGTGAAAGGAAGTAATATGACCAGGAAAGCTGGGTAGTGTCAAGTTGTGGAAGGTGTTGAATGCCTGGCAAAGTAGTCTGAATTTTGCTCTGTAGGTGATAGGAAGCTTCTGAAGATTTTTTCTTTTTAAGAAGAGGAGTGACATGATCGGATCTATTTATAAGTATCCATAAAAAAGCCCAACTTGAAGTGAGAGAGAATAGATTCAGGAAGACCTCTTAAGAGGCTATTGCAATAGTCAGGAAATGGTAATGAGTTCCTTTCCCTAGAATAACTACAGTGGCAATAGAAAGAAGGGGATATATTTGAGAGATCTTAAGGAAGTGGAATTGACAGAATTTGTTAATTTATTGGGCATGACATGTGATGGAGAAGAAAGAATCAAAGATAACTCGAAGTTATAAATATGGGATACAGGGTGAATAATGAAGCAATATCACATGGGGAACTATGGAGGGAACTGGGTATTTTTACCCTGATGAGGAGAAGCCTTGGTGAAGGATAGGGGTTGAGGAAGGTAATGACTATATTAAACTATCTGAAGACTTTTCATAAGGAATAGTGATTATACTTGTTCTCTGTGACCTCCAGGGCAGAAGTAGGGCCAATGTGAAGAAGCATGGGAAGAAGATTTGGTATCAACATAAAGAACTAAGAATTGGAACTGTCCAACGCTAGAAAGTCTGCTTCAAGATGGAGAGTGATGATTCCTATTCCTGAAGGTGCTGAAGCAAAGTATGATTGTCAGAGGTGGGTGATGTAGAAGGGATTCCTGCTTTTAATGGGTGATTGGATTCCAGGTTGCCTGGGGTCTCTTCCTGTTTTATGACAAGTAAAATGCAAATAGGACACATTATCAAGTGATTCTAAGACTCCATGATTCAATGGAAGACAAATCAAGTCAATTGTTTGAGCTCTGGGAAATTAGCGAGCAAGCATTGAAGCTAACTCATTCTTCCCCTGAGCCTGCTAGAGGTGGATCCTGTTTCATGCAGGTTAGATTGGTCTGACTTGTTTCAGATTTGGCACAAATAATCCCCAGGGTTCAGTGGTAAGGCAGATAAACAGGTCCTACATTTACAAAGGGTGAGCATGATCATGGCTGATAAGGTTTTTCTGTTACAGAGAGGTTGGTAATAGTCTAAGTAGCTGAAGGAAGGAATTTGATTCCAATATCTAATGACCTGTCCCCTAAAGGCCATTCCCCAGGCTGTGACCATACTCTTCTCTGGAATGATCTTGAACAGAGTTGGTTAGTCCCAACCCAATCACTTCTGCTGGCTATTAGGCATCTACAAAGTTTAATTCAGTTCAAATAAACAAACATTTATTAAGTTCTCTTTGTACAGAGTGCTGTTCTAGGCCTGAGGAGATTCAAGATTTAGTTGGCACTTGCAACCTAGTAAGACACTAGCAGACATAACTATAATAGACCATAATACATAGAGAGGAACCAGAGAGTAGTATCTAGAGACCTTATTCCTCGGGAAAGAAGGCTTGGTTTCAAGTTCCAGCTCTGATACATACTGTCTGTATGACTCCAGAAAATCACTCTCAATGCCCCCCAGACAACTCTCTAAGACTAAATTGCAGAACAAACACAACTCTATAGTAATGGAGGAAATTCCCTGTACAGATAAAAGCAAAGACCTCTCTGTCTCTCTGTCTCTCTCTCTCTCTTTTTCTCTCTCTGTCTCTGTCTTTCTCTCTGTCTCTCTGTCTCTCTCTGTCTCTCTGTGTCTCTGTCTCTGTCTCAGTCTGTCTCTGTCTGTCTCTGTCTGTCTCTGTCTCTCTCTCTGTCTCTCTCTCTCTGTCTCTCTCTCTCTCTCGTGTGTTTGTGTGTGTGTGTGTGTGTGTGTGTGTGTGTGTATGTGTGTAGGGGGTAGCATTTACATTAGTCAGTAGCAGATAGATATGGATTGATTCCTCAAAGGAGTATAGGAATGGTCAGAGAGAGTACCCCCTTGGTGAGACATTACTGAGGCCTATGACTTTCTTGGCCTTCAGAAGGCAGAAGGCCCCTGCTAGAGAATGTGCTACACTGGAAGTCTGGAGAACTTAGTTCTCACCAAAGCTGTACTGCTGCCGGTTTACTTTTTGACTTCAAGCAAGTAGGTTCTTTTATTTCTCTGGACCTAACTAACCTTGCTCCCAAAGAAAAAATGGTGGCACATGAAGAAGTACTCCTTTGTCTGGAATGGGTAAAGCTTAGGCCTGCCTGGAAGCCAGGCACAAGACAAAATGGCTCCTCTAAATCTACCCCACCTTAACGCATCTGGGAAGAGATCCTTTACATCTTCTCTCTCGTTGATCTTACCAGCTTCTGTGGGTTTAATTCAATTATTATCTCTAGATGGATGACTCTCAAATCTATATATGTTGTGCACGTAGGCCTGAAACAGAAATGCCACCACTATTGCTTTACTTTTGGCTTCCTCTCAGTTTTCATATATTTTTAGTATATTCAGATCAATTCAGCGATCGTAGTAAATTGACTGTTTTGTTCCAGGTATATGATTAGCCCCAGTCTCTCTCCTGATAGCCAGTCTCACATTATCAGTTGCCTGATAGATGATTCTACTTAGGTATCTAATAGGCATGTCTAGCTCAGCTTGTCCAAAATTATAGAACTTATTAGCTTTCCCTTTCCCACCCAGAATTTGTCTATCGTCCAAAGCTCTCTATTTCTTTTGACAGCATCACCTGGTCAGTGACTTGGCTCACTCCACTCCTCACTTCCTTCCCACTCCCACCCTATCTAATCAGTTACCAAGTCTTCTCAATTCTAGCTGCATAATACCTTTTACATCAGTTCCCTTCTCTGTATTCACAAGGCAACTACCCTGGTTCAGGCCCTCAACTCTTCTTATTGGAGCTAATATAAGAGCCTCTTGATTTTCTCTCTCCACCCCCACCCCCTCCCTTTCAATACCTCCCTCCACACAGCTACCAAAACAATCTTCCCAAAGCACAAATCTGACTGTGGTACTTTCCTACTTAAGAAACTTCACTGGCTCCCAACTGCCTTAAGGATGGAATTCAAACTCTTCATTTTGATATTTAAAGCTATCTACAGTCAGACTTCTCTCTGCCTTTCCAGACAATTCACATGTCCCCCTTTCACCTATTCTACTTACCAGCCAAACCACCCTACTCACTGTCCCCAGATCGCAGTTTTATATCTGTCATCTGCATACCTTTAAAGTGGTGCTCTCCCTCATGCATGGAATGCATCCTCTCCTCAGTTTTTCGATCTAAGAATATTTAGCCTCCTTCAAGGTTCAGTTCAGATGCCATCTCTTATGGGGAACCCTAGTTGTGGGAGCTTTTTGCCTCCTCAAGTTACATTGTATTTATTTATCTGTTTCAATATTGTGTCTCTACAGTAGAATATAAACTCCTCGAAGTCAGGAACTGTTTCATTATTGCCTTTGTTCAATACCTTGAATGTAGCAGCTGTCTAATAAATACTTTGAATTAGATTGAATTGAATATACTAAAAATATATGAAATCCCAGAGGCTCTTTGAAGTTAGCCAGGAGTAAATAAAGTATCATGGTATTTCTGTCTCTTATCCCATTGCTAGGCCTATATTCACAGAATAGCCTCTTTGTTCTTCCAGTCCTTTCCTCCCTCAAACCAGCCTCTAAGGCACCTGTTGGCTTGCTCCCTCCCTCCTTACCTGTCAGTTTTTCAAATCTGAGCCTCTCACCTCCTTAAGGGAAATCTTTCTGACCTGGCAAAAGTCAATCCTCCAGCCCCAGCCTACCCAAAACAAACATCTCCCACATCCTCCCTTGCTGTGCTTCTTACTCTGTCTCCACATTGTAGTTCTACTCATTCCCTGGCTGTACCTTGGATTATTTCATCTCTACTTTTTGAATTAATATAAGTAGCATGAAATCTTCCAGTGGATATGCCATTTCCCAGACATCCAAGTGGTATTGGTAAGGTCTGCTTAGAACTGGAAGCCTTCCCCAAATCCCTCATTGACCAAGGGTTAATTCAGGTTAAGCTATCTTCTCATTAAATTCACCCCGATATCTGGGAGCTTTGGTATCTTCTCATCCCAGCAAAGAGTCATTAGAGCAGTTTTACCTAGGTTCCAGAAACAGATTCCACTGTCCCTACCTCCCCTTTAGCTTTGATTCAATCAAGTAAGTATTTACTATGTCCAGCTAAGTGCTTAACTATGACTGTATAGATGAAGCAACTCAGAACTATGCATGGAGGGAATTAACATACTTTTGATGAGGAAGACTATGTTGTTAATGCAAGAATTCTAGGATTTAGGAGCTAGAAGAGACTTCAGAGAACTAATTCAGCCTTTCCTTTTCACAAATGAGGAAACTGAGGTCCAAAGTAGAGAAATGAATTGTCCAAAGTCACACAAATAATTAGGAGCAGATCTGGGGTTGGAGAAAAAAATCTTGTATTTGGACTCAAAGGATTTGCCTTACCAAGCCACTGTCTTTGATTTCCAGTAGTGTCAATGACTACCTGTAAGACCTTGGCTAAGTCATTTAACCTCCCTGGGCCTTGGTTTTCCTCATCATAAAATGAGAACTACATTACCTCTAAGGTCCCTTCCAGCTTTAAATCTAAAATCACAGGACCCAGGTCTGCTGAGTTCTAACCCAGAATACATGGAAGTAGGAGTTCTTGCTGTTGCTGTCCAACTTAATAAACATTTATTAAGTCTTATTATGTGAATCCTTACTGTTAAAGCTTACTACTAGGGTACTGAAATCCAAAGACAAAAAGGAATTCACATTGTTTTTAGGTGGGGTAGAGATGCCAAAGGTACACAAGGAAGTAAGTACAGGTACTTTGAAACAGTACAGAAGATTAGCTACTAGGGGAATAAGGGAAGGTTTAACTGAGGAGGTGGCATCTGGGTTAAACCTGGAAGGAAAATTAGTATTCTGACCTGAGGAAATTAGAAGGGAGTGCATTTCAGGCTACAGAGACTGCTATGAGAGTACAAAGGCAAGGAGATGGATGTCAAATGTTACAGTGAAAAGAGCACTGGGCTCAGAGCCTGAGAATCAGTATGAATTCTGTCTGTGCTACCACTATTTTACTAGCCTCTATGGGCCAGAATTTCCCAATTTGTAAAATATTGGAGGTAGATGGAGGTATACTAGATAAGGTGATTTGCTGCTACAAATCCCTAAGATTTCTGTGATCCTTGGAGTCAGAAGTATGAATATGATGCCTTGAATTAAATCTACCTTACTTCCCTCTTCCCACTTGAGAGAGGGAAGGCAGTGTCTTGTAAATGGCACTGAAGTTAGAGTTGAGAAACTTGATTTCTAATCCTGACTCTGTTACATAATAGCTGTGTGCCCTCAGGAAATTCATTTCAAATATCTGAGACTCAGTTTCCTCATCTGTAAAATTAGAATGCCTGTCCTGCCAATCTCACTGGATTATTTGTGAAGGAATACTATAAATTGGGTAGTGAATGTAAAAGCACTGAACAAAAACAAGGGATTGTTAATATTTAAATGCATCTCTATAACTGACTGGGAGAGGCACTTCTCTCTAAACTACTTACTACCAAGCCCTGTTGCCTGCTCCCAAAAGGGAAGAGAAGCTCCCCTATCCGCCCCCATTCTCCCACCCACAGCAGGAAGCACCAGAGATAGACTAAAAAACCTGATGGTTCACCACCAGGAAGTCTCCAAGGCTCACCATTGTTTGCACCCATGTTGCTCCTAGAAACTGTGAGAAAACAGCCATTGAAGCAGACAGTGCCTGAAGGTGGGAGGGGGAGAGGGAGGAGAAGCTGAGGGGTGGAAGAAGAAGGCTTCTGGGATTAACTATCCAATCAGAAGCCATCAAGGCTCCCTAGAGCATAACCCACAGCTAAACAAGAATAGAAATGGAGTCGGGGGGATGGAAAACCCCTCAGTTGGCAGCTCCAGATGTACCCAGTTTCTACTGTCCTTCTTTCAAAGAACTTAGCCTCTGCCTACTGCAAAGAACACTCCCAGCACTGTCATGCTCACTTCTACCCTTGGAGAATTCAAAGTCCACTCACTGTGGAGGACAACTGGTGCCCAGTGTCCAAATGCTGCCATCATGAGGTGCCTATAGCTCCTGGCATCCCACCCCTTTGCCTGGTGGAAGCTGAGCCATCTTGGGTTTCAGCTGGGATCTATAAATATGCATACAGCTATTTATACATAAAGGCAGAAGAATGCATTTGCTCATGATGTTCCCTATGCCTGGAATGTCCTCTCTTACCCTTTCTGTCTATTGCATATCTACCTATCCTTTAAAGACCAATTCAAAAGGGCTTTTCTCCATGAAGCCTTCCTTGATGCTCAACATAGTACTTTATTCTGCACTCATCTGATGAACTTGCTTCAGTACTTCAGAGGAGCCATAATCTCTTATACCTGGGTACTCCAAAAAGGAGAAAATTCAAAAGGAACCCAAAAGATCACGGATGGTTCTATTACCCAAAAAGTGACTGAGAAACATTAACAAGTCCTTATCTACCCACATGCCTATGTTCTCTCTGATGCACTTTATGTATTATGTGTTTGCAGTTTATCCTCCTACAAAATTATAAATTCCATGAAGCCAGGAAATTTATCTTAAGGGTAGGAAATGGAAATGTGTCTTATTTAAACTTGTGCCCTCCCTAGTGAGATAACAATAGTAACTGGCATTTATGTAACACTTTAAAATTTGCAAAGCATTTTACATACTTTACTCCATGTGAGCTACAAAACAACCCTGTGAAGTAGGTCTTAACAATTATGGTATTATCTACCCTTCACAGGTGAGAGAATTGGGGTTCAAAGAAGTTAAGAGACTTGCTGGTAGTCACACAGCTAGTAGTAAGTGTCAGAGGTGGGATTCAAACCTAAGTCCTCCAAGTCCCAAATCCAGCTTTCAATTCACCGGTGGTCTCCAAAGTAGGAAGCCACACATTATATCCCATGTTATCCTTCATAGACAATCATAGGTCTTGCCTTAACACAACTATACTAGTTGCTCCAATCATCTTTCATCACTTCCCCTATTCCACCTCCTCCTCCTCCAGCTGGCCTCCCATATCTATTCATCCTTCACACCTCTCTCTTTCTGCCCAGGGCACCTAAAACAACTGGGCAGGTGCCACTGAGACGATTCTTCCCAACAATGTACTACATACTACCCCTAAAACCACCTTAGTGTCGTGTACTCAGTGCTTTGGGGCAGTGACTATTGAATAAGAGTCTCCACTTATAATTCTTCATCAGAGTGAACCACACAGAATGGGGTGCAAATCTTCATGAAAAATCTTATTACTTCCCTAGGCCAATCTTTCTTTGAAACTTCTCTTTTTCTGTTAAGGACATCATCATCTGTCTGGCGTCCCCGTCCCTCAACTTCCTTGTTATCACTGATGGTTCACTAAACTGAAACTAATCTCTTATTTGCCAAAACTGATGTTCTTTTCTCAACCCTTGTCCTTACGTCAAGACCTATGATTGTCCTTGACCTCACACTGTTGCTGACCAACTCCTCCGAGACTGTTACTCTCTGCATTCTGTGTTGCTAAAAATTATGGGTGTTGTCACCTCTAAAAATTCTCATATCTGCATACTTTAAGAGCTTGGAAATATAATCTTCTATTTAAAAATCTCCCAAATAAAGAGTTTCAGAGGAGGACCCCAAGCTCTGACCTGGGTGACCAATAAGAATGAACTTCCAGGAGACAGTGAAAAGATGAAGTCAAGTATAACAATAGACCTTATTCAGCAATCCCCAAAACTGCATATATTCTGATGAGGTTTAAGTATCAACCTCCAGAGAGAACATGACAATAGTCTTAAGTTAAGTTACCCAATCCTGTGTTTAACATATCTTTTGTGTGAAGAAATAATACCTGTCTCATACCTGATTAATATTGTACATTGAGTACCTTTCTGCTTTCCCCTTTGGGAAAAGCACAGACATGAGGCAAAATACAAGCTTTAAGTGTCCCCAGGGCAATGAGTGGGGATGTAATAAACCTAAGAGTATGAAAAAAGGGAGCCTACTTTCTCTCACTAAATGCCATACTATGCCTAATGACTGAATCTGGTCATCTGGGTCTAGAGATGAGACAAGTCACTGGGGGGAAGAGGAGAAAGGACTCCTGCCCTCCAAGGCCCAGCATTGGGTATTTCTGTTAAATATTAATATACATGAGTATATTGGGTGGGGGGAGTTGCTCAAAAATATTTTGCTTATGAAGTGCACAATAAAAAAAATTTTATAGGTCTAGCACTATATCATTAAGGTATTTGTTGAATTAGATTGAATGATCACAAGGGCTTGTCCCACAGACCCAGCTCAGATGACCCACTTTGCTAGACCCAAACATAAAAGCTGTATCCTGTTATCCCTTATTTTAAAATCTGCCTAAAAAGCTAATTCTCTCACTTTCTTTCTGCCTCTCAGACAGATGCCTCTCTGAAAGATGCTAATTGTTCTACTTATCACTTAAATGAGGATTCTTGAATTCCATAAGCACTGCCAGACAGGCCAATCCAGTGCCAGACACATCCCGGACAGAAAAAACACCACAGAATATATATTCACACTCCCACCTCAGTACCTTTGCTCAGGCTGTCTCCCTACAACCTAGAACCTGGAGTGGCCTCCCCATCCCTTCTGTCTTTCTAGTTGAATTTCAAACTCCTTGAGTATATAAATAATGCCTTAGAATCATAGAATCTCAGAGTTAGAAGGAACTTCAAAGGTCATTGACACAACCCACTTATAAGCAGAAATATCCTTTTCAACATCTTCAACAAATGGGTCATTCAGCCTACATTTGAGTTTGAAACCTTTAGAGATGGGAAGCTTATTAATCACCATTAACTATTCATTAACTAACTTTTCTCCCAGCTCTGCTCCTGAATCTCCAGGCTTTTCCACCTCAACCCCAGCTGCCTTCTCAATAAGGAGATGCCTCTATTCCTGTGCCTCCCTCCCCACCCCGCATTGGTGAGTTCCTTCTTGGAAACTTCATTTGAGGAGTTCCCAGGCTCACTTCTCTCCCAGATCTGCTGGGAGATAGGAATATATTTGTATGCAGATGGAAATAAGCCTGAAAAGAAAAAGAGATTGAAGACAAAGAAGAAAGAAATTACTGTTGCAGCTAGGTCCTGAAGGAGGCAAGTCAGAAGGAGATGATCAAGGGTGCAGGTAAAGGCATTAAACTTTTTAAATTTTTAATATTTTCCCCCAATTATATGTAAAACATTTTTAACAATCCTTTTTTTTAAGTTTTGAGCTCTAAATTCTATCTCTTCCTCCCTTCCCTACCTCTCCCTGAGATGGTAAGCAATCTGGTATAGGTTATACATGTGCAATCATATAAAAACATTTCTACGTTAGTAATTTCGTGGGAAAAAAAAACTTGCACAAAATAGAAGGAAAGAAAGAGAGAAAGAGGGAGGGAGGGAAGAAGGAAGGAAGGAAAAAAGAAAGGGAGAGAGAATAGTGTGCTTCAGTATGTATTTAGATGCCATCAGTACTTTCTCTGGAGGTGAATAGTATTTTTCATCATGAGTCCTTTGGCTTGCCTTGGATCAGTGTGTTGCTGAGAATAGCTAAGTCATTCACAGTTGCTCATCATACAATATTACTATAACTTTGTACAATATTCTTCTGGTTCTGTTCACTTCACTCTGTATCAGTTCACATGAATCCTTCTGAGTTTCTCTGAAATTGTTCTGCTCATCATTTCTTACAGCACAATAATATTCCATTACAATCATAAACCACAACTTGTTCAGTCGTTCCCCAATTGATGGACTTCCCCTTAATTTCCAATTCTTAGTCACTACAAAAAAAGAGCTGTTATAAATATTTTTATATAAATAGGTTCCTTTCCTAAAGGCATTAGTCATAAAGAGGACTGAGGAAATTTCTTCTTCTGTGACCAGAAGAATGGAGGAGAGAGTAGATGTTACTGCTGCATTTTCAGAAATAGAGAAGGTGAGCTGAGTGAGTTCATACCACATAGCTTTAATATTTTCAGTGAAGTAGGAAATCAGTCAGTCAGTCAATAAGTATTTATTAAGCATCTACTATGTTACATCTTATTAGGTTGCTTGTTGTAAGTAAAATATTGGGTTGTAATTAAAGCATGACTACAGAATAAAAGGTATGGAACAGTTATATATGACTTTAAAGTATAGATAGATAGATAGATAGATAGATAGATAGATAGATAGATAGATAGATGGATGGATGGATAGATGGATAGATGGATAGATAGATGGATAGATAGACTGAGCATTTATTAAATACTTACCATATTTCCAGGTACTGTGTTAAGTGCCAGGGATACAAATAAAAGAAAGGCAGCCTCTTCCCTCGAAGAACTTACATTCTAATGAGGGAAGACAATACATAAAACAGAGATGGAAAGGAAAATGCAGAGTTTGACACAGCAGCATCCCATGGAGAAGGCTGGAAGAGGCATAGGTCCTGGATTGTAGCAAGACAAGGCAAACGCTGGCCTATCAAAGTCAGAGTATCGGAGTTGAGTCAAACTAACTGGTAGGAAATCAATGGCATGACTAGAGGTAACTACAGTGGGGTGGGAAGCGATAAGGGAGATAATAAGGGTAGCATAGGATTGATGAACAATAATGAGGGTTCAGCTGAGGTTCTGTGACATAAATTTTTAGTACGTGAGATCAACTTTGCAATTTTATATAACGAAGCTTAGGGAGGAGTTTATGCTCTTGAAGCAAGAATGGAAAAATCAAATATTAGTAGTTACCCAGAGATGATGATTTGCATATGGAGAACTGCAAAAAGTCACGAAAACAAAGAGTTCTAGGGTAGTAGATAGTGAATTAGAGATGGTGAAATCTAATTTGTGACCAAGCTGGTCTGTAAATAAAATTAGTGGAATTTAAGACACTGAGGAAATAAGAATTTGGGTTATCAGGATTGTAACAATGATCAAAATAGCAGCAGGGGTAAGCTGGAAAAGAATACCATGTACCAGATACTGCTGTCATTCAGAAAATCAAGTAGAGGAGAGAAACCAAGATGGATAGAATGGCTCAAGTGTCTTACTTCTCAAATATACCAGAGTAGATTTATCAAAATTTCATGGTCAATGGATAGATACATGGTCCCTATGTATTACCAGGGATAACGTGTAGATAAGAATCATCAGAAAAAAAATTATCTAAATGTAATATGGTACGCTCTGGTCCATCTCTGGGGACAGGTGAACTCCATAACCCCTCAGGGTTCTAGGGTATCCTGAGGAGTTTGTGAAGTGTCTCTCTTCTCAACTCAAGCCCCCACTGGCTATGTCCCCCCATATTTTAGAGGGTTAGCAACTAGCATCCAATTTCCATTTAACTACTTATGACTGGATAGGTTTCACAAAACCATATTTACTTCTGAAAGAAAATAAGAACAAATGTACAAATATTCTTCTCAATACTTGGAGGTGTAGTATCCCTTGCATATAAAACCTTGGTTACTCCAAATGATCTCAATGTTGGACTGGCTGTAACACCTAGCCTAGATTCCTAGATCTTTATGACTTTCACTCCTTGCTTTTGAAACTTCTAAGATTAGAAACTCCATTCCTTGTATCTAAAATGGAAAAGAAAGAACGAAAATGCAAAAGAGGCCTTGTTTCTTGTGAGGTCATGTGGCCTCAGAGAAGGAAGAAGGCTTTAAGACCCTTCACCTAACCATTGTTCTCCTCAGACACCTAGAGTCAGTCAGTCAACTAGCATTTTTTTTTAATCCACCATTTATTTTAACATTAATTTTTAGGATTTTTATGTTCTAAACTCTTTTCTTCCTTCCAGAAGGCAAGCACTATATCAATTATACATTTGAAGTCATGCTAAACATATTTCCATATAAGCCATGTTGCAAAAAAAAGCAAAAAATAAATAAAGTGAAAAAAGTCTTCTTCAATTTGAACTCAGAGATAATCAGAACTCAGAGTTCTCTCTGGAGAAGAATGCCATTTTTCATCATTGGCCCTTCAGAACTGTTTTGTATCATTGTATTGATCAGAGGAGCTAAATCTTTCACAGTTGATCATCATGATAATATTGCTGTATATACAAAATATATATACAAAAATCTCCTGGCTCTGCTCACATCACTTTGCATCAGTTCATATCAGTTTTTCGAGGTTTTTCTGAAACCATTCACCTCATCATTTCTTATTGTACAATAGTATTCCATCACAACTATATACCACAAATTTTAACAAGGATTTAGCAAGAGTTTACATGTGCCGGGCACTATACTAAGAGCTGGAAATATGAATACAATTAGAAAGAAAGATAGTCCCTGCCCTTAAAGAGCTTGCATTCTAATAGAGAGGACAGCACATAAAATGAAACTGATAGAGGGTATTTCTAATGTGTGAATTCCAAGGTTGAAGGAACCTTCAGGATGAAGAATGGAGCATGGTAAAGGAGGTCCAGAGTACAGACTGCAAAGAAATGAGGAAAGAATCACCTTGCTCTTCCAGATATGAGTGCAGCAAAGAACAGACCAGAATTGACTCTGAATGTTTTGAAAATACTGACAGTTTGGGTTACACAGCCAATGGAAAAACATTCCTCCTAGCCATCTGACAGGTCAGCCTGAACCAGTTACAGATGTCCATACATGTACCTCTTTCACACATTATCATGATTTCCCCAGCAACAGCAATCTAGCATTCTCCATTCTCCATGTGAGATACCATACTAGCAAGCTGATAGGATCTACACATGTGCCAGAACTCCATTACACAAGAAATGTTTGCTTAGAAAAGGAGGTAGGCAGGTCATATATCAAAAGTAGGTAACACAATTTTTCAGCCAACAGCCAGCACTTGCATGTGTACTGCATTTCTTTCCTACCCCAGGCTCAGTGGATCTTAAGAGAACTGCAAGCCTGTAGCACCTCAGTGTCTTTCTGGCAGACAAGAGCTGTATGTATGTATGTATCGAAGGGTATGTGCCATCATAGTCTGATGTAGAGTATTTGAAGCAGACTCAAGCCTACTACTTGCAATCTTTGGTATAACCACATTAAGTCCTATGACATGCAAAAGGCAGTCTTGCCAGGAATAAAGACAACTTTGGGCAAGTATGGGCCTGCTGATGCACAAGATTTCACAGGAAGTGGTGGCACTACCAACAACAAAGATGATGATGAGGAAAGTGAAGAAGCAAAGAAGCTAAGAGAAGAACTCCTTGCTCAGTATGAATAAAAAAAAATCCCTGCAATTGTTGCCAAGTCTTCCCTCTTACTGGACTTAAACCTTGGGATGATGAGGCAGATATGGAAAAATTGGAGGAACATGTCAGAAGCACTCAGGCAGATGGCTTGGTCTGAGGCTCTTCTAAACTAGATCCAGTGGGATATGGCATCAAGAAACTACAGATACAGTGTGTGGTTGAAGATGATAAAGTTGGGACAGATATGCTAGAGAAGCAGATAACTGCCTTTGAAGACTGTGCAGTTCATGGATGTTGCTGCCTTCAATAAGATCTAAAACCTGCCATCCTTGAAAATTGCATTTAAATAAAAATATTTGTAAGCAAACCAACAATTGGAGAGCAAACAGTCCAAGAGTTACAGTAGTACTCACAGTATGATAAAATGCCTAAATGAAAACCTCCAGGACCTTGGGCAGATTCTCCAGGAATGGTTGATGGGAAGATAAGGACAGGACTCATATAGGAGAAAAAGATGTGGAATGTGGATAGGTTGCAATTTCTACCAGTGTAGGAAGTAGCCATATAGATGAGATCACCCAATCAGCTATCAATGTAAAGAAGACCTGTCCTTGAAAGAGGATAAGGTGAGGAAGAAGTTCCAATTCATCTGCTTCAAACATGATGAGAACTCTCCCAGAATGCCCTCTCTGGTCTATAAAGTCTAAGAGGGTATGAAGAAAATGTACTCAGACTTGTTCATCAAACCCCAGAATGCTAGCATATAGAGAATCCCCTTCGAGTTTGAGAGAGGAAAGTCGAGGATAGCAGAAGGGCAATTTCTTTTTTCCCCACCTCACATCCCCTTCCCCTACCCTAAAATCTCTTATAGAAATGTAGCACTGGGGCGGCTAGGTGGCGCAGTGAGTAGAGTGCTGGCCCTGGAGTCAGAAGGACTTGAGTTCAGATCCGACCTCAGACACTTAACACACACAAACAGCAACAACAAAAAAACCTAGCTGTGGGACCTTGGGCAAGTAACTTAACCCTAATTGCCCTCCAAAAAGGAAAAAAAAAAATTATGTAGCACTGAGGTGTCATAGATTCATAGATTTAGAGTTCAATGAGATTTCAGAGGTCATCTAATCCAAAACTTTATATATGAGGAAACTGAGGCCCAGAGAGATTATGTGATCAAGGTCACTCAGGTAGCAAATAGCACACAGATAACAAACAGCTGAAGCAACTAAGTGGTGTAGTGAATAAAGCATTGGGCCTGGAGTCAGGAAGACTCATGTTCATGAGTTCAACTCTGGCCTCAGTCACTTACTAGTTGTGTGACTCTGCTTAAGTCACCTGATACTTCTGCCTCAGTTTCCTCATCTGTAAAATGAACTGGAGTAGGAAATGGCAAACCATTGCAGTACCTTTGCCAAGAAAACACCAAATAGGGTCACAAAGAGTCAGACATGACTGGACAACAACAAAACAAGTAGCAGAGCCCATGACCAAACCCAGGTCCTTGACCCCTAGTCCATTGTTTATTTCCACTGCACCTCTCTGCCTCACTTACGTCCTAACCTAGGACACCCTTCAGAGTACTCTTCCTGCTGCTTCTTTGTTAGTGAACATGCTTTTCACCCAGAAGTCAGAGGCAACTCCCAGCTTCTCGACTAATTGGATTCTGGTTGTTCCCCTGAGCATTACAACACGATTTGGTTCACACATTATTTTCTTGATAGATTCTCACAGCTCCCAGAGGAGGAAGCAATGAATTCCTAGAGGTTTTGAAAATGAGTAAACAGAGAGGAGATACTACAACGGGCCTTTTTGCTTTGCTACATCTAACCTAAGCTGTGTTTCTTTGTATCATGTCAACTGGTTTCTTTAACCTGATGGTCAAAGCTCCATGGGGAGAGTCACCTGAAGTTCCTCTATTGTTATGGATAGAGAGCAAAAAGGTGGTGCTCCAAATAACTCCCTGTGATGCTAACAGTGATTGGTTTCTGTTATAGACAGGATAATCCAACTTTCCCCACCTCAGCCAGTTTCCTTCCTCTGACTCACTCCTCAGGCCTGTAGGATCCTCCTAGCTTTGCCCCTTTTAATTCTGTTCCAGGCCCTTCAGCAGAAGAAGGAAGGTTGTGTTTTGTTTTTGTTTTTGTTTTTGTTTTTTGACAGCAAAAAACTGGCAAGTAAAGGAATGCCTATCAATTAGAGAATGGCTGAATGGGTTATGGTATATAAATGTGATGAAACAGTATTATTCTATAAGAAATGGGAAAAGTTGATTTCAAAGAGAAATGGAAAGACTTGTACAAACTGATGCAGAGTGAAAGGAGCAGAATCAGGACAATTTATACTGTAATAGGAATATTGCAAAAATAAACAATTTTGAAGACTTGTAAACTGATGAGGAATGAAATGAGCCGAATGAAGAGAACGATTTATATGATAACAACAGCACTGAAGTGTAGGAACTATGTCCAAGCAATGATCATCCATGATTCCAGAGGACTATTGATGAAACATACTATTTACTTCTTGACAGAGAGATGACAGATTTAGGGTGCAGAATAAAACTATATACATATGGATAGAGAGATAGATTTGTATAGAGTCATTGAGGGGATTCATTTTGCTTGACTAGGCATATTTGTTATAAGGAATTTTCTTTTTCAATGGAGTGGGAGGTAGAAGGGAAAAAATAGACTTCTGTTCATTTTTAAAAATTTAATCAAATAGAGATGTTGGCGGAGGTGCTGCAGATGTGGAATGTTGCATGCATTTTCAGATGAATCACTATATTGTTAGTTTTACTTAATTATTTTACTTTGGTACAAGAGACTTTCAAGAGGTGAGGGTAATCTGTAAATGTCTGTATCATAAAAAACAAACATATCAATAACACTTTTTTAAAAAATCCTAGTACCATAGAATTCAGAGTTGAAAAAGACCATAGAGCCTAGCACTCCCATTTTATAGAAGGGAAAATGATGCCTAGGGAAGTTAAGTGACTTACCCAAAGATATATACTATAGATAGAACTGGCAGAGCTAAAGTTCAAAACCAGCTCCCTAGGCTCAAAATGTGGGACTCTATTTGAAATAGATTCTCACTGAAGGGCTTACCACTAAAGGAGTCTCCAAATCTCCCTTCAAATTAAATATTTGCAAAGGGCTTAGCACAGTGCTTGACACACAGTAGGCACTCAATAAATGCTTCTTCCCCTCCCCTCCCCCACTTACTTCCCAGGGGCATTTGGATTCTAAAAGAGGAGCAATGAGAGCACCGCTTACTTACCCTGAAGGAATGAGGATTTAATGTTGGAATCTTAGGTACCAGATGTCAATACCAGCTGCTTCAACCAGCTGCTTCCATGGCCGTGACAAATAGAGGGTTCTCAAAAATGCTTGAGCAAACAAAGCCTCACTCTGCCACCTTCATGCTCCACAGATTCAGTCCTGGCTCTGCTAAATTTCCTGTGTTTTCTGGCCACTGCTTGTCTGGCACTTTGGAATGATCCTTTCTTGGCACTTGCTTTGATACTTCCCTGGTGCTTTGCAAAGAGCATTGACCTGTTGTGCCACATAGATTAATTTCCAGCAAAAGAGCCAATCATCTCTGCTTTTTTCCTTCCTTGAAAAAGATCACCCAGGACATTGATCTGGCCCCTGGGCCAGGCAGGGACATCAGTGATAGACTGCCTGCTGGAGGTGGGGGTGGGATGTATAGCAGCATTGAATGCTAATACCAAAAGGGATATTATATTCCCTTTACCAACCTCACTACAGATTAAAAAAAAAGTTGAGGCCTAGAAAGGGGAAATGACTTGTCATAGATCCCACAGCTATTGAATAGTAGAGTCAGTTCTAGCAACTGATAATCAACTCTGAATGACTTTAGCTCTTCTCAGCAACACAATAATCCAAGACAAGTACCAAGGACCCATCAAAGAAAATGCTATCCACATCCAGATAAAGAACTGATGGACTCTGAATGCAGATCGAAGCATACTTTTTTCACTTACTTTATTCCTTCTCATGTTTTTTTTCTTTTTGATCTGTTTCTTTTTTCACAACTGTGACTAATATGGAAATATGTTTTACATGATAGCACATGTATCAACTATATCGAATTGCTTACCATTTTCGGAAGAGGGGTGGGGAGAGAGGGAGAAAAATTTGGAACTCAAAATCTTGTAAAAATGAATGCTAAAAATTGTCTTGACATGTAATTGGGGGAAAAAATAAAATACTATTTTAAAGAAAGATCATACCTCTTAGAGGACAGATTGCTCCTTTTATGAGGAAAAGGTATCAAACTCATTAGACTAATCTAGAAGGCACCAGATTATCAATCTTTTCACTTTCCAATTAGATAATCGCAAAGCAGAGAGAACCAATAGGTGCCACTCACCCCACCCCACCCCCACCTCTTATCCCTCTTCTGTCTTCTAGACTCAGGTGCTCTACTTAAGTCAAATCAGGTTCCTACCAGTCTGTGTAACTTGCCATGCCCCTTTCCACCTCCATACCTTTGATCATGCTGTTTTGCCCTGCCTGGAATTGACTGATTCACTCAACAAACATTTACTGAACATGTTTGAGGTCCCATGCTAGGGGCTGAGGAAATGTACTAATCAAATGAGACAATTCAATAGAATGCAATGAACCCCCCCTTCTTATTTGTTTATTTAAGTTCTAGCTGTCCTTCAAGATTCACCTCATCTCACCTCCCACCTTCCACACTGACTCCTAGATTCCCAGAAACATGTTTATTTCCTACAGCAACTAATGCATACTTCCTGTTTGGCTGGGGGAAGGGAATAAAAAGTGAGTATGTCAGCAATGCCTTCCATACTGCCCAGACTACTTGTATACTGGACCACAACCCTAGGATGCAGCTGGATTAACAGGGGATGAGGGCAGGGTCCTGGTCTCAATTTCCTTTGGGCCTTATGAACAGACCAGCCTCAAAATGTATATTGTTGGAAAGGGGCACCATTGCCCTGGACCTATAGGTCATAAAGAAGCAGAACCAAAAGAACAAGGCACAAAGTGACTCCAAACAAAAAGCCTTCAGAGCCAGTTTGATTTGTCCACATGGGCTGATAGAAACCTGTGACTCCTATTGTTTTAATAGACTACTCATTTAATCCACCAGTGTCTTACATTATCATGACTTCTGCAATAGGAATTAGGACCCAAGGGAGCCTGCTCTTCCCTTTAAAGAGTTCAGACCTGGGCCTTTCTATCTCTTACTCTCTTAAGGGTCACAGAGCACCAACTCCCCTACTGGAGTTGCTTCAGAGACCCAGGGTTTTTGCCTTCACTCATCTCTTAACCTTTCTTTATCAAGGACCCTCCAGCCCAAGGGACCATGCCTCCTCACTCTGGTCACTGAATTCAAAGATCTATTATGCTATATTATTCCTAATAAAATCTCTCTGTCTTCCACTCCAACTATAGCTTGAACTCCATTTCTAGAACCAACTAGAACCTGCTTCTACCCTTCCTTTCTTCCTCTGCTGATAAATAATCTAATACACTTTTTCTGGGGCTTATTTACAAATATAGTGTTGGCTTGGGGCACTTTCTATGGAGCTAGGTATGCACTTGGACCCCTTCTGGTGAAGCTTATGCTCTATCTAGGACAGAGATGGCTAGCAGCTTTTGGACAATCCCATAGTCACCCTGATGGAGGGAGTGAGGCAGGAAGTAGGTCTTTGTCAAAGAGAAATTAGAGTATATAAATCTAGAAATAAAGCAAGATAAGATAATTAGAAGTTCACATGCAGAGAGCCACTTACTACCAGACTAAGTGGTACCAAATATCAAAACTATTCTGCCTCATTATAATCCACCACCCTCACCTCAGAGGCCTAAGGCTGATCTCCCTCTGTCAGCAATGAGTCTCCCAAAGATGGGAGAATACAATGCTCTTATGAGTCCCAGAAAACTCTGTTGTATAGAACACTCATGCTAAATTGGTATCAGTTTACCTATTTAATCTGGCCCAACCTCATTGGTTTCTTCCAAGGGTGGGGAACCTGCAGCCTTGAGGAGGCCATATGTGGTCCTCTAGTTCCTCAAGTTCAGCCTCCTGACTGAGTATGGCTGCACTTGAGAAACTAGAGGGCCATATGTGGCTTCCTCAAAGCTGCAGGTTCCCTACCCCTGGACTTTATTCTGTGAAACTAAACACATTCTCAGCCACTCAGGAAATATTCTGAATGTATGTCCCCATAAAGATGAGTATAATTCAACTAAATGGCTCACTTCCAAAATTCACAAAAAATAATCCTTTCTTTTATATTCCTTTAGGGTTACCTTTGCCAAACATAACCCTTTGAATTCAAACCCTAACCCAACCCTGACAACATTAGATGTTATTTGCACCTATAGTCCCCATACCTCCATCTATGGATAGATAGATAAAACACTTATTAAAGTGTTTATTGTATGGCCCTGTGCTAGGTGCTAAGGACACAAATACAAACAAACAAGATAGTCCCTGGAACTTATATTCTAATGATGAAAGATGATGAGGTGCAGGCTCTGGGAACCCCCTTGAGGTCTCCTTGAATCTTTGAGGTACAGGCTCTGGGAACCCCCTTGAGGTCTCCTTGAATCTTTGAGGTACAGGCTCTGGGAGCCCCCTTGAACTCTGATTGAATCATCCCATTTGACGAAGCATTTGCATGAGGCCATAAGCCTTTCATTGTGGCTCTGCCCAAACCTTTGTTACTAGCTTGGCCCTCCATTGTCCAACTATTTCACACCCTTGAGCCTATCAAAATATCTATACCCAAATCAACTGTTACCCAACCTCATTAACTCCTCCTGAAAACCCTCCCCAAACTCATTACTGGAGTCTGACCTCATCTGACTCCTCCTGAAGACCCTCCCCAAACTCTTCCTCTAGACCCCCCCAGATTCCTCCCACAACCTTTCTATATATAAGACCCCATCTTGTCTCCATGTGGTGTGAGAGAACCATAGAATTTTCTAGCACAGACTTACTCTGTGTCCAATACAAGCAAACTTTTAATAAACTTTACTTGTCTTTGGCTGAGACAAGACTTCAGTTGAATTCATTCAGCAGGACCTGGCATGTTGGTATTTTGGGGTCTCCAGAGCAACCTTAACCCAGACAACACATAGGAGAGCCTTAGGAGGCAGTAAGCCTATTGGTAGAGCAGAACTGGTCAAGTAGGGCTGCAGTCACTCCCCAAATGAGGTGGGTGAGGGAGCCACTATCCAGCATTGTGGGGTCTCCTAGACAAAGGTCTTCTGGGGTCAGTAAGGAGAAAGAAAGCTAGAGAGAAAATGAAGTAGGGAACAAAGTGAGTGTGACTGGGACCCATCCCAAAATGATAATCAGGGTAAAATAGCCACTAATAGGAGCTGAGGAAGAGGGGGAGTGTGGCTTTATTTTCTGGAACCAAGATTGTTCATTGAAATGAATCTGAGAGTAATTACATTTTAGTGTGATTTTCATTTACATTACCATAGACATTGTGTATTTTATCTCTTGATTCTGCCTTTCTTTTATATCATTTCATACAAGCTTTCCAATGCTTCTTTGAATTCTTCATATTCCTCATTTCTTATAGCATAATAATATTCTGTAACATACTTGTTTTGCTATTCATACTTTGCTTCCAGTTTTATTTCCCCAAATGGCATTGCTATGAATATTTTGTTATATATGGAACCTTTATTTCTATCCTTACCTTCTTGGTAATAGAAAAGGTATAAAGTGAGCAAGTTTCCTCTCTTAATTCCAAATTGTGCAATCGAGATAAAAAAAAAATCAGCTTTACATGTACAAGATGGAAAAGGCTTGGCTAAACAGCAATTTGATTTTAAAACTTCAGGGTGTTTTAGAAGGTGGCAAGCTCAGTGTAAGTCAGCAGTATGCCACAGCAGCCAAAAAAGGCTAACACTGCCTTAGATTCCTTTAAGGACTAGGGAAGTGATGGTTCTATTGTATGAGGCCTTGGCTAGACCACATCTAAAGTACTATGATCAGTACTGGGTACTACATTTTAGGAAAGATGTTGACAAGCTAGAGGACGTATAGCAGAAGGCAACAAGGACAGTGAAAGGTCTCAAATCAGTGGTGGTAAACTCATAGATGGGGGCCACTAAACCACACATAATCATACATGCAGAAATGAATAATTTTGATTACATTAAATTAAAAAGGTTTTGTACAAATAAAGCCAATGCACCCAAGATTAGAAAGAAAGCACAAAGCTGGGAAACAATTTTTACAGCCAGTGTTTCTGATAAAAGCTTCATTTCTAAAATATATAAGAGAATTGAGTCAAATTTATAAGAATACAAGTCATTCCCCAATTGATAAGTGATCAAAGGACATGAACAGTCAGTTTTCAGATAAAGAAATTAAAGCTGTCTATAGTCATATGAAAAAATGCTCTAAATCACTATTGATTAGAGAAATGCAAATTAAAACAACTCTAAAGGACCACATCACAACTATCAGATTGGCTAATAAAACAGAAAAAGAAATCGATAAATGTTGGAGATGTGGGAAAATTGGAATACTAATGCATTGTTGGTGGAGTTGTAAAGTCATCCAACCATTCTGGAGAACAATTTAGAATTATGCTCAAAGGGCTATAAAACTGCATATCCAGCAATACCACCGCTATGTTTGTATTCCAAAGAAATAATTTAAAAAATGGAAGGGACCTACATGTACAAAAATATTTATAGCAGTTCTTTTTTTAGTGGCAAAGAATTGGAAATTGAGGGGAGGTCCATCAATTGGCAAATGGCTGAACAAGTTGTGGTATATGAAGGCAATGGGAAGGGGTGGATGATAGAAGGGAAGGAAAATTGGAGGAAGGGGTAATCAGAATGCATGCTGTCTTGGGGTGGAAGGAAGGGAGAGATAGGGGGAAATTTTGGAATTCAAAATCTTGAAGAAGGGAATGTTGAAAACTAAAAATAAATAAACTAATAACAATGAATGTAATGGAATACTATTCTGCTATAAAAAATGAAGAGCAGGCAGATTTCAGAAAAAGGTAGAAAGACTTATATGAACTGATGCTGAGTGAAGTGAGCAGAACCAGGAGACCATTGTACACAAAAACAGCAACACTGTAAAATGACCAACTATGATAGACTTAGCTCTTCTCAGCAATACAATGATCCAAGACAATTCCAAAAGACTCATGATGATGGAAAATGATATTCACATATAGAGAAAGAACTATGGAGCCTGAATGCTGATTGAAACATACTATTTTAATATTTTTTTGTTTTTTCTTTCTCATGGTTTTTCCCTTTTGTTCATAATTCTTTCACAACATCACTAATGTGGAAATATGTTTAATAGGATTGTACATGTATAACCTATATTAGATTGTTTGCCTTCTTTGGGAGGGGTGAAGGAGGGAAGGAGAAAAAATATGGAATTCAAAATCTTATAAAAGTGAATGTTGATAATTATCTTTACATGTATTTGGAAAAAAAAATACTCTTAAGTGGGTGGAAAAATCATACATGTGGACCACATATTGAGGACCACATATTGACTTAATAAGCTACAAGTTGCACAGTTGTTTTTTTAAATTAATACATCTGCATGTTAAAATCAGATAAGAACTTCATTTTAATCTGGTACAGACCACACTTTGGAGTGCTCAGGGATACATGTATCCCCACATGCCAAGTGTTTGATACCTCTGCTCTAGATTATGCCATAAGAAGTATGAAGAATGAAGCAATGGGAATGACAGAAAATTTAGCTGGGACTTTGTGGTGGTAAACTGGGGTTTGAATTAGGGTTGCAGGCTGATTAGGTAACAAGCACTAGAAGCCTGATAAGAAACTATTCCCAGCTGTATGACCTAAGGCCAGATAGAGCTTTCAGGTGGGGCCTACCAAACCAAGCTAAGGGTCACTTTACCTACTGTTTGTCAACTTCTTAATTGTAAAGGAGACTTTAGCTTCTTGGGGGCTGTCTTCACTTGGGAGATCAGCAAGAGCTTTCTTGTAGGGCAATAAGGCTAGACTCCAAGTGCCTCATCTAAATCCCACCTAAAACAGACCTGATTGCCATCTTCCAATATTTGAAGGGCTGTCACAAGGAAGGATTCAATTTACTACTTGAAGTAAGAAGACAAAGAGTAGAAGTTATGAAAAGGCTAATTTAGGATTGATATAGTAAAAAGAAAAATTTCCCCCAACAGTTAGAATTATCCAAAAGTATAATGGACTACCTCCAAAAGTAGTGGGCCTTCTACCTCATTAGAAGTCCTCAGGCAAAGGCTGAATAACTACTTGGAAGATACGTTGTAGATATTCAGGCATGGATTGAGCAAATTACCTCTGTAGACCCTTCCAGTGCTATGATTCTGTTTCCCAGAATGGTTGGAACAATTCAGAACTCTTTTTTTTTTTTAAAGCAATTGGGGTTAAGTAACTTGCTCAAGGTTACACAGCTAGTCATTATTTATGTGTGGGTGCTCATTTTCTGAAGCCGGATTTGATCTAGGGTCATCCCAACTCCGAGGCCCGGGCTCTTACTCACTGCGCCACCTAGCCGCCCCTTTTAGGGCAATTGGGGTTAAGTAACTTGCCCAAGGTCACACAGCTAGGTTTTTGTTTGTGTGGGTTAAGTGTCTGAGGCCAGATCCGAACTCAGGTCCTTCTGACTCCAGGGCTGGCGCTCTATTCACTGCTCCACCTAGCTGCCCCCGAATTCAGAACTCTTAAGAGTGCATTGATGTATCTGCCTGTCTTTCCACAACCACTCCAACATTGACTATTTTCTTTTTTTAATCATCTTTGCTAGTTTAAGTGGTATAATCTCAGAATTATTTTAATTTGCATTTCTCTTAGAATTAGTGATTTCATATGGTTGTCAATCATTTCTACTTTTTTTCTTCTGAAAACTTTACATCTTTTGACCAGAGAATGACTCTTGGTCTTATATGTTTGTATCATTTCCATATATGTTTTGGATATCATACTCTTGGCAGAAATATTTGATGCAAAGATATTTTTCCCAGTTGACAACTTTTCCTACTCCTTTTCAGCCACATCTGCATGTCTAGAACAAGGGATGAGAGAAGAGAGGTCCAAAGGGGAAAAAAACCCCAAACTTAGAATTCTGGAACCATGGAATCTTAGAATTAAAAGGGCCTTGTGGTCACCTATTTATAAACTATTGTTACATAAATATAAGCTAAAAATATTATTATTCCTCCAGTAAAGTTGTAATTAATTTTTCATTGTAAAGACAATTCCCAAGTACACAGAAACTCTCAGCAGCACAAGTTGTGTCTGGTTCTACCAAACTGGTAAGGTTTTGAGTACGAGAGCTGGTGACAGGCTGTGGGTCTTTTCGTTAAGAACCAAACTAAGTTAGGAAAGTGTTTTCACCAGAAGGTTGACCCATAGAAAATTACTTTTGGGTGTGAAGAAGACTAAATCAGTAGTATGATATAGTTAAAAAACAGTACTGAATTTGGAGTCAAGTCTTGGATTAAAATATCAACTCTGCTCCCGATCATTCAGTTGATAAATCTAATTTCCTCTTCTCATTCCTCATCCTTCGCAACCTCTTTGTATTATATGATGCTTTTGGTCATCAGGTCTTCCTGGATACAACTTCTGTTATGGGTTTTCATGACACTTGTCTTTCCTGTTTCTCCCACCCCACCCCCACCCCCATCCATCCACCTGACCATTCTTCCTCTATTTCATAAGCACTAAGCATGGATGTTCCCAAGGCTCTATATTGTACCCTTTTTTCTTTTTCACTCTATTTTGTCTCTCTGGGTGAACTCATCAGTTCCCATGCATCCAGTTATTGTTCCCATGCTGATAATTCCCAGATCTACATATCCATTCCTAGTCTCCTGAGTTCTAGTCTCATATAGTCAACTGCCTCTTGAACATCTCAAATTGGATACCCTATAGGTATCTTAAACTCAATATGTCCCAGATATAACTTTTTCCATCTTGCATTGGGCATCACCCTTCTCCTAGTTACCCAGTTTCACTCACTGCATGTATACAGTCTGTTGCCTCATCTAGCCCTTTTTACCTTCACAACATTTCTCATTTATGACCCATTCTCTCCACCTACACAGCTGCCACGTTAGTTCAGGTCTTCATTACCTCTTACCTGGCCTATAATAATAGCCACCTTCTAGTTAGGCTCCCTGCTTCAAACCTCCCCACTCCCATTCATCCACCACTCAGCTGCCAAAATTATTTTTCTAACGTGTAGCTCTGACCACATCTCCACTCTACCCCCACGCAATAAACTCTAGTGACTCCCCTTTACTCTATGATCCAATATAAACCTGTCATTTAAAACTCTTCGAAACCTGGCCTCTTACTATCTTTCCAGTGTTTTTACACTTTGCTCCCTTCCACACATTTTTACAATCCAAGTACACTGGCCTATTTGATACTCCACATCAGTCTCAGGGTATTAACACTGGCTGTCCCTTGTGCTTAGAATGTTTTCCCTCCTCCATCTGCTTCTTAGTTTCCCAAGTTTTCTTAAGATCCAGTTCAAATCTCACCTTTTACAGGATGCCTTTCCCATCCCCTCAGTTGTTAGTGTCTTGCCCTAATAAAATTATATTTCATCTATTCTCTATATATTTTATTTAGATATAATATAAGCAACTAGGTAGTGCAGTGGGTCGAATGTTAGACATGGAGTCTGGAAGACTTAAGTATAAATTCTGCCTCAGGACACAAGCTAGCTGTGTAACCCTGGGTAAGTCACTTAACCTCTCAACCTCCATTCCTTCATCTGTAGAGCAAAGATAACAATAATACATACCTCACAGGTTTGTTGTGAGGATCATAGGAGATAATAACTGTATGGTACTTTGTAAACCTTGCAAAGCACCATATAAATGCTATCATTTTTACTCCAACACTCAGCATAGTGCCTAGCACATAGTAGGCACTTAATAAATGTTGATTGTTTGATTGAGTACCACATTATTGACATTGTTGTCTCACCCATTAGAATGTGAACTACTTGAGGGCTGGGACTGATTTTGCCTTTCTTTGTATTCCTAAGGCTTAGCACACAGGAACCGCTAAATATATATGTATTTACTGACTACTACATGTTCTCAATTTCCAGTTTTTAACAAAGTAAATAGTCATGATTTGTAGGCACGAGGCTCCTGAATATTCTACCAGCTTTTGACCTCTTGAATTTCTCAAACTTGAGCTGTATTTTTTTTTCCATCCTCCTGTGCATACCTTTCCCATCGAAGTCACCAAATAATCAAAATATATGTTGACTTGGTTTGGAGGATCTCATCTTTCATCATAGCATTTTCTCCTTCACCCCCTGGAACATATGTTTGCACAAAAGTTACATGTTTATTTGTAGTGCTCTTTTTGCTTATGTTCACCATGGATACAGAGAAATGAGTCAACTATGTGACCCATAAAATCATTCTTATTAGCCCGTGGAGACAGAATAAAGTCAACTTGGCCAACTCCCTTGTTTGTTTCTCCAAGGAGAATTGGTAGACCATCCTTCCATTTAATTGCAATTTTCTCTTGTCATCTTATTTCATTTATCATGACATTATCAAGATCATTATGATTCCATTCTTTTAAAGGTATAGCAATTCTTTGGTTTGGGGGCAAAGATTACATAGAGAGTAGTATTGACGGGGTGCTTGGGATCTATGTCTGTAATATCAGTTTGTAACATCAGTCTGTAATATCAGTTTGTAAAACCAGTCTGTAAAATCACATTTCTCCCCACCTCCCCCAGCCTCAGAGCATTAGCTCTGCCCCTTCCCTCTGCCAGCATTCTGCCCAGCAACAATTTATGAACTGTTTATCTCTGCTTGGAACAATAACAAGCTACACCTATGAATCCTTCACTAAACCATCTATAAATATTTTAGCTTAGGCAAATGTTATCTCCCCTAGTAGAGTGGCCAGCTGCACCCATGAATCCTTCAATGCCCTATCTATAGGTTAACTCCTTAGTCAATTATACCCATACTGAGTCTCCATTGGCCTTGGTTCCCAACATCCATCTTGTCAAACTTGACACTGATGGGTGGCAGACTAGGCACTTCTCAGTCAGCCCTGACTAGCTAGCTGACTTAGTGATGTTTCAGGCCTAAAACCACACCTCTTAGTGATGTTTCAGGCCTAAAACCACACCTCCAGGTAGCCCCACCTTGGGCTATTTCCCAGTGAATTATGGGCAATACCCTGCTGCAGTTGACATTAAAAGTGCATGTTCCTTTAAGCACTGACCACTCTTTAACTCCTCCCTAATCCCACCGTTACTCACCTAGTTAGCATAATTGACTCCGGATTTACCGTCTTGACTCCTTAAAACTATACCTGTGACTTCCGTAAGTTTGCAGGTTCCCTAAGAACCCCTGCCCGATGCAAAGGTAACAATAAACTTTCACAATCTTGACTCCAAGTTTGCTTGAGCCTACTGAATTTCTTCCAGACTTGGGGACTCTGGTCATTGATCTTGATTAGAGCCCCTGTGGAACCTATTGCCCTTCCCCCCATCAGTATGACTATTAGCGTTATAGTCAATATAACATGTATGGGTCTTAGCACCTTCTACTGCCCAGCTTTCCACCACTTGCTGTCACCATCAAAGCAGAAGGGACTTCCATTTGAAGAAGAGTCATTTTGGAATATTTCTTTGTAAAATTCATCACCTTCAACTGTTAATGAACATTTCTGCTCTTAGCTAGTTTGGGCCTTGGACATCAGACTCAATTTGTCAATTGGCATGTGTTAAAATTTTTAGCATAGCAGAAATTGTCAGAGCTTATGGCTCTGTTGGCATAGTCTTCAAGAACCCAGGGTCATTTCCATGCTACAGTCAGGCCTCAGAGAAGGATTTTATAGAGGATTTGTTTCCTTGGAAACAAATATTGGATTTTTCCTTTTTGCATGTCAAACCCAAATAAATGCCTAACTGTCTAGCCACATCTTGGCCTAATGTGGCTGTTCCATTATCTGTGTGTACCATAAATGCATGTCTATGTCAGCAGGTCTGTCCTACATTGTGAGATCCTTGAGAGATCAGAGATTGGGTCTGAATAATTCTCACTGGACAGCAACAGGCACAGGGCCACATTGGCTTATAATGTATACTTGCTAGGGATGACATAGATTTATTCAATAAAACCTTGTTCATGTAGGCACCACTATTTGGATACTAGTAATCATTTAGATATTAGACAGTTAGATTTTAGCCTTTGTGCCAACTATGGAAAAAAATTCCTAAGCAAATTAATAAGATACCAGGAATCTAAGGTACAATTAGTTTATTTAAGGAAAGAAAAAAGGGTTTGTTTGGGTTTTTTTTTTTGCTTTCTGTTTTTGCATTTCAGAAGTGCTAACAAATAATTGATGTGTTAATTACAAAGTATTCTTATCTACTCATTATCAGTAGCCCCAGTAACTCTCTTCTAGAAAACACTTTGTTAGCAGGTTTCTCCCCCTAGTCACTGTTTGTCCTTCTATGTGATGAGACTGCATTTACTTACATAGGATAATTCAGATTCCTCTTTCAACTGGTTCAAATTAAAGAGGTTTGATTGTGTTATTTGATTACGGGGAAATCAGAGGAGAAGATCATTTTGAGTTTTGTGCTTTTATAACCGGTAAAGATAGTTTTGGGGCAGCTACGTGGAGCAGAGAATAGAGCACTGGCCCTGGAGTCAGGAGGACCTGAGTTCAAATTCAGCCTCAGACACTTGACACTTACTAGCCGTGAGACCTTGGGTAAGTCACTTAAGCCCAATTAAGCCTTTCCCCCTCCAAAAAAAAAGAAAGTTTCAGTCATGTGGAGAAGCAGAGTCCAAATCCTAGGAAAGGCTAATTAAGTGCCCAGCTTTATAGACATGGCCAGGTGAGGAGGGCCCAGTTTTCTGGTGTGAACACCTTTCTGGAAACTCTCATGGCTTGGAGAAATCAGATACCAGAGGGAATCCTCCACCTGCTGGGTGGATCAGTTTGAAGATGGAGAGTGGAAGGATAACAGGAGCTAGACCCATGCTATCTTCTGATCTGTGTCCACTGGCAATGATTGAAAGAGAACAGCCTGTGGCAAGTACAAGTTTTAATTGAGTTCTATTAAAGCCCAAATACATGATGAGAATTAATAAAAACATGCAATGGCCCCTTATTTTCAGATAATTACTGCCAAACAGCAATGACCTTTGTAGCACTTGCACTCTTAAAATGTATTTTTTTTATTTTTAATATTATCTCATTCTGATGCAAATGCCCTTTCCTCTACACTGCATGTTTAAAACATGAGCTCCTGATTTGTATTGACCTGGAAAGTAAACATCATAAAAGTGATTAGCTCTTGCATGCAAAATAAGTCTGGACCAGTGAAATATTTATCAATCTATCAATACCCCTGAGATCAAATTGCCCATCAAACCTTACTCCCAGTGGAACTTGGAACCATAGGAGGTACTTTGATCTAACTATTGTTAGGAAATTCAATTTCCTTTTGTCATCCATCTTTTTCTTAAGTTCCCTGGGTTACAAACAGAGAAGGCTATATTGAGGCAGACCTGCATTCAGGGAAGATTTCAAAAATTTCTCCCAAATCTTTATACTGTTTCAAGTCGAATCTCTCCTTACATCTTTACATCATCCCAAGTTCATATTTCCTTGGCCTGCTCATCCTTTACTGAATATGGACAGGCTTTGTTCAAAGTTTGGGTCACGTCCAAACTGAAAGGGTTACTCTGGAGTGGAGATGCCTCTTCAGAGAGGAAGCAACAATATGAGATCTTTAGTTTTAGGAGGCAATGTGGTTCAATGGGAAAGACATTGGAAAGGAGACCCCTGGCTTGGATTCAAATCCTATCTTTGCTACTTACTACCTAAAGTGACCTTGGGTGAGTCACTTAATTATTCTGGGTTTTTTTTTAAGTTTCCTTAAAATAAGGGGTCTAGTAGGAGCAAAATATATTAAGACAACAAAATCTCTGACTTAAAGGCTAGACTAGTTTTTCCCCTAAAAAAAGGCAATGAAACCATCCCCCAAATGTAATTAGTCCAGGGAAATAAGGTTCTAGTCATTGATGTAGGTTCTCAGTAGCCTAAGGCATGTAAAGCCCAGGTAAGGGCTTGTGGATTGTTTGAGTTCAGGAGTTCTGAGCTGAAGTAGGGCTCAAGTCCATTGGATGTCTCCATTAAGTCTGGTACTAATGATGAGGTATGAGCTCTGGGAGCTCCCTCTTGAACTCTGATTAAAT
Source organism: Gymnobelideus leadbeateri (assembly GCA_011680675.1). NCBI lineage: Eukaryota > Metazoa > Chordata > Mammalia > Diprotodontia > Petauridae > Gymnobelideus > Gymnobelideus leadbeateri. The sequence goes on from WOXC01003811.1 coordinate 218,373, forward strand.
CATACCATTTCATGTGGCATTTGCATGAGGCCATAAGCCTTACTTTGTGGCTGGGCCCAAACCTCTGTTACTAGACTTCCCACCTTTGAGCCTATCAAAATATCAATCCACCCTTGAACTGGCCTAGCCCACCGTTTTCATAGTCTCCAGGTAGCCTCCAGCAACTTCCCACCCTTAATCACTCATTGACCTCATTAACTCCTTCTGAAGATCCTCCCCAAACTCCTCCTCTGGACCACCCTGAGATTCCTCTGACAACCTTCTGTATATAAGACCCCATCTTGTCTTCATGTATGAGAGCGCCATAGAATGACCTAGCACAGGCTTACTCTGTGTCCAATATAAACGGACTTTTAATAAACTTTAGTTTTCTTTGGCTGAGAAGACTTGAGTTGAATTCATTCAGTAGGACCCAGCATGTTGGTATTTTGGGGTCTTCAGACCCTCTTTATGGGTAACCTCTTCACTAATGTGGTGAGCCCATGGGAGAGCAAGGCCAACAGGCTATCTGAGGAAGAGAAACCTTGCCCAGGTCAAAAACAGAGTGGTTTAAGGCTTCTGAGTCAATCAGCATGCTAGGGTCCTCCTTTGAGTAGTTGCTACCTCCAGAAGAGTGACATAGGGAGGCCCAGTCTTAAAAAAAAAAAAAGGAATATTCAAACAAAGATCTAATATTAGTTCAACTGGCCATTGCTTTTCTGAAAGACATAAAGACAACACATCTGACCAGGTGTATTGACTCACACAACAGGAAGTCTGTCAAGCCTGAGAAGCACTACCTTGCTATTGTTAGGCAAACTTCCTTTTGTAAAATGATCTATGGTCTACAGTTGTCCCATTTCATTCTGGTCCCATACCTGAACCACTCCAATTGCTTTAGTCAAACTTAGCCCAAAACAAGGGAATTGTTTTGGTGACCTCATTCAGCCTATTAGGAGGCAGAATATACTTTCAAATTGAAGAAGGTTCTCAGAGTCACTTAAGTCAATCAAAGTCTCTTAAGCCAATCAAAGGGCCTAGGGGCAGGGAAGATCTTCAAATCTGCATTTCCATTACCCCCCCCCCATTGAGCCCTCTGACCTGCCTCAGCTATCCTTCCAGATAGATCTTCAGGTATGATGCAAACTCTGGAAAGGCCCACCTTCATTTGCTTAACTGTTTCTGTCACCCTGTAGACCCTATAGCTCGACCTCAACATCTGCAATGCTGGAGGGACAGAAAATAAAGAGTCCAGACTCTATTTGGGGGCAGACATCATGGTTTGTTTCTACCCAAAAAACTGTAGACTTAATTGGTTCAGGATCATAGGATCTTAGTTTTAAAGGTAGAAGGAACCTCAGAAGTTATCTAATCCAATCTATTCCTGGTTTCAAGGACTTCCATCTTTTTTTTATATGTTATGGGGACATACTCTAGCCCACGGCTGTTTGGCCCTGTCAATTTTGAGACAAATTTAATATATTGTGTTGGAGCAGCTAGGTGGATATGTTGAGGTTTAGGGTTTAGGGGTGCTCAAGACCTCAAAATATCAACATACCATCAACATACCTGCCAAATGACTTTGACTCAAGCCTTCTCTCAGTCAAAGTAAAGCAAAGTTTATTAAAGATTCACCATAATGGGTAGACTCTTAAGGAGCCTCAGTATCTGTGATGTTTATATTGGACAAGTGGGCCAGAATAATCTAACACAGACTGAGTCTGCAATAGATTGAATTCTCAGCCCTGTCATGGAGGCAAGATGGATCTTAAATACAGAAAGATTGTGGGAGGATTTAAAGGTGGTCTAGAAGAGGGGTTTGAGGAGGGTCTTGAGGAGGAGTCTAAGGAGGATCTTGAGGGGACTGAGGTCAGACTCCAGTAATGAGATTAATGGTGGGAAATAGCTGAAGGCTACCTGGAGATGACAGACAATGGAGAGCTAGGCTAGGTTAAGTGTAACAGAGATTTGGGCCTAGGATAATGGAAGGTTTATGGCCTCAGGCAAATGCCTAATCAAATGGGGAGATTCAATCAGAGGTTTCCCAGAGCCTGTACCCCATCAGATAGAACTTTAGGCCTAGAGTCATTAAGACCTGAGTTCAAATCCAGCCTCAGACACTTATTAGCTGTGTGACCTTGGGCAAGTCTCTTAGTGTTTGACTTAGTTTTCTTATCTGTAAAATGAGTGGAGATGGAAATGGCAAATCACTCTAGTATCTTTGCCAAGAAAACACCAAGTGGGGTTTGTCTGAAACAACTAAACAGAAACAAGAATGTGTTGTGTTTAACCATCTATATGAGATAGCAATCCATTCCTTCTTTCCCAATGATTACCCAGTGCTAGCTGGCTAGAAAAGGCTAAGAAGAGCAAAGGAAAGGCATATGGCGGACTGTGAACTGGGTATTTTGAGGACAGAAAGCTGAAAAGTGACCTGATAACAATCAAAACCCATTAGCAAAGGTCCTGGAAATAGGAGGAAATGTGAGAGGGCTGATGGGGCAGGTTGCACATGTGCAATTTTTCACCCTTCCAAGATGCTTTGGATGAAGTTGATTACCCTCTGATTCCTCTACAGGGATACACAGAGCAAGCTAATTGTTTAGTCCAAAAGTAAAGATGGAATTTCTACCCAAAGGCAATAGAGTGGGAGGGGGAGAAGAAAGAAGTGTAGGCACTGGCCTAAGTATCTGGAAGATCTCATTCAATTGTGGTAGCTCAAGGCTCACTTCTCTACCAGTAGGATCTGTTTGCCCTGTTTCTGTTCCTCCCCATGTGTCCTGATCCTTCTAAAGCTTCCCTTTCTCCAAAGGCCTCTCTTCTTCCTATTTATAAGCCTACAGTGCTTAGTGTGGGAGAAATGTAATCTTTTCTAAAGATGTGTTGTTCTAAATGTTGCTTCCTTTTTTCCTGATAGACCAACATACTCATTTATCCTCTAATTCCAAATTAGATTTTTCTTCTCCAGAATATATGGACATGCTTGAAAACTAGGCTAAACTATGAGTCTAAGTTGCATTGTTCTTGGCTAATTAACAGTTTTCTTTTGCTATTTATAAGATGGAGTAGCAGGCAGCACAACATATCACCAGTGTCTAAACATATACAAGTACAAAGTCACACACACACACACACACACACACACAGAGAAATACAGCTAGTTATCATGAAGCTTCCTAGCTAACCCAGGAATTCAGTACTATGCAACCTCATTTACCAATCAATCAATAGGCATTTATTCATCACTCACTATGTGCTAAGTGCTGGGGATTTATATAAAAAAAAAAGTAAAAACAGTCCTGGTTTTCATGGGGGTAACAACATATACAGAAGTTGATGCCAACAAGATAAAGAATAAAAAGAAGGTTCCCTTAAAAGGGAAGGCACTAGCATGAGGGGTAGGGAAAGACTGGGAACAGTCTCCTACAGGAGGTGATACTTGATGTAAGTCTTAAAGAAAGTCAAGGATGCTACAAGGCAAGAAGGGACAGCATCCCAAGCATGAGATTAAGCCAGTGAAAAGTTCCCAGGGGGTTGGAAATGTAGTGTTATATGTGAGGAATAGAAAGTAGGCCAGTAGGGCTAGACTGTGGGATGTGTGGAGGGTAGTAATATGTTAAAAGTCTGGAAATATAGGAAGAAGGGCCAGGGTGTGAAGAACTTTAAATGTCAAAGAGAGGAGTTTAAAGTTGAGCATTTATTTAAAATTGTGTTTGGACACACAGCCTAGTCAAGTGCTATATTTGGCATGAGATGAAGTGAGTCTTGTGTCCCAGGCATACATAAGAGAGGGCTGATAATCAGAGTTCCAGTTAGAGGAGGAATGATTTCAAAAATCTAAGAGCCAGCCATGGATTTGGAAGATAGAGACTATAATGGATTGGTATCTTTTGTAAATTTTTTGGTAAATTTGGTAAATTTGAATGATTCTGTTTTAGGTGTAACCCATCCCCCTACTTGGCCTTTTATCTCTTTGGATCATTGCTTTCACTTGGGTCCCAGAAGAAAAGTCATGGAAAAATAGACTGGCAGGAAATTTCAGATGACTCTGTGGCAAGAAATTCCTTACTTTTCTTCCCTTTATCCCTCAAAATCAGAAGTCATACAATAAGTTCAGGAGGTACTATCTATATGCTTCCTATTTGGGGAGTCTCGCCATTTCTCTGACCTTGCAATTAGGAACTTGGAGGAGGGAGATTAGTGTGGCCAGGAGTGGCTGATCACCATACAGAGAAACAAAGATCATACATGATTAGCACTGGCCCAAAGCAAGATGACCCAGTCAGGATAGACTGCCAGCTGTTATAAACACTGTTAGAAAAGCAGCTTTCCATTTACTCCATGTGTCTATTTCCTAGAAAAGTAGATTTTACACCATTCTGAGATGGTATGTGGTAGCTTCTCAACGATCTACCCCATTTGCCCTTTAAATCACCTTTTCCACCCATTCCTTTCCATAAGTTGGGGGTGGGGTGGAACATAGCTATAAATCTCTTCAAACAAACCAGAAGATTTGGGATAGCAATAAGGACAGGAACACCAGATGGATGGAAGTGAATGATTCCATATAGGGATGGTTGGTTTATTTTGCTTTTGATTCTATGTACAATAAACTATGTGGTCATAGTAATCCAAGTCTTTGAATCTATGAATGCAGTAAACAGTGAGCTGAGAGAATGGAATCCAGATAGGATGCAGGCTAGTGAGCAAGTACCTATAGCAGATTGCATATTTTAATATTTTGGGCAATATTTCATTTCATCCCCTAGATTAAATTTAGACCTGGCTAGTAAGGTCTTAATTCAAGCTGTTTAGGTAGGACTCATGGGCTTGGCAATGGGAGAGCAGCTGACTAGGCACCCCATTATGGCCAGCAAGGATACTGCAGGCTCTAAAGAAAAGGCTATCTCCCATATATATAATAACTCACTAGACCAATAGGCTGGTCACTCAAGTAGACTGCCACCTGGTGGGATATTGCATATATAATTAATAAACAGACATGCTGTCTTTTTCTATGTTTAAACTGGCGGTACTCAAACTAGATAACCCAAAGACCTCAGGTGAATGGGGCTGGGGCAGGAGACATATTTCTATCTAATCATTTGTATATTTGAGGCCTAACCTGAGAAGTTCCCTTGTCCCTGCCCTCTCCTTAAATCAAGGGAGAGGGCAGTGACTTGGTAGAAGAGTAGTAAGAGATACTGAGAAGCACTGGTTTTGATGGGGTATGAGCTCTGGGAAACCTCTTGAACTGATTGAATCTTCCCACTAGATGAGGCATTTGCCTGAGGCCATAAAGCCTTTAATTTTAAAAGGCCCAAATCTGTTACTCTTAATCTAGCCTAGCCCTCCATTGCCCAGTTACTTACTTCCTACCCTTGATCCTATCAAAATATCTCTACCCAAATCTGTTACCTATAAACTAAGCTAGTCCTCCATCGTCATCTCCTGGTAGCCTTCAGCTATTTCTCACCCTTAATCCCTTTTCTGGAGTCTGACCTCAGTCCAGATCCTCCTTAGACTCCTCCTCAAGACCTTCCCCAAATCCCTCCTGTAGACCACCTCTAAATCCTCCCACACTTTTTCTGTATATAAAGTCCATCTTGCCTCCTTGAAGGTATTGAGAATAATCGAGCACCAACTCACTGTGTCACATTATTCTGGCGTGTTTGTCAACACAACCTTCACAGATATGTAGGCTCCCTAAGAGTCTACCCATTATGGCGACTCTAATAAACTTTGTTTTACTTTGGCTGAGAGAAGACTTGAGTGGAATTCATTCAGCAGGACCTGGTGTGTTGATATTTTGGGGTCTTGAGCACCCCTATCCCTAAACCTCAACAGTTATTTTGAGCACCTCTAACTCTAAACCTCAATAGTTTTTCTGGATGATTTAATTTGATTTAGAAAAATGTTATTAGAACATGAGGAGAAACTACAGAAGGCATTAAATTCACCAAAGACTGCTAATCTAAGGTAGATCAATAGATACTAATTCTGCTGAATCTCTGTCAAATGGATTGGTCATTTTGTATCTCAGTGGAGAGTGAGTACATGTGAGACCATGAGAAAAAAGAAGGACCATTGCCCTGGTCTGAAAAACTACTAAAAATCTGAAGAGGTTGCTGGACTTTCAAGGATTTTGTTCAAGATTCAGGAAGAACCATGCCATCTTCATGATCTCTCGGTGATCTCACTGACAGATATGTGACCCAGATGAACAGGCAAGCAAAAGGGCAAATCATCCTGACCTATATGCCACATGAATCATAAACTTCAGTTATTCTCATAGATGGAGTAGATTTTATCTTGACATGGAGGGAGGAGGGCTCTAGTGCAGCAAAGAGGAAAGCCTAGATAAGTCTTGGGAACTTCCTCTGGAGAGTATACTATCAGGGGAAGTATTGTATGTATTTGAACCAATTCTCTCTACCCTGATTGAGAATGGATGAATGGTGGGGAGTCCAAATGCAATATGATGGTCTATGAACAGTAATACTGGACAGGAGGAAAACAACCATAAGCCTCAGGAAGCCAGGCTTAGCTCTCCTGATAGTACTTTTATTATAGGAGTAGTAGAAATTGAGCTCTGCTGTCTAACGCTATACTGAATTGTAATCAATCCTCCACAAAATGTGAAGATACTGTTCATTCAGGTGATCCATGACTAGTAAAAATCCTTGATGATGGTTTTAGCACTTGGGTTAAAAGAAAATTCTGGATCTTGTATGGATTAGGTTTTGTTGGCCCTAAAAGACAGCAATTGTATATGAGAAATGAGAGGTCCATACATGCTATGTTCAAAGGAAAGAACTGACTTGAGCTAAACACCTGCAGTCTGTAGGCAATAGCAAATCTCTAAAGCTGGTGTGTAAAAACTTTTTTCTGGAAAAGGATCCAAAGAACATAAGCAAAAGTTATGAACCATTCTTGACTGCAGGGGAGACACTGTCATCCAATTGGGAGCTAGAGATCAAGGTAGAATCATTATCATTTGACTTGAGAGAGTAGATGGCATGGCCCTATTCAACTCTGGCTTAGTTTAGAGGCTGTCCAGCCCCCAGATGTCTACTGAATTCCATGGCTCTTCTTCCTTCTGTTCATTGAATAAGCAATTAATAAGAATGTATTAAAGTCCTACTATGTGTCCAGCACTGGGCTAGGCTCTTGGCATAGAAAGAAGAAAAATGAAGCAATTCTAACTCCCAAGGGGCTTACATTCTATCTAGAGATAACACATACATGTGTAAGTCTGTCTAGATTAAATACAGAGTTTACTTTACCATCTACTTATGACCCTGTGTGTCAAGCTAAATTGAGCTTTTCAAAGTGATGATAAAAAACTTCATGTGATAGTTCTTTTTAACCCCTTCCCCGCTCCAAACACATTCATTCTTGTTGGACTCATTACATAGTAATTAAAGTGGAACAACTACAAGCTGCATGATATTTGATTAAGAGTGATTCTGGAACTGTATAATGTGGAATCAGCTCAATCCCAAGGTGGGCAAATCTCAGAATTAGTTCAGGGATGTTCTTGGAGAAAAGCATTCTGGGGGCTTATGAAGCCACTCAATATTTCAAGTTAAAGGAAAACAAGATAAATCAAGGTAGGTCTAGGTCTTTATCTAAAGATTAGTTTAGATCACTTTGGCTCTCACTGATAGGCCAACAAAATACTTGGTCATTGTTTGGAGCCTGACTGACTCAGAATGCATGTAAATAGCAATTGTTTCTGTTCTGGCTAGAAACCCTGAGGGTCTTCCCCTCTCATATTGATTTATTTTATTTTTAAATATTATTTTGGTTATTTATTTAGTTATAATTTTGACTAGGTAAAGAGACTGTTATCTGTCTCAAATTTTAATGTCTTAATCACTGAATAGCCTCAGTCAAACTGAGACCTGTTAAAGACCTTATCAAGGTCCCCCACTGAATCCTGGGCTATCTCCAGATCCTTATCTGGCCACTGGACCCAGATGGCTTTGGAGGAGAAAGTGAGGCTGGTGACTTTGCACAGCCTCCCTCACTTAAATCCATTTCATTTGCTAGTAATGGCATCACTTCCCTGATGTCATGATCCTCTTTGAAAACACAGGACAAACAACAGCTATCATTGGGCCTTTTCATTTGATTTGCAGCTGAAGCTTCCTCCTATATGTTGTCTAACTCTGTTAGGATGTTAGAATGAGAGTTTTTTGAGATCAAAGACTATCTTTATTTATTGTCTGTTTCCCCCATCAGGCAGTCAATGAACATTTGTTAAGCATAGTTATCATGCCATTCATTATGGTCTATATGTGCCAGGAACTGTGCTAAGCACTAGGGATACAAAGAAAGGTAAAGTCCCTGATTTCAAGCAGATCACAGTCTAATGGAGGTGACAGCAGGCTAACATCTGTAGAAACAAGTGATATACAGGACAATTAATCAACAGAGGGAAGGTGCTAGGTCTGAAGGAGATTGGGTAAGGCTTTCTGTAGAAGGTGGAATTTTATCTGGGCCTCTGAGGAAGTCGGAGAAGCCAGAAGGCTGAGATGAGGAGGGCATTCCAGACATGGGGCACAGCCAGTGAAAATGCTCCCAGGATGGGAGTCTCTTGTGTGAAGAACAGCAAGCAGACCAATGTCACAGGATTGCAGAGTATAAGCAGGAGTGTAAGGTGTAAGAAGATTGGAGGGAGGGAGAGTGTAGCGGGTTATGAAAGTCTTTGAATGTTGAACAGAGATTTTATATTTGATCCATTGGAGTTTATTGAGTAGTAAAGGATGGGGGGAGGGGAGGGGAGGGGAAGTGGAAGATGGACTGGAGTAGGGAGAGACTTGTGGCAAGGAGACCAACCAGCAGGCTATTTCAGTAGTCCAGGCGTGAGGTGATTGCGCCAGAGTGGTGGCAGTGTTAGAAGAGAAAAGTGTTGTACACATAATAAGTATTTAAAAATACTTTTTCATTTATTCATTCATTCCAAAAACAAGATGGCTTGAGAGAGAAGGCACTAGACATTAAGGGGGATAAAGAAAAGCTTTGTGTAAAAAATATATTAATTTTGAATGCAGGGATTCTATGAAAAAGAAGTGAAAGAAAATGTGGGGGATGGCCAGCAGAAAGGCATGAGGCAGCAGATAGAATGTTAGGTGTGCAGAACAGGCAGAAGGCCAATTTGACTGGGCCTCAGAATGCAAGAAGAATAGGAATGTGTAATGGAACTGGAAAGATAGGTTGGCACCAAGTCCTGGAGATCTTTAAAAGTCAAACAGGTATCATCACAGCAATGCTGCAACCCTCTATTGCCCACTAGGACCCTGGCAGGTAAGATCGGACACATTAAGGCTTCTTAACTTCTCTTCCTGGTTCCAGGAAAGTGGGACTCTAACCCCAGCCCCTCTCGGGATTTGGAAGCTCTCTTACTCCAGGGCGATGTGGAAGCTTCATCTAGTCTGTCTGGTGCCACCACAACACTGGAATTCTTATTTGCCATTAGATCCCAGGAACCAAATTCAGATGGTTTTTCAATAAAGATCCCTGAGTACCCTATCACCAGATGTTTGTTTAACCAGAATCTGACCTAATGTCCCTTGTTCCCTGGTGTTTGAAGGAAAACAAACTGATACCTCCCTCTGTCAGAATAATAACAGTAAGGGTGGGATTCAATTAATCAACAAGGGTTTATGGAACTCTTACTATGTATCAGACAGTGTTCGAAGTAATGAGGATACAAAATAAAAGAAAAAAATAAAGAATTCTTATCCTCGAGGAGCTTAAGAAATGAAAAGTTTCAGTAATTCCAGTCAACTAAAACTTTCCCATGCTATGGCTAACAAGCTCCTACCTCCTTCTCTCCCAAGGCTCCACCTTAGCTCTTCCGGTCATGAGTCCCCATACCGCTCTGGCCCTTCCTACTATTGTGCTTTTTTTTTTTTTTCATTTCTATTATTAACAAACCTCTTTTTTTCCACACTCTTCATCTTTTTGCACTTATGGAAACCTACGCTCACCCTTGACCTTCAGAAGACACAATATCCCTGGCTTCCTCCTCCAGTAGTTGGGATACCTTGTCTAATGCTCTCTATATTCTGGGACAAAAGGAAAATTGGTATACTCCTTGTTTCTTACTGTCACTGCCAGACCCTCCCTACACCGTCATCACTTACCAACTTCTCCTCCTTTGAAGTTTGCTCCATCTGTCTATAACACCTGGTCCAGAACCTTATCCCAGTCTTCCTTCTTTCTCTAGGAGATCAGTACGTGACTTGAAGTGTATCTCCTCCCTCAACCCTGAATTCATACTTGAATTCTTCAATCTATATGTGAATGTTCCTTCAAATGTCATGCCTCTTAGCTCAAATTCTTCAACTCCTAAAACCTTTAGCTTTGACTCCAATCAGTCAAACAGGGATGATCATATCTTGATCACACCATCACCTATAAGTATTCTATATCCAAAATCTAGAACTCTGAAGTTCCTTCCCATGATTATAATATCCCATTTTTTTTTCATCTTTCTGTCCCATTTCTAAACTCATTATTCACACTCACTGTGACTTACCTGCTTTCCCTCTCAGTCTATCTTCCCCTCATCTGGTCATCTAGAATAATGGAATATCAAGGTTGGAAGGATACTCAAAATCATTTTGTCTTACCCTACACCTGAAAAAGAATTCCCGACCCTCCAAAAGTCATGCAGACACCTCTGGAAGACTGACTTTGCCTGACAATGTATGTCTCATTCTGAATCTGTAGTGCTTCACTTTTCTAGTAAGAGGAAGGAGGTATATTTCATCATCACTCCTCTTCAGTCGAGATTGGCCATTTCATTGATCTCATTTCTGATGTCTTTTAGTATTGTTATGACAACATTATGTTGGTGATTGTGTAAAATGTCCTCTTGTTTCTGCTTAGTTCACTCTGCCCTAGGTCATACAAATCTTTCCAAATTTCTTTGAATTTCTTATATTCATCATTTCTACAGCACTATAATATTCCATTACATTTGCCTGCTGCAATTTGTTCAGCCTTCCCCTGATCCATGGACAACTACTTTATTACAGGTTTTTTGCTAAAACAATAAGAGCAACATTACTTCACAAAATCATGAAATTTATAGTAAATGTGATCTAAATTAGGATGTATACCATGGGTATAGAAATATTAACCTTTAGGGATAGATTTAGAAATCATAGGTCTGCCTCCCACCCCCACCCCACCAAATATGACCTATGCTAGCTAATATGACTTGATGAAAGCAGCTAATTTTTATTTCTGAAGTCCTTTATTATGGTCCTTCCTTCTATTCTAATATTCTATATCTAATTCCTTCATTTTTCATTTCCTTTTTTTCATTTCCTTCCCACCTTCTACCAATTACATCTGAAATTTGTTCTTGGGTTAATGGAACAACTCAAGGTGCTATTTTGATCCTTGGTTATTCAGGGATGTGATAGAATACACATTACTTTCTCAGTCCTGAGGTTTTCTTCCTTTTAGCATGGGCAAAAAAGTGACACTCTCTATGAGCTGCATTCTAGTTGTTATTGGCCTTATGACCTTCTCAAGAAGTCATTGCTTTATTCCAAATTTCCAGGGAGGAGAGGATCCTGTTGTGACTGTAGAGAGGATGGAGAACTGTATCTTTAGCCTCTAAAGTATTGGCTTCCAGAATGTTTTGATAATTCTAATTATTCATTCTACTTCCTCATTTGTCAATTTCCTGCAAACTAGTTTCTCATCCCACCATTCTACTGAAGTTGCTCACTACGAAAATAAAGAATGATCTTTTTATTGGATTTAATTTATTAGACTTAAACAAAATTACAAAACACTTTTCACACAAATAAAGTCAGATCTGAACAATTAGAACAATATTAATTGCTCATGGGCAAGCCAAACTAATATAATAAAAACGACAATTCTGCCTAAATTAATTTACTCATTCAGTGCCCTAGCAATCAAATTACCAAAAATTATTTTATGGAGATAGAAAAAATAATAACAAAATTCATCTGGAAGAACAAAATGTCAAGAATATCAAGGGAATTAATTTTTTAAAATTTGAATAAAGATGGCTTAGAAGTTCCAGATCTCAAACTGTATTACAAATAGATAATCATCAACACAATCTGGTGTTGGCTAGAAGAAAGAGTGGCAGATCAGTGGAATAGATTGGGCACATTGTAGGCACTGACCATAACAATCTAGTGTTTGATAACTTTGGGGACAAGAACTCACTATTGACAAAAACTGTTGGGAAAACTGAAAATTAGTATGGCAGAAACTAGGTATAGACCAATAGCTCATATTATATACCAAAATAAGATCAAAATGAGTACTGATATAGACATAAAGGATGATATCATATGCAAATTAAGGGAGCATGAAATAGTTTATCTGCCAGATCTATGGATAAAAAAAGAATTTATGACCAAACAAGAGATAGAGAGAATTACTAGATAAAAAAAACTATCCATTTAGGATAGTTTTGATTACATTAAATTTTTTTTTTGCTTTTTTTTTTTTTGGAGGGGGAAGGCAGGGCAATTGGGGTTAAGTGACTTGCCCAAGGTCACATGGCTAGTTAAGTGTCTGAGGCCAGATTTTAACTCAGGTTCTCCTGACTCCAGGGCCGGTGCCCTATTCACTGCACCACCTAGGTGCCCCAATTACATTAAATTTAAAAGATTTTATACTAACAAAATCAATGCAGCCAAGGTTAGACAGAAAGCAGAAAACTGGGGGGGGGCAGATTTACAGCAAATTTCTCTGATCAAGGCCTTATTTCTCAAATATATCAAGAACTGAGTCAAATTTATAAGAATACAAGTCATTCCCCAATTATAAATGGTTAAAGAGTATGAACAGTCAATTTTCAGTAGACGATATCAAAGCTATCTATAGTTATATGAAAAATTCTCTAAATCACTCCTGAATAGAGAAATATAAATTTAAAAAACTCTGAAATATCACCTCACTCCTATCAGATTGACTAATATGACACAACAGGAAAATGACAAATGTTGGAGAGGATGTAGGGAAACTGGGACTCTAAAGCACTGTTGGTAGAATTGTAAACTGATGCAACCATTCTGGAGAGCAATTTGGAACTATGCCCAAAAGACTACAAAACCATGTGTATACTTTGACCCAGCAATTATCATTACTAAGTCTGTATCCCAAAGAGATTAAAGAAAAAAAATGAAAAGGACCTATATGTAAAAAAAAAATTCTTTTTGGTTTTTTTTTTATTAGTAAAATTATTTATTAATTTGTTTGTTTACTTTTAGTTTATAAGATTCAGTGCTACAATCCCTTGAGTTTCAGATTTTCTCCCCCTCTCTCTCCTCCCCTTTCCCCCCCATAGCAGCTTGCAATCAAGTATAAGATCTACAAATACTTTCACTTTAGACATTAGTCAGGTTGTAAAGAAGGATTATAACCAATGAAATAAACAATGAGAAAGAGGAAACAAAACCAAACAAGAAAAAGAAAGAGAGCAGGTAGTTTGCTTCAATCTGCTTTCAAACTCTGTTCTTTCTAGTTCTTTCTCTGAATGTAGACATCTCTTTCCATCATGAGTCTTTTGGAGTTGTCTTATAAACTTGCATTGCTAAGAAGAGCCCAGGCTATCAAAGTTGGTTGTCACATATATGTTGTGTCTGTAATTGTGTACAAATTTCTCCTGGTTATGCTCCTTTCACTCAGCATCAGTTTGTATAAGTCTCTCCAAGTAAATATGAAGTCCTTTTGCTCCTCATTTCTTATAGCACAATAGTATTCCATTACATTCATATACCACAACTTGCTTAGCCATTCCCCAATTGATGGGCATCCCCTTAATTTCTAATTCTTTGCCACCACAAAAAGAGCTGCTATAAATATTTTTGTATATATGGGTCTTCCTCCCACTTCTATGATCTCTTTGTGATACAACCCTAGAAGTGGTATTGCTGGATCAAAGGGTATGTACTTATTTATAGCCCTTTGGGCATAGTTCCAGATTGCTTTCCAGAATGATTGAATCAGTTCACAACTCCACCAACAATGCATTAGTGTTCCAATTTTTTTTTTAAAGCAATTGGGGTTAAGTAACTTGCTCAAGGTTACACAGCTAGTCATTATTTATGCGTGGGTGCTCATTTTCTGAGGCCGGATCTGATCTCGGGTCATCCCAACTCCGAGGCCAGCACTCTTACTCACTGCCGCCACCTAGCTGCCCCTTTAGGGCAATTGGGGTTAAGTAACTTGCCCAAGGTTACACGGCTAGGTTTTTGTTTAGTGTTCCAATTTTTTCACATCCTCTCCAGCATTCATCATTTTCCTGTTTTGTCATCTTAGCCAATCTGACCAGTGAGATGTGGTACCACAGAGTTGTTTTGATTTGCATTTCTCTAATCAATAGTGATTTAGAGCATTTTTTCATATGCTTATAGATATCTTCAATTTTTTCCTCTGAAAATTGCCTGTTCATATCCTTTGACCATTTATCAATTAGGGAATGACTTGTATTCTTATAGATTTGACTCAATTCTCTGTATCTTAGAAATGAAGCCTTTATCAGAGACACTGATTGTAAAAATTCTTCCCCAATTTCCCAGTTCCCTCTTAATCTTGGTTATATTGGCTTTGTTTGTACAGAAACTTTTCAATTTAATGTAATCAAAATTATCCATTTTGCATTTTATAATGCTCTCTAACTCTTGTTTGGTCATAAAGTCTTCCCTTCTCCATAAATCTGACAGGTAAACTCCTTCTTGCTTTCCCAGATTGCTTATAGTATGAGCCTTTATACCTAGAGTATTCACCCATTTAGATTTGATTTTGGCATACAATGTTAGATATTGGTTTATAGCCAGTTTCTACCATGCTATATTCCAGTTTTCCCAGCAGTTTTTGTCAAATAGTGAGTTCTTATCCCCAAAACTGGTGTCTTTGGGTTTTTCAAACAGATTACTATAGTCATTGACTGCTGAATCTCGTGTACCCAATCTATTCCATTAATCCACTACTCTATTCCTCAGCCAGTACCAAGTAGACAAAAAATATTTATAGCAGCTCTTTTTTGCCAGTAAAGAATTGTGCATTGAGCCCATCAATTGGGAAATGGCTAAACAAGTTGTGGCATATGACAGTGATGTAATACTCTTGTGCTATAAGAAATGATGAGCAGGATGCTTTCAGAAAAACCTGGATGAACTAACACAAAGTGAAGTGAGCAGAACCAGGAGAACAGTGTACACAGTAATAGCAATATTGAATGATGAACAACTGTGAATGACAGCTATTCTCAGCAATACAAGAGAGTTCTGAAGAACTTATGATGAAAAATGCTCCAGGAAAAGAACTGATGGAGGCCGAATGAAGATCAAAGCATGCTATTTTTTACTTTCTTTTTTCTTCTTCTTTTTTTTTTTTGGTCTATGTTTTCTTTCACAACATGACTAATATGGAAATATGTTGTGCATGACTGCACATATATAACCTATATCAAATTGCTTGCCATCTCTGGAAGTGGGGAGGGGAGGGAAAAAGGGGAGAATTTAGAACTCAACATTTTTTAAAATGAAATTTCTTATGTAATTGGAAAAAAATAAAATATGAAAACCAGATCTTTTATGAGAACTCATCCTTCTTGACTTCTCCTCAACATCTGGCTACCTTCTCCTTCTGGTTACTGTCTTTACTCCAGGGTTTTGTGATGGTAATGGATCAGGGTTCTCTTCTCCTTACTTGAACAATAGACTTCTCAGGCTCCTTTGTAAATTCATTGTCCACATTCCCTCTCCTGTCTGTGGGATTACTCCAGTGAAGAGGTCCCTGGACCTCTTTTCTCTCCATAATACATCTCTTTGTGATCTTGTCTCTCTTTCTTGAACTCTAATCACTCATCTCCAACTACCTCAATGGCCTATACAGATATCAAAATCAACACATCCCAAAATAGAATTTATTATATAGGTTATCCCAAAAGTCTTAGGGAAATTTTAAGCTCTAAAAGCTTATTTCCCTTTAAACCCACTCCTCTAAACTCCATTTCTCATTAGAGCACTACCATCCTTGACATCGCCAGGTATATAAGCTCATTGTTATCCTTGATTTTTTTTTCCTTTCTCTCATATTGAATCAGTTGTCAAGACTTATTGATTCTTTTTTTGGAGGGGGAAGGCAGGGCAATTGGGGTTAAGTGACTTGCCCAAGGTCACATGGCTAGTAAGTGTTAAGTGTCTGAGGCCAGATTTAAACTCAGATCCTCCTGACTCCAGAGCCAGTTCTCTATTCACTGTGCCACCTAGCTGCCCCAAGATTTATTGATTCTAATTACACAACATCTGTTGCTTTTTTCCCTTTCTTTCCTTTTAACAACCACCATCCTCATTCACATCATCCTGCCTCTGTCTGAACCATAGTAATAGCCTTCTTATTGACCTCCCTGTTTGCCCTACCTGGAGTAAGAAAGACCTGAGTTCAAATACATACTACCTGTGTGACCCTGGGCAAGTCACTTCACCTCTGTTTGCCTCAGTTTCTTCATCTGTAAAATGAGGATAATAATAGCACCTATTTCCCAGAGCTGCTGTAAGGATCAAATGAGATAATATTTGTAAAGCACTTAATCTAAGTGGCTGGCATAGAATAGGTGCCATATAAATGTTAGTAATTGATGATGATGTCACTTCCCTGCTCAAGAACTTTCAGCAGTTCCCTACTGCCTCTAGGTTAAAACATAAGCCACGAGGTGGCTAGGTGGAGTAGTGAGTAGAGCATGGTACCTGATGTCAGGGGGACCTGAGTTCAAATCCAGGCTCAGACACTTAACACTTACTAGCCGTGTGACTTTGGACAAGTCACTTAACCCCAATTGCCCTCCAAAAAGCAAATAAGTAAATAAGTAAACTTCTAAAAAAAATATAAGCTAACTCACCCCTGGAATAACCTATAAGAAATCAACCCTTGTGGAGATGTACCATGGTAATTGCTTCTGCAGGTACTGGAGCTCTTGCTTTCTAAGCAGACACAGCTATTGAAGACCCAGAAGAGAATGTTCTCACCATCCTAGTCCTTGGCCCTGTTAAGTGGTTCAACATCAGAAATGGACCCTATTTTGTCAGTGGAAATAATGCATTCCTATTGGCTTTTCTGCTGATACCTAAGTACCATGGGACTTTTCCATCTGATTTGTAGCTGAAACCTTCTATGAGTATTTTCTTCCCCATTCACTTCAAATGTGAGTTCCTGGAGATCAGGGACTCTCTTGCTTTTTGCTTTGAATATAGCAAGCATTTAATAAATGCTTCTTCATTCATTCAATTTATTCAAATTCTTCAGCTTGGCATTTCAAGACCTTTATAATCTGGTCCCAGGCTCCCTTTCTAAAATCATATTACTTCCACTCATTGTGTATTCTAGCAAAACTGACCTCCTTGTTCCCTGAGTTTGTCATTTCCTCTCCTATCTCTATACCTTGGTATACCCACTCCTAGGATGTGTTCCCTCCTAGATCTTCATTTCTTAGAATACCTAGCTTCTTTCAAGCTTTGGTTCAGATGCTACTTACTA
This sequence comes from Gymnobelideus leadbeateri, assembly GCA_011680675.1. Lineage (NCBI taxonomy): Eukaryota > Metazoa > Chordata > Mammalia > Diprotodontia > Petauridae > Gymnobelideus > Gymnobelideus leadbeateri. Next base: position 235,902 of record WOXC01003811.1, read on the forward strand.
TGAAAAGTCTGTTGTAATCCTCACCCCACTCTCCCTCGTGCCCCAGGTAGTGCTCTTTTCCTCCTCATATTATCTTGTATTTAGGTTTAAATATTTATTTCCCTAACAGGATGTAATCTCCTTGAGGGCAGGGATTATTTTTTTATTTTATACTTGTAATTCCAGTACTTTACAGGGTCTTGTATATGGTAGGTACTTGATAAATGTTGAATTTATTTAATTTAATCATAGTGATGATAGATCATTTCATTTGATATGGAAAGGCAGACCTACCCACCCACAAAACCAAGGGTTTTTTTGGCATTATTAGAGAATTCTTGGAACATATTTCCCTGCCAGAATTCATTCCATTTGGATTTTGAGAGCAAGTTATTCAAGGGGATGCTCAATCTTGCGCCATTCCAACCTCAAGGATGCCTATGACCAGAGTATTTGAATCAAACCCTGCTGCATATTTAGGGAGTCTTGAGGCTTAAATGGAAGTCTCAGTGGACTCATCATGTAGTCTTTTCAGTTCATTCTTATAATGCTATCAGTAATGATGCCACAGGATTTACTACATAAATATTGATGCTTAGGTGAGACCTATTGATATAGAGTCCCTGAGGATGGGAAAGATCAAGAGGCTAATGACTAGTAGTATATCACTTCATTAAGAGACCAGTTGATAGAGGCCTATGGTTTTGGCTCAGAAAATCATTGAGTGAAATAAGCAACAGTATAATACTTGAGTTCAATATCAGGAATTCCAGTTAGCTGCTTTAAATCTTGGTGTCCTGGGGAAACTAAATAGAACATCCAACTAGAGAGCCATTAATCACTAGTCAATCTAAGAAATGGCCACAAAGAATGTCTAGGTACCTACAAAGACAATATATCACAATGACTTGGTGCATAGGAGGACAAAAGCACAAGAGAGTAATTGGACCCTATGAAAGTCCCCTTCACTAGATACAACTGTGCAGTTGGTGCTGGGTGTGGGTCAAAATCCAGATGAAAATAAGACTAAGTTTGGATACATCATCAGCAAATGGGGAAGGCTACCAAGATTGCCTCATCCTAAAGGCTCTCCCTAGATAAGGTTTAATCTAGAAGCCACTTTGTGGGGATTCATCTTAAGAACTGGAGATGGTTCCACTGCCTTTGTCAATCTATGAACCCAAATTTGGTGCTTCAGGTCAGAGAGTCAGAGTATTCTTGTTCCCTCACAGATGATGGAGAGACTAAAGGTTCAGAAGCAACATCAGGGTATAGCAATGGTATATAATATTATTAAGCTAGTTATCAGGTTGCTGTGCCCCATAGATTTTGAACTAAGATGCTAACACATACATGCTTCTCATGTTTGCTGGTATGGAGCAGCAAACCTCATTTGGGGAAGGGTGAAACATAGTGAAGTGAATAGAGTATTGGACATAGAGGCTGGATGATCTAGGTTTGTATCTTCTGTCAAACTCTGAAAATAAATGACTAAAGAGCCACAGAGTTTAGTATACCAATTGTTAACTGAAAAATAAAATAAAACCAGAACTCACAGAGGTTATAGGCAAAAAGCCTTCTTTATTCCTTTGGAGGAGGGAAACTAAACAAGTGTGCTGGGGTTTCCTCCAAGAGGAGACCCAAGGCTGTGAGGCTAAGATTTGATACATATAGTTGTGGCTAGATAAAGAACCAAACAGTGAGGTGTGGCCATGGCAATGAGGGATAACAGCAATAATGATTTATAACAGGGCTTTATGTCCAGAACATGGTTCCTGCAGGTGCTTATCTCAGCTCAGGGACCACCTGGGACTGTCATAAACCAAATCTGTGATTTAGTTGAAGCAGATTTCATCCAAAGAGTGAGCACAAAGAATTGCTGTTATGCCAAACTCAGGACACAGCTTGCTTACTGGACCTTAGTTCTGGAAAATAGAGTGTCTCCTAATACTAAACAGAGAGGAGTGAAAAGAGAGGAGTGGTCTTGTCATATGGATCCTGATACTTCCCTGTGATACTTATTAGGTAAATGGCTATAGTCAAGCCAACTCAATTGAGTCTCAGTTTTCTTATTTGTAAAATGTGAATATTAATACCTGTAGTATCTGCTCCACAAAGTTGTGAGTCTTAAATGAAATAATTTATAGAGAGTAAGCACTTTGCTAACTTTATTTTATTTTTATTATTACATATTATGTATAACATATTATTATTATATAGTATATATCTTATTATTTTATTAGTGAAATAGAGATAATTTCAAAATAGGAATCACATACAAGAGTGCATATAATGCATATCTGTTGTATGCAACACCTTATTATATGTGACTCATTGATGTTCTTTGATGTCCAGATAGTAACTATGCACCAAACATAATTTTCAAGGGCTGCAAATTTTTACCTGGAGGGAAAAGAGGAGAGAATGTAAGCTTCAAGAAGTATCACATAAATCCCTTATCCTTCATATATTGGGCAAATCCTAGTTATGAGACAAAATTCAGATATTTAGTGATTTGAGAAAAGAACCCAGCGCCTATGACACTTTTCCCTTACAAAGCAGGCAGAACTGATCTGCTCCCCCAGGAAGCTGTGACAAGTGTCAGGAAAGATCTAGGCCTATAAATGTCTCAGATTTCATCACCTATTGTGCCTATGACCTATGGAGGTCTCATAGCATATAAACTATATGCAGCAACATAATTGAGAAGCAATAAAAGCTTTTACTGAACCTGGACACTTGGAATTATCATAGATGCCATGTGAAAGACATAGTATCAACATAGCCAAAGTCACTTTGAGGGGAGACACCCAAAGTTACTGCTTTCCCTCAAGGTTATCTGCCTTCCCTCAAGGGTGAATGGATCAGTAAAGCACAACGGTCCATGTAAGCAAAGGTAGCCACATGCCAAATTCAGTCTCTCTACCTTCATACTATGGAACTTTGCATGCACAGAACTATATTGGGCACATTTCATGAACACATCTATAATTGAATTGTCTCCCCCGTTTAAATATCCTGGCTGCACATAACTTTGTCAAGGACAGAAATGCTAAGTATAATATGATGATTACTGATTTCCTAACTCCAAGGCTCAGCTATGTAGTGCTAGTACTTACAGATTTATCCTGCTTTGTGTCATCCAGTTCCCTGAACCCAAGTAAAATTAGTTTGCTTGTTTCCCTGAAATAACAGATATAACTATTAAGAATAAGTTTTCTACTTTAAGAAAACGCAACATTTAAGATGATTCCCCAAAAGGGTTTCTAAGCCCCACTCTCAAGGCATAATTTTTTTTCCATAGAATGATTCACTCCTTAAGAAAGGCTAGAGGATTTAGAAACTTAAGGCTAAAGTATTTGGGCAACTGCCTGTTATAGATCTTTCAGAAGCAAAAGTAAAACATCATTGGAATAGTAATGCAAAGCAGTGGGAAAATGGGATTCAGTTTAAAAATGTATTGTGTCAAGATTACTTTTTAGGAACACACATTCATGAAGCGAGGTCTGCCTGCCCTGGTTAGCATTACACAGAAGTGCTTTGGAGAGCAATGCTTTCTTTCCCATGTCTGTTTTTTTCTCTCATTAAGGACTGTTTTCCTTCAGGGAACGTGCAAGACAAGCTTGGCCTCTGGGTCAGGTAACACATATTACAGGACCCAATTCTAAAGATCAGCCTGTGGGCCAGAGACAAAGTGATTTTTTCCAATGCTCTCTGGAAACAGAAAGTCAAGCGAGCCCTACAATTTAAGGCACTGTCTTCTTTTGATGTTTGAATTGCCAAAGCCTCTCTTTCTTTTTCAATCACAAAAAGAGCTCTGCTACCCTAAACCTGAACCAACCAGGCTATCTGTGAAGAGGAAGATGGATCCAGGAGATGTTATTTGTGCATCAACACAGATGAACTTGTTTACAAGGCTGCTGTCAGGACTAACCCCCACCTTATAGTTGAACGATGAAACATGGGACTTCTCTAGAGCATTCTGTTTCAGGGGATGCGATTTAATCCATGAATTCTCTGAATCTGTATTATAGCAGGATTATACTATATTATGGAGTATGAACCTAGAATAATTACATTAATATTCTTAGTAAATTGGTTCTAATGGCCATTCCCAAAGAGGATGTCTAATAAGATTTGAGTAATGATAGCACCACTGGAACAAATATGCAAATAAATAAATATCCCAAAGGGATACATTTTATCTAATCTTTCTTTTCTTTTTTTTTTCTTTTTTTAAAGCAATTAGGGTTAAGTAACTTGCTCAAGGTTACACAGCTAATTATTTATGTGTGGATGCTAATTTTCTGAGGCTGGAACTGATCTGGGTCCTCCTGACTCTGGGGCCAGAGCTCTTACTCACTGCACCACCTAGCCGCCCCTAATCTTTCTTTTCTACCAATGGGTTGCAACCAAGAATTCTCCTCAAGGCACTAGTTGATGTCTCATGGGGACAAGCTGTTCAAAATGGGAGAGTTCACAGCAATAAAGTTTCTTTTCATGAATCCAGAAGCAAAAGGCAAATTGTGTGAGTTAGGAGAGGTAGCTTAGCAAATAAAGGAGCATAAAGTATGTCACAGACGCCTAAGACATGTCCAGAGATGAAAAAATATTATAGCATTGAGGCATCAATGAGCAACTCATAGATGATAGGATCATAAAAATTTAGAACTGGCAAGAATTTTGAAGATCATTCAGTTCATCCCTCTTATCTTATAGGTGACAAAAACCTAGGCCCTTAACATTACCAAAAAAGAAAATTGAAATGTCTAAAACTTCAGACCCCCTTATCTAATTTCCTTTCTCCACAGAATCTTCGTGATGATAATCTACTTAAGTATCACGGGCATCCTTAATGAAGGGATGAGGAGAGAGCCGGCAGACTGACAAATGATGATTCTACAGCAGACTCTACATTTACAGGCGTGCAACAGACTGAAAGGAGCAGAGAATACAAGATTCCACTTCGCTTATTGTTTGTTGACTACAAAAGAGCATTTTATTTGGTAGAGCAAAATGCTGTTTTAAAGGCTCTTCTTCAACAAGTTGTCTCCCATACAGATGTCAAAGTCACACAAGATTCCTTGAAAAATGTAACAATAGAGAACTTTGCAAAAGGACCCAATGCATAAAAACATCATTCTTTTCAAAGTGCTTGCCTCAGTTCTGGAGCCTGACCAACACAGAGTCCAAATAAAAGAGAGATTTCCTTTCAGTGGTTCTTAACCTGGGGTCTACAAGCTTTAAGGGGTCACAGAAAGACCGTTTCCTCAAATGAGAGGGCTTTGGGATACAGACTGTAAAATTTGGACTCAATCAAAAGGCTGCACTCAAGGACCTAGAGGGCCACAAGTGATCTTGAGGCCTCAGGTTCACAACCTCTGATTGAGACTTTATCTTTTTTATAGTGAGTTGGTCTTATACCTAGTTCCTTCCAAAAGGCTTTCCACTTTTCCCAGCAGTTTTTGTCCACATTTATTTTTAATATAGTTTCCTTTATAATCCTTTGTATTTTGTCCTATGTATTTAAAAAATTATTCTGAGAAGGCATCCATAGACCCTAACTAAATTTCCAAAAGGAAACACAAAAAATTGTCATGAACCCTTGCTATAAATAAGAGGGATCCTCCAGATGCTTACATTTGTAGATTATATTGTGCTAACTGCATTAAGTCCCAGCACACTTCAGATCCTCCTAAATCAGATTTATTATTACTAAAAATATTTTGGCCTGATAATCCACATAGGAATAAACAAGTGAATGAAGAATGTTTATTATTCAGACAATGATTTTCTATTGAATGGACAACACATAGAGCTGGTCTTTCAGTCCATAATTATAAATAGATACTTCAGAAGGAAAATTAACTGGACCAAGAATTAAACAAGAGGATTAGAATGGGTTTGATTGACTCTGTGAGATCGTGTGGTGCTTCTAATGACCTTAAACTTCTTCCTGAAATAAAGGTCTATATTTTTTAAATATTAGTAGTCTTCTAATGCTGTGAGTCATGCAATAGCACAGTCTTTGAAGAATTAGCATTGCAACTTACCCAAAAGACAATAGAAAACTAGGTGGTGGGTGCTAGTTGCCTCCAACATAGTGCCAATGAAGACCTGTACCGTTTTCCTAATGTGGTAGATTTGAAGCTAGAGGATCTAGGTTTTATTTTTGATTTTGTATGACAATGAGGAAGTTGCTTAACTTATCTGGGTCTCTGCTTTATGTTGAAGCAGCATGAGGGATATCATCAGAGAGCTGTATGAATGAAAAAAGAATGAAAATTAGGAATGATTGATAGATGGTCCTTGTGTTCCACCAGAAAACAAGAGATCCAGGGAAGTTTCCTGCACTTTAGGCAAAACCCTTGTGGGGAATTGATAAGAGGAAATAGGCAAGAATCATGCCAAATGGAAAGGTATGTGCCATTAGGAGTATCTATATCCAAAAGGGTATTACAGATCATCAACATTTCTATTACATTTAGAGAACATGACCCATGGTTTAACTTAATTTCAAAGAAAATGGAAACCCAACAAGGTCTGAAAGGCAATGTGATGTAGTGGAACCAGCACTATACATATCTGGTGTTTAAAGACCTGGGTTTGAATCTCGGCCCTGCTACCTACTGCTTGTGTGACTTGGCAAGTCACTTAACTTCTCTAAGGAGAGACTTGAACCAAAGAGTCTCTAAGGTCCCTTCCTGCTCTAAATCTTATGAATGATGAGTTCTGAGCTTGAGCAAAGAGAGTTGATACACAGTTTGTCATGTTGTTGGGGTGGGTGTGTTAAAATTTTTAAATTTAAAAATCCTTTTAAAAATTGCATTTTTCTCCTCTTCCTCAACTTGGAATGATCTTCGATACAGTTAGCCTCCATTGCCCACATGTGAAACACTGTGTATAGGCACAGCCAGTTGGGGATAGTTTAACAAAGGCTTTTTCTAATGGTATTGAGCAGGCAGTTGAATTACTCTACAAGCACAACTCACACATTACAAGTCCCCTCATTGTGTTTCATTCCTTCAAATCCAATTGTCCTGATCAACTGTCCACAGCAAGGATGGAGTTACAACATGTCTTGGTTTTCATTCCAAGTCGAGAGAAGCCTCTGAAGTTATTCTGATCACACACACTACCCTATTTCTCATTAGTATGCATCTAGGAGCTGACTTAGATTGTCAGGGGAAAAAAGGAAAGAAAAAAAAGAAATCTGCATTCCTGTATCTGTATGAGCTCATGTAAAGATGGGAAGCAAAAGGGAGGAAGGGAATGAATCTGAAAATCGAAGTTTTAAAATTAAATGTTTCATAAGATGTCCAATTGGGGCTCAGAGATTCATCTTGCCCTAATGGTAAAGTGGAAGGGGATATGGGAGAAGATATGGGAGAGAGCAGATTGGATGAGGGGATATCTAGTGGGACTGCTATTCTGGGGTGGTGGGTAGGGAAAAAATGGCGGAAAAATGTAACTCATAATCTGGTGGAAATGACTGATGTAAACCAGAAGTTAATAAAGCATTTGTTTAATTATTAAAAAAAAGAACAGGAGAAGATAATAAAGTAGGGGAAAGTAAGGGAATAAGTAGAAAAAGAGAAAAGTAAAAAAAAAAACATGTGTGGAGAGGATAAGGATAGTGATTATAGGATAATAGATTTAGAGGTTGAAGGGACCTTAGAGTCAACAGAGACCAACTCCCTCTTTTTGCAAAGAAACAGGAAGAGATAGTTGAACATTTGCAATAATAGCTTTAACCCTCTCCCTGAAACAAGTGTCATAAGTTATCTACCTCATTCTAAAATGTTATATTATGCCCATTATCTGGTCATACTTAGGTTCTTGCTTTGTTGTCATGACATTGGTTTATTTATTCCTTTTTTAAAATTGTTTTATTAGGAAATTGTAAAACGGTAATGCATATGGTGGATTAAAGATGGGGAAAAAAGGCAAAAAAAAAGATGAGAGGCAAAGCATCTTCTCTGGAAGACACAATAGGGTAGGATTCACAACGATGACAAGTCCTTCAGAAAGCATTGCTCTGATTCTAGGTCACAGTTTGGAATGATGAGTACAATGATCTTGCAAGTGGACCTTCAAATTTGCTTTTCCCTATGCCCTCACATGTCATGGCTAGGGTTTTGTCTCAGCTCCAGTAGAAGGTAGAAAGTCAGCAGGAAATAACAGTGAAACTAATTAGCTCCTTTCTTTGAGGACATGGAAGTTCTGTCCTTTGAAGTGCTACCAGCACCTTTAATCCTGTAAAAGAAAAATTTGGCTATTTTCTGGTTAATTGGTACAGATACCCAGCTAAGATAAATTATTCCAAAGTTGTGGCACTTGGAGACTTGAATGATTTGGTTTCCTTTCTATACTGAACACATTATTTGAACTGATAATAAATTTCTAATGTGCAGTGGTAAACATTACTGTTTGTTGCCTTTGAAATTTTAGTTCATTCAGTATTAAATTACTAAATAAACCTCAAGACACTGGATTAGTTCTCATCTCTCTTCAAGGGACTCAGTGTACAAAGATCTCAAGATAATCAACTTTAGATTATCAAACATATATTTTTAAGTCCCAAGTTAGCAACTAGTTCCTCCCACCTCCCAGTCTTCAAGACGTTCAATGCAATGAAAAATGTTATGGATTTTGAGTCAGAAAACCTAGGTTTCAACTGAACCATAGCTAGCATTTTTTTTTTGCCTCTGGTGCAAACACCACAAAACACACTTTCAAATTAACTTTTAAGATAAGTTCATTTGAGGTAAAGAGGAGACAGAGGCCCTAGGGACTCAGCAAGTTTGCTAGGGTGTAGTAAGAAGTTCATTTGTTTTGTAGTTGTCTGGAAGAATTGGGCCATCTGGTAGCTTTCTATTTAAATGAGTAATTCTCATTAACAAAGTGCTAAGATCAGCTGTTTCTATGCTCAGGGAGCACAAATATTTTCAGCCCCTTCCCCCACCCCCAAATGTCAGCCCCTAAGGACAAAAGCTCTGGTTACTCTTCCCTAGTTACAACTCTGGGTTTGAATACTTGCTCTTCTATTTACTATCTGGGTAACCCATGGCAATTCACTTAATCTCTTTGGGCCTCAGTTTCCTCATCTATGAAATGATGAGCTTGTATATGGGCTTGTAAATCAGAAGGACAGTAGGCTAACACTAGCAATATTATTTTATTTTTCACTTGAAAATGCTATTATAAAACCAGCCCTATATATGTCTACATCCTAACATATTTATAATTTGAAACCACTGATTTCAGAACCATAAAAGTGTTAGAATTTTCTTCTATGTATTAGCTGAAATTAACTTGCCTTACATTTAGAATCAGATTTCCTACTAATTTTCCAGTATTTTTTAAAAGTTCTTTTTTGGAAGAATAATACAAGTCCCACCACCACCATCACTTCCAATCATTGAAGTAAATGATCATTTTTCTAAGGAAGATTCTGATAGAAGTATTGAATAATTTAAAGAGAGGCTTTCCAAATTCTGTTAAAACTTAGATATATGTGTAAAACACCAAAATAAGTCATTGTTGAAGCAATTTTTCTATTTACAGTCATGGTCACTGGTCAGTTTAACTAGTCAAGAATCCAGTAGAAAAATCTCTTTCTATTCTTCTCCCTAGAAGATTGGATTAGATGGCTGGGCTTTGAGATCTCTTCCACTTCTAAGTCTACAGTCTTATGATCCTATGGCCTCTTCCCTTTCCTCTCCTACTTTCTGCCAGGAGGAGGCAGACTCATTTGCAAATTGAATTTGGCTAAACTTAATCAGGGAATGGGATAGCAATTGAAGAATCTAGTGAATTTGAAGACCAAAGTTGAAAGACTTGGACTTTGCTGATCTGAATTATTGGCACATAAAGTCAAACATTACCTATCATCTCTTCTATGACCACTGACTTTTTGCCTGCTCTTTTCAACTTGACAAAGAACAATGAGTTTTCTTCGCTCTGAGTCATCCCTATCCAGCTGTTGTCCATTTGATGTAAAGAGTCAAAATGACATAAAGAAAGGCCAAAGTTTCCCTCTGTACCCACTGCCTATTCTGTTGTCTACTCATGAAGGGAGGGTAGGTGACTGTGGGGGCCACTGCAATGTGCCAGATTGAGTGGTTCCTCCCCCTTATCAGCTTCTCTTCAGCTCAGGATGGTGGGGTCATGAAGAGCATAGCTCCCTGGGATCAGAACACAGGCAGAAAAGCTGTCTGGATTCTTTTTCTATTTTTTACTTCATCAAAGGTGGATGCCCTGAGATCCTGGAGCATTGTCCTTATTTCCTGCTTGTATACTTTCCTGATTGGTAAGGAAAAGAAAGAGCCCAATTAGTAACCAAACCAAGATTAGATGACCTCCTGCCAGGAAAACTGTGGAGGGTTCAGGGATAGGTTAGCTTAGATGCTATTTGAGCTTCCTTCAAACTCTGAGCTTCTAATTCTGAGATTTTGTTCCCAACAGGACCCCAGTCTGCTAAACTGGAGAGTCCTTTCATGAGGTTATGCATTTCTCATAAATGATCCTTATTACAACTATGAAACTCATAGAATTGTAGAATTCCCCACCTTAAAAAGGACCCTCAAGTCCATTTGGTCCAAACACTCTTGGGTAGAAATCCTGTTTGCAGCATCTATGACAGGTTGACATAATCTTCTGCTTAAATAGTTGCAGTCACAAGGAAATTACAATTTTTTTTAGATAGGCCACTCAGGTATTAGACTGTCCAAATTGTTAGTAGATTCTTTCTTATGTTGAGCTGAAATCTGCCTCCCTGCTCCTTCTACCTATTAATTCCAAGACTGCTCTTTGGTACCAAACAAAACAAATCTAGATTCTTCCACATGACAGCCCCTTAGATATTTGGAGACAGAAATTATGTCTCCCCTATTATTCCATTTTACAGGCTAAACAGTTTCAGTTTTGTTAACTTATCCATATGACAGGTATTCTAGTTCTCTCATTATCATCCTTGTAACCCCCCTTTCAACTTGCTCCAGGCTTCCAATTCCATCCTGAAATGTGGCACATGACAAGTTGTTGAGGTTTTTCTTTGACTCATTAAGGTAGCTTCCTTATGTTAGGAAAGAAAAACACCAGATAAATGTGTATTCACTGAGTTCTTAATGACTTAAAGTGAGACATTTACCAGAGGAATTTGTTATTTCAAGAGGACCCCAGAGAGGGCTGCATTGCCAGACTCCCCACAACAGGCTGCATGGTGTATTAGTATATAACTTTTTTAACAGAGGATCGAGACTTAATATATGTCTCGAGACTTAAAATATGGGCCTCTAAAGCCAAGGAAGAGGACCCCTTCAATAAAAGGTCAGAATAGGGAAAGACAAGAACTGTATAGTTGCTTTAAATTACAGCTAAAATGTTTCACTGGGAACTTTCCCTGGTTCTAACCACAGTCCTCAATATCTCTAGAGCCTGACATTCTGTTCAGGCTTTTATCTGCCCCTTGGTCAAGCTTTGAGCTCAGAAACATAGAATACAAAAATTAGAAGAGACCTTAAAAACCCTATGCTAAAACTTCATTATTTTACAGCAAGGAAAGTGAAGCCCAAGTAATTTGGGAAAAGTGTTTTGAAGGGAGGTAAGTTGCCCAAACTTACATAGTTGATGGTAGAAGAAAAACAGAACCTGCATCCCGATTGTATTCCAGGACTCAGCCAAATATATAAGAGTTGTATGTAAAATAAGAGATAATCAGCTCAGAGGGAGTCTTCTATAATGAAAGTTTCTAGGCTTTAGAGCATGGATTCTGGGATACTATTTTGGCTGCTCAGCATAGATGGCATACTTATCAAATTTGTAGATGACACAAAACCAGAAGGGATAGATAACACCTTTGTTGACAGGGTTAGGATTAAAAAATATCTTGACAGGTTAAAAATGGGCCAGAATGAATAAGATCAAGTGGAACAGGTATAAATGCAAAATCTTACATTTGATATTTTTAAAAATTAATTTTATAAGTATATGATGGAAGGGGCACAGTTAGAAAAATATCTCATACACAGAAAATGTGGGGGTTTGGGTGGACTGCAGGCTTCTTATGAATTAAGCATGACATTCCAACCAAGAAACCTAAAGCAATCTGAGTGGCATTAAGAAAGGCATAACTTCCACATGGAGAGTATTGTATTCAGTACTGCTTACATCTTAGGAAAGACATTGATAATGGGATATCTTTCAGACAAGAGGCAACCAGGATTGTGAAGAGCTTTGAGTTCTTATCATAGGAAATGGTATTGCTTGTTTACCCTGAAGAACTAAGATCCAGGGGCAGAAGGGGTGGGACATGAAGGCAGTCTTTAAGTTTTTGAACAGTTGTCATGTGGGAGAAGGTTTAAATTTATTTTTCACTAGAGAACAAAACTAGAATCAGTGGGTACAAAATATATAGAGGAAGATTTAGATAATAAATAAATAAATATTTAATCATTAGAGCTATCCCAATGTGGGATGGACTATCTTAGAAAATAATGGGTTTCTCCTCATTAGAAGTTTTTAAACAAAGGCTAAATGACTGCTTTTTAGAGATCCTTTAGAGGAAATTGTTCTGTATTAGATGGTCTCTACTGCCCTTTTAACAATAAGATTCTGGGGGCGGCTAGGTGGCTCAGTGAGTAGAGCGTCCTTCTGGAGTCAGAAGGACCTGAGTTCAGATCCGGCCTCAGACACTTAATGCACACACAAACAAAAACCTAGCTGTGTAACCTTGGGCAAGTTATTTAATCCCAATTGCCCTCCAAAAAGAAAAAAAAAACAAAAACAAACAAACAAAAAAACAATAAGATTCTATGATTCTTAGTCCTAGAGTTCTCATCTGATTTCTTTGTGAAACTGCCAGATATATGCATTCTTGAGAAGTGTGGGGCAATCAGATTCAAGCCAAGGAATAGCAGAGAGGGACAGGGATATATGTAAGCTTGCAGGAGTTGAATTCATGTTTACCAGTAAGATTCAATTCAATTAGATTAGACAGACATTGATTTAGTATTATTGTGCACAAGGCATTGTACAAGATCCTTAGGGTATAAATATAAAAAATACCACAATCTCTGTCCATGAGAATGCATTGTCTCCTTTGGAGCTGAGGGTGGGGGGAGAGGCATGTATCTAAATACATTGACCCATTCAACAAATATTTATCAAATGCTCATTATATGTAAGACCTAATGATAATCAGGAAGAGACAATTTTTTTTAAAGTAGTATGGTTCCTGCCCTCAAGGAGCTTACAGTCTTCTAGGAGGATATCACATGTACAAAGAAGTATAATACAAGGTAGAATGTGATAGAGACAAAGGAGAGATCCAGACAAAGTGGTCTATGAAAAATTGAGGAGGAAATTCTTTCTATGTGACAAATGCTTAGGAGAGATCAGAAAGGCAACACTGGGAAAGGGTAGATCATTCCTAGAGCAGCTATGTGGCACAGTGGATAGAGTATCAAGTTTGGACTCAGAAAAAGTCATCTTCCTGAGTTCAAATCTGGCCTCAGACACTTACTAGCTGTGTGACCCATGGCAAGTCACTTAACCTTGTTTGACTCAGTTTCATCTGTCAAATGAGCTGGAGAAGAAAGTGAATAACCATTCCAGTATATTTTCCAACAAGACTCTAAATGGAATCATGAAGAATCAGACAAAACTGAAAATGACTGAACAACAAAATCATTCTTGGCTGGGAACCTGGAGAAAGGTTCATGGAGTTGGTAACACCTGAGCTGGGGCCTTGAAAGAAGGAAGGAATTTCAATAGGTACACACATACAGAGAAGGGAAGTCCATTATAGCCATGGGAAATAACCTGAATTTATTAATTGAGTGGGAAAAGGGTATAAAAAAGGGGAAGTGGGAAGTACACTACATTGGAGTAGTCAGTTGAAAAGTTGTGTTTGTCTTTCCTTTTAGAAGAGGACCATGGCATCAGGAAAATGATGACATGACTTGCAGTTGACTTTGATTTGAGTAAGGGAGGGCTGTTCAAGCTCACCAGCCTCACTTTCACCTCCAGAGCCATCTGGATGCAGTGACCAGATATTCATCAGGATGACTGGAGATGACCCAGGATGCAGTGGGAGACCATGACCCTTTTAGGCTAAGGCCTTTTCATGTGCTCACTTAGAGTGAGGTAATACCCATTCCGTGAATAGGCCTCCATAAGAAGAAAGAAAGAAAGAAAGAAAGAAAGAAAGAAAGAAAGAAAGAAAGAAAGAAAGAAAGAAAGAAAGAAAGAAAGAAAGAAAGGAAGGAAGGAAGGAAGGAAGGAAGGAAGGAAGGAAGGAAGAAAGAAAGAAAGAAAGGAAGGAAGGAAGGAAAGAAGGAAGAATACAAGGTAGTATTGTAGTATATAAGTAGTATATAGAAGGAAGGAAGAAAGGAGAGTAGGAAGGAAGGAAAGAAGGAAGGAAGGAAAGGAAGAAAGAAAGGAAGGAAGGAAGAAAGAAAGAAAGGTAATTTTGATGGCCAGAAGCTGCTCACTTAACTTGGGGTTTACTGATTAGATTCCTTCCTTCTTTCTTTCTTTCCTTCCTTCCTTTCTCTCTTGCTCTTCTCTTTCTTTCTTTCTTTTTTTTGCTTTTTGGAGGGCAATTGGGGTTAAGTGACTTGCCCAAGGTCATGTGGATAGTTTTTGTGTTAAGTGTCTGAGGCTGGATTTGAACTCAGGTTCTCCTGACTCCAGGGCCAGTGCTCTATTCACTGTGCCACCTTGCCACCCACTCTCTTTCTTTCTTTCTTTCTTTCTTTCTTTCTTTCTTTCTTTCTTTCTTTCTTTCTTTCTTTCTTTCTTTCCTCTTTCACAAAACCTTAAATCCAGTTTACTCTGAAGCTTATAGATTGGACCACAATAGGTCCCTACCCAAGTTCCACTTAATGGCTGAATTTGGGGCCCTCCAGATTTTAAGTGAATGTCAATGGTAACTGTTTCTCTTCGGGACAGCAACCCTGAGAGTCTTCCCCTCCCAGCTTGATTTTTTTTCTAATTAAAGGAGCCATCTCTTAGTAAAAAAAAAAAAAAAGATTAAGCAAAGGAGTAATGTGAAATAAGACTGTAAACACCCCTCCCCCTTTCAAATCTATTTTCCCCCTCCATGTATAATCAAAACCATGCAAGTAAGCACTGTCTTTTGTGATCTCTCATTTTATAATGGTGTATAGCCCTGTTCCGGGTTCTATAGGGGATAGATAGAGGACACAATTCTTGCTCACAAGGAGTTTGCAACCTGGTTGGGAGACAAAGGTGACATAGAATTGGATTTGCAGTCAAAGGACCTAGGTTCAAATTCTCTAGCCCTGCTATTTACTACCTTTGTGTCTTTGGATAAGTCATTTAAATTCTTAGTTCTTTTCCTGTAAAATGAGTGGGTTAAACAACATAACTATCTAAGGTCCTTTTAGCATGGCCAAGTGGAAAGAGTTCTGGGCCTGGAGACAGAGGGTAAGTTTCCAAATCCAGGCTCTGCCACTTACTACTTTTTGATGAGAGTTTGTATAAAAATACCTTGTGTCTCTGATAAGAATAAAAGTATCAACACTATCTCCCCCACAGCTCCAAACTTGGGATGTGAAAATTAAGTACTGGGGAGGAAATGTGGAGGTAAAGGATGGAGGGGTCCAGAGTAGAGTTCTTATCTCCCCCTCCCCAAAAGGATAAGGGGATATTCTATTAGAATGGCAAACCAGGTATCCACATGCTCTGCTTAGCAGGGCCCTACAGAAGGAAAAGGTGCAGGCTTCAGAGAGGGGAGGGAGTCAAAGACACAGGAAATCTTTCCCAACTCAGAGAATCAAATTGACTATCCCAGAGATCCAAAGGACAATTCGTATTTCTAAAGTAGGCTGTGAGAGCCTTTAGAAAGCTGGGGAATTGTTCACTCCTCGTGAGGCAAATTGTCCCTCTTCCCCTGCCTGCTGCTGTTGTTCCTAGGCTTGCCTCCAGATGCTCCTCTAGTTCATCCTTCCTCCATCCCTCCATTCTCTTCCTTATCCCTTAGTCCCCACCATCACTACTTCAGTGGTTTCTCAAAGCCATGCCTTCAGTACAGTCTGGTCAAAGAAAGAGTAAGATTGTGCAAAGGGTGGGATTGGGGGAGAGCCCAGAGGAGAGGGGAAAGAGGAATGAGGGAAAAGCAAAAGCTAAATTTTCCCCCTTTACAAACACAGATCAGATATGGTTGGGAGTAGGGCAGGAGGGCAAATACTAAGTATATCTGTACTTATCTTTCTAGATGTCAGTCTGCTTACATTGTGTGAGTGCATTGGTTGATCTCCGTGTTTTCTGTTTTTTAAGTGTGCACATGCTTATCTCTATGTGTGTATCTGGTTTGTCTTTGTGTTCAAAGCTCTCTCTCTCTCTCTCTCTCTCTCTCTCTCTCTCTCTCTCTCTCTCTCTCTCTCTCTCTCTCCTCCCTCTTTACACTTTTACACTTTCTCCTCCCCCCATATTTTTTCTAGGTCTGGGTGTGTTTCCTCATTTCTGCACTGGAGGGCTGGCTCCCTTTCACTGTGGTTAATCCCGTAGCCTGAGGTTGACTAGCTCACAGTGACCTCACCTGTCGGTATTTGGCAATGACCTTGTTCTTTCCCTGTGCAGTTGCCTATCCTGAGGCAAGCAATGGGGTGTGAGGAGCAGGCTTGAAGAATCAGGGAAGGGCCTGGCCCTATCTCTGTGTAAGGGAGAACAGCCAGAGATCTGGGTCACTACAGGAGTAGCTTATTTGGGCCAGTAGCTGTGGAGAAGTGGATGAGGGTGGGAGAGAGGCAAGGGAAGGGGTCCCTTCTCTCCCACCACTGTTCCTATAGTCTAGATCAGTAACTCCTTCCTTATACTCAAATTTGTTTTTCCTCTCCAATGGTGAGAGCTGGAAAGAAGCAACGAGCTAGAGACTGACAGAATGGTAAAGCTCGGAAGAAATCATCTTTCCAATTGTTCAGTCTTATACACAAGGAAACTGAAGCCCAGAAGAGGAAGTTGCTCCCTTTTAAACTCCCAGGTCCTAAGGCAAGGCTATAGCAGAGAGGATCAAGAAGTTGCCCTTCATTCCTGGGCTCCCTATGGGAGCCTGGGGAGGTTTCCTGACAGACTTGGGGGTGAAGAACGGGCAAGTGTGGGTCTGAGGACTTTGTGGGGCTCGGAGGTCCAGGGCCTTTGGAGAAGGGCAGTAGAAACAGAGGATCAGGCTGTCCTGAGTCTGCTTGGGGAGAATGTGAGCTCTCTGTGAGGGTATCAGCGCAGCGGCCGGACCTCTGATCCCAAAGCAGGGATTAGCTCACATTACTGCACTAGTGGTAGTGATTCTCCTCTCAGAAATGAAACACTGAAAAGAAAGGGGAGGGGGCATGCATTATCTTTCCTATTTTAAATATCTCGGGTCTTAATTCTTTTGCCGCCTTCTATGCTTCCCAGCAACACTAGTGACTCCCTGATACCCCTATCTCCTACCAAAAGCAAAAGAGAAATGAGCCTTCTGTTCACCTTCTCCAACTTCAGATGCAGCTGTTGAAGTCACAGCTGGATCCCATCTGCTGAGTGTGCGTGAGTGAAATAGGAGACATAGGAGAGGACACAGGATAAGCTGGGGCTCCCGGACCTCCTTCGAAGGCTGTCTGGGAATAAGGTCTTGGAGTGAGGGGGAAGTTAGAATGGAAGAGGAGAAGAGACGACGATTGACCCCCTCCCCCACCTACACACAGTAGGTGGAAGGTAGGAGTGAGAAAAGAGCTGGGGGAGGAACATATCCTGACGCGGAGCCTCAGTGTATTCTCATTCTGTGACCGTAGCCACAGTACCATGGACCCCGGGGGAGAGGCCTAGGGTTTCAGTCCTGGCATTTAGACAGAGGGAGAACTTGAGGAGGTGGGGTACACATATGGCCCCCACAGGCATTCTCCAACAGAATACTACTCTGGAATCCCTGCAAACAGAACCCAGCTGAGTCTTCCTGGGGTCCTGAGTCTTGGAAGGCAACTGCCGCCCTAAGCCTAACTAGGACTGTGGGGAGCTGTCCAGGGTTCCCAGACCTCTCTGCTCCTCCCTATTCTCTCAGGCTGGCTCTGCTTATTGGGTGGGGCGAAGAGAGGAGAGCCAGGCGGGCGGCGTGCCTGAGCAGCGCGCCGCAGCCAATGGAAGAGGCTGCTGGGACGAGTTGGGGGTGGGGGGTTGGGGTGAGCTTGCGGGCTCCGGAGCAGGCTGAGAGCGCACTCTTGCTCCGCGCTCCGCCCGAGCGCACTGGCTGCCAGCGAGGGGAGCGCTCAACCCAGTTCCAGGGCAGGTGGTGAGGGGCGCTCAGCCTGGCGCGGGCATAGGAAGTAAGGAGGGTGTTCAGCACGGTGCACCAGCAGACAGTGAGTGCAGCTCAGGTCGGTGCTTCAGAACATTGTAAAAGGGGAGCTCAGACCCGTGCACCTGCAGACAGTAACGGGGAACATAGCACGATGCGCCAGCAGACAGTAAGAGGGGCTCTCAGCTCGGTGCACGAGCAGTAAGGGGGGCCCTTAGTTCGGTGCACCCGCAGACTGTGAGGAGAGTGCTCAGCCTCGTGCTGTGGCAGACTGTAAGGGGCGGGGAAGCTCAGCCTTATATACTCGCAGACAATGAGGGGGGGGCCTCAGCACCGTGCACACGCAGACGGTAAGGAGAGTGCTTAGCTCGATGCACATGCAGACAGTCGAGGGGGCTTTCAGCCTAGTGCAAGAATACGCAGTGAAAGGGTGCTCAGCCTGGTACACAACAGGCTGTGAAGGGTCGCTTCCCCAGTTGCACTGCCAAACCGTGAGGGGGGAGGGGCGCTTCTCTAGGCTTAGGGACCAGCAGTTAGTGGGGGAGGGGAGGAAGCGTGCAGCTCTGGGAGTACGATCACTCCCTCCAACCCTGCTCTGGCCACTTGGAGTGCCCGGCACACTCAGGTTCCCTTCCCCCTTCTCTCTCGCCCTAGATTGCTGAGCTTTCCTGACCCTCTCTGGCCCACCTCTGCCAGAGGCTGCGGAGCCAGACGAGGCGGGGCTGCGGACACCAAGTGGCGGGAGGCGGAGCCCGAGTCTTAGCCCTTAGAAGCCCAAAGAGGGTACAGCATCGCAAAGACACCGAGCTTTGGAGACACCTGTTGCCACCACCCTCCACCCCATTTGGCCCTCGTGCAGCGGACTGGTCCGTACCCAAGAGGTGTGTAGGTTCAGCTCCTTCGAGGCCGGGCCTTTCTCGGCCCGGTGGGGCTGGGGGTGCATGAGGTGGCGCTCTCTCAGCCTGCCATGGAACGCGCCCTGCCCGACGGGGCCCTCAATGTGTCTTGGGGGCCAAGCGCTGGAGAGGCGGCAGCACCCGGCTTCTCTGCCGCCTGGACCGTGGTCCTGGCTGTGCTGATGGCGCTGCTGATCGTGGCAACCGTGGTGGGCAACGCTCTGGTCATGCTGGCCTTCGTGGTGGACTCCAGCCTCCGTACACAGAACAACTTCTTCCTCCTCAATTTGGCCATCTCTGATTTCCTAGTAGGTAAAGTACACCCACCCTGGGGTAGGGGGAGTGGGGCAAGTGACCCACCCGCAGGCGGCTGAAGACCTCAGGCAGGGCGGGCTTCTTCAAGCAGAGGCTGCTGTGGGAAGGGTGTGAGACTCTGGGTGCAGGACTGGGGCTATGTGTGTGGCCTTGGACCCTGGTGCAAGAAGGTTAGGGGTAGCATTGAGACTGGGGCCTCATGGGAGAAAGGTACCAGCGGTAGGTTTATAGGACCCTTGGGAGCAAAGGACATTGGGCAGCTGGGGAAAGGGGAACAACAATAGCTAGGGTCCCTGAGGTAAGACTCACTAAGTCTTCGGAGTCCTCTGTGCTGACTCTTATGCACTACCTAGGTGAAGTTGAATAGGACACTGGCAAGAGGAGAAGACCGGGGGTTCTGGGAATTGGGGACAGAAGGGCCTGGATGGGAAGATGTAGGCTGAGGTTCCCCGCGCTGGTTCCACTTCTTTCCTGCTGGGAGAAATGGCGAGAAAACTTAAGAGAAATTTAGGAATCAGAAACAACAGACTTATTTGGGAGGGGGGACAACTTAGTGCCCCCTCCACTCCAGTAACTAGAGGAACTGGAACAGTGGAATTGTGCTTCAGTTTCCTGGACATGGGTCGCTCTACCCCAGGATCTCTTCCATTTCTTGGGATAGAGAATATGTGAGTGCTTGTCACTGGGAAAAATATCACCGGTCTTTGCTTCTGAATGGGGGTGGGGTGGTGGTGGGGATAGATAGATGCTTCTCTCACCCTTCCTCCTCTTTGAAGCTGCCAGGTAATTGGGGTGGGGGTGGGGGGGTCGAGGGTACCAAACTAACATTTCTCTGCTCCTACAGAGGAGGAAGTGGTGGGGAGGGGTAGGCTTTGAGCTCCAAGCCTGGAGGCAAGGAGGGGAGGGGGGAAGGGATACAGTAGCAAGTTGTATAATGTTTGACATTTATATAGGCTAGAAAGGGCTTCATCATTTGATCCTCACAACCCTATTAAGTAGGTAGTACACATTATTATCTCCATATTACAGAGGGAGAAATCTGAAACTTGAAAAGATGAAATGACTTGCCCAAGGTCACACAACTAGCAAGTATATGAGCAGGAATTAAAGCTCCGATTTGAGGACTCCAAATACAGTGGCTCTCTCCACAATCATTAGCAGGTTGCAGATGCTTTATGTCTCCACCCAAACCCAGGTCCTAGCCAAAAATAAATAAATAAATAAAAAATCTTTATCCACATGTTTTAGAAAAACAGAAAGAGGGCACTATTCTGATGGTTGGTTTGATTGGGTGAAAAGGGGAAGTGGGGGAAGGGGCAAGTCTCAGAAGAGAAGAGGAAATCAATGAAAACTTTCCAAAGTAATGAGAGAAAGTGGAGAAGGGGATGCTTCCTAGATCTGGAGACAAAGGGCAAAGGCATGAAGATGCCTTTCTGGGAATGGTGAGAAAGAAATGTTGGTGACTGGCTGACAGAGGAGACAGTTCTCCTCCCCCTGCTGTTCATGGAGACAATGGGTTTGGGGAGAAACTCCAGCTGGTATGGGAGTCTGAGAAGCTTGAGTCTGTTGCTCCTACGGGCTGGAGGGGAGGGGCTTGCACGGATGAATGTCTGATGGGAGGAGCAAAGCTTTTCCAATGGAGAGCCCCACTTGCAGGAGAGGACCAGAGGCATCAGACCTGCCAAGATACTTGGCGTGGTCTGTAGGCTGCCCCTGCCATATGGTTATCACCTATTGCCATGGGACAAATGTAGCAGGAAAGGGGCCAGGCAACTTAGTGGTGGCTAAATGCCAGCGGTGAAGGAGGGGCTTACAGATTTCTCAGCTACCTGGGATGATGTTTTTCCCATTGATTACAGCAAGAGGTAGTCATTTTATCCTTTAATTTTCCCTGAGAGAATATGTAGGCTAGAAAGAAATTCTCTCCTGCTTCCCTCCCTTTTGTACCTACAACCTCCAGCCAATTTCAAGGACCTGGAAACACTGAACTGATAGTACTTTAAAGCAGAATCTACTTCAGCTCTTCAAGGCCTGAAGCTTCAGCCCCTCCCCCAGAAGAGGGCAACAACCATTTACCAAACAATCTGGATCCCTAGTTTCTTCTGTGATTTGGAATTTCCTTTCTGTCTCGTTTAACTGCTAGATGACTGACTCATATCTTGTCTCTCCGGCTATTCTGTGGTTGAGTCCTGAATTCAAAGGCCTTTCCAGAGACCTTAGTGTAAAAGTGAAAAATAGGCTACTGGGTACCAAGGCTGAAGAAGTCCTGGGAACCCTGTAGCTGCCTGACCTTGGAGACTGGCGTGATTAAAACTCATATTTTTCATGACATTTTAAGATTTGTGAAGCATTTCCTCCCACAACAACCCTGTGAAATATGGAAAAAATTCCCCATTTTACAGAGGAAAAGACTTGGGCTCAAAGGGATTAAATCACTGGCTCATGGTTTCATAGCCAATATGTGTCATGGCTAAGTTTCAAACCCAAATCTTCTGAATCCAGTGTTCATCACTCTTTCCAGCAGAACACCTTGCATTTGCATCTTGTCTGCTTTCTTCCTTCCCCCTCAATCCTCACTAATCCTTGGACCCTTTCCAAACTACTATATTCTTTCCTTCCAGGAGCATTTTGCATCCCCTTGTATGTGCCCTATGTGCTGACTGGGAAGTGGACATTCGGGAGGAGCTTCTGCAAGCTGTGGCTGGTGGTTGACTATCTGCTCTGCACCTCTTCAGTCTTCAACATTGTGTTGATCAGTTATGACCGGTTTCTCTCTGTTACCAGGGCGGTGAGTTTCTAGGCTCAAACTGCTTAGAAGGAAGAGGTGGGAAGCTGCCTCATTGAACCACTTCCAAGAGAGAGCCAGAGATTATACAGAAAACCCAGGCAAACACATGCCTCACCATGGCTCGAGCAACCCCTATAGTTCAAGGACCTAAGGAAAGAATTGGGTAGCCCCACTGTGCTAAGCAGCAGAAGTTATAGCATGGTACCATAGAAAGAGCATCGATTCTGGAATCAAACTACCCATGTTTAAATCCCATTTCTGATGCTTACTACCTTTGTGACCTTAGGCAAGTCATCTTACCTCTGGGAGTGGAGCTTCTATTTCTTCATCTGTGAAGTGAAGGAGTTAAGACTAGGTAGCTTCTGGTATCACTCATAGCTCCAAATCTGTGTCTTATGATGTTTTGGAATAAGGGGAGAAACATATGTTTTTGAATCTCTAACTTTGGGATGGGGAGGATAAATATTTAAACAGATGCCCCTGAGTTTTGGGGATCCAATTCAATTCAACATTTATTTACTGCCTTTTGTTTGCTCACATTGTGACTGGCACTCTCCCATCCAGCTTCAAATATCACCTCTGTGACCTTTCAGATTTCACATAGCACGCTGCTTGTACTTCTCTTATTCACCTTTGTCTTATGGTTACCTGTGTTTAATGTGCTATGCCCCCTACTAGACTATAAACTCTATGAGGGGAAGAATCTCATTTCCTAAACCTTGTATTTTCTCCAGAGTTTATTGAATTGAGTGGAAGAAGCTACTAGTTTTCTCTCCCCGGTGCCGAGGCTAGAACTGGATAATTCCAAAGTGACTTTGGTAAAGTGGTGGTGTGAAAAGGACAAGAAGCTATGAGTCAAAAGAACTAGTTCTAGTTCTGCCCCTGTCATTGAATTGACCTTGTGAAATCCCCTTCCTCTTTGCATCTCAGCTGTCCCAGCTATACAGTAAGGGGGTTTTGACTACGATCCCTTCTAGGTCTAATGTCCTAAGGCTTTTAATCTTTGAAAAAAAAAAAAGGAGATGATAGCCCAGCAGAGATGGCTTTTTTTTTTCTCTTCAGGTTGCATACCGTGCTCAGCAAGGCAATACCAGGCAGGCAGTGCAGAAGATGGTATTGGTGTGGGTGCTGGCCTTCCTACTCTATGGACCTGCCATCTTGAGCTGGGAGTACCTGTCTGGTGGAAGCATCATCCCTGAGGGTGAGTGCTATGCTGAGTTTTTCTACAACTGGTACTTCCTCATCACAGCCTCCACACTGGAGTTCTTCACACCCTTCCTCAGTGTGACCTTCTTCAACTTAAGCATCTATCTGAACATCCAGAAACGAACCCGGGACCGGCTGGATGTGGGCCGGGAGGAGCCTGGGAGGCTCTTCAACCATGAGTCAGAAACAAATCCCAAGTTCTCCCTGAAGTGCTGGGAGTGGGAGCAGAAGATGCCTCGGGAGACCTTGAACCTTCACAAGTATGAGGCACACCCTTCAGACAAGCCAGATGGTGCCCGGGACTCACCCACATCTAGCTCCAACAGTTCCACCCATGCTCCTGAAAAGCCGAGGTCTTTGAAAAGGAGCTACAAGCCCTCAGCATCCACCTCATCCCTGGAGAAAAGGATGAAGATGATGTCACAGAGTATCACCCAACGCTTCCGGCTGTCCAGGGACAAGAAAGTAGCCAAGTCTTTGGCAGTAATTGTGAGCATCTTTGGTTTATGCTGGGCCCCCTACACCCTCCTAATGATCATTCGGGCTGCCTGCCATGGCCGCTGCATTCCTGATTACTGGTATGAGACATCCTTCTGGCTGCTCTGGGTCAACTCTGCAGTAAACCCCATCCTTTATCCTCTGTGCCACTACAGTTTCCGCAGAGCCTTCATGAAACTTCTCTGCCCCAAGAAATTAAAAATCCAGCCCCACAATTCCCTGGAGCATGGCTGGAAATGATTCAAAGCTGGGATAAAGGTGGGGAAAAATAGGGAATGGTAATGCTGCCAGCACTGCAGTAAGGGGTCCCTTACTAAAGGACCCATTTGTAGCTGGTTAGCCCTTGCAGAGGTCAGGAGAGATGGACTACTTTCTTGTGCAGAATGGGCAGGCTGCCATTATGGTTCCTTCAGCAGCTCTTTAGTGCTGCATCCCCCAAGTCTCTGTGGGATGGTGTGGCTTTTTTTTTTTTTTGCATGCCCCATTTTGGTCCATCAAAGGTTGCCCTTTGAGTCTAGTGCCAGCCATAAAGGCTTCACACTGTCAGGAGCTGGCCCATGGGTTCTTATAGTCTGAGCTTAAAACAGCTGCTCCCAGGAGAGCAGATAAGAGATGGAGATGGCCAGGGTTATTCTAGTACAGATACTCTGGGTCTCATTGGTGTTATTAAGCTGTCTCTCTCTTTTTAAGGTTTATGAAGTCGGGATTTTTTTTAAGTGGTGTGTGTGTGTGTGTGTGTGTGTGTGTGTGTGTGTGTGTGTGTTTTCATAATCAAACATTCTGCCCTCCCCTAGACTACTTCTGACTTTTACCCCAACAGTCAGCCAGCCCCTGCTGGCCTGGTTTTACTCTTTCTATATGCTGCCACCATAGGCTCTAGCTTTAGCCCAGCTCCATAGTACCCTCCCTCTTGCTGTCTTCACTGGAAGATTCTTAAGAAAGCAGATCATGGCAAATGACCTAAAAGAAAACTCATTCTATTGCTTCTGCTGTGTTTTTCATTCTGGATATTTTAGGAAAAAGAAAAAAATATATGTGAAATTCAACCTTCTTTCACTATTTAATGAAGGATAACAAAAAAAAAAAATCAAAGGAATTCAGTGCTCATGAAGCCTGCTGGATTGGCAGTCATGGACTCCCACGTCCTCTTTTCTCTTTTCTCTGTGCTGTTGACATTGTCTGAGCTGTGGCAGCTTTGAGCTACTTCCACCCCATTCCACCAATGAGCCACAGGCCTGTTCCAGAAAAGCTAGACACTCTAAGAGCAATAAGATGTTCTAGAGGACTAGAGAGTCTCAGAAGAACTGGAGATGATTTGGGGAATGTTCTGTCTCCAGAGGCTGGAGAATGTTCTGTCTCCATAGGCTGCTCAACCATCCGCTCCTTAGCTGGACTTATTCTGTAGTTTGATAGAAGCCAATCGGATCTCAGCAGCAATGCTGCATTTATTGTGTTCTGGGCACTATGACTGATAGAAGCAATAGAACTAGTGACATCAGTCCATCTCACTAGGCCATTGGATGGCTCTGACTTCTTTTCACAGGTCAATCCCAAGTTAAGATGGGAGATGGGAATGGATTTGAGGTGTGGCTATTTCTGGTGATTTAATTATATCAGTCTTCAATGAGACATCAATCAATCCATCAGCAAACACTGACTGTGCTTGTCACAATGGAGGTCAAGAGGTTTAAGATGCCATCTCTATGCTCAAATAATTTGCAGTCTGGAAAAATTTGCAGTCTAGAGAGAAAAGGTATGAAATCTCAACATATTCTGTAGTGACAGTGAAGGGCACAGGAGAAAACTGCCATGATTTCTGGAAAACTAAAACTAAAACAATTCCTTGGTGAACAAGTTTAATTTAGCTTCCCCTATAAAGAAGGGCTTCCACACTCTCTGCACACGGAAGCCTTTGACAAGTCTTAACTGATCCAGCCATGTGCTTTTCAGTGTGAAGGTTCTGACACAGCAGGAGGAAAAGATGTGGTACCTTCCTACCTGGCAACCTGTTGTCTAATTTGGGGGACAAGGATGTTAGAGAACCAAAGGATGGTCAGAGAACAAGACAGAGCAGAAAATGATCAGACTCAAGTAACATGCAATGGGATGTTTGTAGGAAGCAGGACATAACTCATCCAAAAAAAAAGTAGCATGCCCTTTGAGTCTCCCTCACTTGTGCCTGAAACCAGCTGTTTTGCATGTTCCTGCTTCTGGCAATGCTTCTGCTGCTGCTGCTACTACTGCCAAACTGTGAAGTGACAATAAAGTGTATTTTTTCATTCACTCAAGCTTTTTTGATGCTTAGTGGGAGGCAAGGGTCACTGGATTTCTGTACCTGATATATGGAGCCTTACCCCAGGGTCTAGTGCCCATCCCTTGGTGGTAATGGATGGGATCTGGATTTGAAACCTGGTTTTGTCCCCTAATTGTGTTATGTGGCTCTGGGATAGTTTTCTTTTCTATTAAGAGAGAGGAGGGGGATGGAAGACAGAGAATATTTTGAACCATATACCAAAATAAAAGAATAAGCATTTTGTAAATGTTGCCCCAGCTTTGGCTATGGTTGCAAAAATAGATCTAGGACACACATTTCTTTAGGTTTGCTGTATTATATTCCAGTGGAAAAGAGCCCGAGCACCTCTGAATTAGGAAGACCTGGTTTCAGGTCCTGCCTCTGACAAGTATTGAATATGTGATTCTGGTCAAGTCACTTAACTTCTTAATGTCCCCAAGTAACTCTCTGAGACTACAAGTTATAGATGAGTTGCTGAATTGCATTGGTAGAGGAATCCTCACTGGAAGTCCCACATATCAATGAAGTCACAAGTATGGTTAAAAAAAAAACAAACAACCCAGCAAACTATGATGTACATTGCTGTATGATGTGGATGGCTTCTGTAATACCAAGATTAGGCCTCGAGGAAGAGATCTATTCGAATATTTAAACAAACATTGAAGCTTAGCACCTAGAGTTACCAGCCTACACACATTATCAACAGCATTCTCAGCCCTGACACCCCCAACAACAGGAATAATATTCATTCATACAATTAGGTATTTACTTATGCCTGTGGTGTTCAAAGCAGTGTGCTACATGCTAGAGTGGGGGATAAGAGAAGAAAATGGTTTGCTTTCACTCAAGGGAAGTCAAGTTTCCTATAGTCCATTTAGAACTGACATACATGAAAAGACAAAGCTATATATCATCTTGGAGAGTATTAATTTCTGTAATATATATTTCTATTGTAGCACACAGAACAAAGGAAGTAGTAGTCCTGCTATACTTGGTCTTGATAAGACTATCTAGAGCATTGTCCTCAATTCTGACCACTGAATTTTAGAAAAGATAGACAAGCTGGAATGCACCCAGAAGACGGCCATCAGGATGGTGAGGTGATTGGAAAGTATAACATATGAGGACTGGATGAAGGAACTAGAAGTGTTTTTCCTAGAAGAGAGAAGGCTCAGTCAGGGAGATGATACCTATCTGAAGGTCAAGAGAAAGATTGTGGAAGAAAGATTTGGTTAGCTCTATTTGCTCCCAAAGGGCAGAATTGGGATCAATCAAGTAGACACTGCAGAGAAGCATATTTCATAACAATGTAAAAAAAAAACTTTTTCATGATTAGATCTATCCCAAAGTAGAATGAACTGCCTTGGTAGATAATAAGTTCCCATCACTGGAGGTCTACAAGCAGGGACTGGATAATCACTTGTCAGGAATATTGTAGGGGAGGTTTCTACTCTGGCATAAAATAGATTAGATGACTTCTGAGATTCCTTCCAACTCTGAAGGTCTGTGGTTTTAAGTACTAAAATAAGTAAGTGAACAATAAATACTATAGAAAACTGAAAAGAAGAAAGATCATATTAGACAATTTCGGGTTAGAATAGCCAGGGAAGGCTAAGTACATATGTATGTGGAGCATGTGGGGTGTTAGCAGGCGTTGGAAGCATGAATGGGATTTAAATAGGTGTAACTAATATAGATTCCCAGATTTCCAACTTCCTCTTGCACTGAGGCAGGCTGTCCAGACTAAAGCAGGCACATCAGTCCCCGAAGTAGGAGGTACACAAACCTGACGTTTGTCTTTCCTAATAATTTTGGCTCAAACCATTATTCCCGTGTATTCTCTTCAATATCCAGCTCCAATTATAGTCAGTATAAGCCATGTACCATTAGTTGAATTGGTGATCAGTATCCCAATATTAATTTAGTCATTTAATGTTAATTGGCTTTTACAAAAAGATATTTAATTAGAAGCAAGAATAGACATTACAAAGCATTTCTCCAAATTGGGAGCATAATCTTCCCTACATTACCCCAGTCTCTGGAAAAAACCCCTGGGGACTCAAACTTAAATCATTTGCTACAAAGCATCCTCTCTACCAAGTTCATTTTTTTTTTCCTTTTTGGAGGGCAATCAGGGTTAAGTAACTTGCCCAAGGTCACACGGCTAGGTTTTTGTTTGTGTGTGCGTTAAGTGTATGAGGCCAGATCCGAACTCAGGTCCTTCTGACTCCAGGGCCAATGCTCTACTCACTGCGCCAACTAGCCGCCCCCAAGTTCACTTTTGAATGTGGCATTACTGATAAATGAATACCAGTTGTATACTGGTAAATGTTTAACAACCGACTCTAAAATATACTATACTTTTTTTTTTTTAAGCAATTGGGGTTAAGTAACTTGCTCAAGGTTACATGGCTAGTCATTACTTACGTGCGGGTGCTCATTTTCTGAGGCCGGATTCAATCCTGGGTCATCCCAACTCCGAAGCCGGCACTCTTACTCACTGCGCCACCTAGCCACCCCCAATATACTATACTTTAACATTTAATCTGCATTATTAATATTTTCCCATAAATTTCTCAAGTTTAGGCAATCAACAAAACAATCAAACCCTGATTATACTTTTCTATAATTTGTCAAGGAGTAAATGCCCACACTGGACATTTAACAATTGCTTCTAGCCAGCTCCAGCACACCCTAGAAATTATTGTAAGTCACTCCTCACTGGGCTTGGCTGCCAGCAACTCTGGTATGGTGTCCAGCTGCTGGACATCTGGTAACTTTCATTTTAGACCTTTCAAAGTTCACAAGGTCTTAGTCCATTCCATCTCTATTGTTTCCTTGCCTAAGAACAAGAAAGAACAAATTCAAAGAGGCACCATATTCATGGCTATGTGTCTTCTCTGATGTAGAGATCTTCAGCAGGAGGCCACTGTTACTATGTTTCTTCCTACTTTGAGGCTTAATGCAATTACTATTTCAATTACCACCAAGAAAGAGAAACATCAAGCTGAGTGTATTCTCGTTCTAGCTCAGCAGCCAATCAAAAATCCCTTTTCTTCACCTTGAGGTAGGTGGAAAGGAATCAATTATAGAATACTTGTACATGCTCCAAAGTCCACATGGCACATTCCTCAGCAGAGTACATTTCACGTCTTATAAAGACTGGGTTTTCATTGACCAATCCCCTTTACAAAGTTATGGAAGTAGATGGAGATAGAGAAAGGGTCATACAGGCAGGGAGAAGATAAACATAGGCTCAGAGGTGAAAATGAGGCTGAAGAGGGTGAGAAAGACACACTGCTTAGATTGGAAGATGGACAAATCAATCATTTTGCTCAATTTCTCACCCTCTACTCTCCTATCTCCTTGTATACCTGCATCTCAGGCTGGTAGACAGATTCCTTTTCAAAGCTTGCATATGCACTCCAAACAGTGACTAGCATTCTTTTTATCCCAAACAAAAAGAATTCATCTCCTTGGTCCCAAGGTGGGTAGAACAATCATTGAGGCAAATTTTAGCTTAATGGAAGGAAACATTTTCTAATAAGTAAAACTGTTAAAAAATGGAATGGGCTGCCCTCAGGCAGTAGTAGGTTCCTCTTCAATGGAAGCCTTCAAGATGCCCCTGGGTAACCATTTGTGAAGGAAGTTGCAGAAAGTTTTCTTATTTAGTTTGGGTCACACATATCCATATACACTCATTTGGACTAGATGCCTCCTAAGATTCTTTAAGCAATATCTACGAGTGTCTGAATCAGGCAGAGGTGAGGAAACAGGTTGAGAATTTATATAAGAAAGAGAGCAAGACAGAAAAAGAAAGAATTAGGTATGGAGGGATGGAGAAGCCTCCAGCAATGGGTAGTCCTTAGGGATATACATTGCCAACAGTAATCCTAGTTAATAGGCTATGTATATATCTATATCTACATCTATATATCTATCTGTCTGTCTGTCTATCTATCTATCTACCTAGTCTCTTGAATTATGGGGGCAACCAAATAGGTCTCTAAATTTTCCAGTCAGTTTTCAGTTGAAGCTCACCTTTGTTCTATCCCTTACTTTATCCCAGCCTCAAGGTATAACAAGAAGCAAAATTACAAAGCATTTCTCTCAAATGGTAGCAAATTCTGTAACTTGACACTTTCTGAATCTGACTTCAAGGTTGAGAAAATGCTAGGATTAGGGTTAAGGTTAGGTTCAGACCTTTCTTTCACACAAAGCTGGGGGGGAGGGGCTTCTTCTGGAAGCCCTTGGATTGATCTCTTGTCATATTCTAGAATCCTGACCCCCTAGCTCCTAGTCTAGGCAGTCAGTTTGATGGAGGGTGGGAAGTAAAGTAGGTGAGTATGCTTCTTCTAACAATCCTTAATCAATCGTAAGTCTCTATTCCCTCCACCGGGCCACCAAATATCTGTAAATTGATGGATAAGAGTGAACACTTTTAAGCAATTTAGCCTTCAACTTGAAAACTACTGTTCTCAGTTCCTAAGAGGGAGAAGGAGGAGAGAGAAAGAAAAAAATAAAAAAAATCTTTAGATTCTCTGGCAAACACTGCAGAGGGACAACTTTCTCGCTCTCCCCTAGAGAGAGAAACACTCCCTTTCCTTAGCTAATGCTTCCCTAGGGAAGGAGACAAAGGAAACTGGGCAGTGTTTCTGCAAGAGCCTGGAATCAGGGGCTTGGAATGTGTGGGCAGAAGGCATGTCTATTTAGTCCTTTGTTCAGAGAACCAGAGACTGGACATTGCACAGATATGCATCTTTTTCCCAATACCAGACTCACAACATTATACTTGTTTAAAAACAAACAAAATGTAGGAGCCTGATTTTTTTGATTCATTTCCTTTCTAAGAATCAGAAAAGAGGTCATCCATAAGGACTGAGGGGGTTGGGAGTTAACTGTACACAGGACCCTTCTACATAGTAGGACAGTGAGGAATGTTTATTGAATTGACTAGACTAAAGGAAAACAACTCCAAAGGCAGTAGGCACCGTACATAAAGATGATGCTATTAAACCAGCATCAGCTGAACACAAGTTCTGAACTATGTTTCTAGAATGGAATTGGACCACACAAATCCATCCATACTCACTCACTGATTTTCATTGTGATCAACAATCTGCATTTGTGAGATAGTTTGCTAAAGTTTGGGGTGAGGGTGTGCTGGAGCTAGAGCTCAGTCTCTCACTGGATTTGGGGATCAGTTTGGTCAGGGTGATAGGTTAAGACTGAGGCTGGATATAGATAATGTATTATAGGGATAAAAACTGGACTTGTGATTTTATTGATATAGAGAGGTCTCACACGAGAAACTCCCTCTACCAATACAGGTCAGCATCTTCTCTATAATTTACATATTTTCAGAGAGTTATCTTTTTTCTTCTTTTTTGGAGGGGGGAGGGTGGGGCAACTGGGGTTAAGTGACTTGCCCAAGGTCACACAGCTAGTGTTACGTGTCTGAGGCAGGATTTGAACTCAGGTCCTCCTGATTCCAGGGCCAGTGCTCTATTCACTGCACTGCCTAGCTGCCTCTTTTTTTTTTTTTTTAAAGCAATTGGGGTTAAGTAACTTGCCCAAGGTCACACGGCTAGGTTTTTGTTTGTGTGGGTTAAGTGTCTGAGGCCGGATTTGAACTGAGGTCCTCCTGACTCCAGGACTGATGCTTTATTCCCTGTGCCACCTAGCCGCCACCAACTCTTATTCTCATTAATGCCCTATTCACTATCTCTCACTGTCATATCAACCCAAAGCCTGTTTGTGTCTTCAGGTAGCAAGTTTTCTGTGGTAGCTAGAATCCCAGAACCTCATCACAGCGTGTTTGGAAAGAACAGTGAGAGAGAGTAAGAAGGTTGTCATGGCATGTCATTAAAAGTCACAACTTGGGGCAGCTAGGTGTCGCAGTGAGTAAAGCCGGCCGGCCCTGGAGTCAGAAGGACCTGAGTTCAGAGCCGGCCTCCAACACTTAATCCACACAAACAAAAACCTAGCCGTGTGACCTTGGACAAGTTACTTAACCCCAATTGCCCTGAAGGGGCGGCTAGGTGGCGCAGTGAGTAAGAGTGCCGGCCTCGGAGTTGGGATGACCCGAGATCAGATCCGGCCTCAGAAAATGAGCACCCACACATAAATAATGACTAGCCGTGTAACCTTGAGCAAGTTACTTAACCCCAATTGCTTAAAAAAAAAAGTCACAACTTGGCCACTGTGGCCACAGTGGCTAGCATTTACATAGCTCTTTAAGGGTGAAGGGAGGTGCTGTTATTATCCTCACTTTACAGATGAGGGTAAGAGGAAGCTGAAGGTAGTCATTTGTCCAGAGTCCCACAGATAACAAGTGTCTGAGTTTGGATTTGAACTCAGTCCTCTCTGACTCCAGGCCCCGCACTCTACCTACTGTGCCACCTAGATGCCTCTAGAGATGTTTTTGTGCCCTAGTCTCTACTTAGTCTTGGCACTTAAGCCTGGATTTCTCCTGTGCCTCAGTGCTGTCCTCCCCACCCCCATGGGATTATCCTCTGTTGTTGAATCCATGGAGGTTAATTGCAATCATTTTTCTTGGGAAGATCCCAAACTCCAAGGGAACAGACCCTGAGGGATTTTGAGAATGAGGCCTTGCCCCTGGTTCTGTCTCGGTTCCAGAGGATGAATTTCTCCTTGGAGCAGTAGAGAGATGCAGCAGCTCCCTTCTTTCACGGGGGAGGGGGAGAGGTGGGGACAGCGAGGGGACAGTTCTGGAACACTGCCTTCCTAATTGCTGGCAATCAGAGCCCTCGTTTAGAAGGGAGCTTTGCTCCTCTTCAGGCTCCTTTTCTAGTCTTGCTGCTGTATCTGTTTGGGCATCATCAGCTATTACCTAAATTGGCCCATTGTTCCCAGGGAATCATGTAGACTGGGGAAGAAGAGGCAGGGGCAAGGGAGCTGAGCCAGAGAGGAGAGAAAGCTTTTGTTCCATTCCACCTGCTCTCCTTCCGGCGGCTTTGAGTTGCCTCACCCAAGCACCACTGAAACCTCAAACTTATCATTAGATTGATCTTTGCAGAGCCCCAACCCTGGCTCATTTCCTTCCAGTAAAGTGTCTCTTACAAGGTGAGCAGAAGAAGGCCAATGGTGCCTCACTGGGCAGCTTTCCGTCAGAATCTCTTCGGGAATTGGGAATAAGGGTGGAAGGCACAGGGATAGAGAGCGGGTATCATTGCACACCTTAGTAGGCAGCTACATGGGAGGGCTACTTTTGGCAAGTCCATTAACCTCTCCTGTCCTCAATTTCCTCCAAGTGGAAAATAACAGCAGAACAACAGGGTTGCTGAGCACTTCAAATGGGATGATGTATGTATAGCACTTTGCAAACCGTTCTATATAAATGGTAGCTATCAGCATTCCTTTTGTTGTTTGTTGTTGTTCAGTCATTTTCCACTGTGTCTGATTCTTTGTGACCCCTTTTGGGATTTTCTTGGCAAAGATAGTGGAATGATCTGCCATTTCCTTTTCCAGCTCATATTTACAGATGAGGAAATTGAGTCAAACAGGGTTAAGTGACTTGCCATGGGTCAGAAAGTGTCTGAGGTCACATTTGAACACAGGAAGATGAGCCTTCCTAACTCCAGGCCTGGCATTCTATCCACTGTGCCATCTAGTTACTCTATCAGTATCCTGAGCAGCGCCTAGCACCTAGGAATTGTTTTAGTTTTTCTCTTTTTACTCACCTCCTTTTCCAATGAGAAAATTTGAGGGGAAGGAGAAATGGAGATGATATTCAAATACACAATTCCATCAGCATAGAGAATCCCCAGTGTGGAAACCCTCTCTAGAGATGCAAATCAACAACTCTTTTGCAATTGATAATCTGAGAAATTGACTGAGGAGTTAAGTAACTTGCCCATTTAAATGTGTCAAAGGCAGGACTTCCCCACTCCATCCTAGGTCTTCCATCTATCCATGCTTTGGCACTTCTACAAAGTGCTTTATACAGATCAGTTGTAACACTAATGTTATTCCGCTTCCCCCTTCCATCAGCATGTGTGATAGGGGAGAAGAATGAGGGTGTCAAAGTGGTTGCAATAAGGTGACTCTAGCATTGTTCTTGCCCAAGTGATCAGGTGTCCTTTGCTCCTAGAACTAGCTCCAAGTGGATATTATTATTAACATTGTCCCAGGGTTGTTTGCCTATTCCAGGGCAGAGCAAGGCCTGGGTAAGGTTTTGTGTGTGAGACTTCGCTGGAAACTCTGGACTCCTGACTCCTTTGGGATCTGGGATCATGTGAGTCAGGATCCCCTATAGGGGAATCAGAGAATTTTGAAATGGAAGGGATGTAACTATAATAACTATCTAGTCCAACTTCCTTATTTTCATGAAAAGATCAAGTTGATGTTGAAGAGAAAGTGACATGTTCATGGTCACCC
The DNA here is from genome assembly GCA_011680675.1 of Gymnobelideus leadbeateri. Classification (NCBI taxonomy): domain Eukaryota; kingdom Metazoa; phylum Chordata; class Mammalia; order Diprotodontia; family Petauridae; genus Gymnobelideus; species Gymnobelideus leadbeateri. The sequence goes on from WOXC01003811.1 coordinate 270,575, forward strand.
AGGTGGTAAATAATAGAGCAAAGATTTAAACCCAGCTCCTTGAAGCCTACATCCAGTGCTCTCTTCACTACACCGTGTTGCCTGTCACAGGGACTGAGACCCATTCTTCCCATGTGAGACTGCTATGGCAATGCTGCTAATTCTTAATGGGGGCTAACTTTCTTGGCAGAAAAGGATGCTTATTAAGTAGTTTGTTGAATTTAATGAAGATAAAGACGTGGTAGCAACACAAACCTTTTAGTCCTGGTTCCCTATACAAAACACTGTAAGCACTGAAAGGATTTTCCATTCTAAATTGTTCTCTCAAATCCCAGTTCAGGAAACATTTCTGTCTTTATGTGACATTCCAAATCAGTGTGAGGATGTGAGACAGGAATTTTTCCAGAACTAAAAGGATATAGAGATAGACAGACAGGTACATAGAGAGGTAGAAAGATAAGTAGGGAAGTAGGTAGACAGGTAGGTAGATAAATCTATAGATAGATGGATGAATCTATAGATAGATAATAAAGACAAAGAGAGAAAAAGAAAAGGAGGGAAAGAAGGAGGAAGAGAAAGTTAGTTGTATATTCAAGAAAGTTAGTTTTAAATTTAAGTTGGAGGGAGGAGAACATATCCTGAACTGTGCTGAGTTTTTATTCTTGAAAATGCATTTATTTGAGCCCAACAGCTCTTTAATTTCAAAATTGCAATATGACAAACTTGACAGTATTGTATAATCCCTTCTGGGGCTTGAAAAAAACCCGTCAAATCCTGATCTGAAGTTGAGGTTTAAAAATAAATGACTGCTAACAGGACTGTCTGGTTTTTTCCTCCTGGATTTTGACATACCCGTTCAAGGTCTGATTTTCCCTGGGGCCCTAGTTGTTCCCGGGCATCTGCAGTGGCCACTCTGGGGTAGGACTCACCTTCCAGTTTGCAGAAGAATTCTTGCATACTAAAGAAACTGAGGGGTATAGCTTATAGAATACTAACTAAACTAAGACGGATGGAGGAAAAGGTTGAGTTCCTAATACACAATTTTTATATATTCCTCCTCCCTTTGTACCTTGTGCTCTAGCTACGTGAGTCCCTTTCAAGCCTCTTAAGGAAAGAAATCAGGAAAAAAGAGCCAGACCTGCAGACAGGATATCTGGGTTCAAAATCCCTACTTTGATACTAATTTGTGTAACTTTGGTCAAGTCATATATATAATGGAAATAACAATACTTATGTTACCCACCTCTCAGGGTTAATGCAAGGAAAGTATTATATAAATTATTATGATTATTAATAATAATAACAATCTGCATCCCTCACAGTCTTGAGCATAAGTCTCAACACATAAATGGTACTCAAGGGAATGTTTGTTGAATGAATAAGGAAATAAAAGATTTTCCATGAGGACAGAAAAACCACATTTTAAGCTTTATATCTACCCCAGCACTTCTTAGCTCAGTGCTCTGCACATGGCAAGAGTTTAATAAATGTGTGAGAAAGGAAGGAAGGAAGGAAAGGAGGGAGGGAGAAAGGGAGAAAGGAGAGAAGGCTGAATAGTGGGAGTCAAAGAATGATGGAAACAGTGGGAGTAAAAGAATGATAGGAGGCAGGAGAGAAGGAAATATGAAGAAATAAAAGAGAACTACCTCAGAAGTTCACAATCTTGTTGGGGAGACAAATTTGTATACACTCCCCAAAGATAGCCAACACTATCAGACAAAGATTTTATTGAATAAGTGGATAAACAATAAGTCATGAAGTTGAGGAGAAAATGACCACTGTGAGCCAGGGACGGCTTAATAGAAGGAGTGATCCTGGGCCAATGCTTCTGAATGTCATTTTCACTCCTCTTTCCCTCCCCACCCCGCCTCAGTTTTTATTTTAAATAGAACTCAGGCTTCTTGGACCCCTGCCAAGAAAAATAGAAGGAATATTAAATTTCAGTGACTACTATGCTCTCACCTGCATAGGTGTGTACCCAGTAGCAAATAACCCACATGGATGGGAATGGAAGGATCCAATCCATGGACTATCCATCCCCATTGTACAGGCTCCTCAGGCTGCTGGGTAGATAACTGGTCAATGAGAAGCCAAAAATGCAACAGCTAACAGCCACAGCCTTGGCAACACAATCTGGGTTCTCCCTCCCTTTGTCTCCTTCAGATGCAGCAACAGGCTTTCTAAACACTAATTTGCCTGGCTGCTCCATGCACAAACAATTGGCCTGATGTTTAAGTTCCGATTGTACCATAGCCAGCCCTATAAAGGAGAAACAGGCAGATGCTTGACCTAAAGGGTATTAAAGTGCCCTCAACTGACCAGCCTGATGCCTGCAATTCCACCATTACTGTCCCTTCTTTGGAGGCAAATCATTATTTCTCCATAAGAAGCCAGTGAACTTTTACATATGTTACTTGAAAGGGGTAACACAATAAGTCATTACCTTTTGTGTGAAGTAGTTTAGTGGGATTATTCTGCTCTTTACACTTAAAGAGTAAGGATTTGGATGGTGGCAGAAGGGGAGTTGATTAGGTGATGGGGAAACTGCAGATTCTTCCCTGGGGGAGGTTAGGCCTGGGTGGAGCCTGTAGTTTGGCACTGGCATGATAGTGATGGAGGAAGCTGAAAGGGCGCTGGGTGGGCAGGGGGAGAGGATAAGGACATTAAATACTGACTTCTCCCACAGAATCCGGAAGGATCCTCCCTATTACCTCTTTCCACTTTTCTAAAGTTGAGAGGGAATAAGGTAACAGAGTCTTTACTCCCTCAGAGTATCAATAGTTCAAATATTTGATTTTATTTGATAGCAAGGATCCACACTGGAGAACACCTTTCTTTCCTTCCTTTATCTCCTTCAAAATGATCATGACATTGCATTTTCCAGAAGAGTTATTTTTCTCAAACCACTGCCCACCCCCACCCCCTTAGAGAAAGGCCTGGGAGGCTACAAAAGCCTTTGAGGGAAGGTGATTAGATAAGCTAAATCAGCCTTGCCTTCTTGGCAAGATCCTATGATGAATGCCCTTGGCCTCCCTACTCAGTGTTAATGACCATGAATGTGGGGCATCAGGGATGGGCTCTGATGGTCTTCATCCTCCCTAGACTCCTCTAAAAGTGCCTGGCCTGGTGCGGAGGTACCTAGGGAAATGAGCTTGCTATTAGCCACAATCATGTGTCACTGCCTATCTTTCTAAACATGATAAAGAACTGCCTTTCCTGGACAAGGCAGACTAGCCAGCCAGATGTGTTTTCTGATTGATAATCTGGGGAAAACAGCAGGAAATAGTCAGTGGCATAACAGTATGATTTTCATGAATAAGATAATCAAAACAAGAGTATTTCAGCAGTAATATCCCAGATGTCTCCCTGACAAGTAATGCTTCAGCAATTACATTACCTCATGCAAATAGGGTTTGTTGCTCACCGGCATTTTCCATACTGGGTCGTTAGCTGTGTTTTTATCTACATTCAGGCCAATAAATTGGTCCACTCTTATTAACCACCAATCTGCATTTTGTAGAGATGGATACAAATCTTTCACATCTATGCAATGATATCTGCTCTTCACTTCCCCTGTCCCACCTGAGGAAGAAGAGTGGGAAAAATAATGGGAAGCACTCTAGACTTAGAGTTAGGAGTTCACACCTAACTCAGTCATAAAAACTTATTAGGACTTTGGACAAGTTCTTTTCCCTTTCTGTGCCTCAGATTCCCCACTTAAAAAGTGAGGGAAGGGGGCAGCTAGGTGGCACAGTGAGTAAGAGCACTGGCCCCAGAGTTGGGAGGACCCAGGATTGGTTCTGGCCTCAGAAAATGAGCATCCATATATAAATAATGACTGGCCATGTAACCTTGAGCAAGTTACTTAACCCCAATTGCTTTTTTTAAAAAAGGAAAGCGAGGGAGTTGGAGCAGATAATCTCAGGGTTTCCTTCCAGTCCTGAGTCTGATCCTTTGCGTTTGAGGTGGAAGGGTGGGGCCAAGTTCTGGAAGGCCTGAATGATGGGCAAGGAGTCTAGCCTTCATCCTATAGATATTGGGAGAAACTGCAAATTCTGAGCAGATTTATAGGAAGAAATCATTCAAAAATTGCTTCCCAGAATGGGTGTACTAATTCACAGCTCCACCAACAGCATATTAGTGGACTTTTCTTTCCATAGCCACCCCAAAATGAACTATTCCCTATCTTTTATCCTGCTACAGCAATTCTTCTTTTATAGAAAGGGAAGAAAGAAGGGTTTTGGCTGTATCATTGCCTGTCAAGCTTGGAAAGATAAAAGAGTAATGTTTTAAAGGCTGTCCCCAGAGCCCTTGAGGCACTATGGCTTTCTAAGGAGTCACCAGGGGGTGAAATGGTCCTAAAATCCAGACCTAGATGTGGATTGTTGGAGTCTAATTGCATACCTTCAGCCTGAGGCTGGCTCTGCTCAGGAGTCTGAATCTGGTACCCAGGCACTTAGCAGCAGGAGCTCTGTGGCAGTCTGTCATTATAGCAATGATCAGAGACCTGCCTTGGAATTGCAAGGAATACAAGCTCCGGAGAGCTACCAGACAGATCAAACATCATGCCTCATGCAAACATTCCTCCAGGCCTGTTCTGACCACACAGGTCCCTTCTTAAAATTGGCTCTCAATTGCCTCTTGACTCAGAGGAGAACCGATATGACTGTGAGCTTCCAAGCAATCCCAGTTTCTGGATTTTCTTGTTTGCTCTCATCATCAGCTCTGGTTTGCCTCGTGCTTCCCCTCTGGCCAGATAAACCTTCTGCCCTTCTGTCCTCACATGGCTGCATTCCACTTGCCCTAGAGCTCATCTTCATACCAGTCCTGCCCCTTTACCCAAGCACAGCATTCCTCTCCATGATGAGTCTAAACAACAATAAACAAACGAAAACCACCTCATAGACCAAAACTAATTAACTCATAAGACATACAATTTCAAGGTGGAAAAAATATTACACTTGAAAATATTGAAATGCCTCAAAGCTGAATGGGATTTTAATGATCATCTAACCCTACCCCTACCTTTAAATTTTTTTAAATTGATATCTGGATATCAATCAATGATAACCTTCATTTCCCAATATATTTCCCCTTGCCACTACTCAGAGAGCTAACCCATGTAACACAGAATCATAAAGAAAAAAAAAGGCGGCCAAGGGTGGGGTTGTGGAGGGGGGCGGGGTATAAAAGCAGTTCTACAAAAACTTAACAAAAACAATGATCAATGACAGTGTTTCACCTCTGTGGTCTTCTACCTCTGCAAAGAAGGGAAAGGGAGCATTTTCTTTTTTTTTTTTAATAAATTAATTAATTTTTAGCTCTCAACATCCATTTCCACAAGATTTTGAGTTACAATTTTTTCTCCCCATCTTTCCCCTACCCCCATCCTAAAATAGCAAGCCCACTGAATACCCCTTCCCCCAATCCATTCTCCCCTATATCCTCCCCCATCACCCCCATCATTTTCTAGCAGGGCAAGATGGACCTTTAAGGGGAGCATTTTCTTATCTCTTCTCTGTGGCTAAGCTTGGTCATTACAATTACATAGTATTCATTATCACAGTACTCTTTATTCTTTCCATTTACATTGTTGAAATCATTATGGATAGTTTTCCTGGTTCTGCTTACTTCACTTTCCATTAATTAATGTCTACTTATGCTTCTCTGAATTCTTCATAATCATCTTTTCTTATAGCACAGCAATATTCCATTATATTTTTGAGCTACAATTTGTTTAGCCATTTCCAGTTGATGGGCATCTGCATTGTTTCCAGTTCTTTGCTATTACAAAAAGTGTGATACTAATATTTTGGTGTATGTGAAAACATTCTCTCTGTACCTGACTTCCTTGTAGTCTATGCTTAGCAATCAACTCTCTGGATCATAGGGTAAATGACATTTTAGTCATTTATTGACATAATTCCAAGATTCCTTTCCAGAGTGGTTGGACCCATTCACAGCTCTACCAGTAGTGTACTAGTGATCCTTATTTTCCACAATCACCCCAAAATGAACTATTTCCTATCTTTTGTCATGTTTTCCAATTTGCTACAGCACTCCTCCTTTTTATAGATAATGAAACTGAGGGTCAGAGAAATGGGGGTCACATAACTGGTAAGTGACAGAGACACAATTTGAAGCCAAATCTTCTGACTTCAAATCCTGTAGTATAATGGAGAGAACTCTGGCTTGAGAGTCAGAATTCCTAGGATCTCACCTAGGATCTAGTCTCTGTCGCTAACTAGTTTTGACCTTTGGACAAATCTTAAATGCTCTGGGTTATAGGTTGTAGGTAGTTTTTTCCCCTCTTGCAGTTGCCCCAAGAATGCAGAATAATTTGGATACTCTTAAGCATTTGACATAATTTTTATTTGCCACTTAGTATTCAGTTACAGAATAAACAGTTCAGTGTGTTTCAAATCCATCTTGGCTTTGTTAATGCTTGTAGGAACATACAATGCCACTTGTGAGCATAGAGAGATCCCCCACATCCTTTTATCCATCCCAATTACCATTACAGTCAGCCATCCCCACAGCTAGGTCTAGGTTTATTTACATCAGCCTGTAATGGAAATGCAGATTTAAAGATCTTCCCTGCCCCTAGCTTAAGTGCACCAGGAGCCTGTGGTGGGAGGCTTGTTTTTCAGGAAAGCCCACACCTTGATACTTTGTGATTGGGCTGTGGGTCAAGAAGTATGTTACATTCTCTGAGTCAGGAGAAGGCTATATAAACCCTGACGGGAGGCTTTGCTTTGGGGCTCACTTTGAGAAGTGTTGTGTGATTTGACCAGATGAGACTCTGGGAAGCCGTTGAGAGCCCCCCCGGCTTTGAAAACCCAGATGTTGATGCTTCCCTCTATGGTAACTGTGATTTGGTATTTATATAATGGTTGGACAGTTTAGAAGCCTGTCTGTTTGATCTGTCTATATACTCTAAAGTTTGGGGTGCTGACCTTTCCCCCCTGAACTAGGTAATATATGTTTGTTTGATTAAAGTAAGCTTGTTAACTGATTTTGAGTTGCTTTCCTTTTGAAAAGCAGATCTAAGAACCTGTGTTGGCAGCCACCCTGGGGATGTTGGGGTGCTTGCTGCTACACAGCCTCAAGTCCTATTCCATTGCAAATGGAGCACCCAGTGTCCTCCCTAGGGTGCCTCCAGTTCAATAATTCAGTTCATTCAACAAATGCTTAATAATGCCATTGACTATGCACTGGAGACACAAAGATGGAAGACTGAGATAGCTCTTCCTCTATAGGAACTTAGACACTACTAAAGGGATACCAGAATGCAAACAAGTAAATACAAAGTGTATATAAAGTAATGCAAAATAATTTTCAAGAGGAAAAAAGATCTCATGGTTGGATCAGGAAAGCCTTCACAGTGAAAGTGTTATCTGAACTCTGCCTTTAAGGAATCTAAGGATTCTACATGGAAGTAAGGAAGTAGTTCATTTCAGGAATGGGGCAGAGTCTGTGCAAAGATAAAGAGGATAGTCTGGTATACTGTATGTAGGAAAGGACTGCTTTCAGATTCATGGCATTCAGTGGGAGCGATTACCTATCTCAATCTGAAATTTACAAGCTCTCTATTCTATTGAATGTCTCCAACCACTGCAAAATAAAATATACACTCATATTGAGGCAAAGAATTTTCTTAAATGCAATGAAAGATAAATAACAAGCAATTAAATCAAGCAGCAAATACTTCATTACTCACTTTAGTTTCTAGTCAATCAGTGTATTCTATTTAGCTTTTGGGTAGTCTTGAAGCCATACTGCCTTATATTCCTTACATTCCATTAATTCCATTAAATATTTCTGGGTGTTTACAAGGGTACAACAGGCTAAATGCGTCTATACAAATCTATGTCACCTAATATCAAGTAGGCCCTCAATTCATCAAGGCAATACTTTTACTACTCCCTAAGTGATTCTCTATCCCATTCTCCATCCCATAAGTTTCTTTTTTTCCCCTCAAGCCTTCTACAGCATTCCCCACTCCAGATTTTGTACTCATATTTTACTGAAAAATCAAGGTCATCGACTGATAGCTTCTCCCCTCCTCAACACCTTCCAACCCTTCCAACAACTTCCTCTCTTAAACCAATCTCTAGTGAAGAACTGGTCTTTTTTTGGACCAAGGCCAACCCTCCATGCCCTCCAGCTCTAAGATTATGTGAAACTATGTGTGAGCATAGAAAGTGAGAGAGGCTATGTGAGACCAACCCCTCTATAGATACTCTTGCCTCATCCCCTCTCATCTTCTCCAGCAGATTGTCCCAATTATCATCCCCTCCCTCTCTAATCTTCAATTTCTCCCTGTCTATTGGTTTCTTCCTTGTTATCTACAAACATGACCTAGTCTCACCATCTTTAAAAATCCTCACTAGATCCCACCATCCCTGCTAGTTATCCTATATCCCCTCCTCCTTCCTCAGCCACACTCCTTGAAAAAGCTGTCTACTCTAGCTACCTCTACTAGTTCTCCCAGACTCTTCTAAACCCTCTGCAACCTAGAGGCTGATCTTATGACTCCACTGAAACTCCTCTTTCCAAAGTGACTAATGATCTCATAAATGCCAGTTCTAGTGGCCTCTTCTACCTCTCTGCAGCATTCAATACTATTAATACCCTCTTCTACCTCTCTGCAGCATTCAATACTATTAATACCCTCTCCTCCTGGATATATTCTCTTCTCTCTTATTTTTTCTTTTTTCAAGCACTGCTTTCTCCTGGTTTTCCTCCTAACTATTCCTTCTAGGTCTCCTTTGCTTATTCTTTATCTATATCACACCCACCAGCTCTAGGTATATCCCCAAGACTCCATTCTAGTCCCTCTTTTCATTTTTCTTTCCACACCCTTACCTGGTTACCTCATCAGTAACCATAAGTTCATTGACCATGTCTATGTTGACAACCTTCTGATTTATAAATCCAGCCTTAGTCTTTCTAATAAGCTACACACATCCTCAATTCCTATTAGACATTTCAAACTGGAGATTCTATAGGCATCTCAAATTCAACATATCTAAAACAGAACTTTTCCCCCAAAAAACCCTCCCCATTTTCAAACTCACCTATTATTGTTGAGGCCACTATCATCCTTCCAAGTCATCTAGGTTCACAATGTTACTGTCCTCAACACCTCATTCTAACTCACCCCAAATATCCAATAAATTGCCAAATAGTTTCTGTCTCTATAACATCTCTCATATATGTCCCCTCTTCTCTAGTCTTATAGTCTCCACCTTATCCCAGACCCTCATCACCTCTCACCTGTACTATTGCAACAGCCTCCTATTTGGCCTCCCAACTCAAATATTTCCTTACCCCATTCCATCCCTCACACAAATGTCAAAGCATATGTCTTAATCATGACATTTCCTTCCTTCCCCCACCTCCCACAATAAACTCAAATGGCTTCTTGTTACCCCAGGATCAAATATAAACTCATCTGTTTTATATTTACAGAGTTTCACAATCTGTCCACTTCCTACCTTTCTCACCTTCTTATGTGTTACTCTTCTACACATACTATGCAATCCGGCTACACTGCCCTATTTGCTACTCTACCCCTCCCCCGCCAATGCTCCATCTCCAATCTCTATATCTCTGCCCTGGCTAGACTTCTAAATATGGAACACATTCTCTCATTTCCACCTCTCTGGTTTCCTTCAAGATTCAGTTAAATTACCACCTTCTACATGAAACCTTTCTTGATGCCCTCCCCACAGTTGTTAGTAAACTTCCTCCCTAATGACCTTTTTTTATTTTCCAAACATTATTTATATACCTATATATGCTATGGCTCTTCCATTAGAATCTACGCTCCTTATGGTCAGGGGCTGTTTCACTCTTGACTTTATATCACCAGAATTTAGTGCAGAGTGCCTGGCATATAGCAGGTATTTAATTAATGCCTATTGGTTGGTTAATTGATTGACCATGTCTGATCTAAGGGTTTCACCCCACGTGTTTGTAAGGAAGGAGTGATGTGATTTCTCCATCTCTTCCAGCTCAGGTATAATGAGCACCAGAGGTATGTTTTGGACAAAAACTGCCCCCATGCTAGAGTTTGGCAAAGACCAGATCAGACAAAGCAAAGAAGGACAAGACAAGACAAAACAAAATAAGACAAAACTCAGTGATAATACAATAACTATTTTCTAGAGATAAGAGAACCATTTGTCATGTATGTTATAGGGAGAATTCCTTTCACATATGGGCTCAACCACTAGATGGTTGCTGAAATGCCTTCTAACTCTCAAATTCTGTGATTCTGTAGAGTATCTGAAGACTATAATGTGGAAAGGGGATTGGATGCAATCTGTTTATCCCTAGAAGGCAAAACCAAGAGAAATGAATAGAAGCTGCAAAGAGAGAATGTTATTATAAAGACCAGAGTGCTGGACTGATGTGCCAAAGGAGTGATTATTCCCACTAAGGAGCCCTAGTTCTGCATTAATTAAAACCTGTTCCAGTTCTAAGTGACTCTGGCCTCTAAAAGGCCTCTCATACTTTCTAGCTGATTACATGCTACTCTGGGGAAAATGTCCTAAGCAAATCTTAAGTTTGGCTCATGTATAAAACCCCTCCCCCCCCAAAAGAGATATGGTCCTCTCTAGAAAAGTACTCTGATATATACAGTAGATCCAGTATAGGACAGCTATTTATTTCCTCTACCACAAAATAAAAGATCAAAATATCAAAGACTTACAAGTGTGCACTTACAAATATTTAAAGGGTGAAACAATAACCCATACTTCCCTTAAATTTTTTCATGCATGTTTTATAGGCATGCTCCAATTCAACTCTGCTCCATTACAATAGGGTTTTATTTGGATCCAGGCTGGACTGAGATGGCTGCTGGTGTTCCTTCTAACTCTAAATGGGAGCCCTAGGTGTGTTTGCTATCTATATGACTGACATTCTCTGCTAGTGCCCTCCCTGGGGATTGGCATCACTAGCAGCTGTGGAGTCTGTACCAGTGAAGTGTTTTTTTTGTGTGTGTGCATTTGCATGCGCCTGTTTGTCTGTCTGTCTGTACATGAAAGCCAAACTGCAAATTGGTATGTTTATCCCTAAAGGGAAGGATGAAAAGGGGAGTAAATCAGAATCAGCAGATATTCCATTTCTATGAAATTTTTTATGAGCCATTCTTCACCCTTGGGGTACATGTTTCAATGGCTGAAGGATGGCCAGGATTATAGCTTCTTATATAGCAATAAGTCATAGTGGCTATCTGCAGGACAGCTAGGTGATGCAGTAAATAGACCACGGGCCCTGGAGTCAGGAGGACCTGAGTTCAAATCTGAACTCAGACACTTAACACTTACTAGCCATGGGACCTTGAGCAAGTTACTTAACCCCAATTGCCCTGCCTTCCCCCTCCAAAAAAAAACCCCCAAAAAACCATAGTGCCTATCTGCTGTCCTGTAAATTCCATGGAAGTTAATGAAGGCAAAGATATCTTAGACATGTCAGCCTTTAGCTAAAAGCAGTGTGAATAAGCCCACTGTCCCATAGATTTTAGGTAGCCTAATGAAAACAATGACAGCTTAAGGAGTCTTCCAACTGATGGGGGTTTTGGGGAGTTGGGAGAATATGTGTGGTGAGCACAAAGCTGACCTTTACATTTGCATTTCACAATTCAGCCTTTGAGAGTACCAAATTAAATCCATGTTCTTGTCTAGTCAACTGTTTCATAACACCAGATTCTAGTAGCTTGAGACCTGAACTTGCCTCTTGTCAATCTGCCTCTTGGATCTTTTGAATCTCTGATTTGGATCCTGCTTCCATGACTGACACTGACTCCCTTCAGTTCTTTGACCTGTCCACCCAGTTCCAGTTACTGGTATTGCTAAATGCTCCCAACTTCTATCTGCACTGGAACTTCCCCATTATTCTTTTCTTCCCATTTAATCTAAATGATGGACCCCCTCCCAGCCATGATCTTCACCAGACTTTGAGTGGAATTGGGTTCTTTGGGCCACCAAAGTGGCCAAAAGAAAGGCTGCAATTTCTTTCTGGTTAATTGATGAATTTGGACTCTAAGAAGTAGCATATCCAAAAACTACCTTCCAACTTCTATTTCTCCAGCCCTTCTCAAATAGTGAGTTTTGTTATCCTTCCCAACCACTAGATTTAGGTATGAACCATACTCCATGATTTTCTCTTGAAAAGGGACTTTTCCTTAGGTTTGATTTCCCCCAGGCTGAAGCAGTCAATGGAAAAACTTCCCTGAGAGATGCTGATTATAATTGAGCGGCCTACTGGTTATGGTCTCACCTGTAACACTGGTAAAACCATGATTATCTCGTGATAAAACAGTCTGTAACAGGGTACCTGTGCTGATAGAACAGGTTTATACTGCCTTTATTCAAACTATTTTTGAGACTCTTCATGACTTTTACCACATCCTTGCTGTACCAAAAAGGGAAGAGTATGGCAGTGGTCTTTCTATGCTTTTGAGGAAAGTAATTGTCACAGCTTTCTTCTGTTTCCTCAGGAAAAGATGATGGCAAGAAAAGGTGCGTGGGGGAAAAGGTGATGATGGTAATAGTAAGGAGCAGAGGGATTTGCCTCTATTAGGTGCTCAATAAATGTTGAATGGAATGTTTGCTGAACAAGATGGGGGCTGGTGGGTGGGAAGGAGATCAGACAAGGCAGAGAGGAGAACAGCAATGACAACATAGGAGAGGAGGCTGTATTTAATGGATTGTATTGCTGCCACCCCCAAACAGCTTTTTGGCATACTGACACTCAAGTCTCTAGCTCTTACAAGCAGAGAGGCAGTAAGGCATAATAAATCAAAGATTGGGCTTGAGAAAGACCTGGGTTCAAATCCCCACTTTATAGGCTTAGTAGTTGTGTGCTTCTGGACAAGTTGCTTGACCTTTCTCAACCTCAGTTTCCTCATCTGCAAAATGAGGACCATGGCAGTCCCTGCCTTAAAGGGTTCATTTTGAGGATCAAGGGAGATAATATAAGTAAAGTATTTTACAAATCTTTTTTTTTTGCTTGTTTTTTTTGTTTTGGTTTGGTTTTTTTTGGAGAGGGGAGGGCAGGGCAATTGGGGTTAAGTGAATTGCCCAAGGTCACACAGCTAGTAAGTGTAAAGTGTCTGAGGCCCGATTTGAACTGAGGCCGGATTTGAACTCAGGTCCTCCTGACTCCAGGACTCTATTTACCATGCCACCTAGCTGCCCTGCATTTTGCAAATCTTAAAGCAATGTTGTAAATGTGATCTACTGTTATTATAAAAATTCCGGAGGTGGTGATCTCTCACTTTGAGAAAACAGCACATTCCAGTGCAAGAAATCAGGAGAACTTATTTAAACTCTAAAGTGAACCCAAAGTACCACTGCCACATTTACTTATGGAAAGTAGCCCTTTTTTCATGGTGTTTCACTGACAACTGCAGATTCCTGCCTCAGCAGATTGCGGTTCAGTATTTAAAGAAGAAAAATCCAGGCCTTTGAGGATGATGGCTTCTTTGTTCTACTGCACGGAAATTCCAAGGGCTTCATTTTCTTCAGGCTATGTAAATTCTGAAAGCTCCCAGAAATGTTCCTTCTATAAGTTAAGTCTAGCACCTGACAGACTTGGTTTTGAAACCATTCAGAAAGAAGGAAGGGGGAATGGAATAAGCATTTATATACTACTTACTATGCACTAGATGCTTTACAAATATTATCTCATTTGATACTCACAACTCTGGAAAGTAGATGTTATTATCCCCACTTTTTTCACTGAGGAAACTGAAGCAAACCAGTGACAAATAAATGATTTGCCCAGGGTCACATAGCTAGTAAGTGTCTGAGATGGGATATAAATTCAGGTCTTCCTAACTTCACCACCTAACAGCATAAGAAAAAACTGCCTTATCTCTTTCTTTTTTTTTTTTTGTTTTTTAAACAAATGCTTTATTAACTTCTGTTTTACATCATTCATTTCCACCAGATTTTGAGTTACAATCATTTTCCCCCCATTATTCCCCTACACAACCTCCCAGAATAGTAATCCCACAAGATATCGCTTCCTCCAATCTGCTCTCTCCCATACCTTCTCCCATACCCCCATTGACTTTTCCATTAGAGGAAGGTGAATCTTTGTGTCCCAATGCCTGCTCATCTTATCTCCCTATTACAAGCAAAAGAGTATTAATAATAGTATTTATATATATTTGAAACATTTAATGTTACGACCTCAAATTTCAGATCCATTTCCTTTCTCCCTTGTCACCCATTCCCTCTTGGGAGATAAGAAATTCAGTATATGTTGTACATGTCTAGCTGTGCAAAACATTATCAAAGTAGATATATTGTACAAGGCTGCTTATAATTCCCTCCCACTCATCCCACCCCCACCTGGTCCATTCCCTACATGATCCTGTCCCTCTTTTATAGTGGGTACTTCCAACCTCCCCTCACCCCAAGGATGCCTTCCCATCCATCATCCCTCCTCCCATCCCCCTTCCCCCTATCCTGCTGCAGGTTGAGATATCCCATTTAGTTTGTATGTCATTTTCTCCCTGAACCAAATTCAATGTGAATGTGGTTTTGCCTTTTCAGCCTTCCTTATTCTCCCCCTCCTTTGCAACCACTTCCCCTTGCTTCTTCTACATGGGATAGTTTACCCTACCCTGTCTCTCCCCATCTCCTCTTGCCACTTTCCTCTCTCACCTCATAATTTCATCCCTTGAGTATTCTCCCTTCCCAACAAATTCAACCTATGCCTCTATCCATATATAACTGTAACCATATACACACACATTCACATATGTATTCATATGACCACACCCCCTTCTTCCATTATTTTCATAGTGTGAAAGATATCATCAGTCACAGTTATTGCTTTTCCATATAGGAATGTAAATAGTTCAACTTTGATAAGTTCCTTTTGATTTCTTTTCCCTGATTACCTTCTCAGGCATCTCTTCCTTCTTGTGTCTGGGTGTCAAATTTTCTATTCAATTCTGGTTTTTCCTCAAGAATGCTTGAAAGTCCTCTATTCCACTGAATGACTATATTTTCCCCTGAAACAAAATACTCAGTTTTGCTGGGTAGGTGACCCTTGGGTTCATTCCCAGTTCTTTTGCCCTCTGGAATATCATATTCCATGCCCTTCCATCCCTCAGTGTAGAAGCTGCCAGGTCCTGGGCTATTCTGATTGTGTTTCCACAATATTAAATTGTTTCTTCCTGGCTGCTTGGAGTATTTTCTCCTTGATCTGGGGATTCTGGAACCTGGCTATAATATTCCTGGGGGTTTTCTTTTTGGGATCTTTTTCAGGAGGTGATTGATGGATTCTTTCAACCTCTATTTTGCCCTCTGGATCTAAAACATCAGGGCAATTTTCCTTGAGAATTTCTTGAAGGGTGATTTCTAGGTTCTTTCTTTGATCATGGCTTTCAGGTAGTCCAATAATTTTCAAATTGTCTCTCCTGGATCTATTTTCCAGGTCAGTGGTTTTTCCCATGAGATATTTCACATTGCCTTCCAATCTTTCATTTGTTTGGATCTGCTTAACAGCATCTTGATTTCTCATAAAGTCATTAGCTTCCATTTGCTCCAGTCTAACTCTGAAGGAATGGATCTCCTCAGTGAACTTTTGAGATTCTTTTTTCATCTGGCAAATTCGACTTTTTAAGGCATTCTTCTCCTCATTGCCCTTTTGGGCCTCCTTTGCCATTTGAGTTAGTCTATTTTTTAAGGTGTTGTTTTCTTTAGTCAGGCTGTTGACCCTCATTTCATACTTTTCCTGCATCCTTCTCATTTCTCTATCCAATTTTTCCTCCACTTCTCTTATTTGATTTTTAAAGTCCTTCTTAAGGTCCTTTATGGCCTGTAACCCGCTCATGTTTTCCCCTGGGGCTTTTGGAGCAGGACTTCTGACCTCACAGTCCTTTTCCCACTCTATGCCCCCAAAATAGGAGTCTAGGGTTGCATTTTTCTGTTTCCTTTGCCTTGCATGTTGCCACTTAATTACTTGACTTTTGGGCTTGTTGCCACACTATGGCTTTAAGGCCAGATAGAGGAATTTTCATCCCGAACGTGTGGGGGGCAACTTCCGTTTCTGGCAAGCTGTAAACCCACCCACGACTTCCACCCTAGATTACAATCCAGATCCAGGGAGGTTAAAGCAAGAGCGATTACCCCCCAAGACTGATCGCTGGATCTCCCTACAAATTTGCAGGCTGGGAGCGGTAGCTGCCTCTGAAAACTACAAAATGGCGTTTGTCCTCAGCGGCTTCTAGCCCCCAGGGGAGGGAGCCGACGCATTTCCTAATACCAGTCCCAAAGTCCATAGGACACTAACCTCTTACTTTATCCTAGGCAAGTCTATGTTGATAATTCTGGAGTCGCCACAGCTCCTGGTGTTCTGGGGTTCCTCCAGCTGGCTGCTGGCCCTGCCGCCCTGGGGCTAAAACCTCTGCTCATGTGGACCTGGGCTCGGCTCAGTTAGGCTTCTGCGCTCTGCGCGCTGCACGCTGCCAGGTCCCAGACCACTGCGCTGGTCCTTCCTGCAGGGCTGCTGGGCTGTCCTCAGTGGGAGTTTAGCTTCTCTGTGTCGTTCTGTGGGTGCTGGGGCTCCAGAAGTTGTACAGAGTCCCCTTTTACATTGTTTGGGGGGAATCTGGGGGCAGAGTGGCTTGGATGAGCTGTTTCTACTCCGCCATCTTGGCTCCGCCCCCCGGAAGTCTGCCTTATCTCTTTCAATGTCCATTAGTACAGAAAAGGAATGAGGTCTTCTGTTGTATTCTTCAAGGTTGGGATAATCTTCTAGGTTGTGTTTGAAGTAAAAATTTAGCCACTAGTTGGCAACCTATGTCCTAGGAACAATCCCAAGAAATCTCTAAGGTTGCTGAGCTTCCTTTTTTTTTCTGATCCCTGCATGCACGCACACAAATATACCCCAAATACCCTACTGTTCTTCTTTGGTTCTTTCTGGTTTCTCCTCTTCCCCTCTCTCTCTCTCTCTCTCTCTCTCTCTCTCTCTCTCTCTCTCTCTCCGCTTTTGGATGGGAAAGGCAAGGCAATTGGGGTTAAGTGACTTGTCCAAGGTCACACAGTAAGTGTCAAGTGTCTGAGCCAGAATTTGAACTCAGGTCTTCCTGACTCCAGGGCCAGTGCTCTATTCACTGTCCCTCTCTTTCTTTATCTTATTTTCTCCTAGTGCTGCACCTGAAGTTAAAAAGGTTGCTAACCTTAGTGTATGATTTATAGTCTGAAAGATTTAATACAGTTGAGAATGGTACCATTGCCTCAAGATCCTAAGGTGACCCTGACATTTCCCCCACCAAAGTTTTATAACCTATCTCAACTAACCAGCTGAAGTGAATTAATTTTGTAAAGAAATATATACTAAAAAAATGCAAAGACAGAAACACAAAAATATCCCCCAACCCAAGGGGCACACCCTCCAATTTGTACACACTTGTTCCCTGGTGAGAATTAGTTCAAATATGAAGCACACATGCAGGGAACTTGTAGGCCCACAGGGTACCTCTCAGGCCTGGGAGTCCCTTTACCCCTTGGTGGAGTCCCTATCATATTTATTTCTGGGTGGATGAGTCACTCCCTTGCTCTATTTTACTGGATCCTTGCTGGGCTGGGTCAGGCATGCCCTTGAACTTAACTGCACAGATTGTTTACCAAATTCCTCATTGGATTAATCTACTGGCTAATAACTGTCTTACCTACTTGAGTTGCTGAACCTCTGTTAGCTTCATTGACCTTTTAGATCGCACAAAGTCAGATAGGGGTAAAACAGCCAAGTGCCCTTCCCCTCTATCTGACAGCTAATAATAGTTCTTCCTCCTCACTCAAAAAGATGGCAGAGGGAGCGGCTAGGTGGTGAAGTGGATAGAGCACCAGCCCTGAAGTCAGGAGGACTTGATTTCAAATCTGGCCTCAGACACTTAACATTTACTAGCCATGTGATCTTGGGCAAGTCACTTAACCCCAACTGCCATGCCCTCCCCCCTCCAAAAAGCAAAAAAGAAAAAAAATGACAGAGAAGTAAGCAAGAGATCATCTGCTCAAATCTTTTGTATGCACACTCAGTTGCTGATCAGCAGTTAGTTAAAAGTTTTTCATCACTATGAAATAAACTAATAGGAAACAGTGGATACCTATACATGCTCTAAAGTGGGAGGAAAGGCCTCTCCATTGTGCATGCCTGGAAGCAGTTCATTAAACCTCATGACTAGAAGACAGGGAATATTGCACATACTCTAAGGACTGGGTCTTCACCTATTACACAGAGATAAGTCAATACAAAACCTATACTAAACAATAAGAAGAAGGTGGGGGTGAGGAGGAGCAGAATGGAGGGTGCTAACAAGTGGACATGTCTAAATAACCTTTACCAGTCTATATAGCCTGAGACTACCATTCAAGACCAATTATTCCTCTTAACATCAGTTCCAATTTTCCAGAGCCCTTAGCCATCACATACCATAAGGTTCAAGTGCATGAGATGCTTAGCCTTGTGCCTCTAAGAAGTTTCTTACAAGGTTTGGTGCCTAGAAGCTTAACAGGAAATTATGTGATGAACTAAACCAGTCCTTTTCAACCTTTGCAACTATGCATCAAAAACACAGTATAACCCAGACAATGGATTTGGTTATATCATTGATCAAAGCAAGTCCTCTATGGAACTAGGTTACCTGCCATTGTTTTCTTGTCCCAGACAAGTGCTAGAAGAATGATTGATAACTGCAGATCCATGGGATAAGTCTTTGTTTTGACTGCCACTTCTGGATAGCTGGAACTCCATTTATATGAGAGCAACAGATAGGAAAAAACCAAAAAACCTATACATACCACACCACACCCAACCCTGCCAGGGCATAGTGGTTTGTTTGGGGTTTTTTTTTGTTTTTTTTTTTTAGAGGGAAGGCAAGGCACTTGGGGTTAGGTGACTTGCCCAAGGTTACACAGCTAGTTTTTTGTGTTAAGTGTCTGAGGTCAAATTTGAACTCAGGTCCTCCTGACTCCAGGAGACTCCTGACTATTCACTGCGCCACTTAGCTACCCCTAGCATAGTGGTTCTTGATCCTTTGTTAGCAACACCAGACCAGTCAGGAGATAAGTGACTCTGATTGGCTGTCCAAATCTGAACAGCCTTTCCCCAGTTGATCACACTCAGAAGGGAAGAAATCTTATCATTTCTTTGGAAGCAATGAACAACAACAAAATTCAAACAACCCCTTTAATCTATAGAGATATTTAGAAAGATGGATCTCACTTAGACGGTTAACTGATTCCTGAAAAAGAACCCAAACCAAGTTCTCATGGAATATTAGAATGGAAGGGACCATAAAACACAGATTAGTGCTGAAAAGGACCTTAAAGATCGCTGAATCCAATTTTCACCCTCCCATCTGTAAATGAAAAGAGCAAGATCCAGAGAAGGACTGTGATTAGCTCAGAGCTGCATAGCAGCAGAGTAGAGCTTTGAATCTGGTCTCCTGATCCATTGCTGTATCAAGTCAAGGTGCTTACTGACAAACCACTTACATCATACACAGCTTCATATCATGTGCAGTTTCAGTCCAGCTCAGAACCTCTTGGGGCAGAGTTTCAAAGCTTGAATGGAACTTGGTGAGGTCATCTAGTTCATCCTATGAATCCTTGCTCCCATTAGGGAAAGAAATATTTATTGATGTATTCAATTCCAATACTAACAAGTTTCCTTAACTTCACCTCTCATTATTCGTTGTGCCACTGGAAAATAATTCCCTAGCTGCTATTTTCATAAAGTCATAGGAAGACAGAATATTGGGGCTAAAAAGATCAGCTAAGTGTTTTCCCTTGCAATGCAGCTGCTGATTTGCCCCAACTTTATTTTCCTTCCAGAATTTGTGGATTCATGGTATTGTTCTGAAAATGAGTCAGTTGTTTTCTCTCTTTTAAGTAACTATGCAAAAAAAAATCTGGTTTAGGTTAGTATTATTTTTATTTATGGAATTTGACAGTTTATATGTGTTAGAGAGGTAATATTTGGTTCCCCTCCTGATCCTACCCCCAGCTCAGTTGATGTGGTCACAGGATAGAATTACAAATGATGAGCTGTTAATGTGTTGACAAGATGTTAACAGTTCCATTTAGGAAACATTAACATCTGTCTCTGAGTCACAAAAGAACAACATCATTGGATGAACAAAAGTTGGCCATGCCTAAGATCACTCTTTAAAGATACAGTCCAGGCATTTCAAGAGATAACGTGGGTAGGAAGCAGTCAGTAATCTAGGTAGATCCCAGCTCTTCTTCACCTTTTGGAAAGAAGGAGAGGATTTTCTCTCCTCATCTCTACCAGCCATAGTATCAGAGTATTAGAAAGTATTAGTGTCAGAGCTATTTGCCCAGAAGGAGACACTCAATCCAGCGCTTTGAAAGTTCCTAGATTCTGGAGAGTCCAGACAGGAGTCATTAATCATGCACAAGCATACACTCTCCAAACAGTCATAGATAGAGGTAGGCAAACAAGAAACTCAGATATAAATTCAAGTGAGCTGGCCTTGATATTGAGAGTTGAATTTCAGAGAGGATGCCATGAGGAAAGAAAACATTGAGGCCTTAAAATTCTAGAGTTATGAGTTGTGTTGGCTATATGTGTTTCCTCCGTGTGCCCTCACTCCCATTGCACTTTAAGTTTGTGTCTACTCTTCCCATACATGCTGTATTAGTGAGGTATTCTGGCTCAGGATTTTGGTGGGCTTATTTCATGGCTACTGTTCTTACTATGCCTTATTTTACTAAAAGCTAATTGTATCTACTGTTTGACTGTTAATTTGAACCAGTGGGAGCTTATGCATCAATTATCTTGGTGTTCCTGTTTCATCTCAGTAAGGCACCAATGTGTATGCCCACATTGTATTGGGAGGCTCCTTTCAGATGCTTCCAAACAATAGCTATACTCCATAATCTCATACACTTGATTGGGGAACTCATCCAATTGACCAAAGGCTCCTCTGATTAACACTCATATATACTTCAACATTTTAATGCAAAACTGAAACTAGGAATTCATGCATTTGCAGCAAATTCTGTTAACTTAGAGTGTGTGAAACATGCATGGAGGACGAAGACCAAGTTATGAATATCCCTATTATAGAGCTTGGAGACAGAGGTCATAAGGAATTGAGGAGGTTAAGGAATTTTGAGGCTAAGGTGTTCAAAGGGGCAAGACCTAGGGAGGAGTATGAGCCATGTGGAGAAGGAAAGATAACTGGAGGTGCATAGAGGACAGCAATAAGTAGCTGCAAGGAGAATTTTGAAGGAGGAAAGCTAGTCACTAAATGCTGGTGGCAAAGGAAGTCTATGGCAGTGAGAAACAATGAATATGCCAATTCCTCTTCCTGGACCTGTATATCAGGCTATAAGAAAAGAAGAAACTATTGGAGAGGGTACCAAGAGATGTGATAACTCTAGGAGGAAGCTAGGTGTCAGCAAGAACCACAAGATGGAAGGAAACTGAGAGAAAGGTATCTATCACTGACTTAGAGGGGACCTCAGAGCTCAGCTAGCCCACTTCTCTCATTTAAAGATGAAACAGGCCCAGAGAAGTGAAGTAATTTGCCTGGTATCATAACTAATAAACGATAGAGACAAGATTCAAAGTCAAGGTCCTCTGGCTCTAAATATCTGTTCCACCCAAAGAGAAGGCTATTGGGGAGAAGGGTCTAACAGCTACCAAATGCTAGAAGGGATGGCAGTTCAAGTCAGGAGAGTTGGTGCTGAGAGGAGTCAGGGAGGAGGCAGAAACATTGTCTGCAAGGAATCATGCTCCTGAGATATTGGCAGCTGTGGCACAGACCCAAGCTATGAGCTTGCTCTGGCTATTTGTGATTTCATCAATGTGAGTATTCCCTTCCATTGGAAAGAGCTCAACTAAACCATAACTTCAGGAACTGGGAGATTCTTGCGTGCTTCCATATATTCTCACTTGTGGTTCTACCCAAAGTGTAGCAGACTATCTTCTAGGTGTTTTTTTTTTTTTTTTGCTTTTTGGAGGGCAATTGGAATTAAGTAACTTGCCCAAGGTCACACGGCTAGGTTTTTTTTTTTGTTTGTTTGTTTGTGTATGTGTTAAGTGTCTGAGGCCGGATCTGAACTCCAGTCCTTCTGACTTCAGGGCCAATGCTCTACTCACTGCGCCACCTAGCCGCCCCCTTCTAGGTGTTTTAACATTCCGTGGATACCATTGCAACCTTCAAAAAATTCATGTAATCCCTTATGTGACCAGCCAATCTTCTCTTCTGATCATAATTCTTGGATGTTACCTTTTACCTACTTGTACATGTTCTCATTGGTACTGGGTTGTTGTTGTTTGTCCTTTGTTCTCAAAGAAGATCACAACATCAAGAAGATGATGCCATGACTTGCAAGTGAACTGGATTTAAGTGAGGAAGAGCTGTGCAAGGTCTCTAGCCTCACTTTCTACTCCAGAGCCATCTGGGTCCAGTGGCAAGATATAGATCAGGATGACTGGAGATGACCCCCACTAACTTACAATCACAATCATGCATGTATCTCTTCACTGCCTTTGTGCCATCTACAACTTTTGATTCTTTGAAGACTATGGCATGCTATGACTTGGTGTCACATTAAGTGTTTAAAACATGGATTTCTGTGTTAAGCGTACAGTAGCTGGGGATTTGTTGAAAGGGCTGCACAATTTTCCAAATATCATCCAGTCTATTATCTTTCCCCTGTTCAATTCTGGTCCCAGCTCATTGTCCATCTGCAGTACCTACACAAAATGTATACCCAAGATGCACTGATAATTTTTTATAATTAATTTATTTTTGGTTTTCAACATTAACTTCCACAAGATATTGAGTTTTAAATTTTTTCCTCCTCTCCTCCCACCTCTCTAAGACAGCTTGCAATCAGATATATAGACTCTACTTATACATTCATATTAAGTATATTTTCACATTAGTCATGATGTAAAGAAGAATTAGAACTAATGTGAGGAACCACAAGACAGAAGAAACAAAACAACAAAAGAAAAGGAGAGCAGATAGTCTGCTTGCATCTGCATTGACTCCAAAGTTCTTCCTCTAGACGTGGATGGCATTTTCCATTGTGAGTGGGTCTTTTGGAGTTGTCTTAGATCCTTGCATTGCTAAAAAGAGATGTCTATAAAAATCAGTCATTGCACAATGTGGCTGTTACTGTGTACAATGTTCTCCTGGTTCTGCTTATTTCACTCAGCATTAGTTTGTATAAGTCTTTCATTACATTCATATGCCACAACTTGTTGAGCCATTCCCCGATTGGGGTTGATAGGACATCCCCTCAATTTCCAATTCTTTGCCACCATAAAAAGGGCTGCTATATTTTTGTGCGTGTGGGTCCTTTTCCTGTTTTTATGATCTCTTTGTGATACAGACCTAGAAGTGGTTGAAGAGTATGCACAGTTTATAGCCCTTTGGGCATAGTTCCAAACTGTTCTCCAGAATTGTTGGACCAGTCTACAACTCCACCAACAATGCATTAGTGTTCCAATTTTTCTACATCTTCTCCAACATTTATCCTTTTCCTGCTTTGTCACGTTAGTAAATCTGATAGATGTGATGTGGTACCTCAGAGTTGTTTTGATTTGTATTTCTCTAATCAATAGTGATTTAGAGAATTTTTTCATTACTACAGATAGCTTTAACATCTTCATCTGAAAACTGCCTGTTCATATCCCTTGACCATTTATCAGTTGGAGAATGACTTGTATTCTTTTTTTTTTTTTTTGGAGGGGGGAAGGCAGGGAATTGGGGTTAAGTGACTTGACCAATGTCACAAGGCTAGTAAATGTTAAGTGTCTGAGGCCAAATTTGAACTCAGGTCCTCCTGACTCCAGGGCTAGTGCTCTATTCACTGCGCCACCTAGTCACCCCAATGATTTGTATTCTTATAAATGTGACTCAGTTCTCTATATATTTTAGAAATAAGGCCTTTAGCAGAGACACTGGCTATTAAAATTGTTTCCCAGCTTTCTGCTTCCCTTCTAATCTTGATTGTATTGGCTTTGTTTGTGCAAAAACTTTTCAATTTAATGTAATCAAAATCATCCATTTTGTATTTCATTATGTTTTCTATCTCTTGTTTGGTCATAAATTCTTCCCTTCTCTATAGATCTGACAGGTAAACTATTCCTTACTCTACAGTTGTACTGATAAATTAAGAGGCTACCCATCCAACAGTTTATCACAGTTGGGGCAACAGGCATTCCTTAACCATTTGATTTTTCACTTTGTAACTTATGAGGCTGGTCTCCATTGGATAGCTAGGACTTTCTTTTAGGCCTCCTGGAGCTTGAATCAATCAGCATATACTGCTTGAAAAAGAGAACCTTTCATTTGAAATCCATACAAGACATCCTCCATGATTTTGTTGTTATGATCATGCAAGAGTCCTTGATAAATGAAATTAGAAATATGATTATCTAATAATCCTCTTTCTAGCCCCTTTTCTACCTTTTATTTAACCATGTTAAATGGGTTTGGTTGCAAAATGGTTTGGTTCCTTTTTGGACAGGTTATAAAATTAAGTTTGGCAATATGCAGAAAGAATAGGGTTGGAAACAGCAGTAAGGCAGACACAATGACATCATATGCCTTTAGGATAAATGATAGCTCAAAAAATCAGATCAAGGAGAGAAAAGGGGAGACATAAAATGAGAATTGAGCTGAGGTTAGCTCTACTGAAAGACAATAACATAATTGTTGCAAGAATGACATATAAATATCAGTTTTGAATTGGGGTGAGGGAAAGCATATAGATACCAGTATGTAGCAAAGTTCTTAACTCTGTACTCTAATTAAAAAGACCTTACAGGGCCAAGGTTGTGATAAAGGCCTAGGGCAGCTTGTAGATAGGAATGAGGTCAATGTTGGGAAGGAGCTTTATCACTTCATTTTGCTCGTAAGACTTTTTTATCCATGTTATTATTATGGTACATTTGAGAAAGTTAAGGCTAATATCTGCTTTGTTCTCTAACTTACTTGGCAATTTAGGATAACACGGTAGAATAATGATTTTCAGAAATAATCTTGAATATCTTCAGTCTACTGAGGAATTCAAATCCTTTAGGCTGGTTTTCAAAGTACTTTATTATGATTTAGCACCATTCTATCTTTCTATGGTCATCTCATATTGTTCCTTTCCACATACTTTCCCCTTCTACTCACAGTGGACTACTTGCTCTCTGTCATACACATTCTGTCCTTTCCTACTTATGTCACCAGTGTCCATGCTATTCCTATACCTTATTCTTCCCTCACCCTTTGCTTTCTGAAATCTTAGTCATCTTTTAAAGCCTAACTCAAAGATCATTTTCTCCATGGCTTCCTTGATTACCTAACTAATCTTCCCACATACATACAAATTATTTCCTGCATATCAAATTCCTCCACTCCTCAATTGTAATAACTGAGTGCAGAGATCTTACAATATCTCAACTTTGTACCTTTCCTAATTCCTAGCACAAGGGTCTGTGTATAGAATGCAGTTAGTAAATGTTAAATTTAATTAAAGAATTGATTTACTAAACATTATTGAAAGTGTAGTGGTTCATTCCTATTTTTCTTAGGTTTCCCCTCTCCCAGGCCTAAAAACCTAAAAGAAGGTAACATGGGTCTTACTGATAGGTATTAGAAGTTAAGGCACTATGGCTAGAAGGAAACTGCTTGCCTTGAAGTCTTTACTAAACACAACTGATTTCTGTGGTATGGGAGCTTTTCAGGAAAATGTACAATAAAAGTGTATGTCAACATTTGTAGAGAACTGCATTGTCCTAATATTTATGGGGGGGGAAACAATTTTAAAAAAGAGGACATTACATGAGGAAATTGATTTCAGCTTTAGGTTTCTGAGTAAGGGTGGCACATGGAGAAAAGCAATTTTTAAAATTATGAAAAATGATTCAGTGATGCAGAAGTTTCATAAAGCAAATAAGATTGTCTAGACTTTTCCATACTACAGTAAAGCACCAATTTCTGACTCTTCTGAACTAAGAACAAGCTTTATTGAAGCACAATGTAATTGCTCCTGTAAACTATTCACTTGACCACAGTATGTAAAGTGGCCTTTGGAAATTGCTGCTTTATTCAGCTACTGCCATTGCTACTGCCACTCTTTTAGAAATGTCCAACCATTGCTTTGATGTGTGACCATTAAATGCAAAATCATTTTGTAGAATCATAGAAAGGTATGTACCTCTCTTCTGAGTGCAGCATGCT
Organism: Gymnobelideus leadbeateri; assembly: GCA_011680675.1. Taxonomy (NCBI): domain Eukaryota; kingdom Metazoa; phylum Chordata; class Mammalia; order Diprotodontia; family Petauridae; genus Gymnobelideus; species Gymnobelideus leadbeateri. The sequence goes on from WOXC01003811.1 coordinate 296,805, forward strand.
TGTGTTCCATTGCCAGAAGAAGGAAAAAAAAGTCATTTTTCATCACTAAATCTGATTGTTAGAGAGTATGAGTTAACAGGAAAACCATTTGAAGTCTCTGTCTACAGTTAGAAGAAACTAAGTGAAATTTCATCAAAGGATAATTGGAAAATTATATAACAAAATCCAAAGCATATCAAAAGAATCTGGAATAGACCAACACATTTTTTGGGGGGGAGAATAAACCAGGCATTTTAAACATTGGGAGGTAAAGTCACATTCATTCAGAAGAGAGGGAAGAGAGACAGAGCTATCCTGGCTGGCTCTATTTTTCTTCCCAAATTGCAAATGCAGGCCTGGGCCCTATTCTGTAAAGATGAAAGGCTAATGGTAATTAACATAAGCTCATATTTTATTTTACTCTAAGAAAATCCTTTGTGGTACCTATGAAGAGAAAGTAAATGGATATAAAAACCCATCTCTAGCTTCTAAAACAGAGAAACCTTTGAAATTATAAGGCATTAAAATAAAACTCCAAGACTCTCCCTAGTCATAGATGGATGGAGCTACATCAAAAACAAAATCATTTCCGGAGACTCTTGAAGCTAGCTTATCATTCAAGCCAAGTTTAACAGTAAGTATGAGCAAAATAAAATTAATCCAAACATCTAGTTATTTTCTTAACCATCAGGGATCCCTTTCCATCAAATTGCAACCCCTTTACACTTTTAAAAACATATATTTCCCCTACTCTATGATGTGTTTTAATTCCCAAAATAAGCATATCCTATTCCTTTCCTTCACAAATTTCCATTAGCTCCTGCTTTTTGTTCCCCTGGCTCCAATCTCATTGCCTTACAAATTTCTCTGGAAATCTCTGCATACTCAAGAATGTGGCTTCCATTTGAGAAAAGAGAGATCACTATATTTTACTAGATAACTAGGTTGAAAATGAGTAGATTAGAATGATGATTTGTTGCTACAACAATTAGCAACTTGTTGCCACTAAAATTTATGATCGGGCTTGATTCAGAGTAAAATGTTTGGAAGCTAATTTATCTGTAGATATATAGTAATTAAATCACACAAACACTAAAGAGTTGTTTTTAGATATCATTTGCCTTCACATAGTATTATATAAGTGAAAGATTCTCTCAGCTATCGTTAATAATTGACTTTGGGTCATCACCTACGAGAAAATTATAGTTTTCTGCTTTAGTTAGGATTAAGCAAACTTTGGCAAGCTCACGATCCCTCAAAGGTGTAACTAATATCTTTCACAATTTCCAGCAAAACATTTATGAATAGAAACGCATTCTTCACATATAAGGAAAATAATATTAACCTTCTGTCATATTCATATTATGAAAATGAAGTCAGAAATTATGCTGTTGAGTGTCACATTAACTAATTAATACTCTGCTTGAAGTATATCAGTTCTGAGTCAGAAGACAAGATTTTCTTAGGATACTTGATGCATTTATTTCATAAAGCACATTCCATGATTCTTTTTCAGTGTTCAGCTCAACAGGATACAGCAGTCTGTTTTGCAAACAGATAGGAATGGACTGGCTTACAAAATTTTTCAGCAGTTCCAAGTATGAAAAAAATCATCCTGCATTTATATCCTTTGCATGAAATTACATTAGAACAGAGATGTATGCAAAAAGTGCTCCAGATCTCTACCACTCCAGTAGTACATGTAGAATATTTTGTTGATTTAGGATCTCTAAAATTGGATGCTTCTTAATTTGACACTGAAAGTAAGCCAGCTAACTGCACAAAGGTTATTCCAATGGTCTTTGTAGAAAGGCTACTATTGTGATCAACTACTGAAATAAATAGGAAAAAAAATTAAACCAGTATGTGTATTTTAAACTCACTAGTATCTGCACTCTCAAGCAGCATTTTATAACATCAATCAGCAATGTGTCTCCTCTTGCTAATTACAGCTGTTAATTAACACAAATGAGTCCAATCTCAGCAAATTAACCAACAAGGCTGACTGGTGCATTAAGCATTGGTAAGCAGGCTGGGTGTCAGGTGGCAGGGCAATATGCTGTCACACAAGGAAATCTAGTGCAGATTTGGCACTTCCTAGGCCAGAAGGTATAAGGATCATTAGAGGATCATGTGCCACTTGAGGATAAGCCCCTGACTGACCAGTGAAGGGTAACAAACTACTAAATTAAATGATTTATAAACTACTTTCCCTTACACAAAGATCACACATACACAACAAATTAATTACATTTTATTGATGCAGTAGTCCTCACTTACACTGCCCTTGATGATCTCACCTTTATTCTCACTTTCAACTTTCCAACAGTTTTAGGATTTTTTTCTTTCAATAACAAATGCTTGTTTAGCTTCAATCACTACCATTTCAGCGGCTCTCGCCCCTGTTTACACTCAGTCACTACATAATCATCATACAGTTCTTTCAAATGCAACAGCAATTCCTCTAGGTTCTCTCCAGTCAATGCTGACAAGGGGATGACCTTTTGTTCTATTCGAGCCTGAAGTTGGGGAAAATTGACTTTGGATTGAGGAAGGTCAATCTTATTTCCAATGACTGCATGTGGTCGCTCTGACAAGCCTTCTTCATATTTCTCTAGCTCATATTTTAAATCCTCAAGCTGAGTCCACGGTTCTGCTATTGAGAGATCTACCACAAACAACAGAAAGCGGCATCTCTCGATGTGTCTCAGAAAAGCAAAACCTAAGCCTCTGTTTTGATGAGCTCCTCTTATTATACCAGGAATGTCAGCTACTACAATAAAAAAAAGAGCAAAAAAGTATGATCAACGAACACCATATGTGATTAAGATCGCCCCCAGTTCATCTGTGTAAACTTTTTGGTTGAGCAAAAACATGACCATATATAGAAATTCTGGTGGTCAAAAATATTGGGTTTTATTATGATTTTTCTCATTCAACTCACTACTTGAACTTGCATAGGTTCCTTTAACACATCAATATTTCAGTTGGTCAATATGTCTAGGGAGGTATATCTAATTTTCCTTTTTGAAAAATGTTTTGAAATGTTTAGGTGAGAAAAATTATGAAAATTAGTTCATAACTTTAAAATTAGTTCAAACTTTAAAATAAGTTCTACCTACTTCTTTGCAATAGTGGGGAAACAAGGAGTGTGGAACACTGTATATGATGTCAGTCTTGTCCAATATGTTGGTTAGTTTTACTGAACTCTTTTTTTCCTCTTTTTTATTCTTTATTATGATGGCTCACTGTGAGGGGAGGGAAATACTGGGAGATGTAGATAATCTAAATACAAAAGATAAAAATTTATTTTAAAAAATTTGGGGGGGGGGCAATATATATCGGGCCAAAATATCAAGTGATACTTGATAAATTCTAGTCTGCAAAATTATTCAAGAGAAAAATAGCTTTCTGTATGCTATAAATAACTTAGGAATTATTGCAAAGCACTTTGGAAATACAAAGAACTACACAAATAACATTACCAGCAGGCTTACTGGTAATTTTAACAAGTACATCATTTCCTAAAATAAATTTTTTTCCCCCTCTTAAATGGCACAGGAAAAGTTTTTTAAATCACATGTGGGCCACATGACTGATACTGCTGTGAAAAACATAGCACAAAGAATAAAAGTAGTAGAAATAATTTCTTCATCACTGAAATTTAAACGAAAATTTTCTTAACAGTATGGTGACAGGCTAATAATGAAAAATCACTCCCCTAAAATCTATAATGATGGCATTATTAGAACATTTGGAGTGAAAAACAATTTTTTAACATTTTAAATAGGAAGTTAAATTCAATTAAACATAACTAGATATCACAGCCACATTTTCCTCAATTACCATTACTTTAAAAATCATCCTAATCTCAAGTGAATGTTAGAAAATTTACCTGCCACTTGTTGGTAGCCTTCATAGTGAACAATACCTACATGGGGATTTAAAGTAGTAAATGGATAAGAAGCCACAGCAGGTTTTGCATTAGAAATTGCTCTAAGAAGTGATGATTTTCCAGCATTGGGGAATCCCACCTAGAAAAAAGATGTTTAAATAGTCATATGATTCTATGAAAATTTATCAGGACTGAAAGAAGAATTTCTAAATGGAGAATAATTTTGATGGATGACATATACTAATATTAAACTCAACAACACAATGGCTGAAAAATAAAGACATCTCAATTTCTTATTATTTCTTGAAAATTAATAAGTCCTTACAAATGCATTCTTCTGGTATGTTGTTTTTAAAATGTATTTTTTTCTCCAGTAAAGGAAACACTGTGAACCTGAGACAAAAGAAGATGAAGGAATTGGTACATACCATTCCTGCATGAGCCATAGTTTTCAGTTCCAAATGGAGCACTCTTTCTTGACCTCGTTGCCCAGGGGTACAAGTTATTGGAGCTCGATTGTCATTAGCCAAAAAAAAGCGATTACCTTTTCCTCCAGCTCCCCCCAAAGCTGCAACATATTCATCACCTGGCTGAGAAAGATCAGCTACAATTTCATTTTCCTCTTTAACCAGAGTGCCTGGGGGAACCTTAAAAATAAGGAAAGGATTCACAGATCTATATCCTTTATACAACCATTGTGGATTTATTCTGAATTTATTCTCTAGGCAAAGAATCAAATAACCACAAAGCCAAAAAAGGACAAAAGTTTTATGCTTATTAATTAGATTCTGCAATGCTTTTGTTAAAGGTCTACTATGCTCAGCACTGCAGCTATAAAGTAAATTGAAAACACAGTATTTATCCTCAAAGAACTGAAATTTAGAATAGACTGTGTAAGGCTGTTTGAATTGTAAAAAAATAACTTTAAATGACTAGAAGTGGTAGGAAAGAGAACACAAAGGAAAAAACACTGTGAGAAAAGAAGTATACTATCACCAAAAAAAGGCCATAGTAGACTTCAAAGTAAATATGAAGAGAAATAAACTGGGGGTGGAGGAGAGGTTTTGGCTTGTTTGTTCTTTTTTTTTTAAGAAAACAGCCTCCTTTCAGAATTGAACTTTTCTTTTCTGGCCTGAATAGGAGACATATTTTTGCCCTTTTCTGTCCCAAGTCTTCATATATAAAATCAAAATTAATCTGGGAAACTACAGGAATCTAGTACGATAAGGCAACAAAAAAAAATACAACTTACTCTAATGTAGAGGCAATCTCCATTACGCCCATAACAGTTTTTGCTTCCACCAGGCTCTCCATCAAACCCCCGATACACGGAAAGGACTGAAGATAATGATCTGACGTGCCTGTCAACTAAAAATTAAACCAAGGATCATTAAGGTATTTCAGACTTGATTTTAAATAAAGAGGTTCCGTGAGTTTTCTGGGGTTCGGTCCAAAACAAAAGAGGACAAAAACTGCATCTAGATACTGTTTGTCCTTCCTTCTCAAAGAGGACCATGACATCAGAGACGTGATTCTATGACATGCAAGTGAACTGGACTTAGTGAGGGAGGGCTCTGCAAAATCAAAGCCTCACTTTCTCCTCCGGAGCCATCTTGAGTCTGGTGGTCAGATATGGATCAGGACAAGTGGAGATGGCACAGGATGCAGGGGGAACTTGGCATTTTTAAGCTAAGGTCTTTTAACAGCTCTCACTCTGACTGAAGCAGCACCCATTCGGTGACTGAGGCTTTAAAAAAATAAGGCAAAGAATGGCGTCTTAAAAAATAGATATAGGGAACGTCTAGGTAAGGCAGTGAATAGAGCACCAGCCCTAGAGTCAGGAGGACCTGAGTTAAAATCTGGCCTCAGACACTTAACACTTACTAGCCATGTGACCTTGGGCAAGTCACTTAACCCAAACTGCCTTGCCTTCCCCCTCCAAAAAATAGATATAGGAGGGGAAGACCCTCAGGGTTTCTGGCCAAAATAGAAATAGTTGCTATTTACATGCATTCTGAGGCAATCACGGCCTAAACAGAGACCATGTAGGACTTGTTCTGGGACCAAAGTGATTTGAAGTTAAGGCTGGTATTTGGGTAAAACAAAACAAAACAAAAAACGTTTCAGAGATTAACATTTACAATTTCTTCAAGCAGAGCACTGGTAGGTGCTGGAGATAAATGGAGTGATTCACAACATACATAAATCTTCTCTAAGTACATATCTAGCAGAAGCTAATAATATGACTTAATAAGAAAAAAAAACTTCTTTGTTTTTCTTCAGATAATCTGTGAAAATTGCTATTCTTTTAGTTTTAAAGTATGAAGATATATAGTGATTTAATAAAATGTTCACCAAATTATTTATAAAATTCAAATTTATCTTTGGAGGAAATAGTAGCTTTTAACTCTTTATAGAAACAAGGGACATTCCCAACAAGAAAGGGCAATTTACCTTTCAAAATAACATGGCCACCATCTCCCCCATCTCCTCCATCAGGTCCACCATATTCTTTTCTGGGTTCACTATGAAAACAACTCATCCCATTGCCTCCACTGCCTCCAGTCACAAACACTCTTCGATGATCCACAAAATACCTTTTCTACAAAGCAAAGGTCATTTTCCATTACTAATACATTTTTAACTTTTCAACAGATTATATATATATATATATACACATATGTATGTATGTATATAAACATTTACCCTTCCTATTCACAAACACTTTAATATTTCAACAGATCCTATCAGTTCCACAGATCACAAACCCATCAATACCTTCTGATTCTATGAAATTCTTGTACATATCTTTCCATAGATCTTCTGGTTCTTTGTTTTTTGGATGCCAGTGAAGCACTTATTCACTTTATATCCCTCATTCTGTTCATATAATAAAGTTACTTCCTTTTCAGTCATACATTTCTGTTTTTTTTTTAAAGTTAATCCTACTAATGTTGCTATCATTCATAATTTTAATTTTAAAGTAATACTGGATTAAGAGCTGCAAGGGATGTTATTGGCCAGCTAGTCAAAACGCCTTCACTTCATAAAGAATCAGAGAGCCCAAGAGAAGTTGTGACTTATCCAAGGTCACATAGGTAACAAGTGGTATAACCAAGATTTAGACCCAGATCCCTTTTATCTCAAATCCAGCCTCTTTCCACCACAATTACTCTGTCATAAGACAGTGGTTTCAAAAGACAAATGTAAATAAATAATCCACATTACAAAGAAAATATGTTAATGAGTGCTTAGTTCTTTAATAACGTCCTCCTCTGTGGTATGGAAGTGACTTTGGGCTCTCAAAAACTATCCCAAGTTTTGGCAGGTCTTAAGCTTTAAGAATAGATGTCCAGACCGACTGTGTGTCTGTCCTCCAAGTATAAACTAACTAAATATAGAGAAGATCATCACTACAATGTTGACCAACCAAGTAAGGATTTGGGTTAGTTTGTTTGGGGAAGGGAAGAAGGGGAGAGAGGTTAGGCCATAGCAACTTATGAAAATCATCTAACTGGGGAGTTCTTGAAGTATTAAAGTATGTGATCCTTAATATACATTTTAATAACAAATTCAATATATCTAACCTAAAAACAGAAAAAGAACTACTCCCTAAACTTTTAAAAATAAGGCCTCTTGGGGTGGCTAGGTGGCGCAGCGAGTGGAGCACCAGCCCTGGAGTTAGGAGGACCTGAGTTCAAATCCGGCCTCTGACACCTAATGCAAAAACTAGCTATGTGACCTTGGGCAAGTCACTTAACCCCAAATTGCCCTCCCCCCCCCAAAAAATAATAAGGCCTCTTGCTAGATTATTTATTTAGGCAACCTAGAGTGAGAAAAAGCATTGATTTTAAAGTTGAGAGACCTGATTTTGAATCCAAATTCTAATAACTAGCTGTGTGACTATGGGGCAAGTCATGTAACTTCTTTGGTTCTCAGCTGCCTTATGCATAAAATGGAGATAATACTTGCACTCTCTTGGAGGATTTCATGAAAAAACTGCCTTACAAACTATAAACTAATATATAAATGTGCCATTGTTGTTTATTTAGGAACACAATCCTGGAAGAACAGGTCTCTACCAAAATAACAAAAGTACGATTCAAAAATTAAAAAGGGGGGCGGCTAGGTGGCGCAGTGAATAGAGCGCCGGCCCTGGAATCAGAAGGACCTGAGTTCGGAGCCGGCCTCCGACACCTAATCCGCACAAACAAAAAAACCTAGCCGCGTAACCTTGGGCAAGTTACTTAACCCCAATTGCCCTAAAGGGGCGGCTAGGTGGCGCAGTGAGTAAGAGTGCTGACCTCGGAGTTTGGATGACCCGAGATCAGATCCGGCCTCAGAAAATGAGCACCCACGCATAAATCAAATGACTAGCCGTGTAACCTTGAGCAAGTTACTTAACCCCAATTGCTTTAAAGAAAAAAAAAATTTAAAAAGGACAAAAAGAGTGAGATAAATTTCTTCAAATATAAGTCCCTCTTTTCCATAAGTAGAAGGGATATTTTAAGAACAGTATACTTTCTGACTGAAAAATCAGAATTAAAAAAAAAATGTAGTGGTATACTTAAACCTCTTTTCTAGCAGTGACTTTTTCTAGAAAAGGAGATCAAGTGAGGAACAGCTATCTAACTATTTAGAACAAGTAAAGGTAATATTTAGTTTTTGTTAGGATTTAAGGGCAATATCACAATACAATGTGGCCATCAGTTTCCCAATACCAACTTTTAAGGACACAAACTCTGCCATACATCTATGTTTAAAATTTTTAAGATGTTTAAACAATAGATTTCAGATCAACTCCTGAGTTAAAAAAAAAAAAAATCTGGCCCCCTACAGTTTGCAATAAGATTTGCTACAAATCTTGAACATCATAAAAATCCTCTCCATAATACACTGAAAACCTCTTCATCATCTATTCACTTTTTTCATAAATGGAATTTTTTTTTAAAAAGCCTTTTAAATTTCTTTGGCACCACCACATGGAAAAACTGCGAATTACTGCTACAAGAATCAACATATTTTCAGTGCAGTCAACACTGATTAATAATTACTTCAGAAAAAGAATTCAAATGGCCAGCAGTATGTATGTACAGATTATACAATTTCCTCCATAATAATTCAGATTTAAAACGCAGATGTGACAAACAGGTAGGGACCATGCAGAAATTCAGCCAGATTTTGGTTTAAATGGGTATAAATATCTCATTTTCATATAAAATAAGGTTGTCCTAATCATTTTAATCTACAATCTCCCCATCTAGCAAGGAACAAAAATATAAGGAAACTTCTTGTTAATTTCAGGGAATGATTAGTTTATATCCCAAAAGATTTAAGAGAACCATGAAAAAATAAATGTGCTTATTTGTTTGTTTGTTTGTTTTTTAAAAGCAATTGGGGTTAAGTAACTTGCTCAAGGTTACATGGCTAGTCATTATTTATGTGTGGGTGCTCATTTTCTGAGGCCGGATCTGATCTCGGGTCATCCCAACTCCGAGGCCAGCACTCTTACTCACTGTGCCACCTAGCCGCCCCTTCAGGGCAACTGGGGTTAAGTAACTTGCCCAAGGTTACAGGGCTAGGTTTTTGTTTGTGTGGATTAAGCGTTGGAGGCCAGCTCCGAACTCAGGTCCTTCTGACTCCAGGGCTGGGCGCTCTATTCACTGCACCACCTAGCCGCCCGCTTATTTGTTTTTTTAAAGAAAAGAATGTAGGGGCGGGTAGGTGATGCAGTTAACAGAGCACCAACCCCAGAGTCAGGAGGACTTGAGTTCAAATTTGACCTCAGACACTTAACACTAACTTGCTGTGTGACCTTGGGCAAGTCACTTAATCCCAATTGCCCTGCCTTCTCCCCTCCAAAAATCAAAAGAAAAAAGAAGAGAAAAAAAAAGAAAAGAATGTAGTATATGACTATATCTGGTGAGGGCATGGATGTTCTTTTTATTATTTCCCAAAGATTTTCTATAAAATCAATATTCCTCAAATAACTGTGACCACATTACAATAACTGGGATCAACAAGTACAAGACAATGAGAAAACATTCCTCCCAAACAGCAGCTCTCATCTTCTACAGTGGAAGGTAATGGCAGCATTTAAACACCAAGTTTAAAAACGACATTCAATACAACACACTTTGGAAAGGGGCTATGGATTTTGTGTTTGGTTCTTACCAGCTTTTTCTCAGAAAGGTTTCTTTTCTGTTTAGGTTCCTGCCGATTTGAACGTTGTGCAGAACTAAGGAAGAGAGGCCTTGGAGAAGTTTGTTGCTGAAATAAGTAGTGAGGATCAAGAAGAGTGTCCACAGCTGGAATCCAGGGCCACTTTCCCTCCAATATAGCTCTCATCAGTGTGGGGACAAGCCTTGAAAGTAACATGTTCACCTAAAAGAATTAATTTCGTAAGTCAAATCTTTAGTTTGTCATGGTATTCAGATAGTAAATAGTAAATAGTAAACCCAAAACAATAATGATCTATACAAGTTTATAACACCTTAAATCAATCCTTTCTAACTGAATTTTTTTTGATACACAAAACTTGTACTGAACCTGTTTAAACAAAAATCAGAGATATTTATAAAGCTAAGTTAGGACATCAAAATATCTGTTAGTGGGTTCCTCATTTAGTATCTAGAGTTTAAAATATATAGAATTTTAGAACTGGAGGGACCTCGGAGATCATTTGGTCTCCTCCTTCAGGGTACTGAGATACCCTGGAAAATTTATAGATGAAAAAAATAAGGCTCAGATGTGAAGTGGTTTGTGTAAGGTCACACTGTCAGTCAGATCTGGGACTAGAATTAGTCTTCTGATTCCCAGCCACTCTGGCCACACTGTTTCCTAGTCATAAGGGCATTCTTGACCTTTTTTGTGGTTGATTCATTTCAGTCATGTCCGACTCTCTGTGGCCCATGACTCCATTTGGGTTTTTTTTGGGGGGCAAAGATATTGAAATGGTTTGCCATTTCGTTCTCCAGCTCATTTTATAAATGAGGAACTGAGGCAAATAGTATTAAGTGACTTGTTCAGAGTCACATAGACAGTAAGTTTCTGTGGCCAGGCTAGCTCTCTATCCACTGCACCACTTAGCTTTCCTTCATTCCTGACCTTATTTTTCTTATAGTAATGCTGAACAACAACATACATGATACTTAGAATTTAATAGTCTAAAAGGATTTCAGAAGTCATCTAGCTCAAGCCATACTTTAACAGAAATCTGTTTGCTGTATTCTACAAGTGGTATTACAACTGCCACTTGAAGACATCCAAGGATGGGAATTCACCATATCCCAATGTTATCTTGATTAGACAGCTCTAATAATTGTTAGGAATTCTTCCATTATACTGAATCAAAATCTGCATCTCTGGAGCTCACTACTGCTAGTTTTACCCTTTGGAGTCATGCCAAAAACAAAACAAAACAAAACAAAACAAAACAAAAAAACCAATTCCTTTGCCACACAACAATACTTCAAATACCAGAAGATAATGATTAAGTCCCTCCCAGGTCTTCCCTACTCCATGCTAAACATGGAGTAGGGAAGTTTCTTCAATCTGTCCTCTTATGGTATGATTTTTTTTTAAAGTCATGTCACCATCTTATCTAGAATAAGAAAGAACTTAAGAAGTCAATCCTTATTTTAAGGATGAGAAACCTGAGGCCCAGGGATTACAAGGTCAAACAGGTAATAAGCATCACAGGTAAGATTTAAATTCAAATTCTTAAACTTCAGGGCTCTTTCCACTGTATCACACACCATCCTTATTGCCTGCCTCTGGATATGCTCTAGCATAGCTTGTCAATTTCCTTCCTAAAATGTGGCAAGAAACAGCACCCACAGAACGGCACAGAGAAGCTAACCTCCTGCTGAGGACAGCCCAGCAGCCCTGCAGGGATCGGCCAGCGCAGCGCTCTGAGAGCAGGCAGCGCAGCGTGCTGGGAACCAACAGCCCAGCCCACAGAGCTGAGCCCAGGTCCTCGGTTTTAGCCCCAGGGCAGCCAGGCCTTCAGCCGGCTGGTGGAACCCCAGAACACCAGCAATTGTGTTGATTCCAGAATTATCAGCACAGATATGCCTAGGACAAAGTGAGAGGTTAGTGCCCTATGGACTTTGGGATCAGTATTTGGGGAACACGTGGCTTCCTCCCCTGGGGGCAAAAAGCTGCTGAAGAAACAGCTGTACAGAAGCCATTTTGCAGCATCAGTAGTGGCTCTAGCTCCTGGTCTGCGAACTGTAGGAAGATACAGCAATCAGTCTGGGGGTTAATCACTCTTGCTTTAAACTGCCTGGATCTGGATTGTGGTCTGGGGGGGAAGTTTGGGGTGGGTATCCAACTTGCCAGAGTGGGTGGAGGCTTTACAGAGGCCACACAACTGGCGGAAGTTGTGAAGACCCCACGTTTGGGTGGAAGCTCCCCTGGCTGGTGGCAGAGTCCTACTGTGGCAACAAGCCCCAAAATCAAGTAATTAAGTGTCAACATGCCTAGGCAAATGAAACAAAATAAACAGAAAAGTTCAACATTGGACTCCTATTTTAGGGGCAAAGAGCCTCAAAGCATGGAGGAGGACTGTGAGGTCAGAACTCCTGCACCAAAAGCCCCAAATGAAAATACAAGCTGGCTACAGGCCATAGAGGACCTTAAGAAGCAGATAAGAGAAGTGGGGGAAAATTTGGGAAGAGAAATGAAAAAGATGCAAGAAAAGTATGAAATGACAGTCAACAGCCTGACTGAGGAAAATAACACCTTAAAAAATAGACTAACTCAAATGGCAAAAGAGGCTCAGAAAGGCAATGAGAAGAATGCCTTAAAAAGTCGAATTTGCCAGATGGAAAAAGAATCTCAAAAGCTCACTGAGGAGATTCATTCCTTCAGAGTTAGACTGGAGCAAATGGAAGCTAGTGACTTTATGAGAAATCAAGATGCTGTTAAACAGATCCAAACAAATGAAAGAATAGAAGGCAATGTGAAATATCTCATGGGAAAAACCATTGACCTCAAAAATAGATCCAGGAAAGATAATTTAAAAATTATTGGACTACCTGAAAGCCATGATCAAAGAAAGAACCTAGAAATCACCCTTCAAGAAATTCTCAAGGAAAATTGCCCTGATGTTTTAGATCCAGAGGGCAAAATAGAGGTTGAAAGAATCCACAGATCACCTCCTGAAAAGATCCCAAAAAGAAAACTCCCAGGAATATTATAGCCAGGTTCCAGAATCCCCAGATCAAGGAGAAAATACTACAAGCAGCCAGGAAGAAACAATTTCAATATTGTGGAAACACAATCAGAATAGCCCAGGACCTGGCAGCTTCTACACTGAGGGATCGAAGGGCATGGAATATGATATTCCAGAGGGCAAAAGAGCTGGGACTGAACCCAAGGGTCACCTACCCAGCAAAACTGAGTATCTTGTTTCAGGGGAAAATATGGTCATTCAGTGGAACAGAGGACTTTCAAGCATTCTTGAGGAAAAAACCAGAGTTGAATAGAAAATTTGACATTCAGACACAAGCAAGAGATGCTTGAGAAGGTAATCAAGGAAAAGAAATCAAAAGGAACTTATCAAAGTTGGACTATTTACATTCCTACATGGAAAAACAATAACTGTGTTTGATGAAACCTTTCTCATTATGAAAATAATTGAAGAAGGGTACATGGCATATGTTCACAGGTATACATGGATAGAGGGCACAGGTTGAATTTGATGGGAAGGGATGATTATTTTTTTTGTTGTTGTTGTTTTGGAGGGCAATTGGGATTGGGTGACTTGCCCAGGTTCACATGGCTGGGTTTTTGTTTGTGTGTTGGGTGTCTGGGGCCAGATCCGAGGTCGGGTCCTTCTGGCTCCAGGGCTGGCTCTCTGCTCACTGCACCACCTAGCCGCCCCAAGGAAGGGATGATTCTTAAGGGGTGAAGTCAAGAGATGAGAGAGGAAAGTGGCAAGAGGAGATGGAGAGAGACAGGGTAGGGCAAACTATCTCATGTAGAAGAGGCAAGGGGAAGTAGTTGCAGGGGAGGGGAAGAACAGGAAGACAAAAAGGCAAAAGCATATTCTCACTGAAATTGGCTCAAGGAGAGAATCACATACATACTAAATGGAATATCTTACCCTCACTCACTCTTCTGAGTAGGGGAAAAGGGGATGAGAGGGGGGATGATGGAGGGGAGGGCATTCTGGGGAGAGGGGAGGTTAGAAGTACCCACTATCAAAGAGGGACAGGATCAAAGTAGGGAATGGACCAGGTGGGAGGTGAGACAGGTGGGAGGGAAATATAAGCAGTCTTTTACAATATATCTACTATGGTAATGTTTTGCATAGATATACATGTACAACACATACTGAATTGCTTATCTTCTCAGAGGGAGTGGGTGACAAGGGAGGAAGGGAATGGATCTGAAAATCGAAGTTTTAAAATTAAATGTTTCATAAGATGTCCAGGCAGTGGGGCTCAGAGAATCACCTTGCCCTAATGGCAAAGTCGAAGGGGGTATGGGAGAAGATATGGGAGAGAGCAGATTGGATGAGGGGATATCTAGTGGGACTGCTATTCTGGGGTGGTGGGTAGGGAAAAAATGGGGGAAAAATGTAATTCATAATCTGGTGGAAATGAATGATGTAAACCAGAAGTTAATAAAGCATTTGTTTAATTAAAAAAAAAAAAGAACTCAAAGGGTTTCCCAGAGCCTGTACCCCATAAAAAAAAAATAAAATGTGGCAAGCAGAACTGAACAAAATACCCCGCAGGACTATCACATCCCTGATTCTGGATACCATGTTTCTGTGAATGCATCCCTCACTGAGCCAAACATCCACTAAAAACCTAATAAACTGCTATGTGCCCATGCCCAGTCCCCATCTTGTATTTGCATAGATAATTTTTTTTAAAGAGTGGAATTTAAATACCTCTATTTAGAATATCCTTATTAAATTGGACCTTATAAAATTCAACCTACTGGTCTAATATCAAAATCTTTCTGGATCCACCACGAACTAAACCTGCTATCTTCGTTGCAGGGAATTAGACTAACCTGCATTTTCAGCCAAGTCACTGATATTTCAAAACTAAAGGCAAAAACTATTCCCTCATGAACATGGATACTGAACATGGAAAAGCTGTCCAGTTTAAAAAGGAATCATTAGCATATTTTAGTTACTTTTAATCATACATTTATCCCTTCTTAATCTTCTCGGGTAACTGTCTTTATTTGCAGATTCTGGTTTTACATTGTTTCAAAGAAAAGTATAAAGAAACAACGGTTGAATGTGGGCGCTGAGGAGAATACCAATACTCTGTAAACTTTATAAATTAAAAGATTAAGAAATAAAAGGTTTGGGGCTCCGGAATATAATCAAATTTCTAAGTAAAAGCAAAAAATGTGAAAGGTGGAGGTAGAGGCATATGAGAAAGGGCGGTAAAATAAAGCACACTGGAACAGGCACCAGTTCTCTAACACTTACCCTTTTTGGTCCTGAGAAAGGATTAATTCTAAGGCTCCTTCTAGCTATTTAAGAAGCCCTTCCTAGTCTCATTCTCCCTCCCTGCCTTCTAGTGACTCTCTTTTAGACCAAATATATCTAGTATGTACATAGATGTTTGCTTTTTGTATATCCCATTATGATGGGAGCTCTTTGAGAGAAGAGAACCTGTTTTTTTTTCCTTTTTGTTTGTCCCCAGGGCTTAGCAGGTACAGTAAGTGCTTAATAAATGCTTGATGGACCAAAGCAAAATCAAAAGACTTACTGACTAAAAACATCTGAATTCATGGTTTGCTCTTTATAAAGTGCTCTATGGAAATCACCTAAGGACTTCTTCAAACATCTCATCTGGACTCCCAGAGGACACAGCAGCAGTAATCCTGCATTGCAATCCCACTCAAAACACGGGATCATAGCTTTGAACTGGACTCAAAAGCGGGGGGAGCCGCTGGATTGTTATGTTAGCGTCCCAGCTCTAACTATGGCATAGAAAATCATTTACTTTTTCTGGGCCTCAGTTTTTCTATCTGTAGAGCAATTTTAAGGTTCCCTCCAGCTCTAAAAAGTTGCTAATCCTTAGCCATCTTCCAGGGCAGATGCCTCTCCACTTGCCTCCCCCCAGCCCAGAAGACAGGTATCCTCCACAGGATTTCAAAGCACTTTCTCATCTTTCCCGATCGCGTCTGAGCTGCACCTCCCCCACTAGCCTGGGGTGCGTGAGGGCCGGCCTGTGTCTCATTCCCCTCTGGATACCCTCTCACTGCCCGGCACAGGGCCCTGCTCGTAACGGGGGCTCCGGGAAAAACGCCTTCCTCACGCTGACCGTGCCCGCCGCCAAAGACCAGAGGCCGCTCTCCAAGGCCCACAGCCTAGCCCTGCCTTTCCAGGGTGGCGGGGAAGAAAGAGCGGCCTCGCTGCCGCCGGGGTTCTCCCTCCCCCACCCAACACCAACTTCCCTCCCAGAGGTTTCCTTGCTTCCTACCAGAAAACACTTACTTCGCTTAGGGGGTAACTTCCGGCGCTACTTCCGGCTTCCCTCAAACACAGGCCCTTCCCCTCTTTCTGGTCTTCCCGCAACTTCCCCAGCCCCGCCCTCCAGCCTGGCTCCTTCCTACTGGGCCTCGCCTAAACCCCATTTCCAATGCGCATGTTCGAAAGCCTAGGCCAGTCAGTTGCTTCCTCTTCTTGCGTGTGTCTTAGCCAGCACTCCCACTTCCCACAAACTTCAGGTACTCCCTTTCTACAATCATGAAAGATGCACTTAGGTGAGATCAGATGCAAAACACTCACAGCGTAGGGCCCCCGAGTTAGAATGGAAACTACTCCCAATCCTGAAAGCCTGCGCTGGGGACCCAGCTTAATACTTAGTGAGCCTGCTTCTTGGAATTTGTCCTGGCACTTGCTGGCAGCCAAGGCAAGAGTCGTGGGCCCCGTGCTCAGGGAAGGGGCTTGAGGTCTCCTCACCAAAAGCATTCGACTGTACTTGTTGCTTTGCTTCTCCAGTCAAGAGAAGGCTCTCCTCTTAGAAAGAACTCACCTTAGGGAGTCAAGTCAAAAAACAAAGTGCCTACACCATGCCAGACATGCTAAGTACTGGGAAATTTTTTTTAAGTGAGAAGAAAATACAATTCCTTATGGACCTTGCAGTCCAATGAGAGAAAATAACACACAAAAGGAAGCTGAAAAGGTGGGATTAAGGTACCCAGCACAAGGGCATGATGGCAAAGTCTCTAGGAGTACAGCTGTTGAGGTATAGGATAGGGGTGCCAGAGACCCCAAAATACCAACATGCAGGGTCCTGCCAAATGAATCCGACTCGAGTCTTCTCTCAGCCAAAGTAAAGCAAAGTTTATTAAAGATTCACCATAATGGGTAGACTCTTAAGGAGCCTCAGTATCTGTGACACTTGCATTGGACAGGCAGGCCAGAATCATCTGACACAGAGTGAGTCTGCACTAGATCATTCTCTGGTGTTCTCTCTTTCTCATGGAGGTGTGTGCACCCTAAAACTGTGCAAGAGAGCTCTTTACCCAAATAATACACAGAGGCTTCTCAAGGAAGGAAGCAGAAAAGAATGGTTTATTACGATCTCAACAAAGGGCAACCCACCCTTCTGATAAATAGGGAGGATAAACAATTTACAAAAGGAAATGGCAAAGTTCTGGAAGGAGCTCACCATCTTCACACATCAGAGGAAGGGGCTACAGGGGTAGAGGGTACTGATAGGTCCAGGGTTGAAGAGATCTTGTGGGACAATGAAGTTCCTGGGCATGATGGTGAAATCCAGGGGAGGGCTACTCTGGTAGGAAATGAAGTTACTTCTGGTATCTTGGGAGTGGTGTCTGTTTCTGCAGAGTAGAGATACTCCTGGGCAGATCCCAGATGATGTGTTATACTTCCTAACAAAATACTTGCTTCAGACTAAGCAAATCTTCCTTAGATTTTATCACATCTCTCAAGTTACAATTTTATAGATGATTCTCTACTCTGAGTACAAAGTCAACAGACTTCTCCTTTATACTGTATCATAATATCAACCAAGTTAGCATATCCTTCTTGCAATATCTTGTCTCCACCATTTTTGTTGTTCAGTCATGTCTGACTCTTGGTAATCCCATGGACCACAGCACATCAGGCTCTTCTATTCTCTACTTTCTCTCAAAGTCAGTCCAAGTTTATGTTCATTTTTTTCCATGACACTATCCATCTCATCCCTTGAGGTCCCCTTTTTCTTTTGCCTTCAATCGTTCCCAACATCAGGGTCTTTTCCAGTAACTCCCATCTTCTCATTAGGTGGCCAAAGTATTTAAGTTTCAACTTCAGTATTTGGCCTTCAAGTGAATAACCTGAATTAATTTCTTTAAATATTGACAGATTTGATCTCTTTGCTATTGAAGGGATTCTCAAAAGTTTTCTCCAGCACCACAATTCAAAAATGTTAATTCTGCATGCTCAGCTTTCTTTATAGTCCAACTCTCACACCTATGCATTACTACTGGAAAAACTGTAACTTTGACTATATGGACCTTTGTCATACTTTTTAGTATGCTGTCCATAGCTTTTCTTCCAAGGAACAAGCATCTTTTAATTTCTTGGCTACAGTTGCCATCTGCAGTGATCTTTGAGCCCAAGTATATAAAAGCTGGCTTTTACTGCAACAGATTTGCCACCATAACACAGGTGTTGTGAAACCATTGCTAAACTTACACAAAAAAATGGGCAAGGAAAAAGATTCACATTAACATTGTCATCATTAAACATATAGACTCTGGCAAGTTCACACTACTGGCCACTTATCTACCAATGTGGTGGAATTGATAACAGAACCATTGCGAAGTTCAAGAAGGAGACTGTTGAGATGGGAAAGGTCTCCTTCAAATATGCCTGGGTCCTGGACAAGCTGAAGGCTGAGCATGAGCGTGTTATCACTATTGATATCTCCATGTGGAAATTTGAGACCAACAAGTATATGATCATTATTGATGCTACAGGACACAGAGACTTTATCAAGAACATGATTATAGGCACATTTCATGCTGACTGTGCTGTCTTGATTATTGATGCCAGTGTTGGTGAATTTGAAGCTGATATCTCAAAGAATGGGCAGACCTGTGAGCATGCCCTTCTGGCTTACACACTATGTGTGAAATAACTGATTAGTGTAAACAAAATGGATTCCACTGAGCCTACTACAGTCAGAAGAGATATGAGGAAATTGCCAAGAAAGTCAGTAACTGTATTAAGAAAATTGGCTACAACCCTGATGCAGTAGCTTTTATGATGGTTGGAATGGTTGCAATATGTTAATATATTAGAAAAGCTCTAATATGCCTTGGTTCAAAGGATGGAAAGTCACTTATAAGGATGGTGATGCTAATGGAACTACACTGTTTAAAGCTTTGGATTGCATCCTGCCACCAAATCATTCAGCTGAAAAGCCCTTTCTTCTACCCCTCCAAGATGTCTTTGAGATTGGTGATATTGGTACTATACCTGTTGACCAAGTACAAACTGGTGTTCTAAAACCAGGCATGGTAGTCACCTTTGCCCCAGTCAACTGAAGTAAAGTCTGTTGAAATGCACCATAAAGCTGTGAGTGAGGCTCTGCTTGGGGATGATGTTGGTTTCAATGTCAAAAATTAATTTCCACCATGATAATGTTGCTGGTGATAGCAAGAATGACCCACCTATGGAATCAGCTGGCTTCACTGCAGAGCTCATTACTCTGAACCATCCATATCAAATCAGTGCTGGCTATATACTAGTTCTGGATTGTCACACTATTCACATTGCTTGCAAGTTTGCTTAACTAAAGGCTAAGATTGATCACCATTCCGGTAAGGAGCTAGAAGATGGTCTTAAATTCCTGAAATCTGGTGATGGTCAACTATCATTGACATGGTTCCAGGCAAGCCCATGTGTGTGGAGAGATTCTCTGATTATCTTCCTCTAGGTCATTTTGCTGTTTGTGATATGAAGCAGACTATTGCAGTTGGTGTCATCAAGGCAGTTGACAGGAAAGCTGCTAGAGCTAGCACAGTCACAAAATTTGCCTAAGAAGGCCCAGAAGTCTAAATGAATATTCTGTATAACACCTGCCACTCCAGTCTTAAATCAGTGCTGGGAAAATGGCCTCAGAACTGTTTGTCTCGATTGGAGACAATAGTTTAATAGTAAAAAAAGTTTAATAGTAAATAAGTTTAATAATAAAAAAAAACTGGTTAATGATTACAATGGATTGTAAAAGCTTCAGGAAAAAAGGAATGTTTTTGTGGACCATTTGTTTCATGGAAGTTTTAAGTTATTAGTTTTCGAAATCAGTAATTCTTAAGAAACAACTTGACCAAAAATCTAATTTGCCACAGAATTTTGAGACCGTTAAAAGAGTTTAATTAAAAAAAAAAAAAGAATATGGAAGCTGATACTGCTTCCGTTTCCTCTTCTATTTGCCACAAAGTGATGGGACCAGCAGCCAAGGTCTTAGGGTTTGTTTTTTTTATGTTAAGCTCCAAGCCAGCTTTTAGGCTGTCCTCTTTCACCCTCATCAAGAGGCTTCCTAATTCCTCTTCACTTCCTGCTATACATATCAGAGATTGTTGATATTTCTCCTGGCAACCTTAATTCCAGCCTTTGATTCATTCAGCCTGGCATTCCCCATGATGTAGCCTGCATATAAATTAAATAAATAATTTAAAATAAACATTTAGAAATTAATATTTGAAATTATTATTTTTGATTATTGCTTTAAAATTGATAAATAACATGCAGCCTTGTTGTACTCCTTTTTCCTATATTAGGCCAATTGTTCCATATTTAGTTCTAACTTGCTTCTTGGTCCACATACAGGTTCCTCATTAAACAAATAAGATGATCTGGTACTTCCATCACTTTGAGGACTTGCCACATTTTGTTGTGATCCACACAATCAGAGGCTTTAGTGTAGTCAATGAAACAGAAGATACATCTCCGTTTTGTTTTTTTTTTTTAACTCCCTTGCTTTCTCAGTAATCCAGTGAGTATTGGCAATTTGGTCTCTAGTTCTTCTGCCTCTTTGAAAATGTGAACATAGGTTCTGTTATGACTGTTAGATATATCAGAGTTTCCTTTCTTCACAAGGAAACTAGACAGTGGAGTAATACAGTAGCAAGCCAATCAAAAGGACTTGTGAAGGCCAGGGCTGCTTGATATACCAGTGATCCTTTGCAAGTGAGTTCTAGCTGAATTTGGAGATGCCTATATAGCTGCCAGAAACCACAGAACCAACCTTGACTGGCTCAAAAACAGCCTTGAGTAGCAGATGTGGGACTTTCCAAACATCCTGCTCCCTGGCTTATTGTGTCTACACAAGCCTCTAGAAACCATAAATATCTAAGCTATTTTCTAGTCCTCTTGGAGCAACTGAGAGCTCTGCTCTGCTTGCAAGATCTTGTTAGACAATAAATGCTTATATAACCTGTAACCAGACTCTCTTTTGTTTTGGGTCCCTTTTGGACCCAGAGTCTTCCATTAACAAAACCCAGCCTGCTTTTCTGGTAATTCTCAGTTCACATATTGCTGAAGACTACCTAGTTTGCAGAATCTTAAGCATTACCTTGCTAGCATGTGAGCAATTGTTTGGTAATTTGAACATTATTAGCATCATCCTTCCTTAGGACTGGGATGTAAACTGATCTTTTCCAATCCAGTAGACACTGCTGATTTTTCCAAATTTGCTGGCATATTGAGTACAGCACTTTAACAGCATTATCTTTTAGGATTTTAAATAGCTGAGCAGGAATTCCATTACCTCCACTGGCTTTGTTGTTAGCAATGCTTCCTAAAGCCCACTTGACTTCATTCTCCAGGATGTCTCTAGACCAGTAACCACATAATTGTGGCTTTTGGTGATGTTAAGATCTTTCCTATATAGTTCTTTTGTGTATTCCTGACACCTCTCCTTAATCTGTTCTGCTTCTGTTAAATCCCAAACATTTTATCACGCCCATTTGTGTATAAAATATTCCATTGATATCTGACTCTAAACTATTTTTCCAGTCACTCTCCTTCATACATTCTACATTCCTGTATAGCTAACCTACCTCCTATTCCCCATACATGACATTTCATCTCCCACTTCCCTACTTTCACACAGCTTGTCTTCCATGCATGGAATATATTACCCACAATTTACAAATACCATCACCTTTTGAAATCTCCATTTCTCTTCAAAGCTCAGCTCAAAAAGTACCTTCTACACAAGCTTTTTCTGACTCTCCAACTAGTGCTCTTCACCCTAAAATATTTTGTACTTATCTATGTACACTATTGTTTCTCCCCAATAAAATGTAGGCTCCTGGAGGGCAAGTACTGTTTCATTTTTATCTTTGTATTGCCAGCATCTCAAATAGCATGTAATCAGCGCTCACTGATCTGAACTGAATTTCTTCCCTTTTTGCCCAAGTTATATTTCTAATGCCCCCTAGGTGTTACTCCTTCAACTTGTACTTGTGGGTTGGGTCTCTAGAGGGTAACAGCTACCTTAGATTCTAAGGCTATTCTGTGGGTAACTACTGCTACTTCTGTAGCTCACAAGTTGCTATTAGTATGCTTCCCATCAACAGTTAACTAGTAGGCTAAATAATTTTTTTTTTTTTTGCTTTTTGGAGGGCAATTGGAGTTAAGTAACTTGCCCAAGGTCACACGGCTAGGTTTTTGTTTGTGTGTGCGGTAAGTGTCTGAGGCCAGATCCGAACTCAGGTCCTTCTGACTCCAGGGCCAGTGCTCTACTCACTGCGCCACCTAGCCGCCCCTTAAATAATTTTTATAAGTCATTTTATAAAGTGATATTAGTAAGAACATTTGGTACAAGCATTCTTCCTATAAATCTGGGGTACATTCTCCTAAAAATACATACAAAGTCCATGGGAAAAGTATGCTCAAATTCAGAGTACAATGGTAGTAATGTAGATCATGTATTTGGCAAAGAAGTAATTTACAACTACTAGTACTGGGAGTCTTTTCTCCATTCATGGAAGCTTCATGAAACTCTCCCTAGGCACAACTCTCTACTGTAGTCTAAGGGTCTCTGCCTTCTAGAATCCATAGCACATACTTCTCTTATCCACAAGGAGGCATTTTTCATGAAATGGTCTTTCCTCAGTAAATCCTATTATGGGAAGTCCTTTCTCCCTTCAGAGATTTCCTTGTTTTCAGTGAATCTTTCTGCTCCTAGTTGTGAGAATTATCTCATACTGGTCTAGTCTTTCTGATCTCAGCTGAACAGACTCTCTGCTACTGGTCTAGTCTCCCTAATGACAGTCAATGGACTGCTTTGATACTGGACTGATTATTGTCTTTTATACACAGGACCAGGACTATGTTTGATTATTTTAGTCAACTACAAGTTCATTTTCTTCTTGCTTGGTCTCATCTGCCTTCATCACTTGGCCAGATCCCAATAATCCTCTGATTAAAGATTTATTCTTACATTTGTAGGAAAAATTGCACCACCTTCTCCTATTGATTGATTCTGTAACTCAATCAAAGAAGTGTTTGCACTTGAAAGATACCTTTTATTTGTGTATTAAAATCTCATAAGTACCTTTAGATTGATGGATTGATACTGTTGAAGTGCCTGTACCTTCTATGATTGCATTAATTGAGATGGAGGTAGTATAAAGCTCCCTCTTACACAGAACTATACAAAAGATTTTTATGGAAAACTTAGGTATCTACTTTATAGCACTGAAGTCAATTAATTTGCTTTTATAATCAGAGTCCTCTTTCCTACATCTGATATGAAATCTCTTAAATATAGTTATGAAAGATAAGAACTTCTATTCTTTAATTTTTTTATATGAAGGGAAATGCTTTAGGGGAGGAATTGGATGGTATCATTCTTGCCATCTCACTATAAATGAAACAAGAAGACAAAAGGAAGTTGCAGTCAAATAGAAGGATCTCACAGGTTATTCTTGGAGAAAAAAATAAAAGAGTTGGCAGAGCCAGTTTTATCATGTGTTCAAAGGCAACAAAAGATATCATTTTATGGAATATTTAGTCATGTCATAATGTAGAACTTGTGATAAACATTTGCAAAAAAAAGATTACAATGAAAATAATCACAGCTTAGGGGTCAGCATCATTAGCATGAAAAGGTAGAGAAATATGTGAATATACAAAGGACAAAACAATTATTATATATAAAACTGTAAGCTTCGATCATTAGTAGGACTATATTTAGAAATTGTATGCAATTGGGGGCAGAGTCAAGATGGCAGAGTAGAAACAGGACTTCCACTGGGCTCTGGCTCCTCCAATTCATGTAAAAGGTGATTCTAAACAAACTTTGGAGCTACAGAACGCACAAAATGACACAGAGAAGCTAACCTCCCACTGAGAACAGCCTGGCAGGCTGGCAGGAAGTGGTTAGCACAGTGCTCTGGGAGCCGACCCTAGCCCCTAGTGAGCCTGAGGTTTTATCATCAGGGTGGGCCTGACAAGCCACAGGCTGGAGGGACTTCAGATCACCAACAGCTGTGGCAGTTTCCAGTATTATCAATACATAGATGCTAGACATAGATGCAACACATAGAATCCAACAATCACCTCCTGAAAAAGATCCCCAAAAGAAAACTAGGAATATTATAGCCAGGTTCCAGAATTCCCAGATCAAGGAGAGAATATTACAAGCAGCTAGGAAGAAACAATTTCAACATTGTGGAAACACAATCAGAATCTGGCAGCTTCTACACTGAGGGATCAAAGGGCCTGGAATATGATATTCTGGAGGTCAAAGGAGCTGGGATTAAAACCAAGAATCACCTACCCAGCAAAACTGAGTATCACGTTTCAGGGGAAAATATGGTCATTCAGTGGAATAGAGGACTTTCAAGCATTCTTGATGAAAAAACCAGAGTTGAATAGAAATTTGACATTCATATACAAGAAGCAAGAGATACTTGAGAAGGTAAACAGGGAAAAGAAACAATAAGAGATTTATCAAGGTTGAACTATCTATATCCGTACATGGAAAAAACGATAATTGTAACTTATGAAACTTTTCTCAGTATGAGAATAGTTGAAGGGAATAGAAATGTGTGTGTGTGTATATATATATATATATATATACACATACATACATACATACATATATATGTCTATATAGGAGGGTATATCTGTGTATGAACACATATGTGAATGTGTGTATATATGTATACAGGTGTACATAGATAGAAGGCACAGGACCAATTTTTTTTCCCAAATGCTTTATTAACTTCTGGTTTACATCATTCATTTCCGCCAGATTTTGAGTTACAATTTTTCCCCTACCCACCACCCCAGAATAGCAGTCCCACAGGATATCCCCTCATCCAATCTGCTCTCTCCCATATCTTCTCCCATACCCCCTTTGACTTTTGCATTAGGGCAAGGTGAATCTCGCACAGGATCAATCGAATAGGAAGGGATGATACATAGGTGAAATTAAGAGGTGAGAGAGAAATATAATGAGAGGAGATGGGGAGAGACAGAATGGGATAAACTATCTTATATAGAAGAGGCAAGGGAAAATGGTCATAATGGAGGGGAAGAAGAGGAATGCAAAAGGGAATGGGTCAACCTTATTCTCATTGAATTTGGCTTAGGGAGGGAATGACATACACACTAAATAGGGTATTTCACCCTCCAGGAGAGTAGGGGGGAAGGGAATGAGAGGGGGCATGTTGGAAGGGAGGGAAGGCTGGGGGGGAGGTAAGTTGGAAGCACCCAGTTTTGAAAAGGGAAAGGATCAAAGTAGAGAATAGAACAAGTGGGAGGTGGGATAGGAGGGAGGGAAATATAGTCAGTCTTTTACAATATATCCATTATGGAAATGTTTTGCGTAGCTACATATGTACAACCTATATTGAATTGCTTATCTTCCCAGTGGGGATGGGTGACAAGGGAGGAAGGGAATGAATCTGGAATTCAAAGTTTTAAAATCAAATGTTTAAAAAAAAAATATATATATATATATACATATATACTATTATTAATATTATTTTACATGTAACTGGGAAATAAGATATACAGGCACTGGGGCATAGAGATCCATCATGCCCTACTGGAAAGTAGGAGGGGGTATGGGAGAAGATATGGGAGACAGCAGATTGGAGGAGGGGATATCCAGTGGGATCGCTATTTTGGGGTGGTGGGTAGGGGGAAAAACAGGGAGAAAATTTGTAACTCAAAATCTTGTGGAAATGAATGATGTAAAGTAGAAGTTAATAAAGCATTTGATTAAAAAATTGTATGCTAACTTTGACTTTTTCCCTCCCATCAGTAACATCTATAGGTCATTATTATTATTGTAATGGGATCAGTAGGTCAAGGGGTATGAACAGTTTTCTGCCTTTTATTTTATAATTCCACATTCCTTTCCAAAAAGGATTGTACAAATTTATAGCTCTAGGAGCATAAAATATTGAAGTTGTTTTTTATGTTGTTCAAATGTATTTTTTATGTAATTACATTGTTTTGTCCTCCATGTTTTATGTTTTCTAAATAGCTTGGAATTATTGCTTTTTGAATAGTGTTTTTCTCCTCTTGGCTGCTTGTAAAATTAACTCCTTGTCATTTTACTTTTGACATCTGATTATGAAGTATGTGGGAAAGTAGAGCCTAGCAGTCTTAGATAAGTATCTTGTGAATTCTGTCAAACTAAAATTCATCTCTTACTTCCAATATTTTTTGGAAATTTGTTTACATAATTTATTGAAATATAGCAATTAGGGGGCAGAGTCAAGATGGCGGAGTAGAAATAACACTTCTGTGGAGCTCCAGCCCACACCACTTCAAAATTATGTAAAAGGGGGATTCTGAATGACCTCAGGAGCTCCAGAACCCATAAAATGACACAGAGAAGCTAACCTCCCACTGAGGACCATCCAGCCACCTGGCAGGGAGTGGCCAGCCCAGCCCTCTGGGAGCCAAGTCCAGGTCCACGTGAGTTGCAGTTTTAGCCCCAGGGCGGCCAGACCAGCAGCTGGCTGGAGGGACCCCAGAACCCCAGCAGCTGTCGTGTTTCCAGAATTATCAACACATAGATGCCTAGGACAAAGTGAGAGGTCAGTGCCCTATAGACTTTGGGATTGGTTGGGAGAGAGCAGTTAGCTTCTTCCCCTGGGGGTGAGAAGCCACTGAGGAGCTGGCCACAGCTTGTGCCACATTGCCACATTGCAGCTTCAGCTCCTGGCTTGTGAACTGTAGGGGGATCTGGCAATCAGTCTGGGGGGTAATCACTCTTGCTTTACCCTTCTTGGATCTAGATTGCAGTCTGTGGTGAAGGTCTTGGGGTGTGTGACCAGCTTGCCAGATTGTGTGGAGGCTTCAGAGAGGCCATCCAACTAATACCTCTGGAAGTTAAGAAAACCCCAACATTTGGGACAGAAGCTCCCCTGGCTGGTGGCAAAGTCCTACTGTGGCAACAAGCCCAAAAGTCAACTAATTGAGTGTCAAAATGCCTAGGCAAAAGAAACAAAATAAACAGAAAAATTCAACATTAGACTCCTATTTTGGGGGCAAAGAGGATCAAAGCATGGAACAGGAGGAGGACTGTGAGGTCAGAACTCCTGCACCAAAAGCTTCAAATGAAAATACAAGCTGGTTACAGGCCATAGAGGACCTTAAGAAGCAGATAAGAGAAGTGGGGGGAAAATTGGGAAGGGAAATGAGAAAGATGCAAGAAAAGTATGAAATGACAGTCAACAGCCTGACTGAGGAAAATAACACCTTAAAAAATAGACTAACTCAAATGTCAAAAGAGGCTCAAAAAGGCAATAAGGAGAAGAATGCCTTGAAAAGCTGACTTTGCCAGATGGAAAAAGAATCTCAAAAGCTCACTGAGGAGAATCATTCCTTCAGAATTAGACTGGAGCAAATGGAAGCTAGTGACTTTGTGAGAAATCAAGATGCTTTTAAACAGATCCAAACAAATGAAAGAATAGAAGGCAAAGTGAAATATCTCATGGGAAAAACCACTGACCTGGAAAATAGATCCAGGAGAGACAATCTAAAAATTATTAGACTACCTGAAAACCATGATCAAAGAAAGAACCTAGAAATCATCCTTCAAGAATTTCTCAAGGAAAATTACCCTGATGTTGTAGAACCAGAGGGCAAAATAGAGGTTGAAAGAATCCACAGATCACCTCCTGAAAAAGATCCCAAAAAGAAAACTCCTAGGAACATTATAGCCAGGTTCCAGAATTCCCAGATCAAGGAGAGAATATTTACAAGCAGCCAGGAAGAAACAATTTCAGTATTGTGGAAACAAAATCAGGATAGCACAGGATCTGGCAGCTTCTACACTGAGGGATCAAAGGGCATGGAATACGATATTCCAGAGGGCAAAAGAGCTGGGAATGAACCCCAGGGTCACCTACCCAGCAAAACTGGGTATTTTGTTTCAGGGGAAAATATGGTCATTCAGTGGAATAGAGGACTTTCAAGCATTCTTGAGGAAAAAACCAGAATTGAATAGAAAATTTGACATCCAGACACAAGAAGGAAGAGATGCCTGAGAAGGTAATCAGGGAAAAGAAATCAAAAGGAACTTATCAAAGTTGAACTATTTACATTCCTATATGGAAAAGCAATAACTGTGACTGATGATATCTTTCTCACTATGAAAATAATGGAAGAAGGGTGTGTGGTCATATGAATACATATGTGAATGTGTGTGTATATGGTTACAGTTATATATGGATAGAGGGCATAGGTTGAATTTGTTGGGAAGGGAGGATACTCAAGGGGTGAAATTATGAGGTGAGAGAGGAAAGTGGCAAGAGGAGATGGGGAAAGACAGGGTAGGGCAAACTATCTCATGTAGAAGAAGCAAGGGGAAGTGGTTACAAGGGAGGGGAAAAATAGGAAGGCAAAAAGGCAAAACCACATTCTCATTGGATTTGGTTCAGGGAGAGAATGACATACATACTAAATGGGATATCTCAACCTGCAGCAGAATAGGGGGAAGGGGGATGAGAGGAGGGATGATGGATGGGAGGGCATCCTTGCAGGGAGGGGAGGTTGGAAGTACCCACTATAGAAGAGGGACAGGATCAAGTAGGGAATGGACCAGTTAGGGGGTGGAATGAGTGGGAGGGAATTATAAGCAGCCTTGTACAATATATCTATGATGGTAATGTTTTGCATAGCTAGACATGTACAACATATAGTGAATTACTTATCTTCCCAGAGGGATTGGGTGACAAGGGAGGAAGGAAATGGATCTGAAATTCGAGGTCTTAAGATTAAATGTTTCAAATATATAAAAAAAATGTGAAGTTTTAGCAAATCTTAAGAAGGCCTTAGAAACAATTAAAGAGTGAGACATAAATACTCAAAAAAAAAGAAACAGAACTTGTGAACCCCACAATTTATGAAACCCTATTGCTGATGCAACAGGAAGGGGTGGAACAGGGAGAAGCTAATGACTATATATAAGGAGAAGCCCAAACTGGGAGAGAGCAGAACTGAGAAGAGAACACTTGTGGTGGCAGAGTTGAGAAGGAGAAAACTTATGGTATCCTGGCACTCTGTTTTGTCTGTGCTGATTTGTGTTTGTAATACTTTGTACAGAAGCTCTGGGACCTTACTGGAAGCCCTAAAAGAGGATTTTCTTGTTGTCTGTTTACAGAAGTCCTAGAGGAAGGTTCCAGAGGCCCTGGGACTATACTGACAATTTGTGTTGAGTTCTCAGACTTTGTTTATGGGTCTGTGTTGATTTCACAGGCAGAAAGTGAATTGATAACAGTGCCAGCAATGTGGGTGAATGTTGCTTTGGCTTTGTTAAGCTTTGTCTTCCCAGAAATAGAAACTGTGAGGACTTGAGGTGGACTGGACACTGTGAGCTTCAATATGGAACAGGAACTGGATGAGGAGCTGAGAGCTACCTACCTTTGGATTCAGGTGACAGGTGGGTGGATTCAAGCAGAAGCTAGACCCATGGAAGAGGAGCCATGGAATCTGAGAGCCAGCCTCAAGTCAAGATGAAAAGATCTCTACTTAGGTACTTAGTGCTGACTGAGGAGATCATGATTTACTGTGGCCTGGGGGGGGGGGGGAGAACTTTGTAATCTATATCTTGTACCTCTTAAGGATGATTGGAAACTAGTCATCGATTAAGAAGAAAGAAGACCTTTTTGAGAGATTAAGATGATGTGACCTAAGGGTAGATAATTATGACCTTTGTACTTTGTGTCCCTTAAGGAGGCTTGCTACTTAAGGATGATTGAGTTAAGGACTTACTGAATGATATCTTTTGTTTAAAACTATGTGGCCACTTTGGTGAAAGCTATGTGGCCACTTTAGTGATAACTTATAACATTGTGAATGCTGTACTTTGGTTTCTGTGAACATTTTGCTTTAATTTACTACTGAATAAATAGAGTTCACTATACTATGTAATCAGAACTTTAAAGCTGTTCATGGCAGCAGTCCTCTGGAAAGCTGCTCGTGCTTGGCTTTACAGGCATCCAGATGTTTACTTTAGAGCTAATTCTGTTCCATGACTAAAAGAACCTTGAGCTGTTGGTACAAAGAAAAGGAGTTTTTAAGGATGGGCACAATATGTTGTTCTTTGCCCCTTTAGGTAGCCAGAGAGCTTGGGCAACCCTATGTCTTGGTGCTATTCCTTTCAGTGTGATTTCATTATTTTGGGATTTTTGATGGAAAACCCTGAAAGATCTACATATCTGAATGCCATAGTTATTATTCCGCAGTAATCTTCAAACTGAAATCTTCCAGTATTTTCCTTTTACTTTAGGCTGGTGGTAAAATTGTGTACATTGATTGTGGTATGATCTTGAGATGATATCTCATGATTTTTTAGCTTTCTGAGGAGCTAGAAGAATAATTTTATTAGTAATAATACCAATAAATTGGTATCACCAATAAATTAAACTGCTTGGAACTTTGTGCCTCATTTTACCTGAATTTCAGTTATGATACCTATATCTTTTATCTTCTGGAATATTGCATTCCAGAATCTCTCTGCTCCTTTATAGACAGGCTGCTCAATCATGTGTGATTCTGAATATGTATTCTTAGCATTTGAATTCTTCTGTTCTGACTGCTTGCAATCTTTTTTCCCCCCTTGACTTGGCAATGTGAGTTTTGGCTGTGATGTTCCTTGGAGTTTTCATTTTGAAATTTCTTTCAAGTGACCAGTGGGTTCTTTTTATTTCTATTTTTTCCCTCTGGTTATAAGAGATCTGGGGAGTGCTCTTCTTTAAGATATCTTGAAATACCATGTCTAGGTTTTGGGGGTTTTTTTTGCTTTTTTTTTTTTGGAGGGCAATTGGGGTTAACTTGCCCCAGGTCACACGGCTAATTTGTGTGTGTGTGTGTGTGTGTGTGTGTGTGTGTTAAGTGTCTGAGGCCAGATCTGAACTCAGGTCCTCCTGACTCAGGGCTGGCACTCTACTCACAGCACCATGTAGCCGCCCCTAGTCTAGGTTTTTTTTGATCATGGCTTTCAGGTAGTCCAATGACTCTTACCTTTCCTCAATCTGTTTTCCAGGTTAGTTGTTTTTACTGAGATATTATTCATTTTGTATTTTTTCTCCAGTCTTTTGAGTTTAATATAATTTTTTTTATCTCATGAGTCATTATGTTTACTTTGGTCCATTTAATTATCAATAAGTTTGCTGCTTGGACAAGGTTTTGTACCTCTTGTGCTAGGTTGTTCCCTTTCTAATTTTTTTTCCATATCTCTCATTTATTTTCCATTTTCCCCCTCTAGTTTCATTTATGAAAACATTTTAAACCAAAAAAAAAAAAACCCAACAAAACCTCTTGCTTCATCTCTTCCAGGAATTCAGGTCTAATTTGTGTACAAATTATGGTTTACTTTGAGGCTTTGCTTGTAGATGTTTTAGTTATTCTGTTCTGGATTTTGTCCTGATAATCTGTATCATCATAATAACTTTTTATAATGGGATTCTTTTTTTGTTTGATCATTCTTCCAGTCTACTTCTTGAGTCTACTTCAAACTTTGTTAGGGCCAGTCTCTATACACTTCTGCAGGGAAGGTCTGGGCCTGGTCCTATTGTTGTTTTCTTGAGGTATTGAGTATAATGTTATTCCATGTTCTCAAGGACATCTCAAGCTAGGGACCTGCAAGCTTTCAGTGCCCCACAAGTAATCTTATCCAGGACACAGTGTAATTACTTCTCTTCCTCTCCTGCCCCTGAATGATCTGAGTTCTGCAAATTTCTGACCTGGGTTTGGGTCTGAGTAATAGTAGACTGCTGCTGGACTCAGACACTGTCAGGCAGCTGGGAAACTGCTATTTCTGAATGTCAGAATCCCAAGTTTCCCTTTGGTTTGGGATTACTTTTCTGTAGGCTTCAGATTAGGATAGAAATTGAAATTGAAGCCCTGCTTTACTTCTAGGATCCAACCCATGTTGCTGCTTGCTTCTCTTGGTACGCAGACTAGAACCTGTGTCTACTCCTTACCTTGAAATGCCATGTTTGAGCACAGGTCTCTTCCTCAGCCCACCCTGGATCTGTGACCTAGAACTGTATAACAAATGAAAAAGCTGCCATTTGGCATGCGTTCATGCATCCTACACGAGACCGTTTACCCTGGTCCAGAGTCTCTTCTTGCACTAGAGTGCTCTGCAATCCAGCTCCTGGCCAGACTGTCCACAATGTACACAGACCTGTTTGTCTGCCTCTTCTGACCTGAAATGGAAAAACTCTTCACTGTGATTTTTTCCCCCTTGACTTCCCCCATTAGGATTTGCTCTGATGTGTTTCTTTATCTGTTTGTAATTTGGGTGGGCAGTTCACTGTATTTCTTCCTGCCACTGCCATCTTGGCTCCACCTCTTGAAAACCAACTTTCTTTTGAGAGCTTCTAGAAATTCTGCCCTAGATAAAGATATAACTAGAGACATTATGTGCACAAATACACGTAGTGATTTCTGTTGCTATTTTGAGGGAATAT
Organism: Gymnobelideus leadbeateri; assembly: GCA_011680675.1. Taxonomy (NCBI): domain Eukaryota; kingdom Metazoa; phylum Chordata; class Mammalia; order Diprotodontia; family Petauridae; genus Gymnobelideus; species Gymnobelideus leadbeateri. The sequence goes on from WOXC01003811.1 coordinate 329,629, forward strand.
CAAAGAAAGCTTCTCTTCATTTTATTTCTCTTTTTTCCCATAAGGTCAATGCTTTGGTATTCTCATTCTATACAATTCTTACCTGTATACTCTTTTTTTGTTTGTTTGTTTTGCTTTTTGGAGGGCAATTGGGGTTAAGTGACTTGCCCAAGGTCACACGGCTAGATTTTTGTTTGTGTATGCGTTAAAGTGTCTGAGGTTGGATCCGAACTCAGGTCCTTCTGACTCCAGGGCCTATGCTCTACTCACTGCACTACCTAACTGCCCCTACCTGTATAGTCTTACAAATCCTCCATAGAGGATACATGCAGTTGGATGGTAGCTTTCCACTGAGTTTTTTTTTTTTCTTTTTGCAGGGCAATTGGGGTTAAGTGATTTGCCCAAGGTCACATGGCCAGTTTTGTGTGTGTGTATGTGTGTGTGTGTGTGTGTTTGTTAAGTGTCTGAGGCCAGATTTGAACTAAGGCTAGTTTTTGTGTTAAGTGTCTGAGGTCAGATCTGAACTCAGGTCCTCCTGACTCCAGGGCTGGTGCTCCACTCACTGTGCCACCCAGCTGCCTCTCCACTGAGTCTTTTAATGGGGAGGGATAGGGACTGAACCTATGATTTAATTGATTTAGAGAAACTTCAGATGAGGAAACTTCCTTTACTAGTGTGGGACCTCATCTTCTCTGAAACTTTGAGTCTTAGAGAGTCACTAGACTACTGAGAGGTTAAGTGACTTGCCTAGGATCACACAACCAATATGTGTGGGAGGTCTTGTACCCAGATCTTCTTGTCTCTGAGGCCAGTTATCTAGTCATTATGCTATGTACCTCTGGGTCTTCTAGTCTTTTGTGAATATAAACACAAAACTTAGAATCCAATCTGTTATTAAGTTTCTTTGACTACATGACCACATCATTTTCTTTTTCGATTATACATGCCCATGATGAAGTCTTTTTATATCCCTTATTGTATATTAGTCATTACTGGCAAATGCTGCCCATTTACCCTGTGCTTGTTATTGCCCTTCTGGTCACCTCCAACAGATTTAAAAATGCATCAGACCAAGTCCTGATCAAGAAATGCAAGAAAAAAATCACAGTCATATTTCTAGCCCAGATCAGCAGAGGGAGACAGGTCTATGAATTTAGGAAACAGGATCTTGCATGTGCCATGAAGAGCATTCCAGTGGATAGGAAATAAAAGACTGAGGTTGGGTAGCAGGGAAAGGAGAAATCCAAGATCCATATAAAGGGACCCCAACCTTGTACAGGATGTAGGAACAGGTTCCAGCTGGCAGCTCTGTGATCACTATCCATTTCCAGGTCACAGATCCAGGGCAGACTGAGGTAGGGGTGTTTCAGGGTGAGGAGCAGTACAGATGATAAGCTTTGTAGTGAGTGAGGAATAAGATCAGAAGTAAATAGTGGCTTGTGTGGTTCTGACTCCAGGACCTGAGTAATGTTTCAGTTCCAGCCTTTGGTCTAGTCTGAACAACAGAATAACAAGGACAAGTATTCCAGGTCAAAATGGGAGGCTGTAGTAGTCACAATGAACCTGTAGATCTTTCCAACTGGCTGTTAGTGTTTCAGTCCAGCAGCAGTCTTCTATAGCTTCCAACCAGGGGCAAGCCAACAGGCATGTTTTGCAGACCTAAACCCAGGTAAGGAGCTTGCTAAGCTTAGACACTCTGTCCTGGATCAGAACACTTTGAAGCACTAAAAGTTTATAGACCCCCAGCTTGAGATGTCTCTGAGAGCCTGTAGTATTAATACAATCAATACCTCCAAGAAAGCAGCAGAAGGGGATCTAAGGGGACAAAGTCCAGATCCAGAAGTGTTCAGAGTCTAGTCCTAACATAAAATCCAAAGTCAGGAAGAAGGTTGGCAGAATGAGGCAATGTTCCAGAAGGAAAAAAGAAATATACCATAAAGAACTGTTAGGGTGACAGGGATAATTAATAATCACCCCCAGAAAAAGAGAATGATACCAAAACATCTCTAAACAAAGCCTCAGAGAAAAACATAACTTGGGCACAAATTCAACCTGGACTTCTGGAAGAGATGAAGCAAGATTTTTTTTGTTTAAAAATGTATTTTATAAATGAAAAGAGCATAGTGGGAAAAACTGTAGAAGAAATTAGAGCTTTGGAAGAATTAGAAAGGGAATTAATATCCTGGTACAAGAGGTACAAAACCTTGCCCAAGTAACAAACTACTTGAAAATGAAAACAAATAAAAGATGACTCTATGTGACAACAAAAAATATTAAGGCAAACTCAAAAGACTGGAAAAAATACAAGAAAATAAAAAGTATCTCACAACAAAAACAACTGATTTGAAAAATTGAGGAAAAATAATTTAAGAATCATTGGACTACTTGAAATACATGACCAAAAAAGAATCTAGACACTACATTTCAATAAATCTTAAATGAAAACTTCCCAGATCTCTTATAATCAGAGGGCAAGGTAGAAACAGAAATAATACACTGGTCAACTCCTGAAAGAAACTTTAAAATAAAAACTCCCAGGAACATTATAGCCCAAACCCAGAACTCCTAAGTCAAAGAAAAAATATGGCAAGCAACCTGAAAGAATTTAAGTACCAAAGAACCACAGTTAGGATCATACATGATATACCAGTCATCCATATAAAGGAGTGGAGAGATTTTAGAATGTAGTATTCCAGAAGGCAAAAGATATGTAGGCTTACAGCCAAAATAATTTACCCAGTAAAACTGGGTATAATACAAAAGGGGAAAAAACAGACCTTTAATGAAATAGAAGTCTTTTAAGTGTTCCTAAAGAAAAGACCAGAGTTGAATAGAAACTTCAAAATACAAATACACGAATAAAGAAATACATGAAAATATAATACATATAATACAAAAAACAAATACATGAAACAGGGGAACATGAGCAAAGAATCACAAGGAATAAAATAAGGATAAACTGTTTATATTATAATATGTGGAGATGATACATATATTCCATTAGAATTCTATCATTATCAAGGGTCAGAGAGGGAGTCTAATTAGAAAGAGGTTCTGGGAATGGTTCTATTATATTTTGATGATCTTAAAAGAATGGAAGTTGAAGGGAAGAAAAACCATTATGGCCAAGAGTAAGGGAGAGGATATTTCGGGATAATTAACTTGTATAACTGGGGTGCACAAACAGAAATCCATACAAACAAGGAGAAATGGGTAAGGGAGAAATCAACAGTGGGACCTCACTCTCATCTGAACTGGTTAAAGGAAGGAAGAATACACACAGAGTTGGGTACACAAATACATCTTACTCTACAGGGAAGCGGGGGAGAAGGCAGAAGGCAAAGGGATGGATAAGAGAACAAACTAAGTAAGAAGGGCAGATTTTGAAGGCAGGATTAAAATAAAAGGAAGAAAGGATAAGAATTTATTGGGCTCTGGGTGAGGGAAACTGAAAAGGGGCAGGGAAGTAGTAGCAGATTATTCTTAAACCTAGAGCACTGGTGCAAAGCTCACTCTTCTTTCATGACACTCCATCTCTATAATGAGTAGTCAGGAAACAAAGAGAAGAAAAAGTATAAGAGAAAAAGATAGGGGGAAGTGTTCAATTAACAATTATAACTGTAAATGAGATGAATTCACACATAAAATGAAAGAGGTTAGCAGAATGAATTAGAAAGCAGAATCTAACAATATGTTGTTTACAAGAAACACACTCATAACAGAAAGATACACACAGAATTAAAATAAGGGGCCAGAGCAAAATTTGTTATGCTTCAAGTGAAGTATAAAAGGCAGGGATAGCAATCATGATCTCAAAGTAACAGCAAAAAAAAATTAAAAGAAATAAACAAGAATACAACAATTAGTTTACAGCTACTATAGATAATAAATATCAGTACTAAACATATATACACTAAAGTGACATAGCATCTAAATATTTAATGGAAAAATTAAATCAGTTACAGTTATTAGTTATAGACAGTGAAGCTATAATACTAGGGAATTTAAATTTGCCCTCTCAGATCTAGATAAATTTAAACAAAAACAAAAAAGAAATGAAGAATTTGAATAGAACTTTAGAAATTTTAGATATAACATACCTCTGGAGATGATTTAACAGGAATAGAAAATGCACATTTCTCATCTGTTCATAGTACCTTCAAAAACTGACTATGTATTAAGGCATAAAAATGGCACAAATACAGAACAGAAATATTAAACACATCCTTTACTTACCACAATACAATAAAAATATATTCAATGAAGGACCACTGAAGAAAAGATTCAAAATTAATTGTAGACTTATTTCCTAAAGGATGGGAAGGTCAAAGAACAAATCATAGAAACAACTAAAATTTTCATTTAAGATGAAAACAATGAGACAGAAATATCAAATTTTTGGGATTTTAGACAAAGCAGTCCTTAAGGGAAAAATCTGTATTTATAAATAATTTCATCAATAAAAGAGAAAGAGCAGATCTAGCTGGGCATTCAACTATTTTCCCAGTTCCTGCAACCTCCTCTCCCCTATGATTGGAGGGCTGGAGGATGGAGCATTAAATTCCTCCCAAAACTTTCCTTTAAATAGGTCTGTAATCTGGACTTTCCAGCTAACTCTCCACTTAACATCTGCATCTCTGTTTGGATTGAACTCCATGGAACATGATGCCCTCTCACTCCCTCTCTTCTCCCTTTTCAAGCTTCCTTTTGTGTGTTGTTTTACCCTGTTAGATTGTAAGCTCTTTGAGGGCAAATATCATCTTTCTTTTTCTTATTTGTATCAACAGTGCTTAGTACAGTGTTAAGCACATAGTAGATGCTCAATGTTTATCAAATTGAATAACTGGAAATCAACAAATTAAACAATCCCAATTAAAAATGAAATTGAATGTAGACTTTATGAAAATACTGTCCTGTTAATATTGTAGTTTCTGTATCTTTTATCCAAATCAATCTTAACAAATATTAGCAATTCTAAACTAGAAGTGCGATATCAGGGACTGTTTTAACATCTAGATATATAAAGAATAGCAATTATTACCAGAAGTTGTGTTCCTGGTATTTCCCATATTTAATATTCCTGGAATATTTCCATATTCCATTTCCATATTTTCCATATGGAATATTCCATATTCCAATTTTCCATTAATTGTTAAAATTCTTTTCTAGTGATTTGAATATAATGAGGAATAGTTTTTACAATGTGAAACCTTAGTATTACTAAGTATATTGAAATATTGTTTGGTATAGACAGATAAGTTAAAAAAGGGGGGGCTAATAAACGTATGAATATGATTTAATGAACAACAGGTTAAGATTTAAATCCAATCTAACTGTTTTCAAAATACATAGAAATGACATAATACAGTACTAAATATGATTTTTAGAAGAACCAGTTTATTAATAGGTTACCTCAAAAGCATAAACTCCATTTATACACCAAACTCAAAACTGACAGGGAAAACAAAAAAACTAACAATCAAGATGATTATTGGAAGATGTACTGTACTCACAATTGACAGAGACTAAACAGATTTGTTCAATAAACAGGAATGTAGTAATGGTTGTCAATTTTCAAATGAAAATGAAAACACTTCTCTTTTTACAATAATGACTGGATGCTATAGACTTGTCTCTATAAAATATCTGACAAAATCAGAGGTTCACTTAGTCTCCATCCATATTGACATATTAAGACTTCCTTTAAATTTCTAGAAAGCCTTTTCCCACCATGATACCTTTAACAATGGCTTTTAAAATGAGTTCCTAGTATTATTTGCAATATTCTAAAGTTATATCATCAAAAGACACTGATTAACACAAAACTATGATGCATGATGATCTTTGCATACCAGTCTCATTTTTTTCAACAATTCTGAAAACTGTCACCACCATTTCTCAAATGCATTATGATATGTCAGACAATAAGGGGTAAGTATGGGCATCCATGTCCCAAAGTCCCCGACTGCTTTTTCACCGGTCTTTAATCAAGTCTTTCATTGGTTTATTAAAAAAAAAAAAAAAGGTACCATCAACACACTCCACGATCAAGTCATTTTAGCCTAAGCCTTTTTTAAACATTCAATATTACAGAAGTTGTGATACAATTGATGAAAAAGTCAGAATTGCTGGCATTACTTTTCCTTCCCACAAAAATACATAAAAATGGACAACATATTAAATAAACATTTGTTATTAACAGTTAGAAATATTAACACCAAAAATCATGTATAAATTAGGAAATAAATGTATAAACTATTTTCCAAAGTGCTCTTTTAAATATATACACAACATTCAAGAAATTCTTAATGTAAGACATTTCAGATTGGTACAGTAGTGGTAATATGTTTTTTAAATGTCCTTTTCTCTCAAAAGTATTGTTTCAGCACTTAAAAAATGTACATAAGACGCATATTTCAAGCTGGCAAGAAGCAAAATAAATTGCATCTTCTTTGCTATCTAAATCTTTACATATTTTCAATGGGAATTTTCAAATTAGTTGTATTATAATTGTGATGAAGGGAAAGAAATGACAAAACCCAGGGAACAGATCCCTTAAATTCAATTGCTCTTATCATTTTTAGCAATTAAGAACTATTAACTCAGCAATGGCAGAGTTCAAGTAACATTTAATACAGATAATGTTAAAGCAAACAAAAAACAACCTATAGAGGAAGAGCTTTCTAGAAAATAGAGTTGACTAAAGATAAAAATGGACTGAAATCTGAGGTGATGAGTTCCTAGTCACAAGAGGTGTTCAGGTAGGTATTAGATAACTATCTGACAAGGAGGTTGAAAAGATCTTGGCTTTGGGTGGAGGTTAGTCTCTGGGATCTATTACCTTTCTGAGATTTAATGAGCATGAAAGAAATGGGTAAGGTGGTGGAAAGTCCTCAAAAGTAAAATGGAAGGGATAGGAATGGCAGCTAAAGTGGTTCATAAGTGTGGCTGAAAAAGTCCAAGTTACTGGCTTTTGTCACAAACCCAAAAGGATTCCCCAGTATTCTGAAGCAGCTATGGGCTATAATGACTGGAAGCACAGTACAGGAGGAAGAACACCAGATTTGGAGTCCCTTCCAGCTCTAAGTCATATAATACTAAAAGATGAAAAAAAAAAAGATTAACAGTGCTTTCAAACCTGATCTGCTAACATGTTAGTTCCAGAAGAGTGATGCAATAAACTCAGTAAACTAATACCTTAAGATTTGTAGAATGCTTTAGTTCTCAAAACTGATGATACATATTTGTCATAAATAGCCTATACCTACAAATTACCTCAACTTATACTGAAAATAAAGTTGTATACAATTGTGTATACCCTACACTACAGAGGTAACAGAGGTAACACAATGGAGAACTGGAGGTACTACTACTTTAAAATCTAGTGAACGTAATAAAGAAAGCCAAGAGAGTGGGGAAGAACTTTAAGTTTAAGAAGCTTATGAAGAACTCCACTATTTTGTGCCCTTAAATGCGCCAAAGATGATATGAGACTTGGGATGGAAAAAAAGCAATCCTCTCCTTGTTTCATCACATGGTTCCAATCAATGAATTATTATTTGCCAATCAATTTTATCAGTTGACATTGTATTTGTTAGTTGGTTGAAAGGCAGTGAAGTACAATAGGAAAAACACTGGTCTGGGGGTCAGAAGACCTAGTTTATACTTCTTCTTCTGCCACTACCTAGATATATGACCTAAGGCAAGTCATTTCTCTTCTCTGGGCCCTCAGTTTCTCCATCTGTAAAATAAGGGAGCTAGATGAGGTGAACCTTCTAAGGTCCCTTCTAGTACTAAAATCTTGTGATCCCAATCCACTGTTATTTTAAGGGAAGAAAGCAAATGTATATGCCTAGATATGTTATATCTATTTTTCTACTCTTCAGTTTTCAAAATATAAAACCAGTAACAACAATAATAAAAAAGACTATCTCCACAAGAATGAACACAATATAAAAAAAGATGACATTTCCTTCAGGTTATATTTTGTTCTACTATAAAGGTTTGTATTTAGTTGAAGTATTTTCCCCAGTTCTTTTTATTTTCCTGTTAAATAAAAGCTTTATTATCCAAGTTTGATCACATCTCAAACATATATGATATTAGAAATTTATTCAAATTTTTCCTTTAATAAAATTGCTCAAAATGAATTACTCTGTATTGTTTACACAGATTTCAGGATCTCTTCACTTAGAAACTAAGCTAGCTACAATTCACCATATAAACTTTCACAAATTTCTACTTTTCAATATGTTCACAGTAGACTATTAATTGCCAAAGGTGGAATATTTATTTGCTTTTTTTCTGCCTAATCTGTATTTCATATAAGTTAAGTTCCTGTAGGAAAAGGGGGGCAAAATAAACTTAGACCAGAAATATATCTTAGTTATGACTACAAAATTTGCTTGGAGATCTGAACTACCCTAAAAGAAATAATATACAAAGAATCAACTAACTGTTTGACAGGAAAATTTGGCATTAATATTTTAAAGTATCTATAAATGTATATCTGGCACATTAAAATTCAAATGCCAGAAATGTTTTATTAGATAAGCACAGAACAAAGCAATGTTAACTTCTAATGGACCAATTCCCAAAGAATTCTCTTTTCTTTCCATTCATACCATACTCCTCAATTTATATTGTTCACTGAGACACCTCTTTGGAGTCAGATTATTTTCAATAAATGATCCCTCTTTACCTTCTAATACAAAAATGTAGATCTTCTCATATAGACTGAATCAGAATGAGACATGGGTAATTAGTAAGCATTGGAAGCTATTGTTCATAATATCTCCAGTACACGAAATATTTCTTCTTTCATTGTGTAGCATGGAAATTGACGTACCACAAAGAATGCCCCTGCCCCTAAAGTACTATAGGTAAGAGGCATATATTTCAGAGGCAACCATAAACCATGGACAAACTGCATTGCATTCAGTTAAACAGAAGTTCCTAAGCTACTTTAGGATGGATAGAGAAATTAGACCTAAGGTCTGTTTGTATAAATACATGGATTGCAAGATATCCTAGATGTTTCCCATAACTGGGCACAAAAACTCTGATGATAAAATGACCCCTAAAGCTATTTAGAAACATCAAGAATGGGAAGAAGAGGAAGGAGAAAGGAAAAAAAAGTTGCATTGTAGCAACATACAATACTATACACAGCACCAAATATATCAGACCATTAAAGCATTGTCTTTTTACCAGTATAGTGCACTGCTTCATCACCGGCATGAAATGAACACTGTTCACATACAGACGCTGCTTTGTGCTAAGGGGTAACCAATGTATTACAACTAGTCAAAACCTTCTGTACACCGAGTTCCAAAGATGGACATAGTTCTGAAATTAATCCAACAAAGAAGCTTGTCCCTTATTGCTGATAATTCCCGTACTGGCCCTAAAAGAGAGTATCAATAAGATTATATTTTTGTGGCTAATTATGTTATATTTTTGTTAATAAGTTATATATTTTATGGAAAGAGGATATATATGTCCTTAACTGAAGTGGACTCCAAGATCTAAGGCATCAAGAGCACCTGAGTCGGGCAAGAAATATTCTATAAGGGGTGGCTAGATGGTGCAGTGAATAGAGCACTGGCCCTGGTGTCAGGAGGACCTGAGTTCAAATTCTGTCTCAGACACTTAAAACTTACTAGCCATGTGACCTTGGGCAAGTCACTTAACCCCAATTGCCCTGCCTTCCCCCCTCCAAAAAAAAAAAAAAAAGAAAGAAATATTCTGTAGGACTGAAAGATAACCAAAATATATCCAATGTATACGAGATTAGTTATTAAAAGAACCTTCTCAGAAATAATCCAGACATATTACCAAACATGTTACATGTTTAGAGACATGTTACTAATGAGGTTGAAGTGTCACCTGAAGGTTGGCAACCTAAAATATAATCACTGCAAAATGTTTTGCAACTCAGAAATTGTAGCCTCTTCTGAAAAGATATTGAAATGAGAAAAGCCAAGAGCACACAGAGGGCTCTGGTGGACTGAGGGAGAATAAGAACTTGTCAGTGTTCTGCAGGCTATAAGGGGGACTGTATCCTAGTAAGCTGACTCAATTATCTGGTTCATAGAAAAGTATAACTATCAGGCTATCATAGCTTGATGAAAATATCCCTTATGATCATTTAACTTCTATCTAGATTGCATATTCACCAAACCACCTTCTAATTATTAATCAGGTTTCCCAGGCATTTTGTACCAGAAGGAGGGATGTTTTGATGGGTTGGCCTAAATAAACAGCCTGTAATTTCCTTTTCTAAATCATTGGGCTGACATTCTGGTTTAGAAATAATTATATATGGGGCGGCTAGGTGGCGAAGTGAGTAGAGCGCCGGCCCTGGAGTCAGAAGGACCTGAGTTTGGATCCGGCCTCAGACACTTAACGCACACACAAACAAAAACCTAGCTGTGTAACCTTGGGTAAGTTATTTAACCCCAACTGCCCTCCAAAAAGCAAAAAAAAAAAAAAGAAAAAAGAAAGAACTATATATGAATTTGTTTGGTATAAATCTTTTAGAGACTGAATACCCAGGAAAAAACTTATGAAACTTGTCCCCTATGCCTGGACTTCTCTTCCTCTTCATCTCTATTCTCCCACCTCACACACACACACACACACACACACACACACACACACACACACACACAATGCTAGTCCTTCCCTCCACTGATTACCTGCAATTAATCCTGTATATATCTTGTTTGTGTATAATTGTTTTCAGGCTATCTCCTTCTTACACTATGAACTTCCTGAGAGCATGGGCTGTCTTCTGCATTTCTTTGTATCTTTAGCACAATGTCTGACACGTAGTAGGCACTTAATAAAAGCTTGTTGACTGACTAATTGAAATTGAATGTTAGATCCTGGAACACAATAAGAGTGATCCCTGAAACCAAAAACAGTTTTCAAGACTTTTTCTTATACATCTTCTTGTCCTTTAAAGAGCAAAATCACTCTTTCCCCTCGGAGCCGGTGGCAGAGTGTCTCTTCTGCGATCATGGCAAAAATCAAGGCCCGGGATCTTCGTGGGAAGAAGAAGGAGGAGCTACTCAAGCAGTTAGATGATTTAAAGGTGGAACTTTCCCAATCGAGAGTGGCCAAGGTCACTGGGGGAGCTGCATCCAAGTTATCTAAGATCTGAGTAGTTCGAAAATCTATTGACCGAGTTCTGACTGTCATCAACCAGACACTGAAAGAGAACCTCAGGAAATTCTATAAGGGCAAGAAATATAAGCCCCTGGACCTTCAGCCCAAGAAGACCCGTGCCATGCGCCGTAGGCTTAATAAGCACAAGGAAAGCCTGAAGACCAAAAAACAGCAGAGGAAGGAACGTCTGTACCCCCTTCGAATATGCTGTTAAGGCATAACTTGTTAAGGTGCTCAATAAAAAGAAAAATTGTTATAAAAAAATAAAGAGCAAAATCATATTTTTTTTTTTGCTTTTTTGGAGGGGGGAAGGCAGGGTAATTGGGGTTAAGTGACTTGCCCAAGGTCACACGGCTAGTAAGTGTTAAGTGCCTGAGGTCACATTTGAACTCAGGTCTTCCTGATTCCAGGGTCAGTGCTCTATTCACTGTGCCACCTAGCCACCCCTAAAATTATAATTCTTAAACATACACCAAATTAACATTCATAGGATGTCAGGTAGACCTTGGTTATCTTAAAATCAATTTCTTGGGGTGGCTAGGTGGCGCAGTGAGTAAGAGCGCCGGCCTCGGAGTTGGGATGACCCGAGATCAAATCCGGCCTCAGAAAATGAGCACCCACACATAAATAATGACTAGCCATGTAACCTTGAGCAAATTACTTAACCCCAACTGCTTTAAAAAAAAAATCAATTTCTTTCTATTGCTCCTCTTAATAAATTACTTTGTAGGACTCCGATATGATTTTAGTAATAATTCTATAATAGATTTAGGAATATAAGCTCAATGTGGATATTTGCTTTAATTGAATGTGCATATTAGTTACAAGGGTTTTAATTTCTTTTCATTTGGGAAATCTGTCAATTAAAAATGAAATGTAATTTTTAAAAGAACAGAAGCTTCTTGCAGTCTGAAACTTTTATTTTAGAGCTACATATCCCTAGTTTCAAGCAGAGATTTTCATATGAAATGGCTGCTTAATGAATGTTGAATTGAGCTGAATCATGTGTATGCATTCTACCATAAGTAGAAGCAAACAAGTCATTTAGATACTTTAAACCAGTTTTTCCATTACAACTGGTCTGTATACTGCCAGTCAATGGAAAATTTCTTCTGGTTTGAAAAACTTATTACAAGAGGTCTTTAGTTTTCAATTTTAAAACAAAATTTCGAGTTACCATACACTGTTTTCAGATTCCAAAACAATGCTTCTATTAGAACTACTATTGGTGTATTTAAGGAACCAAACCTACCAGCTTTTTTAATCTCACGGACACAAGTTTAGCCTTGATTAATGGCAAAATGTAATCTTTAGTCTCTTTATCAGTTGTAGTCACCCCACTCTAGGGCCTTGAAAAAACTTCCTAAAGCATGAGAGGATAAATGACTTATTGTGATTCACACCTCCAAGGTGTCCCAGAGTCAGGGTTTGAGCCCAGATCCTTCTGACTTTATTTCTAGCACTTTTCAAGGTGTGAAGGTGTGGTTATCTGGGGGCAGAGTGAATTGCCAAATAAATCATTAATATTGAAAATTTCAAAAAAGCTTGCCTGTTCATAACCATAAGGCCTCTGTTGTTGGGCAGATGGTCCTGTCTGAGAAGCTCTGTAGCTTCCATACTGTTGTCCCTGTCCCTGCTGGTAGCTGGAATACTGTGAAGAAGCTCCCTGTGCAGGACCTAAGAAAACAAGCGTGAAAGGTGAATTATTACAAAAATTATACACCATTAATTTAAACATTCATAAAAATACAAGTTAATTTTATTCTCTGTAGAGAATATCTATACTTAATTTTTTTTTTTTTGGCTTTTTGGAGGGCAATTGGGGTTAAGTGACTTGCCCAAGGTCACAGGGCTAGTTCTGTGTTAAGTGTCTGAGGTCACATTTGAACTCATATCCTCCTAACTCCAGGGGGAGTGCTCTATTCACTGTGCCACTTAACCACCCAAGAAGAAAGAATTTTGAAGAATGTTTGGATGGTTTTGAAATTCTGAAGAAGACCAGACACAGAGCCTGGAGTGAGGATATTTGGGAGGATTTTTGGAAGAGCTGAAAGAGGAAGAGAAGGATCTGAGGAGGAGGAGCAAGAAGATGACAGTTCAAGCTAGTGAAGAAGACATTGGCAAAAATAAGATACAGTGAGGAAAACAATAGAACAGTTACATGATTAATTTATTTGAATGGCTAGATCCAAAAGTAGTCATTAATGGTTTAATGTCACCTTGGAAGAAGTTGTACTTCCTCAAAGGAGAATATGACATTGAGGAGAAAGGGAAGGAAAATGGGAGAGCTAGGTGTCACAGTGGATTGGGTGGGGGGCAGGGGAGAGCGGAGGGAGCAGAAAAGGAAGGAACTAAGCATTTACAGAGCACCCATTATATGTTAGGCACTGTGCTAAGGGGGCAATTAGGCGGTGCCATGGCTTAGAATCAGGAAGATTCATCTTCATGAGTTCAAATCCAGCCTCAGATACTTAGTAGCTGGGTGATCCTGGACAAATCATTAACACTGTTTGCCTTGGTTCTTCATCTATAAAATGAGCTGAAGAAGGAAATGGCAAATCACCCCAGTATCTTTACTAAGAAGACTCCCCAAATGGGGTCATGGAATTAATTGGACATGATTGCAGAACAACAAGTACTTTACAAATCTCTTGATTGAGCTTCACAACAACCCTTTGAGTTAAGAGCTATTATCAACCCATTTTACAGTTGAGGAAACTGAAGCTCAAAGAAATTAAATGACCTGTCCTGTATACAGGGTCCAGTACCAAAGCTGAGGGGCCTGGTCCCGATCTGTCAGGCAACTGGCATGTACCACTTAATAAACTGATATGCTCAGAAGCTCAAACCTCTGTTTCTTCATTTGTTCCATCTTTCATTCACCACACTCAGAATAATGTTTTTAAATGCATTAAACAAAATACTTAGGTTTACAAAGGAGACCAATCATATTGAAATATAATTATAAAATATATTTTTAAAAAATAAGTTAATTGATGCCATGTTAAAAAACCCTGTTATAGGGTTGTCATAGCAATAACACAAGAAGGAAAGGAGTAGTGACATCCAAAAATTCACAGGAGATAAAATCCAATAAAAAAGCCTTCGATAAAAGACAAAGCCTTCAGATATCTGTAACCAAATGTACAAAATATGGATATCAGGTCAATTAGAGGTTCCAGTGCAAGAAGGTAAATTTGATCCCATAGTATTAACTGAAACTTGGTAGGATGAGATCCACAACTGGCATATGGTTCTGGAATATCATACTTGGTCCAGAAGGAATAAGACTGGTAAAAAGTTGGGGGGGGGGGTAGAGTCCTACTGTTTATTAAGATTATACTCTTGTAAATTGTTTTTTACATGCAACTAGGAAATAAAATACACAGGCACTGGGGTATAGAAATCCATCTTGCCCTACTAGAAAATTGGGAGGGGAATGGGGGAGGATATAAGAGAGAGCAGATTGGGGGAAGGGGTATTCAGTAGGCTTGCTATTTTAGGGTGGGGTAGGGGAAAGGGGGAAAAATTTGTAATTCAAAATCTGGTGGAAATGAATGTTGCAAACTAAAAATAAATAAATAAATTGGAAAAAATATACTCATGTAAGGAAATATATGTTTTGCAGGAAGACGTGGGCAAAGTCTGTCTGTCTGTCTCTCTCTCTCTCTTTCCCTCCTTCCTTCTCTCTATCTTCCTCTCCTTCCCTTTCTTTCTCTTCTTTCTCTCTAAGCCAGGCAGTTAATATTTCACTTGCCTCAATGATAACCAAATTCTTCAAAATTTGGAAGAAACAACAAAGGAAACAATTCTTCTGAATCTGACTCTCACTAACAAGGAAGAACTCATTGCTGGGTTAGAAATGTTAGTGACTATAGAAAAGTGACTACTTCATCTGAAAATTTATGATAGAGAAGAAAACCAGGTATATTCTGTCTTGTACTCTAGATTTCAGGAGAGCACATTTGGAAGGTTTCAGAGATGGAATGGGTAAGATCTCATGGCTTGTGATTTCTACAGGGAAAGTCAGCCCAAGAGGAATTGAGAAGCTCTTAGGAATAAAATGTAGAGAATTTGGAATTATTTGGAAAAATTATTAAACTGTTTCTACTCTTTGACCCAGAGATCTCAGAGAAGAGTAAATACTGGAAGGAGGTCAAAGACAAAAATAAATGACTCACTTATATCAAAATATACATAGCAACACTTTTGGTGGTAGCAAAGAACTGGAAACAACTGATTCCCCATCAGCTGGGGAATAGTTGAATAGATTGTGGTATATGAATGCGATGGAATATTGTTATGCTAACAAGAAATGATAAATATGAGGAATTCATAGAAAAATGGAAGGCCTTGTATGAATGGATGTAGAATGAAGAAAGCAAAACCAGGAAAACAGTATACACAATGGCTAAAGTAATGCAAATGAAAGCAATACTCAACAAAGTTGAATGAATGTTGTATAATCATAATGACCAATCTTGTCCCTGCAAAAGAGGTAAGGAAATGTACTTCCTTTCTTTTGTTGGAGGGGAGAGGACCTGTGGATATGGAATTTAGTGTACGCTCTCAAACATGGTTACTGTGTATATTGATTTTACTTAACTGTTTTTCACTGCTATAAGGGAAGGTTCACTATGGGTATGTATTGGGAAAGGGTATATCCAGAAATTACATCAGTGAAAGAAAAAAAAGTAAAAGAAAAAAATCTGAAAATACAAAGGGAAAAAATTCTAATTCAGAGAAAAAGATGGAGTGCTCTAAACGGACAAAATTAGATATTTAAGAAATTCATCAACCAATTTAATTTTTAAAAATCATATACAGAAGACGAAAAAAGGGCAGGTAACAGAGGATAAACACAAACATATGGAATGGTCCTGCAACAATTCAGGACCAAAATAGTCACATTGAAGTTAGAATGAGCTGAGCCTGCAACAAATCAGGATGACAAAAATGGTATGTGTTTTTTTAAAAGCTATATTGTGGAAAAGAATATCACCAAAGAGGGCGTAAGACTACTGTTTGGGTGGATAAGTTCAATGATAATAGATAATGGAAAAAAGACAGACTTTTTCTGAGGCAATACCACGTGTAGATAGGAAATTTAGAAGACTTGGGCTCTAATCTTATATGAGGCACTTATCAGCTGGGTGATCCTAGATAAGACATTTAACTTCTCTGTGCCTCATTTCTGTCATCTGTCAAATCCTAAACCAAGTAAGGAGATAGCAAGAGAACACCATGATGAGTTCATGTGGATAGTAAGACAGCTACCCTTGATAAATTCAAGCTACCAGACCCAAATGAACCACATCCTAGAATGCTGAAAACAAGTGGCAGATGTAATTGTGGAACCACAATTAGCAACGTTTAAGACTATGAACAATAAGAAAAACACCACAGGAATGAAAGAGAAATACTGTCCCCCCCCTTGTTTTTTTACAAAAAGAGAAGCAAACAGAGTCTGCAAACTAAAGATAAATGAATTTGGTTTCACCTCCTGGCAAAATTCTAGAATTTATTATTAAAGGATAATTAATAAACAGATGGGAAAGGAAATAGTGATCACAAAGAACCAGCATGGCTTTACTACAGACAAGACATTTACTCCAGACTAATCTCATTTCCTTTTTTTCTTAATGTTTCCTAGAGTGAAAGATCAGAGGAAAGCTGCAAATATTTTTTACCTAAATTTTAGCAAAGCAGTTGACATTCTCTTGTATTAGTCTTGTGAAGAAGAAAAGTGTGCTATACAATAATACAACTGGTTATATAGCTGGACCAAAAAATAGTCTTTAATGGTTCCATGTTAACTTGGAAAGAGGCCTGTAGCAGGGCACCTCATCCTTGTGCTTTTTAACACTTTTATCAATGATATGAATAAAGCCCAAGACAGTATGTGTAACAAATTTGTAAGTAACAAACAAAAAACACAAGGGGGTAGCTAATACCTTTGATAACAAAGTCAGGTTCCAAAAATATTTCAACAGTCTAGAGCATGGGCTAAGTCCAATTAGATGAAATATAACAGGGATAAATATAAGGTTTTACATTTGGATTCAAAAAGTCAACTTCATAAGTATAAGATGGGAGTAAGTATCATCAGAGAGAAATTTAGCTTTAAAAAATTTCAAGGTTTTGGGGGACTGAAAAATCAATATGACTCAAAAGCATAATAATATGGCAGCCAAAAAAAAGCTAATTTGATATTAGACAACACTGAGGAAGACATTATGCCCAAGACTAAGAAATTGATAGTGCCCTTACAGTCTGCCTTGGTCAGATCACATTGAGAATATGGTGTTCAATTCTAGATGCCACATTTTAGGAAAGACATTAATAAGCTGAAGAGCATCAAGGAAAGGGGAACCATCATGAAGAAAAGTCTTGAGACCAAGCCAAATAAAGACTAGTTGAAAGAATTGGGGATGTTTATCCTGGAGAAGAGCTAATTGTAGGAAAGAAGGAACCTCATAGCTGTCTTCTAGTATTTGAAGGATTATTATGCTGAATATCAATTAGACTTGTTCTCCTTCGCCCTAGAGCTCAGAACTTATAGCAAAAAATGGAAGCTGCAAAGAAGCAAATATAGTAAAGCCTTCCTAACAATCTGAGCTATGCAAAAGTGGAATCAGCTGCCTTGGGAAGTAGTAGTTTTCTCCTCACTTGAGATCTTCATGCAAAGGTAGGATGACCACTTGAGAAATGTGTTATAAAAGGGAACTTTTGTTTAGGTCTGGGTTGGACTAGATGGTATCTGAAGTCTCTTCCAATTTTAATGATTCTGTGATTCTAAGAAATTGAATGATTATAGATAAACATTCCAAATAATTCTGATGAAAAGATGAACTGGCTAAAACAATTTTTTTCTTCCCATTCTTACGGTCCTACTTTTATGCCACATCATAGTACAGAAATGATTCTTAGTTCTTGATTGTAATGGCAATGGAGCACAAACTTTAGCAGATAGCACTAAATTAGGAAGGTTTCTAGTGCAGATCTAATGTCACCTAAGGATCATTCAAGCTCAAGCTGAAGGCTCATCATAAGATATCAGATAATAATTCTGTTTGGTCACAAAGGGGGACTGTGATGTGTATGAATATATTGAGTAGCCACCAGGAAGGATTAATAAGTCCTTGACATATTCACTGAGTATATCCTATTTCTCCTTTTCTTCCTATGTATAAGCTAATGTAATTTTTCATTCTTCTGTGTGCGCCAACGCAATTTTGTTATTAATAACATAATCCAATTGTATATTGATAAAAATAATATTACATAACTTGTGCTTCCTTTGTTGAGTCTAACAAAGAAACCTATCATCTCAACTTAAAAAAAAACATCCTAGCTATTAATAGAAACACTGTGTATAGTAGCAGCTAAGTTATCATATAACTATATCATATATTTCATTATCATTAGACAAAGTAGGATGGACTCAACAGTGCAATTCCTTATAAAAGTATGCCTCTAAATAAACCTAGCTGTGAAACTGAACTGAAGTGGATGTTCCCTTGGATACCAAAAGGAACAAAAGAAGTTTCAGTATGCTGGATGGACATTTTATCCAGGGAACCAACCCACAAAAGATAGGCCAATGCTGTTTTTCTCACCATATCCTTGCTGCTGTCCTGGGTAGCTCTGTTGGTTTGGGTATTGCTGCTGTGAATACGTCTGCTGTTGGGCAGCTCCCTGCTGATATCCGGCCTGCTGCTGGCTATACTGGGAATTTCCTAGAACAGAGAAGACAGAGCTCATTTGAGATGATGTCATTATCTAACTTTAGTTGTTGATCAATAACTGAAATCTTCTGAGATCTTTTAGAGTCTGTTACTTCAATACATTTGACTTCTATACTTTTGTGTTTCAAATATATTTGAAAATTTGTTTCAAAGAAAAATAGCCCATGACGTTTGCTTCAAAGAGAGCCTATTTCCCCAATCCAAACACTTTTTACTGCAGACTGCTCTAGTCTTTCAATGGCTAAAGGAATGGAGACTGAAAACTCAGTTTGGGAGGAGTAGAATGTACAGGGAAAGAAGAGAAGGTGGAATTAATACTTTCTTTTTGACATTTGTAAAGTTAGGTTTTAAGAACTAATAGCCTTTTGGATGCTAGGGAAGGTAGAACAAAACATATTTCCTCCCTCTTGGCTAAGAAGTGGAAGATTGCCAACATAACATACTGTACCTATTTTTTCAGACAAGGCTTGTGTATCAGATGTTTTTGCCTAATGTTTTTCTTTGTCACAAGGGAGGGCTCACCCTGGAAAAGGGTGGGAAATAACTTTGATATAAAGACAAAAGGCATTAATAAAATGCACCTTTTTAAAAAAAAAAGAACTTAAAGGCCTTTAGTAATAAGAGCACAGACCAGTCATTTGTGGACCAGGGATTTAGGAACACTGGTCTAATGGATTTACTCATTTAGGAACATCTTTTTCTGTCAAGAAAGCCAGCCCTCCCAGCAACTTATGTATGCATTTGAGTTACAACTGAGTTGGAGGGTCCAGCACTGAGAAGATGACACAACCTAGGAAAAGGGGTCCAAAAGTCAACATATTCACATTTAATTGTAACTATGGCCATAGTCTCTCTGAAATGGTCACTGGGTATTTAAAGTGAAGCTGACACAGAATTCTAGCCCTTAGGGTGCAATGATTTGCTTAACACATGCTCTTCAGTATGTGAATGAAACATTCCCTTGCTCTGGGAATCCTTCTTGGAGAGTCAGTAGGATGCAGAGGAAAGAGGATTGGCTATGGAGTCAAAGGACCTGGGTTCAAATCTCATCTTAGTCACTTTCTACCTATGTAACCATGGGTAGGTTAACCTCCCTAAATCTGTTTTCCTCCTCTCTAAAGGAAATCCACTGAATTAGGTGGCCTCTGAAATCCCTTCTAGTCCAATATCAATAATCCTATGAATCATATTTTTATGAAACTATTCTTTATCATATTTCATATAATGTGTCAGAATTTAAAAGAATTCTGCAGAATTTATGCAATTCCTTTATATACCCTTATAATTTATGCAATTATGCAAATCATTCAATTATGTAAACAATCTTTATAATTTATACAATTATGAAATTCCAGAATTTATGCAATTCATTAATTTTACGTAGGATCAAGTAGGCTGAATTTTCAAATACCGGCACATACTAGTCATAGTAGAGTTTTAAAAAAGGGATTTTTACTACATTTTGGATGTGGAGACAAAAGGAATTGGAAATGTGACCTGAATTTACCAATTACAAATACTAATAAAAATCCATGTTGTGTTTTTTCTTCTCTTTTTCTTTCTCCTGTCACTAAAGCTTTAATTCTTACTTTGAAAAACTAGCCAGTCCCATTTAGCATGAATTGTAAAAGCATCATTTTGGAAAAAAGTGTCAGAGCCTAGTCTTTGTGCTAGACAGGAAAAATAATTTTTATTATGAAATGACTGCATTACCAAGTAATTACAGAAAAGTTAAAGAGTGATATTAGCAATTACTGTATTTTAAAGTACTTCAACAAAGTCCTTCTAATATGAGTTTAAAGAACTGCCATTTCAGATTCAGTTTGGTGATTTAATTCCATTCAATGATTTTCAAAACATCTTTATAAATAGACTCTATTTGTCTATTTGAATCATTTTCTTTTGAGTAGGGCTTTGTTTAAAAAAAAAAAAACATGCAAAGTACACATTGCTTTTAATTTGCAATTTGTTGAATCCTAAATCTGCATTAATTCCAGTTCTTATGAAGCACACAGTGGGGGCAGATGGAATCTAAGGAATTGTTTACTCATCTCCAGCACTGAAAATGCAAATAAACAGCATGGCCTGAAATGGATAGTTTTTCTAATCAAAAACTGTCCCAGAGGTAAGGAAATGGAGTCATGATTGCAAAAGTGCCAGGACACACCAGCTGGTGTACAAAGAATGCCCCTCTCATCCCCCTATCTCTCATATTTGTTCACAGTTTACAGATAGCATTATTTTATTCATTGCCCTTTGAAGGAAAAAATAAAGTGAAATTTTTTGTTTCAATAAGACTCAGTAATCTTTTTTTAAAATTGGAACTACTTAAAAACTATGGAGAAAATTCAATTTGCAATTACATAGAATAACAAAACAAATGAAAGTTCTTAAATAAAAATTGTATTCTTCATTTGAGACTTGACTCTTTCTAATTACTAAGCATCCTTAGAATTTTTTCAGCAGTCATTAACTTCTGCTAATCTTTTCTGAAAAATATGATTCTGGTTCCAGCAATAGAGTGGCAAATGGAGCAATACTGTTTAATGAAGGAAACAATTCTCAAAATTGCTTTGTTTTAGACCTTTTTTTTTGGGAGTCTGAGGCAAAATTAGTTTTCCTAAACATATTAAGGTGGTTATTTCTGGGTACCTTGCATGCTTTGCTGTTGTACAGTATCATGTTTTTTCTTCATGCACTGATGACAAGCTATATATACTGCCTGAGCAAAGAGAAAATTATTTCATTTAGCTGGAGAAAGCAGATGGCCCTTTGATATGGACAAATTAAAGTGAGAAGAGGTTTCAAATCACAGGCATCCTAGGTACAGTTACCCTGACTGCCTCTTCAATAGTGATCAAGACTATTTCTCACAACTAGCAGAACTGGAGTACCACAAAATATACTTTTGTATTTTTCCATAGCTGTGCCATCAGTGACAAAACCTCTTCAACACCAGTAAAATCCGTGCTTCTAATAGAAAACTCATCAATGACCATTTTGTTGTTGCTAGTATTTTTGTAGGAATATGGCAACACAGTGTGGTGATCCAAGGAAACATAATATTTGTTGCTACTTGTGAAAATACTTATGCCTGATAAATCATGGTGTTTTCTAGAAAATTTTCTGCTCTACAGAACTGGTATAAAAACAACCAGAGTAGTTTTAAAGGCAGAAAATGGTTAGAGAATGAACTAGAAATAGAAAAAACCTTTATCCAAATCAAAATTTGCAAAGTAAGAACATTTGAAAGGTAAATGAAGAGTCACTGTTACAGAAGGAAAACAAGAAGTTTGGTACAGTGGAAATAATCATTGGATTTGGAATTAGAAGAGACCCAGTTCCATACCACAGTTCTTATACTTACTAGCTATTAGATCCTGGGTCAATCTCTTCAATTTCTCCATCTATAAAATAGGGATTTTATGGGATGCCTATTTCCCTAAGTCACTGTGAGGATGGTGCTTTGTAAATTGTTAAATGCTATATCAATGTGAATTATTATGACCTAAAAGATTTAAAAACCTTCCATGATAACCACAGGCATTATTTTGAATGTTCTACTAAAGGAAAAAATAAAGCCCAGCTAGTTACTATCTGACAACATGCTGAGATACACACAGGAATTCAACCAAGTTTCAAATTTGTTCTAAATACACTAACCTTTTAGAATTTCCAGGTATTTTTCAATAATGTGAAAATTGCAAAAAAAAAAAAATTATTCCATGACATCATTGGTCACCTAAGCCCAGTGGATTATTTAACTCTGCAGGAAGAGTACTATGCCTTATTTATGTCTGAATTTCCCCTTATGCTTAGAAGAGCCCCTGTGAGAAAGCAGGTGCTTAATAAATGTCTCTTGAATAAATGAATGAAAGAATGAATACTGCTAAACCTCCTGGAAACTTTTGATTATTTACTTCATTCAGATCAATTCTTGACTGTGGCCCCCCTCTAAATTTGCGTGCTCATACCGTAGTATTTGAAGGCACACTTGTAGAGGAGTATATTTGTCATTTTGACTAGATTGTGAGCTCTCCCTCCTCAATGTTTTGGGGTTGTTTTTTTTTTGGTCAATCTGGTCATGTGATTTCTTTGGTATAGAAAACTCCTAGTGATGAACTTCCTCTATGAATGCAGATGGCAAATCCACTACAACTTAAACTCAGAGAACTGACTGGAGCACTGAGACTAACTACACATAGCCAATATGTGTCAGAGGTGGAATTTGAACCTGGGTCTTCCTAAACTGGAGGCCAGCTTTCCATCTGCTATACAATACTGCCAATTGTGTGACTTTGAGTAAGTCAATTAATTTCCCTTGACCTCAGTATGTCATCTGTAAAGTGGAAATAATACTTAGATACAATAATAACAACAACAATAATTTTATACTTGTGCATCACTTATATTCGTGAAATGTACACTTCTAAAAGAAATATTACTAAAAGGCTGAATTACACATTCTAAAACTGGTTCTTTTTATAATCTAAATGATATCATTTTTCATTCTATTTTTATTATTTGTCTCCAACTTGTAGGTCAATACGATGGGCCAAACTTCTTTTTTTTAAATTATTTGTTCTAAGATTCTTCACCTTCACTTTAAGGTTAATAGTTAAATAACTGAATAGAGTGCCGGCCCTGGAATCAGAAGGACCTGAGTTCGGAGCCGGCCTCCGACACCTAATCCGCACAAACAAAAAACCTAGCCGTGTAACCTTGGGCAAGTTACTTAACCCCAATTGCTCTAAAGGGGCGGCTAGGTGGCGCAGTGAGTAAGAGTGCCGGCCTCGGAGTTTGGATGACCCGAGATCAGATCTGGCCTCAGAAAATGAGCACCCACGCATAAATCAAATGACTAGCTGTGTAACCTTGAGCAAGTTACTTAACCCCAATTGCTTACAAAAAAAAAAAATAGTTAAATAACTGATGCTATTTTCACTAGACATAAAATAAGTGTGATGGCTTAATGAATAATCTATACGTCAGGATTTCAGAAAGTGTTCAGATCAATATAAAACTATGTAACAACTTTCTAGTGGGCAGATATTTCCCTAAACTGCAACATTATAATTTACCAAATTATGTAAAGTATTCTTCATTCTTTACTAACTTCTACAGGATATAGAGCAGTAGTTCTCAAAAGCTGTGTGCACATACTAACATGCTATGAATTTCACTAAGTATGCCATGAAATTTTGGACCTTATGTTACTGCAGATGAAATACAATTTATAAATAATTTTATTTAATATAACTTTATTCCCCAGCACAAATAATTCAAACATCCCTTTTCTTTTTGCTTAGCACTGTGCCTGTCAATTAGTGAGTACTTACTATATGCATATTGATTGATTACTGAATAGAGCTATTATACATTTAAACGTTTGTCAGCCAAAAAAAATCAATTAATTTTCTTACCTCCTTCATAGTAATGCTGTGTAGAATCCTCAAATGACCTGTCATAGCTCTGTTCAGTGTAAGATGACTGCTGATATGCATAATCACCATGCCCTGCAATCAAAGGAGCAAAGAGACAAATTCAAAGCTGTGAAACACCTTTATGATGTGTGTGGTCTTAGGGAATGTGGAAAGAGGTATGCCCTGCGTCATGTTCTAGCAAATACCATGTAGAAAGGCCAGCGACCCACAGGATCTGTCATAGGACTTGTAACCTCAAAGTTCTCCTCAGAGAACTTCTAATGAACCCCATCATTTTATAGAGGGGAAAACTGAGGCTGAGAGAGGTTAAGCAAAGTTTCCTTCCTTTCTGCCTTCTTTCTTTCCTTCTTTCCTTTTGTTCTTTCTTTCTCTACTTCTTTAGTCCCTTCCTTTTCTCTTCCCTTTTTTTCTTAATATTAGGCAAGATATAGCTATATTTTCTAGTTTGGATATAGATGATCTGACCTACGGTATATCTGAATCTGCCCATTGGTCTATTTATCATACCCTGAATATATCTTGTACTTTCCTTACTTTAAGTCTTTATTCATACCATTCCAGCCCCTTGAAATATTATCTTAATGCCTTCAATTCTCCATTCCTGGAATGGAAACTGGACTCACCCTTAAGGCCCAGATCAACTGTTCCCCCTTAAAACAGCATCTACAGGGACAGCTAGGTGGTGCAGTGAATAGAGCGTCGGCCCTGGAGTCAGGAGAACCTCAGGTTCAAATCCGTCCTCAGACGCTTTAACACAGAAACTAGCCATGTGACCTTGGGCAAGTCACTTAACCCCAATTGCCCTACCTTCCCCCTCCAAAAAGCAAAACAAACAAACAAAAACCCCAGCATCTACAAGTCTCCCTATCCTCTACCTAATGTTCATCTTTTGAACCCATATAGAACTTTGTTTTGTGCTACCAATCTAATAGAACTTTGTATATATTTATATGTATATGTGTCTTATCTTCCTGGTTAAGTTATAAACTGGAATGTAAGGATTATATTTAAATCTCATATATTATTATTACTACATATCTTTGCATCTCTTTCTTACACAGAGTAGACATAAAATAAATGCTTATTGAATGCAAAGATGGTCCTTGTTATAAGGAGGTTCTGGAATGTTTTCCCTCTTCAATTCTGCCTCATAGAATCCTTCAAGCATAAATTTCTACAATAAGGCTTTCCTGAAACCCTCAAATGATAATATCATCTCTTCCTAAACTAATTTGCACTTATTTTATAATTTATAATTTACTCTTTATATACTCATTTATGTTCGGGTTACTGCCCCCATCGAATGTGAGCTCCTTGAGAGTATGGATTGTTATGGTTTTGACTTTGCATTCCTAGGGTCTACCACAGTATCTAGCACTTAGTAGGTTTTCAACAAATTCTGTTTATTTATTGAGTATGCCACTAATAAAACAGGTTTTACTCAATAATAATTCTCTATATCCCTCTTCTGTCTGGGACTTCACAGTTTAAGAGGGCCAGGATGAGGAGAACATGAAAGTTAAGAGAAGCAGAGCAGAATGGTTAGGAGTAGAAAGAAGGCTCCAAGAATAGAAGACAATGGATTATTTGGCCTAAAGTAGAAAAGACTAAGAGGTGATTTAATAGGAAGGTTAAAAACTTAGAAAAAAAATTAGTGGGCTCTTTTTAAATGCTGGCATAAGTTACCGAGTAAAGTTTTGGAATCTTCTGCCTTGGAACTCTTTAACAACGAGACTTATACACATCTTTTAAGAATATGTATCCAAGCTTGGAGATGGGATGGGTGAGACAACTGACATCTTATACCTTCCAACCCTACATTTCAAAGATTCTATACATTGCCTTGGATGAAAAAGAAAATTAAAAGCCCTCAGATGAAACCAAGGGTGAGGGTATAGGACCAATGGGTTCCAAATAAATTCTCTTCACTTTGGTAGCTCACATTTCAAATTACAACAGAAAAAACCAAGCTGATAGATTTGTCCTAATCTACACTATCAGATGCAAAACCAAATGTCTAGCTCTTGATCAAAGGAGACCCACATTTGATTTTCTGGATGGGCAGTCATGTGGGTCAGATATAAGATGTCATGGCAGAATCCTGCATGAGAAAAAACAAACAAACAAAAATCCCAACAACAACACAGGAGCATCTGCCTTAAATGAACCAAAATGGCCTGAATCCTATAAGTCTCTCTAATTTTATAGATGTGTTGTAAATCATTCATATATTGTTTAAATTGCAACAAGTTTTTAGTCCTTTTTCCTTGCTCCCCACCCCATGCCACAAGAAAGTTACCATCTGGATAATATTGTTGGTTCATTGGCTCAGAAGCGCCTTGACCGTGGCTGTATTGCTCACTATAATATTCTTCTTGCCCCATGTACTGCTGAGAAGAACCTGCAAAAGTCAGAGAAAAGAGAATATGTTAAATTACCTCCAAACCCAAGAAAATGCCACCTAATCTTCTATTTCCAAATACCACATATAGATACACATAATCTAGAAAACCTGGATTTCAAGAACACTCTGCTCTACATAAAAGAAAACATTGTGGGGTGGCTAGGTGGCGAAGTGAGTAGAGCGTTGGCCCTGGAGTCAGAAGGACCTGAGTTCAGATCCGGCCTCAGATACTTAACGCACACATAAACAAAACCTAGCCGTGTGACCTTGGGCAAGTTACTTAACCCCAATTGCCCTCCAAAAAGCAAAATAAAATAAAATAAAATAAAATAAAATAGGGGTGGCTAGGTGGCGCAGTAAGAGCGCCGGCCTCGGAGTTGGGATGACCCGGGATCGAAACTGGCCTCAGAAAATGAGCACCCACACATAAATCATGACTAGCCGTGTAACCTTGAGCAAGTTACTTAACCCCAATTACTTAAAAAAAAAAAGAAAACATTGCTTTAATTAAAATATATACCAACAGTAAGATAAGGTTGATTTTTTTAGACACCACAATAATATAACAAAACATGAAGGTGAAATCTAAAATAAAGGCAACAATATTCTCCAACTTGCCCCCGTGAAGGACCATGTAAGTCTTAATTTATACTTGTCTCAACAGAACACTTTATCTAGGAACACCCAATAACTCACCCAAATATTTAGCCATGCAGTTCTCAAAAACTCTCATTACTTCAACAAAGAACTTGAAAAACCAGCATTTTCTGCATTTCTCCTCTTGGCATTTTGTACTTTCAATTTATTTTCCAGGCTTTTCAGTTATCTCACTAGACCGAAGTACAGATGGACTCCACTCTAACTGCTAGTTACACAGAATTGTGAAATGGATCATGAGCGTCATTATTTTGCTAAAATTAGATATGGAGAAATACAGAAATAAAGCATTGATAAATCATTAGAATACTCGGCCCTCCTGACTTTCTCTATGTTCTTTCTTATACAATCTGTATTCCTTTTGCAGGACGGGGTGGACAAGGTATGGTCAAGATGAAAAAACAAACTTCTGTTTTGTTCGTGGCAGCATCTCCAGATTTTACCTTGCTGTGAGGGCCGGTATGGACCCATCGGTCGCTGACCCATCATGCTGCTTCCTTGGTTGCTTTGACTCATCATTGCAATAGAGGACTGTCCTTGGTAATGCTGGCTTCCACCTTGTGCAGAATTGTAATGGGATGTTGCCGCTTGCTGGTGCATCATAGAGACTACACAACACACACAGAACACTTTCCTAAATGAGCTGTCACCATTATCTCCCTCCCAATATCACACACATTCCTTAAAACCAAGACTATCTGTTAGTTACAATGACTTCTTTCACTCTCTTCCTACTATTCCACACAAAAGACTATGAAATTTATTAATTTCCCCCCTCAATATCCAGATTAAATTTCCTGCATACTAACCTGAACCAATATCCTACTACATGGTCAGATCACCCTTCTTTTTCAGTCAGCTATATTAAAACGTACCTACATTCAGAAAATAACAGAAAGCATGGTTGTAGCAGGATTACCAAAGGGGGTCTTATACTGCATATAGAAATGTCACTATTCTAGTCCCCATTGTCCAGGCACTGAAGCCTTTAAGATTCATCTTTCAAATAAACCCATTCTTCTTCTTCCTTGCCCTACTTTATATGGAGGCCTGGCTCTCATAAAAATTAAAGTTGAGATGTTTTGACTGCTCCTGTAACTTTTCTGAAGAATTCTTAAGTGGATGGTATGTTATTTTATAAACATTTATCACAACGGAATTTCTGTTCTGCACACAAAAAGAATGTTCACTGTCTCATGCTACATCCACACTAGGACACCAAGGAACTGCATGTAGCCCAAAGTAAAGCAAGGGAAAGAAAATGAGTTACCTGGATTAGACTGCATGTTGATATTGGTTCTAGATACATAATTCCCTATGGATCCTTGGCCCTGCATTGGCACATTTTGAGAAGCAGGTACAGTGTGGCTATACCCTGGCCCTGTGCCATGGCTGCTGACTGTCATACTCATAGAAGTTGTCGGCATTGTGTTTTGCCCCGATTGCTGCATGGACACATGGTTAGGACCTATTTCAAAGAGGAAAAAGCAAGAATGAAAGTAATACAAATAATAACAATCCAAACTTATACAGTGATTTGTAGTTTATGTAGTGCTTTTTATAAACGTTATCTAATTATAGCTTTGGGTGCTAGAACATGTATGCCAAAAGTAAAAAAAAAAAAAAAGCAACAAACTAACCTAATCACAACATAAAACATATATGACAAAGTACATACATTATTTCATTTAAGCTTTGTAAAAACCTTCTGAGATGGGTTAAATATTACTTTCCCCATTTTAGAGATTAGGAAATTGAGGATCAGTGAAATAAATACAGCTATCCAAGGTCATGGAGAATGTGGCGAAGCCAAAGCTTGCTCTATTTAGTGCTATTTTACTCTATACTCAGAAGAATCCTAAAAAGGCAATAAACTAAATGTTTCAGAGAGGCCTGATGTGCATTCCATTCACAGGAATTAGTGCTAAATAAATAATCTCTAACTTACTCTGAGATTTACTCATATATCAATTTCTCAGACCCAAAGCAAGGATATTTCCCAAAGTGACTCTTGGATTTCTAGTCACTCTTGTGAAATCATTTGTAAAGTAGTTGGGCATTCATATAGGCCATTGTCTATTTTCTTTTCCAGGATGCTTTGGATTAAATTATTCTCCATCTCTCGGTTCCTTTCCAACCCTCATGACTACCACCCACCCCTTTGTCTTATCTACTTCTCACTCTCTATATTCTTTCACTTATTTCACTCACATGCTTTCTGAGGAAGGTTTCACATTTTTCTAATTACAAATCTGCAGAGACAATTTTTAAAAGACCCATGCATTGGCTGTGTTCTGTACTTCACTGGTCTGGTATGAACCAATGTCACAGGGTTCATCTGCTAGAGGAGAGAATTTCCTATTATCTATTATCATCCTATTTCCATCCAATTTCCTATTATTCTATTATCATCATCCCTCTCTCCTAAACACAGAAGCCAAATTCAGACAAACTCTACCATACAGATGAGCATATGATAAAGGGGGAAAGAGCTAAGATAAATAAGGAAGTTTCTGAAGATATAAAAAAGATAAGGCACTGAGCCCAAATTAAAGTGAATAACTACTCTTCTTCCCCTTCATCTTTTTATTAAAATTTTCCTAATGGGATTTTCCCCTAACCAAGTACTTAAATACCTGCAGTGAAGGGAGGTCACTTCCCTTCATGTGGGAAACACTGCCAGGAGAAGTTGTGCCTAGGCATTAGAGCTTAATGTAAAAACTCCAGGTTATTTTTTTTTAATCTAACATAGATAAGTTTTTAGAATCAAGCTTCCTAATTCACTGATTTTCTTTTTTTATGAAATTAGCAGCTTAATGTAGCTTTAGGAAAATAATTAAATGCTTAGTTTAAACAATGTGAAATTAATTTTCTAAAACCAATCCAGAGATTTTCTAGAACAATTATAGGAAGGAGAGGAAGAGGAAGAGGAGGGGCTGGGGGAGGAGGAAGAGGAGAAAGAGTAGGAGGGGGAGGAAGAAAAGGGGGAAGACAACAACAAAGGATCTGGAGTCTAAAGAACTAGGTGCCAATCCTGATTTCCTATCTGTGACCTTAGTCAAGTCACCTCACAGAGCCTAAATTTCCTCATTTGTAAAAGGGAAGGAGATGTTCAAAAAGATAATTTATAAAGTCCTTCCAGTTTTAAAGCCGACTATGACTCTATGTTGCCCTCAGGTTTCAGAGAGGAAGAGCATTACCACAGAAAGATCTGAATTAATGAGAAAATGTTTACACTGCTTGCAAGGAAATGAACTGTACTTTCTTCAACTGTTACCAAATGCTTCTCTGTATCATAGATAAGAATATTTTGTTCTTTACAAAAAGAATATACATCCTATATTTTGGAAAGGAATATATTTATGCCTTTTGAAACGTGGAGAATTCAAGATGAATTAAGTTATTTAATCTGAAATAACAGCTTTCCACCCACTCTTTGCATATTAAATCCCAGATAAATGTGTGCCTATGAAAAGTTAACTGTTTATATGTCCCCACATAAATATCTCTAATCTCTAAACTGTATTTAGTCTTTTAGAAGGCAGTTTCTAAACTGACTGTAGCCATTTTGTGACTATTTCAGCAAGTGACTGATAAATCCCCATAAGCCTGAAAGGTGAGTTACATTGTCTAAAAAACCTCCATCTTCCAAGTATATTTTGCATTAATGATTTTGTTGCCAAGCAACTATTAAAAAAAAAAGCACAAAAGACTTTCTGAATGCTTACCATTGCTAATCTGACTCTGCATAAGCGAGGATGGTGGGAGGCCTGTCCCAATGGCATCACTCAGATTGCTCTGGGAATGGATAGATTGGTTGGATCCACTCTGAGGCATTCCTCCTGGCCCAAGATTCATGTTTTGTGTTGGTGGCTACAAACAATCAAGTGGAGTTTAAATTTATTATTTAGGAAGACACTATTTTTAAAAATATGTTATGGTGCCAGAAATAAGGCTTATAACTACATTCATTTTAATTTTTTAACCTCATGAACTTCTACCACAAAGATAAATGTGTATGTATATAAAATCTGTTTAGTCTAGAATTCCAATCTGCCAGAGATTATATAAAAGTAATATATTTAACATAAATATGTAGAAACTTTATCATACATAGAAAATTTTAAACCATATATCAACTTTATGAACATTTAATACATTAACATCTACAAAAAGATGCTACATTCGAGCATCACAGGTTTTCATATACATAATATGTTCGATGCACATGTGACCATATTTCAGTACTTTAAAAGATCTAGGACTTAATCCATGCTGTTACTCCTTCTTTTACCAACAAAGACCTCAGGCCATCAGAAGGCATTTTTCGTGAGTTGGTGTACCCT
Source organism: Gymnobelideus leadbeateri (assembly GCA_011680675.1). Taxonomy (NCBI): domain Eukaryota; kingdom Metazoa; phylum Chordata; class Mammalia; order Diprotodontia; family Petauridae; genus Gymnobelideus; species Gymnobelideus leadbeateri. Next base: position 361,379 of record WOXC01003811.1, read on the forward strand.
CCTCCTCCCTCCATTCATAACCTGGTGGCCAACCTTGTGGTGATGAGGCATACAGATACTTAAGAACAAATTAGTATCATCAAAAACAAAAAACAACAACATCAACAACAAGAACAGCAGCAGTGGGATAGTGACTTGTCACAGGATTGTTTCTTGCTGAGCTCCAAAAGAAAAAAAAGATGAGAAGAGATTTTATCATCATCATTATCATTAATAACGTATCACACAATTAGAAATATTACGACAGCTCAGTGGTCAGTGGATAGAGCACTGGGCTTGGAATGAGAAAGACCCATCTTCATGAGTTCAACTGAGGCCTCAGGCACTTATTATCTGTGTGACCCTGGGCAAGTCACTTAACACTATTTGCCTCAGTTTACTCATTTGTAAAATGAGCTGGAGAAGGAAACAGAAAATCATTACAGCATTTTTGCCAAGAAAACCCTAAATGGGGTCATGAAGAGTTGGACAAAACTGAAATGACGCAACAACAGCAACTATGCTATAGAAAATATAATAAACTTTGCATGCTATTAAGCTATTATATACTGTTACACTATTGACTGTTAAACATATATTAGGTGTTGTGTTACAATAATCCGTAATTAGCATATAATTATATTCATCATAATCCTCCAGTGAACTCCTAGTCTCATGCCTCATTGTAGGATACAGACCATCTCAGGTTCTAGTTATTCCAGGAAAGCAGTATAAGTTTGTAGCATGTATTCCTCAGTGAGAAAGTCTTTGACTTTGATTATATGCAGTAATAAGCAACTGTGTATCTACTGTCCAAGGGACAGCCTTGCTAAACTTGGATGATGCTTATCACTGGGTTGATTGAGGGGTTAGAAATTTGTTGGTCACTGCAACTCTCAAAAAACACCTTCGAAGTTAATAGAGGGGCTATGAACTGTATCAGGAAGAGAGTTGTTGTTTTTGTTGTTGCTGTGTTTGTCCTTCCTTCTCAAAGGGGACCATGGCATTAGGGAAATGATGACGTGACTTGCAGTTGACTTTGATTTGAGGGAGGGAGGGCTGTGCAAGGTCACCAGCCTCACTTTCTTCTCCAGAGCCATTTGGGTCCAGTAGCCAGATATTCATCACTAATGAAATCACAAATCCTTTAAGTCTACCACGATCATAATGACATTTCATCATCATCATCATTAATAAGTTCTTTGTGGGCAAATGCCACATCTTATTTACCTTTCTTCCTTAGCACCTACCATTGTGCTTGTACATATTGTTGTTTCAGTCATTTTCAAGTCGTGTCAGACTCTTCATTGGGGTTTTCTTGGCAAAGACACTGGAGTGGTTTGCTATTACCTTCTCCAGCTCATTTTACAAATGAGGAAACTGAGGCAAACAGGGTTAAGTTGCTTACCCAGGGTCACACCGCTAGTCAGTGTTTGAGGTGAGATCTGAATCTTCCTGTTATTATGCCCAGCACTCTAATCATTGGGTCACTTAGCTGCCCATGCTTGTACATAGCAGAGCTTTAATAAATGTTCTAGAATTAATGAATAAGCCAATTAAAAATAGTTCAACATCTTTGTGTACATATTATTTTAAATACTGAAGAAGAGTAACTGGATTTCAGTTTCTGCAGCTGAGAATGATGTGGAAAAACTGGCACTTTTTATAAAATGGGGACTGATCCTCTATATTAGTTACTTGCATCAATCAATGAGAAAATAAAACTTTTATAAGCCCAAGTTGTCTTAGGCAGTAATAGAAATGTTCTTACAAAGAAGATTTGAATAAGACCTCTCAAATCCTTTGCACTCACCATCTAGGTTTGCAGCATTTCTCTCATTCCTTTTCTCATTCCTTAACTGCCTCATATCTACCACTAATCATACAGAGAGGTTTAAACCAAAAATGAAATTTAAAAAATGTCACTGTAAATAAGGGCTCAAAGGACTTCAGAATTAGACTTCACCAAGGTGGGTTTAAAAATAAAAGTAACATTAGTCATTTTGCTTTGCACAATATAACTGGGAGTCCTATAACTAACTTCCTGACTTTGCAGATGGCGGAATTCTTGAGAACATGATGAACCAGGCTTGTTTTCCCAACAGAGGGGAAGAATGATGCCCCATTTCAAAGCCCTTTAAAGTTTACGACATTCTTTCTTTACAACAGCCCAATGAAGTATATAGTACAGGAATTATTATCTCTATTCTACAGTTCAGGAAACTGAGGCTCAGAGAGGTTACCTGACTCGCCCATGGTAATTTAGTTCATATCACAATTTAAATACACGTTTTCTAACTTCAAAGTCCAGCAAGCTTTCATTTTGACTATATTGCCTCTCCATTCTCTCAAAGGAAGCTAGTACAATGGAATCATATTATTCAACACAGAGTGGAAGATATAATAAGGAGACATCTTATGGGAGCAAATTTTGAATTATCAAGGGATAAATGTGCTTACATAAATTGCTGTCCCAGAGTATAGGAGTCTCTGAAAGCAGAGTCTAAGTCATACTTTTATATGTCCCCAGCCCTTTGGGCCACCATGATCACCTCCATGTCAAGATGAATCAGTATAAGACCTTTGAGGATGAGGAGATAAGGACAAGAATTGCAAAGGATGCAAAGGTATTGAGGAGTTGTGATCTGTAGGTATGAAGGAGTTGTGATCTGCACTGGAGGGAGTGCCCATACTCATGAGACCAGGGATCCTGTGAAATACTGGAAAGAATCAAAGACCTTCCTCCACTAGGCATCTTAGATTCTACTGGATAGAAGTACTTACAGCAGGAAGCAAAGACTGCATGTTCTGGTTAGAGTCTGCTATTGTTGCCAAGTAAACCAAATTTCTGTGTAGTATTTGTTGGTATCTATGGGATAAAGGAATAAAATTATTCAGGGTCTGGAGACCAATATTGAATGTTCTCATATAAATTAGTGTGGACTTGATATAATTGATAACTTATTGATATTACATAAATATCAATTAAACAACAAGTATTTATTAGCAAATAAAGTAAAAAGTAAGCTAGCTCTTTCATTAAAGTCCCTTGGTTCTAGTAACCAGTAAGGCAGAATCTAAATGCCACCCCACTCAGGAAAGCATCAGACCCACCATAACTTAGTTTGCACATTTTAGTTAAACATCTGAGATGACGACATTCAATAGAAAGAATACCCCATAATGACGTGACAAGCTCCCTCGTGCCAAAAGTGGAAAACAATAAATATGATGTTATAAGGACTCAGAAAGAAATTCCAGTTCATGTCATAATAAAAAATGCCAACTTTTCTTTAGAAAGTAACCAGGTAAAGAATTTTCTTTTAATGAGGAATGTGTTGCTTTGGGAGACCACAAATGTAATGGCAGCAATTTAGCTGAAAGAAAAGTATGAATGGGCAGAGTAACTCAATCCTATCTATCAAGAGCTATTAACTTTTCTTAACCTTATGTTTTTGGTGAACTTCAGAATGGCCCAAAACAAACTCTGGGAAGATAGTTGTAATCATGTTCAAAAAGTTATTAGCATGTGCAGTTCTGAATATCCAAGGAGCAGACAATAATAAAAGCCCAGAACTTGACCTATGGCAGCCACAGATGGCTAGCTTGGGAGTGACCTAATCCCTGAAATTCTGTCCAGACTTTAAATAAAAATTACTAAGGTCACAATGAATCCTTGGTACCTATACTATCCCATCCATGGCTGACAAGTTACTAGCTTCATGACCTTGGGCAAGTCACTTAAATCTCTCTGAGACTCAGTTTCCTGATGTGTAAAATAGAGAGAATAATACCTCCAGTCCTTCCCTTACAGAAGTGTGGTGAGGATTAAAGAGATAATGTGTGTAATATGTTGTACAAATATCTATTGTGAGCGTTATTATCAGCACTATTCATTCTCTACTCCTAAAGGAAATTCTATTCAAAAATAATAAAGAGCGCCTTATCTTCATCCTTATCAGGGTTTTTTGGTTATTTTTGTTATTTTCTGTGAATATGTCAAGAAGTTGTCCTTTAAGTTGACTCCTCACAATTATTATAACACTTAATTGTAATGATTAAATAACAATAATCATTGTCATTTAATATCTCACTTTGTGGCTTAGAAAGTACCTTTGTCACAGTAATATTATGAAGTTAATTGTATAGAGATTGTCTCCATTCTATAAATATGGAAATTGAAGCTCAAAGAGGCTAAGTAATTTGCCCAGTGTCACAGAGCTAGAACTCAAGTCTTTTCCTTCCAAATTCAGTACTTGTTCCAAAACACCATAGAATTCCTAATCTTAGCAGTCCGCTTCTATACTGAAAACACAATCAGCAACCAAAATGGGAACTTCCTGGGACCTAAGAATAATAACTTTTGGCACAAAAAAAAAAGATTCTACAAAAACTAAGTGACAAGTTTGACACAACAACCAAATGCTCTGAAACAAGCTGAAAGGAAAATCTACTATTTGTTATTGGCCATAATAGACATTCACACAGTGGGGTGTGTACAGAACACTCACTTGTATATTAACTTAAGTCTAGCAAAATATTTTTTATAGAAACTATTTGTAGTACTATAGGCTCAAGAGCTGGGCAGGTCTTTAGAGATCATCTAGTCTAATCTCTTTATTTTAGAAATGAGGTCTATAAGGGCTATAAGGGTAAAGGTCACACAATTAATAGTGAAAAGCAGAGCTAGGATTTGAGCCTCTTATTGATTTGAGTCTCTTATTCCAAGTCTAGTGCTCATTCTACTAGGCCATACTACTCAAAATTTAACATTTTTTTTTCTTTTTGGAGGGCAATTGGGGTTAAGTGACTTGCCCAAGGTCACACGGCTAGTTTTTGTGTTAAGTGTCTGAGGCCAGATTTGAACTCAGGTGCTCCTGAATCCAGGGCCGTTATAATTTTTTTTACCTGAATAGCCAATTAATCTATTCCATGGTTATTTTTAATTTGTATTGAATGGTACCACTTCTAGGAGAAAAAAAGGAAGTGTATGTCCTGTTTAGAATCTGTTAATAGCCAAATTATATAGAGCCTTGTTAACTGGCAAATACACTCTGCCACATACATGTTCCTTTTACCACTAAAAAAAAAAGCATCATCATGAGGCAAGAATAACAGTCCTTTGGCACTATTACTTACTGAGTACATTCTGCAGTCTTGCCCTTACTCTGGTAGTCCATAATACACTGAATTAGGTGATGGTTTTCATCTAGCATCTAAATAAAAAAAATAAACAAAGTTAAAACATTCACAAAAACATCTTTGAATGGTTCTAATCCTAGAATATCCAGATTTTTGTTTTAGGATTTCTTAACATTTGTGCAAGTTCATTCATTCATTCATTTCATAAATATTTACTGAGTGACTGTTATATTCATGGCATGTTATGTGCATGGTACCACATTAGGCAGAAAAGGGAAGACGGCAATAATAGAAGACATAGTCTCTGCCCTTAAGTAGTTTTCAATCTACTTGTGAAAAAAAGACAGATCATTCAGAGAACAATTTAATATTAAATATTAAAAATCTTTAACACCGTCAGGTATCACTGATATACCATCATGGTGTTGTGAGTAAGGACAGTTGCTAGGACATAGTTTTTGAGAAAGATTTTGAAGTACTGAATTTACATTAGTCAAGAGAAGGAAGGAGGAATGGCATTTCTGGTACCATGAAAGTAGGTCTAATGTATTGAGACAATGTACAGTGCCAGAGAGATCAGAATGGACATACAGGAAGACATTTTTCTCAAGTAGAATTTGTTACAATATGAAGAAAGCACTCAAATTATAATTTTTTCTTATCATTTGCAGTACCAGAAACTCCAAATAGAAATGAAAAATTAAGACATGTTCTATTAATCTACATGACTATAATATGGGCTGAAGAACAAGTGCTATAGAGAGGTCAACTTGTGTCATAAGGGAAGACTTATGGGGTTTATAATATTATTTGATAAAATCTTTATAGAAGTCACAGAGAGTGTATTTATATGTTAATTAGTAACAATATTAATGTTTCTTTTTTGTGCCTTGTATATAGTAGGTGTTCAATAATTGTTGAATTGAGAGCAAATACATCATTTTTTATTCAGAGAATTTCATACTGGGGAGAAAGTGACAGCTTTCTTCACCTCAAATCTTAAAGTACCCTAAAACAAAATATGCCCAATCTGACAGCTGAAATATCATTACTACGAAGAAGCCCCGCTAAGCAGACAGTAGTTATACATTGCATAACATCAAAATGAGTGAAAATGAAGAAACATCTCACAATTTATAACAAAAAATTTTTAAATTTTGTTTTTCAAATTAAAAACATTTTCTCCTTCCCTTCAAATTAAAGAGATTAATATATATATAAACAAATTTATATTCTAAGCAAAACAAATTCCCAAATTGGTCATATCCACAAATATATGGTTTATTCTGTATTCTGAGCCCATCACATCTCTGTCAGAAAGCAAGTAGCACATTTCATCATTAATCCTCTGGAATCAGCATTGTTCATTGTATTGATCAGAAGTCCTAAAATTTTTTCAAAGTTGTTTGTCTTTACAAGTTATTTATTTTAAGTTAATTGCTATCTTTAGATTTTACATTTTCTGCATTTAACAGTATTTAACCATTCCCCAATTAGTTGGCAGCTATTCTGTTTCTAATTACAAGAATACATTTTTAATTGCCAATTTTCTTTTTTTTTTTTTTTTTAAGCAATTGGGGTTAAGTAACTTGCTCAAGGTTACACGGCTAGTCATTATTTATGTGTAGGTGCTCATTTTCTGAGGGCAGTTTCAATCTCGGGTCATCCCAACTCTGAGGCCAGTGCTCTTACTCACTGCGCCACCTAGCCACCCCATAATTGCCAATTTTCAATAGTTCATCAATAGCTGCATATTCGCTTTCTTTCTTAGAGAACTCCTACTTCTTGTTTCTGTGAAAGAAGTACTATTTATTTGATTTCACTTAGGTGATAATTCCTAAATTAATTTAATTTAGGTGTTGTTTAAATTTTAGACAATTGAAAAATTATAAGACACTCTAACTTCACTTAAAGTTCCACTAAAAACTGTGAATACTTTTTGAACTTTCCACTCCTTTCTCACCTACTTGTAATCTGGTTTCTGACCTAATCACTCAAGTGAAACTGCTCTCCCGAAATATTAATAATCACTTAACTGCAAAATCCAATAACCTTTTCTCCATTCTCATCCTTCTTGACTTCTCTATTGTGTCTGAAATTACTAACCACTCCATACTACAAAACATTTTCTCCTCTCTGAGTTTTCATGGTACTGTTTTCTCCTACTTCTTCTGCCTCTGTACCCATTCCTTCTTAGTCTTTGCTAGATGATCGATCCTTCAGGTCCCACTCTCACTTTGGCAGTATCTAGGCATTATGTTTGGCACTAGGAATATCAAGGCAAAAAGGAAATCATCCTTGCCCTTCTTTTCTCTTTCTACATTTTCTCTCATCATGATTATCACTCATTCCCACTGGTTCAACTATCATCTCTATGCAAATGATCATACATTTATAGCTAGAAGGGACCTAAGAAGCCATCTTAATCTAACTCCCTTATTTTAAAGATAAGGAAACTGAAGCTCTGAGAGCTATTTATGCAAGATCCCAGAAATAGTAAATATCAGAGATGAACCCAAGTCCTCTGACTCCAGTTAGAACCCATTCCACTGTACCATGGAGACTCCCAAACCTCTATATTCAGCCCTTGTCTCTTTCTTAAACTGCAGTCCTGCATCATAAATTGCCCCTTTCCTGCCTGTATGTCCCACAAGGCATCTCAAAATCAACATGTCCAAAACGGAACTATTTATTTTTTTCACCAAAGCCCTTCTTCCTAACTTGACGATTTCTATTTAAGGTGCTACCATATTTCTAGTCACCCAAGTTCACCATTTCACAACCTTCTTCATTTCTCATATCCAATCAGTTGCTAAGTCTTGTCCCCTCTACCTTAATAATATCCATTTCACTCATCTCCTCTTTACATTCACACAGGCTCCACACCTTAGCTCAAGACAACATTACTGTTTGCCTAAACTATTCCAACCTCCTAACTAACTTATCTAAGTTGTCTAAGTGATTGTCTTAAAACACACATCCATTTATGTCACTCTCCCTACTCCATGAGCTCCTCTGTTTGGCTTTAAAGGTCCTTTACAAACTGGTCCCAGACTTCTTTTGCAGAGGACTATGCAGAACTTTCCTTCCCAAACTATGTTCTAAGCCAACCTGGTCTCCTTGCTGTTTCCCATATCTTCTATGCCCATTGCCCCAGCTATGCCCCATTCTTAGGATACATTTCCTCCTCCTCTCATAAAATCCTTCTGGCAGGAAGACTATCCTGATATCCAGCTGCTATTTTGTGTCTTCTTTGTATATGTTTTGCCTATTTCAGTATCCACAGGGAACAACCTAAAGGAAGACACTAACTTGTGAAAGTACATCATAGGCTTTAGGACAGAGTAGACCAATAGGGCTGGGCCGTAGAATGCATGAAAGAAGGATATGAGCTTTTTGTTTTCAGAGCTGCAATTTTACTTTTTAGATATTAACAGCTCCTCATATGGAAACTCCCTCCATTAATGCAGACGGGCAATTTGTCTATAACGTGTAGTGTTAGAGATTTGCCTGGTGACTACCACAGTTACACAGTTAGTAACATCAGAAGAAGGACTTTAGCCCTATTTTTCTTCTAAGAACTGAACCATTACCCACTACACCATGCTGTTTCTCAATATGAGATATGGCTATCTTACCTTTTATCACAATATAAGACAAAGGAAGAGCACCTCAAGTTTATGCCAAAGGAAGGAAACCAGGGACATTTTCTGAGTGTAATATTGACATGACCATTCATATCTCTAAATAAATTGGATTATACCGGCAGCAATATAAAAAATGGGGTAGAGTAAAGAGTTTTAATCAGATTTTAAGCCAGTGTTTAAATTTCTAAATTTATGCCAAAGTAGTTCCAAACAGATATTTTATAAATATGAAAGCTCCCTTTCAATGTGAGCACTTCTTTTCTTAACTTTCCTGTAATTGCAAACATCCCAGCGTAAATGTTCCAAGAGGTGGCCCTGCTTCAGGGTTGAGCTGAGCCACTAGAGGGAGCTACTGTATTTACTCTTAAGAGTGGCCTGTTGGAAGCTCCACAAGGATATCAATTCCCCACCACAATGAAGAACAAAACAAAACTGCCACAGGAACTCACATTTTCAGGGGCTTTCCCAAGATCAAGCGAAAGTAAGGAAAAAGAAAAACTACCTCTGAAACCATTTCTTCATTTCACTCTGGCATTCCAGTAAGATGTGTAAGTCCAATAAGGACCAATAGAGGATAGATATATATATATATATATATATATATATATATATATTTTTTTTTTGGGGGGGGGTGGCATCCAGATCTGTGATTTTATCATTATAAGGAACTCTCTAGTGTGGGAACTGTCCACTGATGCAAATCATCCATTAATTCATCTGGAATTTATAATCCTTAGCAGCTGTCTAGGGAACTTATGGGTTAAGTGAGGTGCCCTTGGTCACAAAGCTAGTATATGTCAGAAGCCTCAGAACATGAACCCAAGTATTTCTGGATCTAAGAAGGTTCATTACTCCACAAAGTTTGAAGAAATTATATTTGTCTCTGCAAATATATTTTCATTGACTCACATTTTAAATGTTTTCATTACAATATCATTAAATGTGATAATTCAATTTTAATTTATTTTTTAATCATAGAGCAGTTTTAACTCTTAGAAATGCAAATATGAAAATTTCCCTTCATTCTAAATACAAATTTACTTTCTTTTTAAAACTTGTATATCATGCTGTGCTTGAGACAATCAATCAATCAGCATACACTTACTGAGCAACTATTATATGCTGGACATTGTGCTCATCTCTGGGGACATAATAATAATCTTAAAGGGCCTTCCATGGGGTGAGGGTAAGAAGATGATACACACACAGAGAAATAAGTGTATACAAAATAAACACATAGTAATTGGGTGGAAAGGTAGGAGAAGCTGGGGTGGGAGGTTTATCATGAAAGGATTCATGGAAAAATGTGATATCTGAGCAGAGCTTTGAAGGGAACTTCAAAGGGATTATATGAAGTAGAGGTACAGAAGGAACAAAAAAATGCAAAAAAAAAGGACAAAAGAGACAGGAGACAGAACAGTGTACATAAGAAGTAGCAAAAAGGCCAGTTTGGCTGAACAGCTAAGTGTGTGAAGGGGAAGAGTGTATATGGGATTGAAAGATTGGCTGGATTCAGGTTGTCAAGAGCTGTAAATGCCAAACAGGAGTTTTTTTCTTTTTTTACTTTGTCTTTGTAGGCCCAGCATTTAGGAAAATAGTAAACTCTTCATTAAATGCTTATGATTGACAGATTGATTTTCCTAGAGGTATGAGTGAGCCACTACAGTTTATTAAGGAGACTCACATGAATAGATATACACCCTAGAAATACCCCTTTAGCAGCTATGTGAAAGATATATTGAACAGGATGGGAACTGAGGCAGCGAGACCATTTAGGAGACTGCTGCAATAATAGTCTAGGTGAGAGGTGATGTGAACCTAAAATAGGGTGATGAGAGAATGTAAGAGATGCTGTAGATGAAGAATCAGCAAAATATTGAAACTGATTAAATATGTGAAATGAGAGAGTGAGGAGCTGAGGATGATTCTGAGACTGAAGATAGATGAATAGAAGCATAATGTACCCTTGACAGAAATAGGGAAATTGAGGAGAGGAGCAGATTAAGGAAGAGGAGGTCCCTCTTGTGTGTGTGTGTGTGAAGATGGTGAATTCCATTTTTCAATGTAAAGGCTTCTAATTTCATCTGTGACTAATTTTCTTCAAAGTGAGAGGGAGTTCTCTCACTTAAGAAAGTATAATGTGAAATCTGCATTACTGAGTTAAAGCTGAATTCTGAATTCCCAAGAGGAACACATAAAACCTAATACTTTTTTAGGACTGTTCTCTTTAAGATATAAAGTCATTCACTTAATAAGCACTTATCAGGGACCTACTATGTGGTAAAGAACTGGGCTAAATGCCAGACACAAAAGAAAGCCAAAAGACTACCCCTGTTCTCAAACAGTTCACTAGTTCTAATGAGAAATAATATGTAAAAAATGATATACAAATAAAATATATGCAGAATAAATTGGAGGTAACCAATAAAGGGAAGGAACTAACATTATTAAGGGTGTTCAGGAAAGGTTTTTTTGTAGAAGATGGAATTTTAGCTGAGACTGGAAAAAAACTAAGGGAGTGAGGAAAGAGAGTATTCCAGGCATGAGGAAAAATCAATGAAAATGCCCAGCATAATGTTCCAGGAACTTCAGGGAGGTCAGTGTCATTGAATGATGTGGAAGTGGAAGGAGGTGGATATTTAAGGTATGAGGAGACTGGAAAGGTGAGGAAAAGTATGTTGTGAAGGGCTTTGAATGCCAAATTAGGATTTTATATTTGATCGTGGAGGTGAAAGAGGGCAACTCGAATTTATTTAAGGAGAAGGGGCATGATATTGGTCAGATCTGTGCTTTTTGGAAGGTGATTTTACAGCTGAATAGAAGATGGACTGGAATAAGGAGAGACTTGTGGCAAGAAAACTCACCAGTAGGCTATTTCATTAGCCTAAGTGTGAGGTAATGGATCACCTGCACCAACGTGCCGGCAATGTCAGAGAAAAGAGAGGGGCATGTATGAGAAAAGTTATTAAGGTAAAATTGACAAGACTTGACAACCGATTGGATATGGGGGGTGAGAGCAAGGAGTCAAGGATGACAACTAGGTTTCAATCCTTGGTATCTGGGAAGATGGTGGTACCCTTGATGATAATAGGGAAATTCAGAAAGGGAAAGGCTTTGAGGAAAAAGATGAGTTCACTTTTGGACATGTGTAGTTTAAGATGTTTATGAACACCTAGCCTGAGCTGCCTAAAGGGCAGTTGGAGATGTGAGTCAATTAGAAGAGACATTAGGGTTAGATAAGAACATATAACATAGCTAAACCAAAATAAAACCCCCTTGAAGAAAGGCTAGGATTCAGGTGATGACTTAAGGCAGATGCCATTACAACCTTATTAATCTGCAGCGGAGTTGGCCGTACAAAATATTTTTTAAAAGGAAGACAGAAAAATGCAGTAAACTGCTTATTCAGGATAGTTGGAAAAATGGAGTGTTCTTGTGGATAACTAGAAATTAAATCTTAAATCTTGTGGATAACTAGAAATTACCATATATACAAATATAGCCAACTCATTCTTTTAAGACAACAAGGCAGCAATTCAGAACTTTATATGAACTTTTTGGATTGAGTGCAGAAAAAAGTGATATTATATTGATGGTGTGATTAAAAGTAACATTTTGCCTCTATAAGGCTCAAAATTGTATGATATAGGGACACATATGGGCAATCTAACCAACCTGAACTATCGTCAATATAATAAAATGAATTGGGTATTACAAAGTCAAAGGAAAAAAAAGCTTTATAGTCCTTTGTCAACAAGACTGGTAAATTGCTGCATCTATTCTTGACCTGATTAGGCAGGGCAACAGTGTATGTAACAAACACTTTTGACCAAACCTCAAAGACCAGAATACAATAAATATTGACACTAGAACAATACTAAATATAATTAATCTTTCTTTGATAATTATCCCACTTATGTGACTTTCATTCCCAGAACGTTTCTCTTTTTCATCTCTACCTTTTAGAATTCTTAGCTCCCTTCAAAGTTCAGCTCAGGAGCTCAACTCCCGAGGCTTTCTCTTCTCCCCCAAATTACTTTGTATGTTTTGCATATATGATGTATCCTTCCAGTACAATGTGAGCTCCCTGATAACAGTGACTGTTTCTCTTCCCTTCCTTCCTTTCTTTCTTTCTTTCCTTCCTTTCTTTCTTTCCTTTTCCCCATCTTTCTATCTCTACTCCCTAGTGCTCTGCAATAGTAAAGGCTTATGGTATGGAGGAATAATGGATGAATGGCCAGAGGGTTGGCTCTCCAAATGCTGAAGAGACATTATTATAAATCTCAAATAGCCCTGTTTAATGCTGAGGGAAAATTCTGGCTTTTTAAGCTTGTTTTATGGATAACAAAAACTTAGCGTTTTAGAAATACACAAACTGGGGCGGCTAAGTGGCGCAGTGAATAGAGCTCCAGCCCTGGAGTCAGAAGGACCTGAGTTTGGAGCCGGCCTCCGACACTTAATCCGCACAAACAAAAACCTAGCCGTGTAACCTTGGGCAAGTTACTTAACCCCAATTGCCCTAAAGGGGCGGCTAGGTGGCTCAGTGAGTAAGAGCGGCCGGCCTCGGAGTTGGGATGACCCGAGTTCAAATCCGACCTCAGAAAATGAGCACCCACGCATAAATAATGACTAGCCGAGTAACCTTCAGCCAGTTACTTAACTCCAATTGCTTAAAAAAAAAAAAAGAAATACACAAACTGGGGCAGCTAGGTGGCGAAGTGAGTAGAGCGCCTGCCCTGGAGTCAGAAGGACCTGAGTTCGGATCTGACCTCAGACACTTAGCCCACACAAACAAAAAAACCTAGCCGTGTGACCTTGGGCAAGTTACTTAACCCCAATTGCCCTCCAAAAAGCAAAAAAAAAAAAAAAATACACAAATCTCACCTATGCCTGAATAATAATTTCTCTTTTAAAACACACATTTCTTTTGATCTTGAAATACCCATTTTTCAGAATTCGATAGGCAATTACTGAAAAACAAAGGTGAATTTTTTCACTTGAGTACTTCAAACACAATAGGGGGTCTCCGACTACTTGTATAGATCACAACCCCCTTTTATGCCTTAATAGATCGTTTTCATTAGTCACTGTGGCCAAAAGTTTCTTCCACTGATAAACAGTATTCTGAAGAAAATCCTTGGAGCTAAAACCAATAATAGAGACAGGCAAACGCTCAGTTCATACTCAAAACAGCAGGAACACAGATTTAGAGCTGGAAGGGATCTTGGTTCAATCTCTACATTTTATAGATGAGAAAACTGATTCACAGAAAGGTTAAGTGACTTATTCATGGTGATATAGGTAGTAAGTATGGTAGAAATGAAACCCAAATCTTCCTGCCTCCAAGTCTAGGGCCCTATCCACTAGGCCATGCTGGGACCTGCTCAAGCTCACACTTTGCTAGAATAACAAGGATTCCACATAGTTGTAAATTCTATGAGTTGGCTTTAAATCTGTCTTGACTCTCTAAAAGGTGCAAGAAATTAGCACCTAAGACAGTGATCTAGATACTCAGTAAATACAGATCAATGGTGAGAGCATTTTCCTGCAGGACCACAATCTGTGTTAAATTTGCATGGATTACTGAGATGCAATTCTCAATTTGCATCTAGCTGCAATTAAACTAGAAATAACATATCCTTTGATTGAAACTGAGAAGCAAAGTTTGTAATCATCACTATGACTAATTGTCACCTGTCTTAATGGGAAAGACCCTTGAGCTACCTGAGTCTATCCAAGAGCATAATCACTCTACTACCAAAGAGAGAGGGACAGAGAGGCCCTTTTCAGGAATGGCAGAGACGAGGAATTTGTTGTGAATGAAAAGGTTCTGCTGTCTAAGGCACAAAAAAGAGCCAGAAGGGGCCTCAATCTGTGACCAAATAACAGAAGGAGCATGAAATCTCTCTGGCTGACAGGGCTTAATTCAATTCAATTAAAAAATATTTATCAAGGGCCTATGTGCCAGGCATTCTGCTAGATTCTAGGGATGTGATGACAAAATGAATTGGCCTCTGCCCTTGAACAGCCTTATACTACGCTGGGTGGAAACAACATGAACAGATAAGAAAATACAAAGTGAATACAAAGTAATTTCAGGAGCCAGGGAAAAGTCACTAACAATGGGATTAGGGAAGAAGACAATCAGGAAAGAGCCTTCTGTAAGAGTTGGGCCCTGAGCTAAGCCTTGAAAAGGTAGGAGGGACTGTAAGAGACAGAGGCAGGAGAGAAGAACAGAGTAGTACAGAGGAACAGACATGGAGAATGGAATGCAACATGGTACAGTGGGAAGTGCACTGGCTCTTAAATCAGAATACATGGATTCTAAACTTGCCTTTGATATTTAATCCCTGTGTGACTTCAGGCAAGTCACCATCCCTGAGCTTCCATCTCCTCATCTTTAAAATGAATAGATTGGACTAGATGGCCTCTGAGATCTTTTCTAGTTCTAGATCTAAGATCCTTTATGAAATACCACACCCTGTGAATGTGGTGTGCTTGTGTGGAAAGGAGTAAAATGAAATCAGTCTGGAAATGAGAGTCATCGTGCATGGAACTTTGAAGGCCAATTAGAAGAATCTGAATCTTATACTAGAGGCAACAGGGAGCCAATATAGCTTTTTGGGCAGGGGAGTGCTAACATGGTCAGACCTATGCTTTAGGAAGAGCACAGTGGATAGAGCACAGCACCTGGAGTCAGGAGGACTCATCTTCATGGGTTCAAATCCAGTTTCAGACACTTTACTAGCTGTCTGACCCTGGGCAAGTCACTTAACCCAGTTTGACCTCAGTTTCTTCATTTATAAAATAAGCTGGAGAAGGAAATGACAAGCCACTTCTGTATCTTTGCCAAGAAAACCCTGATTTGGGTCACGGAAAGTCAGATGTGACTGAAACGACTGAATGACAATAAAAGGCTGATGGATTAGAGCAGGGATCACAGGATCAGAGATTTATCAGAGGTCACCTAGTTATAGGATCACAGAGCTAGAGGTGGAGGGAACATTAGAGGCAATCTTTTCAACTTGTCTCATTTTACAGAAGAAGAAACTGAGGCCCAGAGAGATCTGAGTGACTTAATGTAGGTCAGAAGTCAGATTCCAATTCTAAAGTGAATGTTCTCTTACATGGTACTATATAATCCAAATCCCTCATTTTACAGATGAGGAAATCAAGGCCATGAGAAATCCTCCTATTTTCAGAACAGTTGATTGACTTGTCCAGTCACACATATAGAGCAAAGATTTGAATCCAGGACCTCAAACAACAAATCCAGTGCTCTTTCCACTGCATTGCAATAGTTCTGGTGGAGGTTAGTTGTTTTCAGCTATACAAAGCGCTCAGATGTGTAATTAAAGTCAAATCTATAATTTGAGATGGCAAAAATACTACACAAGATTAAAATTTCATAAAATAACATCAACTAACTAAAATATTTAAAGCTCCCATTTGGAGTACTTATCATCCATCCACCACCCACCCTTACCCCCATCGCCCAAGTTAAGTGAGTTCACCAAACTTATAGATTTGTGATTCAGGGTCAAGGTGTAAGGAATCCTTGTTTATACTTCCAACCCCCCATGGAAATGATTCTTCCAGAATCCTCCCCTCACTGGGAAAGAAAATATCTGTGCAGGAAGGTAAAGCAAGAAACTGACTAGAGAAGGATATACAGCTTTTTTTTTTTTCTTTTGGAGTGGGAGAGAGGAGGGAAAGAAAAGAATATCAGGCCTGAGGGGAGAGGGTATGCAAAACCAGTTTTTCCCTCCCCCTTCCTCTCCTTTCTAAGTGGCAAATATCCATCCATGCAGCTGACCCCTTCCCCTCTCCTTCCATGTGAGCTCAGGGGTTAGGGAAGGAGGGAAAAGGGAAGAGGAAGGGAGGAGGGAAGGAGGGAAAAATGAAGAAAAGAAGGAAGAGAAACTAGAGGAAAATGACTGGGAATATAAAGAAAATGTGAAAGACCAAAAGTTTGAGAAAGTCTGAATAAAAATTTAGCTGACAGAGAGGGTCATAAAGACAGAAACAAGAATAAAGTTCAAAAAGAGCCCAGAGCACACTGAATAAGTATTATAGTATGAATATAAAAATATAAAAAACAAAATTTGCCAATGAGAAAAGAGGATCCTGTGGCCTCCTGAGAGATCAAGGGATAGCAAGAGATGCCATGATGGTTCAGAGAGACAGAGAGAGAAAAAAAAACTGTTAAAAGAAGAAATTAAGAATGAAATTTGGTCAGAAATAAGAACTCACCAAGAAGAAAAACACAAATAATAGTGTAGAAGAAATTGAAAAGCCAACAGAAGAAACTGGCAGGAGGGAAGTAAAATACAACATTTAAAAAACCGCATAAATTCCATACAAGTCAAAGTAGCTGACCTTGAAGAGAGGAGAAGCAGAGATAACTTGAAGATCGTGGTTCTCCTGGACAGAAATGACAAATCAAGAAGTCTGAATATCATGCTACAGGGAAATAATATGAGAAGATCATATAGAACTTTGGGAAATTTCTGGTGAAAGGTGATAAAAGGACTAGAATGATATCTATGGGGGGGCAAGAAGATGGATATTTTCTGTAAAACGAAGGGGTTAGATTGGATAGCTTCCAAGGTCATTTTCATCTGTAAAGCTATGACTTTAGAATTCTAGGATAGAAAAGACATTATGGAGGTTGAATCGACAAGACCTGATAATTGGGTAGATATAGTGGTGGGGAAGATGGAGAGTGAAGTTTTGGTGATCACTCCAAGGGTTGCTGAATATCACAGAATCCTAGAACCATCAGAGTTAGAAAGAGATCTTAGGAAGCACCTAGCTCAATAATCCCATTTTACTAAAGAAAACTGAGAGGATAACAACTTGTAAAATGTCCATCTTCTTCTTTTTTTTTTTAATTACACTATACTGTCTCTTTGGGTGGCACATTAACAATCTCATATTTTGGAGTTTTGGAGTGAGTGAGTGGAGGGACTAAGTATAGAAATATGGGGATAAAGTATATACCTTGTACTCAGTTAATCAAGAATGGTTAACCTTTGCATCCTTAAACATTAGCTATCTCACAAAGGGAGATTGCTTTAGTCATTGCTGCCACATGTAAAGAATAATTCCTTCTCTGATAGTCTGTCCATTCTGAGCCTTTGAAGAGCAGTGGATGAGTTGTAACCAATGACCAACTGTCTTAAAGAGCAGTAATAAGTACCAATACTGAAGTCCAAGCCAAGTGTGCCAAAGAATGCTTATTAATGCTCATCTAGTGATCCTCTAGAGCACTCTAGCCTTCTTTCTCCTTTGCTTTGCTTTCTGAGCCCCCAGTCTTCTTTCTTTTTCTCTTCTCTAAGATATTTTCTCCCTCCTGTGTCAGATGTCTCTCCTCTTATCTCTTCCACTCCTCCCCCTTTTTAAATGTATTCTCTGGGAGTGAATATTTATAGCTTATTATAAATTTAAGTCAACGTGTAAGTCTTCTATGAATATTTGCAGCTCGACCCTTGTAAAAGAATTTTTTTCAGGTCTCCTGAAAAGGTGAGTATCTTTTTAATCAGGAATGGTCTTCCAAAGTGACTATAAACTCTCATTTCCTAAGATCTTTAGGACCTGCTCAAGACACCTAAACATCTGATATTTATATAGGGTTGGACAGCTCTCAAAGTCAGACAACTAGAGAACTTCAAATCCTAGCTCTGCCATGTAGGCATGATACAATCTCTCGAGGCCCCAAGTTTCCTCTTTTGTAAAATGAGGGAGTTTGGTTAGATGGTTGCTAGTATCTTTTAAAATCTGTGCTACCAAATACATTATCTCATTTGATCAGCCGGATGAACTAGTTCAAGATTGTCCAAAATGTTCTCTGTTCAAACCAGAGAATGTGAAAAAGGGCTCTCTGAGAATATGTTGAAGTTAGTGTCATTTTTCCCTTTAAAAGAATAATTATGAAGTTCTGCATTTACCAAAAATATTTTAACACCAATATTCTCCTGGTGAAACTATGACTTAATGGGTTATGGATACAACTTCTTCTTCTTTTTTTTTAGCAATTGGGGTTAAGTAACTTGCTCAAGGTTACACGGCTAGGTTTTTGTTTGTGTGGATTAAGTGTCGGAAGCCGGCTCCAAACTCAGGTCCTTCTGACTCCAGGGCCGGCGCTCTATTCACTGCGCCACCTAGCTGCCCCTTGGATACGACTTCTAAAAAATCTAAAGAATTTCTAAAGAAATACAAGTGACTAAAATGCCAATGGATAGGTGACAAGGTAAGTATACTTCAAGACAGATAGTAATAGTAACAAATAGCCAACAGAAAGCCCAAGTGCTTCACTAGTGTCCATGGAATATTAAAGGAACCGAAGGCCTGCAGCACTTGCAGACGTAGATAAGAATCTTATAGGACAAGTGGGCTTGGAGGAGCTATGATCTATCTATATTGGTAAAGGGATTACACATAACAGTTACATTAGAGACCCATCAAAGTGTTGTAAGTACTTATATGTGGTAACTTTTCTATATGAAAAAGGCTCAATTTACTCTATTTTGTCCCAATGTTTTCCCTAAACTGCTTTACCTCAGGGGTATTTCATACAATGACTCAACATTGTAGCATCAACATGTATCAAACACTAGAATGTACTCAATCAAATTAGCTTGGAAATCACTAGATTATGTTATATCTCAAAGTTTTTGAGATTCCAGTGAAATATTTTAAGTGCTTTATAAACTCTAAAAGGCTACACAAATGTCAGTTTCTATTGATGATGATGAGGTGATGAGGCCGTTGATTGATGATGATGATGATGACGACGATGACGACGATGACGACGACAGGCAGCATGGCATATTGGACAGACAGAAAGCTGGCCTTGAAGATAGGAAGACTCCACTTCAAAGAAGTCCAAGTCCCACTTGTGACACAAATATGCATGTGTAGCACTGGGCAAGTCATTTAATCTTTTGGTGTATCAAGCAACTCTCTAAGATACTAAGTTACAGAAAAGTAACTAACCTAAAAAAAAATCTAAATTGGCAGAGTTTGCTACCAGTTCCTTAAACCAATGAAATCACAATTCGAAACTTGCAAATGTGTGTACTTGTGTATACATATACATTCACATAAATATATCACTCCTCTCCCAACCTCAAATACCTAAAAATGAATTAAATATTACATATGTTGATCAGCAGTGTAAATATCATCAAGTACTATGGCAACTGAGTGAACTCAAGAGAAAGGCATCATACTAGGTCATAATTTATACACTCTTTGCCAGTCCAAACTCATGTGCACCAATACACCCCCCAATATACCCCCCAGCTTTATCAATGGTAAGAATATAACACAAAATTAATATTATGTCTGTTTTTTGGCTAACATTTTAACTGTCCTCTTTTGCATTACACATCAGAATGGGATTTATTCCATTATATAGTACTGCTATTTCTTCTTATACCCTTTTCCTCAGAAAGGTGAGATTCTACCTACCATGTGAAGATCAGTACCTTGTTAACAGCTCAATCAGTAGACTTTACTCTTTCTTTTAGAGCAAGCCTTATTCCAGTCCCATTTAGCCCCAGGCCCCTGGGCCCTAACTCAGCCACTCTAAGAAGTACAAAAATGAGACATACTTAAATATTTGTCCCCTCTCATGGAAAAAGGTATAGGAAAATCCACTTTATTTCCCTACAGCAACCATTCTGCTACTTGTTCAGGAGAAAATATGTTTTCTTTTTTGTTATGGGGGAAAACCACCCCACTGAATTAGATGATCTCTGAGCTCTCTTCTAGTCATGAAATTCTGTGACTCTTGGACAAAGAATAATTGATTCCCAACCATGTGAAAGTTGCTATGGGGGATACATAGGTCATTGGCGCAAGAATCTTGACTCTGTTGCTAAATATCTATGAGACCTTGAGCAAATCACTTAATTTTCCTCATCTGTGAAGTGGTAGTAATAATTCCTGCCAATTCAGAAGCTGTTCTGAAAATAATCAAAGGAAGATAAGTACTTTAAAAAGCAAAACTTCCCATTATACTTGATCGAATTGTATATTCCCTGGGAGTAGAAATGATGTCTTAAATCTCATGACACTCCTGCCCACCTATTCTGTGACAAGCAGCATAAGCCTAGCCTAGCCCTTGGATCACTGTTGGTAGACAATAAATATCTGCTAAAGTGCTATAAGAGTAATAAATATAACTATTATCATCACCTGAAAAGAAAGTTGGTTGGCCATGTATCCACAAAATGCTTCATTGGTACCCTTCAAATAATAAAAGAACCATAGGAAGACTTTAATTGAATTGGGTTGCTCTTCTACATAGAACTTAAGAGGGGCGGCTAGGTGGTGCAGTGAGTAAGAGCGCCAGCCCTGGAGTCAGGATGATCCAGGATCAGCTCCAGCCTCAGAAAATGAGCACCCACACCTAAATAATGACTGGTCATGTAACCTTGAGCAAATTACTTAACCCCAATTGCTTAAAAAAAAAAAAAGAATAGTTCAGGATGGGTTGTAGAGGCTTTATGATCTGTTAGTGGGAAACTTCCTACATTAGTGAAATTCCACAAACAATTACAAAGTGGCCATTACTGTGATAAGCGTTGGGAAGATCTAGAGATAAATTAAACAGTCCTTTTCTTAGAGATCTTCCATCATATGGAATGGAAGTCACTTGTACACAGAAAACTAAATATAAAACATATACAAAATAAACACAAAGCATGTGGGGGAAATGCTAACAACAGGATGAAATCTGGAAAGACTTCCTGTAGGAGGTGGCACTTGAACTGAGCCTTGAAGAAAATAAAAGGTTCTAAGGGGCAGAAGTAAGGAGAGAGAGGGTTTCAGTCACAAGGAATAATGTATATGAAAGCCTGAATGAAGGAGACAAGCCTCTTTGGAAGGAACACCAAGAAAGTCATTGTGGTTCAGACATTAATTATGTGATGAAGAACAATGTGACATCCATCTAGAAGCATAAATTAGAGTCAGATTGTGAAGGAATTTCAATATAAAACAGGAGAGATTGCTTGGGTAGAGGAGGACAGGATTGAGGAAAACAATGTTTTATTTTGAGCATACTGAATTTGAGGGGCCTGTGGGTTATCTAGATGGAGATATATGGCAGATAATTGATAATGCAAGGCTAAAGATTAGCACAGAGATGAGAGCTGGGTATGTAGTTAGTACTCTACATACAGTACTCCATCTGCAGACATAGTAATTAAAGCACTAAGAGAGAGTTGAGACAGAGCCCTGTGGTACAGCCACACAAAGGGGGTGGGAAATAAATGTGATAACTCAACATATTAAGGAATAGACAGACAGGTAGGAGGAGAACCAGAAGAGAGCAGTGCCATGAAAATCCAGGCAAGAAAGGGAATCCAGGAGGAGTCTTAAATGCCACAGTAAGATTGAGAAGGCTTAAGACTAAGAAAAAGTCATTAAGTTTAGCAATTAAGAGATTGCTAGTAACCTTGGAGAGAATAGTTTCAGTTAGAAACTACTTCAGTCAAAAGCCAGACTACAAGGAATTGAGAAGCAATTAAGATATGAGTAAACGGTAATGATGAGTATAGACAGCTTTTTCTAAGAATTTTGTTTTGAAAGAGAGTCAAAGAGTCAGATGATGGCTTGAAGAAACCACATCTCATTAGTGATACCCTAGAATATTGTCAATTATCACAAGGAGTATTGTGAAATTCTAAAAATAAAAAATCTCAAAAATAATTTAAATTGGGGCGGCTAGGTGGTGCAGTGAATAGAGCACTGGCCCTGTAGTCAGGAGGACCTGAGTTCAAATTCGGCCTCAGACACTTAACACTTACTAGCTGTGCAACCTTGGGCAAGTCATTTAACCCCAATTGTCCTGCCTTCTCCCCTCCAAAAAGCAAAATAAACAAAAAAAAACCCCAAATAATTTAATAATTATTTATCTACTTAAACTGCCAAATTGTTATTTTTGCCATAATTAAAAAACAAACATTTGCTATACTGCATATAAGACTGGAACATCCCATTTCTTCAAATATTGAAAAATAACCCATGTTTACCGCATTAGATAAGCCCAGCATAGGAATGCATAGGAATAAACCTAAACTTAAATTGTAATTAACAATGGAGTATACAATCAAGAGTTGGTTATATAGAAAATGCCTTCCTTGTTTCAGAACACAAGACATACCATTGTCATACATACCCAGCATCTGAAAAGAAGGAAATAACTCATTAGAAATGGGTGGGTCCCTCTCTGTTAACTTCTATACCTCTTCGAGAATTACCATACTACATGACTTCACTTCACTATGCAGATCTTTTTAATCTCATAAAGCTTCCTAATATGCCCCTATGTTCTATGCCTACATTCCTTTTGTCACTAAAACTCATGAGGACAGGTTGCAAACCTAGATGATGACTAGAAGGCTGGTGGTGGCACAGTAAGAGGAAAATATAGAAGATGAGTGGGTTTGGGATGGAAGATTATGTTGTTTTAGACATGTTGGAACCTTTGTTTTACTCATGTGTAGATCTTTATTTTCCTATCACTTCAATCAAAAATGAGCCAAACATTTAACACCACGTGCTAAATCCTGGGAATACAAAGGGAATACATAGTTCAAAGTTACTGTATGTGAAATGCATCAGTTTAGATGGATGAGGCCTCATAGATTTAGAAGATCCCTCCAATAATACAGACCCCAAACCATCAATACTTTTCTGTCCTGTGAGACTTGTAGTCACATTCTCCTGTAACTTTGACAGTGAGGATCCACCAAATATGATGGGGGCTTTCCCCACTGTCCCCTGACTTCATAAAAGTAGCAGTGAAGTACTTTGGCCAACCATTTATCTTCCCTGACAACCATGAGAACAGCCCATCTTCTCTTCCTCTATATAATTTCTTGACATTTTTTACACTTAATATTCTTGGGAGTTCTTCACATGGTGCAGCACGCTCATACCCATTAGCTTCTTTCTGACAGTCCTTCAATGACCATTGTATTCCATGTCATATATATGGCAAATATATAAAAGACATATAAAGTAAAGCATTCATTCACTGAACATTTACTGAATATTTATGTGTAGGAAAGACTACTGCAACAAAAACTATCAGGCTAATAAGTAAGAGATAAGTTGCAGATCTACACTGGTGAAAGGATTTCTCATACCAATGAAATAAAAGGTTTCTCCCCCTCCCCAAAAACGTGTCTGTCACGTACTTGTTCCTTGTCCCCTAAACAACCTCTTGCTTCTCTTCACCTACCCAAATTTTCACTATTTTTCAAGGCTAAGCTCAAATCCCACCCTTCCATAAAAATTTCTCTGACTATTCCCCAGCTATACTAATGTCTTTCTATGATCTGCAACAATCATCTAGGTCTTCTCATACGTAGGTATGTTAGTTACATTTCCTGGTATATAGGTCCTTTTTCTTCTCCTTACCCGAGGACAAAAATTATATACTAGCTTTCTACTACTCCAGAGACTTCTATACCATCTAGTGAAGCCCATATAGTAAGCACTCAATAATAAAACCCCCTTACATTTGAATAGCATTTTCCACTTGAAGATAAGTTAATATCCCAAGTCTCATTTGATCCTTATAGCCAGTGTGACATTGGACAAGTCACTTAATGGAAGGAGAAAGGAGTAAGCATTTACTAAGCACCTCCAATGCCCCTGGTGGTGTGCTAAGTGCTTTACAAAAATTATTTCATTTGATCCTGAGGTCCTCTCAGGAAGGTAGATATTATCATGATCCTCATTTTAAAGTTGAAAAAACTGAGGCAGACAGTGGATAGACTGGGATTTACCCAGGTCAGACAGTTAGTGTATAAGGCCAAATTAGAACACAGACCTTAATGACTCCAGGTCTAGCACTCTAGCTACATTTCCACCTATTTTCTAGACCTCAAGTTTCTTCATCTGTAAAATAATGGGGTTAGACTAGATGATCAGCTCTAAATACTAGGCCAGGGGTGGGAACCTTTGGCTTTGAGACCACACTTGGTCTGAGCCAAAGTTTTACAGAACAAATCCTTTTATTAGAGGGATTTGATCTATGAAGTTGGGATTCAGTTAAAGGGCTCCACTTGAGGGCCTAGAAGGCCACATGTGGTCTCAAGGCTGCAGGTTCCCCACCCCTGGCCTAGGCTCTTTTGACCCAAAGTTCATTGGACAAGTATTATTATGCCTATTTTATAGATAGTATTATTATGCCTATTTTATAGATAAGAAACTGAAGCTTAAGGGAGGAAATTTTGCTTTATTATACTTTGCCAGGACTTGAATTTTGACGATGGACACATGGGACATAAAGGATGAATTGGGTGCACTCCTCACCTTTCCTAGCATTCTTTCAACAAATTGGCCACGAAGGAGAGTGAAGACCTTCTCCAGCTTCATCAAGCCAGGTAATTTCTTAGTTCTCGAGCCTGACCCTATTAGAGCAGTCTGTATACACCAACCCCTTTCTTCCCCAGAGATCAAGATGCTCCCCTCCCCAGTACACACATTCATTCATCCATGTCATGCTTCTACATGAAGCTGGGGATTTCTGCTAATATCAAGTTAAACCACTGAAGGCTCTTCAGCAGCTTCACCTCACTTCAGATTTTTTTTTCTTTTCTGTAGTAACATGTTGCTTTAAAAGAAGCCTACAGAGTAGTTCATTTTGGTCCTGATTCCTTCAGACCACAACCTATATGTTTAGATGTTCAGATCCCTTTCAGGCCAGGATCACTTGGATTTTAACATGGTCCATGAACAAGTTACAAATAGAAAGCTTGGGTTTGTATGGTAAAATTAAAGGTGGATTCAGGAATAAATAACTATACTTATTATACTCAGGAAGCTAAAAACAACAAGAACAAAAAAATTCAATAATCTGCTATTGCAACTGACTTGCTAGATGTTTGTACCTTTCATATTTCCTATATGTGCCTGTGTCTATAATTTGACTTTCCTTCAAAATCAAATTCTTCAAAGACCAAAAAAAAGTCCTGTTCAGAAACTGCTTTCCCAACATTTTAAGCAATGTGCTATTCTAAACACACCACTTTTTGGGTCTCTTCAATCAAACTTGACAAATTTTTCAGTCTCTCATGTTCTAAGTCCTCTGAGGCTCTAGGTCTAGAGTATAAAAACACACTATTAAGCGCTAGGAACAAGGTAAATAATGTATCATGTCATAGCAGTCTATGTGATGGATTGCTAAACGTTTCCACAAATTTAAAAAACAAATTAGTAAGAAACATTGTCCACAATGAGTTAAAAAAATTAATTCTATTATCGTTCCTTGCATCATATGGCACTTCAGGATTGACTTTCTAACAAGGTTTTCCTCACAATAACCGTGAGAAGTAGGTAGGATAAATATTCTTCTCACCATTTAACAGCAGAGGAACTTAAAGCTGCTCATAAGAGTTAGTTAAGTAAACTCCATGATAACTGAGACAGTCTTAGCCAAACTATATCTCTCCCATCCCGTGGTGCAAAATTCTAAACAGTGTGGGGCTCTAGTGTGCTAGAAAAAGAATTGGACTTGGAATCAGGAAAGACTTGGGTTCCAATGCCATTTCTGGCACTTGTTTACTGGTGTAACTACAGTTAATCAAGAAGCATTTATTATGTGCCCTGATACGTGCCAGGCACTGTGCTCATTACTGAGGACACAAAGAAAGGAAAAAAATAGTCCCTGCTCTCAAGAAGCCCACAATCTAATGGGAGAGAAGACATACAGACAACTATATACAAAGAAGACATGTGTATGTACATAAATAACTTGGAGGTCATCTTGGGGGGACTAAGATGAAAAGAACTGGAGAAAGGCTTCTTGTGGAAGATGGGACTTTAGTTTAAAGGAAGCCATAGGCAAATAACAAAACTCTCTGATCCTCAATTTCTTCCAGATTTTAAGAGGAGATAAGATTGTAGCTATATCACCAGGTTGGTGTGAGGAACAATTAAAGTATTCTAAGTGCTTTGTAAAAATTGCTGTCCCAAGACTTCCCCAAGACCACACAATAGCAGAAGCTAGACTTGGACTCACATCTCCTTACTTACACTCTAGTTTTTTTTTTTTTTTAACAGTCTCTCTTCTCCCCACAGGTAAGCAGAAATTATGAAGCAAGCATTCAGTTTCAAGACCAATGAATTACCATTGCTAGGATGGTGAAGCTGCAAAGAGGAATGGCACTAACATTGCAATATTTTCTTTTTCTTTTTTGCCCCAACATCACATTTACAGCATACATTCAACAACAGTCAGAAATGTAATAATTAATAACATCATTTTTCTGAATTGTAATTCCTGTCAAATAATCATAAAAATAAAAAGTTGAAATTTTGAGAAATAAATTTTATTTTTGACATTTAAAAGGATTACAAAATCCAGTTTAATTCCACTTCTAAGAAATAATGCTAAACTTGGAACCAAAATTCAGAAAGTTTTTGTTAAATAAGGAGGTAGGAAACTGAATGTAATAAAACAATTTAAAATAGGAATATGCTTTGGTGATGCATTTACAAACACATACATACAAGGCTGTATGCTACGTTTATCACAAGTTTTCTTTGTAGGAAGTTCCAACATTTAAAATACATCCCTTTCTCAGCCTCAAGTTTTTGTGGCTGAGTATTTCAGCCAAGCATTTCAACTCGAGGTTGATGAGTTTGGGAGAGATAAAAGTTCAGTCTTGCCTCCCCACACACCTTGCACTCCGAGGAGAAGTTACAAGGAAAAATTATAAAGTATTACCTCTATACCTCCCTCTCTTCCACCCTCCCTCTATCCACCCATCTGTTTCTGGGAAGTAACTGAGTTGGACAGTCAGCCTACCAGCTTGCTGAGTTACCCGTCCCAATCGCTCAACTGGAGGGGAGGATCCGTTGCTCGGGCCGTCTGTAGGCTGCAGAAATGGTTGGCTTGCCTTGGCTAGAAGACTCTGAGGAGCAGCTCGCTGGCTGCTCTCTTAACACAGACACCTTTTCGCATTCGCCATTATAACTGACAAATAGCTTGGGGTCTCGGTTCGGAAGCGAGGTTTTTATTTCCCTGCCAGAGTCCCCATCCCCATCCTGCAAGGGCTGAGGGTCTGCTGCCAGATTGTAGAATCCCAGACATCCTGGGGAGACGACAGGGTAACCCACTAGCATTATCTAATTTAAGGAAAACATCTCGGTGGACCAGAAGCGCTCAGCACCATGCATCATTTACGAGGCTCTCGCAAGAAAGAGAACGGTGAGCTGCTACCTTCTTTGCCTCCAGCCAACTTCCCAACCGCACTGCACTGTTCGCCCGGGGTTTCACCGAGGAACCTTGGCCCCCCCCCCCCAAAAAAAGCAAACAAACCCTGCAACCTGCCCGATGTTAAAAAAAAAATACTACCCCCCCCCGTTTCCAGAAAAGCATGGCTCCCCCCCCCCGGGATTTCCACCCCCCCATAGTATATTTGCCTCAGACAGTATTAATCACACCTGCTAGTACTGACAGCGCCTTACAAAGCTGAGTTTCCAATGCATTCCCCCAGTTTAAAGGGGAGGAAAAGCACGAAAACAAACTTGCCAGGGGATTGAGGCAGCTCTGCTTCTTTTCCACAAAGAAATGACAAGAATAGCAACAACGTTGTCCCCGTGCAGATACTGCCACAGAGGCGTGTGTGCGTGCGCGCGTGTGTCTGTTCACATTACCCATTGCAATGCGTGACGCCTGCTTGCACATAACTGCAATAGTTGCCCAGCTGCAATAATCGGATGCAATAGTTGCCCGGCTGCAAGAATGGGGATGCAGGACCCGGCAGCAAGACCCTGTCAGGATACAATGACTGGTTGCAATAGTTCCCAGGGTGGGTAGCCGGTATGCACTGATCTGCACACCTTGCTTTGTTCCACCTCCTCCCTCTAGTTGTCCATCTTTTCAATCCTCGAAATTCACTAGTTCTCCCTCTCCTCTGCCATTGTACGTTCATTAGCACCTCAAAATTAAGTCCCCCACCCCCACCAGGCTACGGGGGTTTTGGGGGGTGCTCCCCATACCCCCTCAGGCGTTTACCTTCTGGATAGTTTGCTGAGTGACCTCCCCTTTGCCTCTAGGACGGGCAGATGCAAAGGCCACCGACATGTTTCTCTCCGCGGGTCTCAATCTTTAATCATTGGGGTTTATTATCTGGCTCCTCTCCCTGTCCAAAGGTTTCTCATTCTCCGCAGTCAATGGGGGGGTGGGAGGTGGGGGAGGGCACATTAAGGGGAGATAAGAAAGTGGACTCGCCCATCCTCCTGTTCAGACTCACCCTCCAACCACAACAAACGTGGTGGATCCCACCCATGAAGTTCATTCAACTGAGTAAGGTCTCCGTTACCGTGAACTAGAAGTAGAAGAACTGCTCAT
The DNA here is from genome assembly GCA_011680675.1 of Gymnobelideus leadbeateri. Classification (NCBI taxonomy): domain Eukaryota; kingdom Metazoa; phylum Chordata; class Mammalia; order Diprotodontia; family Petauridae; genus Gymnobelideus; species Gymnobelideus leadbeateri. Next base: position 390,530 of record WOXC01003811.1, read on the forward strand.
AAAGGCCCCAGAGCCACAAGGTGCTCCCCTCCCTCTGGACGGTCAGTAGTACATTCCAGATCCCGTCGCTGGCGCACGGCCCCTTACGCTCTCGGGCTGCCTTACGCCAAGTGCGTACGGAAAGGCCAGCTGGGGCAAGTGGGGCTCGGCGGGGGCGCCAGGCGCAGACGCTGCTGTGAATCGTGGGAGCCGCAAGCGCTGCGCCTGGCGATGAGTGTGCGCTTTTGAGTCTCTCTTCTGGTGGCTTTAGGTTGGAAGCTCAGAGTCGGGAGGGCGGTTGGTGGCGGTTGGCTGTCGGTCTGTGGTAGTCTTCTCACCACCACCTCCAACCCGAGCCAGGCCCCAGCGGCCCCTTCCTCCCCCTCCCTTTCTCCCTCCCTCCTTTCCCTCCTTCCCTCCATTCTCCGGAGCCGGCGGCGCCCGCCTCCCCGAGGGAGATGAGTTACGATCGGGCCATCACGGTCTTCTCCCCGGATGGGCATCTCTTCCAAGTGGAATACGCGCAGGAAGCGGTGAAAAAGGGCTCGACCGCGGTGAGGAGCGGGAGCAGGCCGGGGCCGCGGGGACGCCGGGGGAGATGGACGGGAGAGGAGGGCGGGCGGCCGGCGAGGCGAGGGCGAGGGGAGGGAGACGGCGGCCGCGGATGTGAGCCGAGCTCGGGCCCAGGCTGACCGTCCAGCGCCTCGTGCCTAACGAGCCTGGTGACTACTGGGTGGCTTGCCCGGGGATCTGGCGTCTGGGAACAGCGCTGCACATGGCCGCCGGCAGGGCTGGGCCGGGTCCCGGGCTTCGGGCCTCAGGCCTCAGGCCCGAGGCTGGACGAGCCTTTCAGAATCCAGCTCGAAGGAGGCCGGTTCTTGCGGGGCGACTGCCACAGGAGGCTTTACTGGTATTTTTCTTTAAGGAGAGGGCACGTGTTCTGGGCCTTTAGGGGGTGAGCGGGGCTCTGGGTTGTTTGGCCGCGGCAGGTGAGGTAGGCCTCGACTGGTGGACTGGGCACGGCCTCCGAGGAGGCTGCCTGGGGGACCCCGCGGCTTTGCTGAGTCAGTCGTGAGAATCGCCGGGCATGGGGAAAACCACCTAAATATAGTGATAACTCTGATGAGTGGATTCTTTTAAGAGAAGTATTAGCACAGGTTACTGCCACAGACAAAGAATCCCACTAACCCGGAATTGCCCTCAGAAATACCAAAAGTCATTTCAGTACATTTCTGTATGTTTTATGAGATGCCTAACTGGAGTAGCCTTCTAGATGTACTTTGAAACTAATTGTGACTCCCCCCCCATTTAATGTTTATAGGGGGGGGTGGGTGTGTGTGTGTGTGTGTGTGTGTGTAGGATTTTAAGTTCACGTGATTTATGGGAACTGAAAGAGAAAATAGATGCGTAGTTTGCCAAAGGCTGCTGGAAGAGATGGTATTTGAACTTAATAGAAATGTAAAATTCTGTCAACTAATTCAGTTCTGGGATACGTGATTTATCTCCCACTTTGGGATATTAATGTGTGTATTCCATTACTTAATGGTTGAGAATGGAAGCTGTCATTTTTGCTAGTAAGTGGGAAACTTTATTTTCATTTTTTAAAAACACTTATTAAATCTCCAGGCTGGCACTGAAGATACAATGAAAAGTCTCAGCTGCTACCCTGAAGCAGCTTGCCATTTAAGAAGGGGAATATAAGTATCTTGTTATTGAAAGTGTTTCTGTCTTAATTCTAATGTACACGGTTCCTATGCCAAGGTACTGAGAGTTCTTTGTGTCAAAGTGAGTGTTGCTTTGTTGTAGGTTGGATTTTCATAAGCTCTGTTTTGAAACACCACTATGGAATTGCTTTAGGATGTGGGGAATTTTTCTTGATGTTGATCTGTTAAGGAAAAGAAAGAACTAAGTCAATTATGTGGTCTACTGACTTATTAAAATCCACTTTCCTAAAAAGTCTGAAGACTGAAAATTGATTTTGTTTTAGTTGGAGGCATAAAACGAGGCATTCTAATTGAAAATGGAATAATTGGGAGCAATTGGGAAAACAAGACCAAATAAATTTGCTTTCATTTTTATGGTCTTTCATAGTCATTTGGCTTAGATAACTGGACTACCGTCCTGATATTTAAGGATTAGTGAACTTTGTTTAAAAAACCTGCTGGTAATTGTCTTCCATGGTGCTTTAGAAAGGGAATTAAAAGAACTGAAGAAAAATTATTGTGAAATATTAAGGTTATCTTTCCTTTTATCTACTCTCAGTATTCTCAAAGGTATGTTAACAGCTTTTCCAAAGCATTAGTCTGAGATTGACTAAACTTGGCATCTTGGTTGGTTTCATTTTTTTCACTTGAGACTGGAAAAGCTGAGTTCTAAATGAACAGTTATGAGGAAGTTGCTGGGCCTTGATGGTACAAAGAGAGAAGCATTGACCCAATCTTGGAATCAAGCAGGCAGTTCAAGACAAACATTCTGACTTAGTTGTGGCTTTTTTCCCCCCTAAATCAGATGAGTTAGATATACTGAAGACAGGCAGCCCTTCCTTGAAATTCACTAATTTCCCCTTTACCAGGAAAAGCAGTTATAGTCAGACACACAGATGAATATAAAGCAGAGTGGCATTTATATATTACTATTAATACAGTAGCTTTGGGACTAATTTATTCATTCTTGGGTCTGACTTTCCTACCATAATAAGCCCTTAACTACTGAATGCTTAGTGTCAGGTTGGCCTGTCAGCTATAATTCATTTTTGTGCCTAATCATGTGTCTCATTTTGGCCAATGAAATTTTGTACTATAACTACATTAGTACCATTTTTTTGTACTAGTTCATGAGGGCAGGGTGGAGACAGGTAGGAATGATTTTGAAAGGTAGGAATTTTCAACTTCAGAGATTAACATTCTTATCTTTGATATACAAGATGTAGTTACTATTTTAAAAGAGAAAGTAATTTTTACTTTCAGGACTCAATTTTACCTTTTCCTGAGACTATTTACCTGGGTAATGGACCCATTTTTATTTATCTTTATGTTTTGGATTTGGGGTAATTGTCCCACAGTTTTCAGTGGTTGATGGAATTGTTGCTTAAAAACTCCAATATCTTTACTGATACAAATGTAAAAAGGAAACATTTGATCCTCAAATAATATGTTAATAATTAAATAAGCATAATTGTCAGTCTTTTGATAAATCATGTATCATAGTTTGTATGTATTGGGGTATGATATCTGGGTTAGTGCAGTACAAACTATGAATGATTTTTTTTAATTTCAGGACTTTTGTTATTTGGTTTTATTCAGAGGAATGGGAATAAGAATCTTTTATTTCAGTATCATAGTAAGAGTATGTAAAACAAGAGTAGCCATCAAGACATTGTTTTATATAAAGAGCTTTTTAACGTGAGAGCACTCCTGTGGAGAAAATAATTCACTGAGTAAAACTAAAGTAGTACAGATAAAGTAAAGCATTTCAAGATCACTTCTTTCTCTAATTATGAATGAAGAAACTTAAGGAATTATCCTTTAGTAAGTATTAGGTAATTCCAGTCATTAGCATATAAAATATTAATATTTGGTTAAGTTTTATAAGTAGGACCCTTTGGATGAGAAGCAGTTGAACTAAAGAACCCTGTGTTTTATAAAGCTGATGACAGGAGGTAGTAGTGGTGTTAGTAGTGTTAAAGTGGAGAGATTTCTGTTTGACAAAAGTAGCTGAAAAATTGGAAGGCAATTTGGTAGAAATTAGGTAAAGATCAACAGCTGATTATAATACAGTCAAATAGATCTGCAACTTGAATATTAAATATCACACCCTTACAAAATCAAGAAATAACTTGATCAGGTTTTTTTTTTACAGCTGTGGATAGGGAAAATTTTTTTTATACAAAAACAAGGGAATAGAAATGATTACAAAAGATAAAATAATTAATTTTGATTATATGAAATTGAAAAGCTTTTTCAATCAAAATCAGTACAACTAAGATAAGAGAAGTTGTCAGTTGGGGGAAATCTTTGTAACAAACATCTTTGGCCTGATATCCCAAGATATATAAGCAATTAACATAAATATATAACAGTAAAAGCAGTTTTTCAGGGGATAAATGGTCAAAGAATATGAACAAGCAGTTCTTAAAAGAGTTGCAAACTTAATCATATAAAAGATTGCTTCAAGTCACTGTTAAGAGAAATGCAGATCAAAACAATAATTGAAGTTTCACCTTATACCCAGAAAATTGGCAAAGATAATGAAAGATGGGAATAATCAATGTTGGAAGGGTTATAGAAAGGTGGGCATATTAATTTTTGGTTGGTGTAACTTAATTGGTGCAAGCAATATGTAATGAAATTTGGAATTATGTGAAGAAAGTGACTAAATTATCCAGGCTCATTGATTCCAATGCTGGGCACATACCCCAAGGAGGTCAAAGATAGAAAGGTCTAATATTCTCCAAAATATTTATAGTAACACTTTTTGTAATATTAAAGAACAGGAAACAAAGAAATACACATTGATTGGGGAATGGCTAAATAAATGATGGTACGTGAATATAATAGCATAAACTGTGCTATATGAAATAATGAATATGAAGAATATAATAGCAAGGCATAGGAAGATACACATAAATCAATACTAAGTAAAGTAAGTGGAACTAAGGAAAGCAATAGACACAAAGACTACAATGTGTAAATAGAACAACTGTAATAAAAATAAATAGACCAAATAAAACAAATGATGCCAGCCTTAGTGACAAATAATCAATTTGCCTAAGATGGGGAAAGAAGTTAAAATAGCCAGGAGGGTAGTAATGAGGTAGTGAGGGCCTTGTGGATGTATTTATATGCCCAAGGAAGGTAGCCGTCTGAGGGCATACCCTATATTGATATCTGTGTTTTAGATCTGCATTGGGCATGACAGACTGATACCATTTTTATCAGACTTGTTGAATTTATTGAAGGTTGGTGTACGAGGAAAAGATATTGTTGTTCTTGGTGTAGAGAAGAAATCAGTGGCTAAACTACAAGATGAAAGGACCGTGCGGAAAATCTGTGCTTTGGATGACAATGTCTGCATGGCATTTGCAGGTATGGTTCTTATGAGACAATAAACTTTCTTGTTCTGTGGGGTCCCTATATTTTTTTAAAAAAGATTTCCTGGTTAAATTGAAGATGACTTAGTTCAGTAGACAAGCAAATTTGCTAATTGTGGAAAAGAAACATAGCTGTGGGTCTAAAGAGGGGAAAAAAAACCTTGGCCATGTTTTAATTCAAGCATGACTCTCATTTTTAGTCAGTAAACATTTATTATGCACTTATTGCATACCAGGTACTATGTACTGGGTAATACAAAGAAAGCTCACTGTAATAAATAGTTTCTGCTGCTGCCGCCTTCCATACTAAAATATAAACAGTACTGTTTCTTTTGTACTAGATGAAATCATCTCTGAATATAAGGATGCTGTACCTTGTCTTTTACTTTCAGGTTTTTATAATCGCTTTTCTTTGACAAATGTGTCATAAAACTTTAAGAAGGAGGTCAGTCTCTCCAGTACATACTTATTAGGAAAATTTAGCTTTCATGTTAGTGATAGAGCTTATTTTAACTTACTTTTAACAAATATAATGGATGAATATACACAAAATAAAAATCAGATTGGGATTATTTACTTAGCAGCAGGGTTACTTTAATTAGAAAACTAATAGAATATATTAAAGTATGCTATAATGCACCAAAATGTGATTTGGGTAAGTGGCACAGTGGATAGAGTGTTGGACTTAGAGCCAGAAATGCCTTAGTTTGAAGTCCGTCTTGAAACAACTTACTAGCAATGTGACCCTTAGGCAGGTCACTTAATATAATTTGTGCCTCTAAAACAGGATGATGATAGCATCTACCTCACAAGGTGGTTGTAAAAATCAAATGAATTAATGAGTTTGTGTTCTTCAAATCTTAAAATGTCATATACTATCATCTTTATTTAGCGTCATTATTATTAGAGGCAGGCAGCTAGGTGGGAAGTGGATAGAGTGCTGGATCTAGAGGCAGGAAGACTCATCTTCCTGAGTTCAGATCTGGCTTCAGATAATAGCAGTGTGGACTAGTCACTGGACAAGTCACTTAATTCTGCCTCAGTTTCCTCATATGTAAAATGAGCTGGAAGAGGAAATTAGCAGATCACTCCAGTCAGTATCTTTGCCAAGAATGAGGACATGAAGAATTGAACAGTTATTAGAGGGAGCTAGGTGGCACAGTAGATAGCACACTGGGCCTGGAATTAGGAAGACCTGAGTTTAAATTTGTGTAGCACAGTACCTGGCACACCATAGGCACTTAATAAATGTTTATTGATTGGTAGAATCCAGACTCAGAAACTTAATAGCCGAGTGACCCCAGGTAAATCACTTAAACCTCTGTTTGCTTCAGTTTTCTCAACCTATAACATGATAGTACCCACCTCCCAGAGTTGTTGTGAGGATCAAATAAGATAATAAAAGTGCTTAGTATAGTGCCTGGTATGTGAGTGCTTATTAAATGCTTATTTCCTCCTTCCTGTTACTACTGTACAGTAGAATATTTGTGATTGTGAACTCAGGTATACCTCTATATGTAGTGCTGCTCTGCTTGTGTATATAGCTGAGTTCCTAGTGGAGGATGACATTAAGCTTGTAACCAGTCTTTCTGGGTGTCCCTTTAATCTGCATACTTAACCTCTAGAGGAAAGGGGGTGGGATTAGGGTTAGTTTCAGTGATTCTATGTGACTTTGATGCTGTTTCAGCAGCATTAGTTTGGCACAAGGATAACACAGAATCATGATTAAATTTTGCAAAAGATTAAACTTAAAGGTAAAATGAAAAGCATTTTCTTGTTACTGAGGCAAATGAAAATTTTGGATCAAACTAAAATGTCTTTCTGCTGATTACAGGACTCACTGCTGATGCTAGAATAGTTATAAACAGGGCTCGTGTAGAGTGCCAGAGTCATCGGCTCACCGTGGAGGATCCTGTCACGGTGGAATATATCACCCGTTATATCGCTAGTCTGAAGCAGGTTTGTTTACAAGTTCTATATTGACAGTGTTCTCTCTAATGATCATTTTATATGGGGATGTTGAACAAAGATTTTACTACTTTGTAAGGGAAAACAAAGGTTTTTTCTCCTTTTGTTGCATGTTCCTTTTAATTATGTATGTGTAGTTCATTTGTTTTTTTGTGTAGAGGGTCTTAAAGGACCCTGTGACTTTTCTCCTTAGAAAAGACAAAATTTTAAATGTCTTATTTTTTTACTCAGGCTTAATCAGTTTTTCTGAAAAGTGTTTTCTTATGATCTTAATGCAGATGCTTTACCACTCAGAGGTAGCCAGAAGCTTAGATACCATAATTTTAATCACTACTGTTTACTTCTGTGATGAAATATGATTGGCCCTTAAAGCTTCTTTCCTTACACAAGAATCCTATCCCCTTCCTCTCCCCCCCTCCCCCCACATGGGTGACTGAGATTGAGATAACAGATTTGTCTTTTTAATAGGAATCCAGGTACTACATCGAAGCTGAAAGATGAATAAACAGGGAGAATAAGAGCTGAAGCAATCAGTTTACTTTGTCGTCCTACTGCAAATTTCTAAAAATGGCCTTGACAATTCATAAAATCGTCATTTCATCAGACTTCTTGAAGTTAACTGAGCCTGTGTCTGAAATGTCAATTTTTACCGTTTTTTTCCCCTTATAATCTTTGCTGGGTTCTTGTATGTTAATATTCTGTGATGAAGGGAAGGCAAAGCAAATGTGTTTTATCTTTTCTCCTAAACAGCGTTATACTCAGAGTAATGGGCGCAGACCTTTTGGCATCTCTGCCCTTATTGTAGGATTTGATTTTGATGGAACTCCCAGACTTTATCAGACAGATCCCTCTGGCACATACCATGCATGGAAGGTGAGTAATCAGCTGAAAGGAAAGATACAGAATGGTCTCCTGCAAAGCCTTATGAAAAGTCTTCTTTTTCCTCAGTGCCATTTAAAACTGTTGCACCTTCATTTCTGAAGCAGTAAATGGTTAAAGAAAAACTAAAATGATCTACTTTATCATAAATGTCATAAACTTTTTTTCTCTGTATTGTGAAAACTACACATCTAGATGATACGCCCAAAGTACCTCTAATGATGTGGCAGTGAAAATTGTGAAAAAAATGTTATTGACTGTGATACAGTTAACATAATGTATTAATGCTCATATGATCCTATGGCAGATTTTGAGCTGGAAGGGAGCTTAGGCAATAGTCTATCCAACTCTCATCTTCTAGCTGAGGAAACTGGCAAAGAGAGGGTGAGTGTCTTGCCCTGAGTTACTTAACTGTATAAGTAGTAGAAAGTAGTAAGGAAGATAAACATTTTGCAATTTCATTTCTTCTTGTTTTTTTTTTAACAGACCTGTGTCACTGCATTCTGGGCATGAGAAAGCTTTAGCTTTCTGTTTAAATGATTAAACAACATTCTTTAAAGGAAAAAAATTAGGATTTCAAGTCTTAAAGAGATTCCTCCTATTGGAGGTTATTCTGGAAGTGCTAGCATGCCTTTAAGTTCCTTAAGAGGTCACTGTTGATAGATGTTGCTACAAGTAACAATTGCTTCGTATAGTTTGATTGGAGTAGTACGGTAGAAAAACATTTCTCCAAAACTCTCCACCAATAAAGATGCTCACCTGTCTGGTACCTTTGACAGATGGAATGGGGTGCATCATTAGCCCCTATGACTCATACTTAGAAAAATTAAAATTTTAGCTTTTATTCTAGTCATTTGTAAGATAAAACTGTCATGTCTTTTTTTTTTACTCATTAGACTTAAATCAGATTTTTTTTTTTTTTAAAGCAATTGGGGTTAAGTAACTTGCTCAAGGTTACACGGCTAGTCATTATTTATGTGTGGTGTTCATTTTCTGAGGCCGGATTCGATCTCAGGTCCTCCCAACTCTGAGGCCGGCGCTCTTACTGCGCCACCTAGCTGCCCCTAAATCAGTTTTTTAGTAAACATAAATGTAATTTTCCTTTTATAGAAGTGCTTGCTATAGATTTTAAAAATTATATCAGTAAAATTTACAACCCCCACTGTACTCTTGAGTTGAATTCCCCACAGTATACAATCCCTGAAACAGCAAAATGAGACAATATTAAAAGTGATGTCAACTAATACGTGCAATAGTTTTCAACAGGTTTGTGCTTTCTAAGTTAATATAAACTTAGCCAGTGGTTTTGAACTGGGTTTTGTTATCATTGAGGTAATGTGATTTAGGGGCCTATTAGCCCTGGACTAAATTAGAAGATCTAAGTTTGAATGACAACTTTGCCACTAGTTTTCTCTATGACTTTGGTCAATCCTTCTGTGGGCCTTAGTTTCCTCATTTGTAAAGTGGGAGAGGGGAGGAGAGGGGTAAGACCCAGATCCAAATGTAGACCAAAACAGATTTAAAATATTATTGGGAAATATTGACAAAATAAAAATACAATAGGACAAAGATGTTAATTAATATGTGGTTTTCTAAATCAGGTATGTAGGCATCCTGATGTAGGATTTAGTTTCTATTTGAGTTTTGACACCTTTGAACTAGATCATTTCTAAGGGCCCAACATGATAATTCTCTATATGAAGATGACTCCCACCATCAGTAGAGCATGCTTTTTTTTTTTTTATTCCAGTGAGTTAATTGCATTGGGATTTTTGCCTGGGTTCTTTTGTAACAAGAACATATCTGCATTTTAATTTAGATTAGGTTAGGGAATATGTGCTAGGCAGGAATGTTAGAAATCTTATTTCTTTACAGAAGAAGAAACCAGGCTAGTGACAAAGTGGTTTTTCCTATATGACATAGTAACAGTACATATCTATTCACTCCTAGTTCATTGTGGTTTCACATTTATTGCACCTAGGGTAGAAGTATATGTCCCTGAAACTAACTCAGGATGAGCCTAAGATCTTAGCCAATTGTACTTCATTCTTTGGTTTTTAACTTCAACATGGTGAACGAGATGTGTCTCTTTCAGGCTAATGCTATTGGTAGAGGAGCCAAGTCAGTCCGTGAATTTTTGGAGAAGAACTATACTGATGAAGCCATTGAAACTGATGATTTGACCATCAAACTTGTCATCAAGGCCCTTTTGGAAGTGAGTATGACAGTGAAATGTTTCTCTTTGTTCTAACTTGCTTTAGGAAACTAGACTGCTGTATTCCATTCTTCCTTTTGAACCTGTGAGAAAAATCATTTAATAGTCACTACCAATCATATGAGAATTTGTAAGGATGTGAGGCCATAACATTCCTTTCATTATTGCTTGTACATCTATCTTACATGTAACATGGTGCTGGGATTAACATTTCCCTTTTGAAATGTCACAGTTTCTTCTTAGCCTATCTGCAGTTGCCTTTGGGTGAAGGTATTTCTTTGTTAATTTGCATCTCTAGCAGAAAAGGGAGTAGGAAAAACCATTTTATTCCGTATTAGCCAGTCTAGCACGAGAAGTTAAAATGCATTTAAGTAATATTTTGTAAAATATGTGAATTTTGGTTATCCATGTAACTGTTGTTTTGGGTCCTAGTAATACCTCTTTAGTTTACTTACATATTAAATTAGGGTTATCTAGACTCTTAATGTCATTGTGGGAGGAATAGAGAACCCAAGTGAGGATTTGGGTTTGTGAATGTCCTCATACTCTCTTCTTTCTCCTTGTTCCCTTAATTCTTTCCATTCCTATTACAGGTGGTTCAGTCAGGGGGCAAAAACATTGAACTAGCTGTCATGAGGAGAGATCAGCCTCTTAAGGTAAATGCCAGAGTTTCCTATTTCTTCTGTGGTCCATCTAAAATCTTCTGCTTACAAAAAGTTGGGGCTGCCTAACTTTAAATCGGGGGTTTGTTTTCTTGTCTGTTTGGCTCTGTTAACCCTCCCTCTGGACACTGTGTTGACTTAGTTGGTTAAATAGATAGACTATTCTTGTCTATGCCAATTGCTTTCACAAAACAGCCAGTGGAGAAAAACTACAAAAGGCTGAAAAAGAAATTTTTGCCTACTCTACAATGCTTTATGGGGCTGGGCAGAGACCCTGACAGATTAAGATAGAAAGTAAAGACCCTCATCTATCTAATCAACTGAAAATAGCTATTTTAAGTAATCAGGAAATGTGGATAATTTTGTAATACACTGTCATAAAATCCTCGTGATTGCTGTTAAGAACACCAAAATATTTGCTAGTTAGGTAAGGCATGGCATGGTGGTGCCATGGAGAGTGTTGCTAGATTTGGAGTTTGTGTACCTAAGTTTGAATCTAGACTTTGGTAGTATCTGTGACCTTAGGTCACTTAACCTGTCTGGGCTTTAATAAAGTTCATACCTGAAGATCTCAGCTCCTGTATAAAAAAATTTCCCCCACTTTGTTTAGTTTATTTTTAAAGGGACAGGCCTGAGAATCAAATCTGTCTCGCAAAACCAACAGTAGTTGGGGCAACATAGTTCCATTTCCAAATGAAAGGGGACAAATATTCTAAATTTGCTTCTCCGTGGAAAATGGGGGAAAGGGATTTCTGGCCAAGACTTTGGGCTAAGGACTTCTTAGGCTAATAATTATGAATGGAATCTTTCTTTTGTTAGATTTTAAATCCTGAAGAAATTGAAAAGTATGTGGCGGAAATTGAAAAAGAAAAAGAAGAAAATGAAAAGAAGAAACAAAAGAAAACATCATGATGAATGAAATATCCAGTTGCTTTAGCTATTTGTTTTTAATCCATTCAAATCATGGTGATTCTACAAATGACAAGTAGGCAGCTCCAGTCCATTTATTCATATTGTACTTCCGAGTGACCTACAATAAACCTATGTATTTTTTAAGCCTCCCCTCCCCCAAACAGTGTTTATTATTTGGACTTATAAAAAAATGTTTACAGAAATGCAATTTCTACCACCTCTGCAATCGTATTATATGGATGTTCATTCTTTAGTACAGGTTTCCCTGATCATACAAGCCTTTGTCAGGCTGTACGATACATTTTTTTCCCTTTATTATATAAATATGTGGGCTTAACTAGCAACTCAAAGCAACTCTCTTCTTTAGCACTTTTCACATCAATTCAAATAGCAAAATTTGAAATGAAATTTTCTCTGAGGGTTATCCCACCTGATCTTAATGTGGACACTTTAACTAGGAGTTTCCAATTAGTCATTCTGCAGAGAACAGAGGATAATGAACCAAGTGAGCATATTCTCTGTGCCCCAGGGCACATTGGTTCACTTCTCTAGGCCTCCATCTGAAGATCTTGAGTCCTTTCTCCAAAATTCTCATCTATTAATGGATGGCAAAGGGGAAGGTTTTAAGTTGCTTTTGAAGGGTTCACAGCTTCCCTCCCTCCCATTCTATTCCCCAGTTAGGAAAAAAAACAAAAATTTAAGCTTTTCTTTTACCACTGCTCACTAACTTAAAATATATCCCAAATTTGGCTCACTTTCTCAACCAAATTATTCTTTGTTTTGTTAGAGGTGATAGCCTGACTGCCCAACATAGGTATAGCCTATGAATCGTGTCTAAAATTGAATAGCAAAACTAGTCACAGGTGAGATTAAATATATTTGGTCTGCACTGGAAAAAAGTCCCCATTCCTATAATTAAGTAAACTTGATTATCAGAGTTTGTATTCACTTGACCAGAAGTATTACTACAGAATTACAACTGGTAGTAATTTTATTACCAATCATATGCAATGTGAAAATCAGTATCGGGCTTAGTCAAGGCTTCCTACTAATCATTATGTTTGGATGAAAGAGAATAAAGGAGCTATAAAAAAAACCAAAAAACCAGAAGGGACAATTTTAAAAGCCCACCTCAAAAATCTAGCAATGTATTTACATGATTTCATTGGTTTTGCTATAGTACCAAATAAACAGATTCAAATCCATCAGATTATTATAAACATTTTTGTTGGCCTCCTCATTGCTCTAGCTTCTCCCAGAGTGGGTGAAGGATCAGAGAGGTCCATATTCAAGAAAATAGTTAACAAGGGTATCCCAGTTCTATGGGAATGGGGAAAGTATATATAGTTCCTTATAACTCATGCCTGTATCCTTCAGGTCTATGCTAATTATGCCAAGTTAATCACTAGAGTCATGTCTCAACACTATGTCTAGGGGATAAAGCTTAACATTTTATATATAATGCTAAGATTATATCTGCTTTTTACATGGTGATTAAATTGACCCCTGCTAAGGCCCAACAGTAAGGTATTTACCTTGGGGCTTAATTGTCTGTCTAGATTTCTAGTATTGGCTTCTTGAAGCCAGTCAACATACATAGATGTTGATTTGCTTCTCTGGGCCTTACAGAAAGAGACCAAGTCCAAAGTTGCCTTCCTGTCTAGTAGTTGCCTCACCATTTCCTTAAAGCTTGAACTTTGTGTCTCAGCAGTGGGATTAACTGAAAGATCTCAGGCTAGTGATTTGCTTAATTGCTTATTAGGAAACTTAAAAAATGGAGTTACAAGAAAAAGCCCTAGGGTGGAGTAGTAGAAAGGAGCTAGTTATCTTAGGCTTCACTAATATTATATAATGTATAGAATGAACAGGTTTCAAACAAGCTTTTCAGAACTGTGGGTGGACAGGACAACAGAGAGAAAGAGCTGCCTGAGAAGGGAACTTGGAACTTAAGGCTACATTAATAAAGGTTTGTTTTTTAAACCCAAACAACTAGGGATTGTTAAACTTCGTGGAATTTAAAACTAGAAAACCTTAAGATATTATCAAAACCCTTCATTTTATAGATAGGGAATTCTGAAGCCAGGAAACAAAAAGTGACTTGCTTAAAGTCACTCAGGTAATAAACAGCAGAACTTGGATCAATCTAGTTTTCTTCATAATACACTACGATACCTTAAGAAAGAAGGCATGATGTTATCCACCTAGCAGGTGATGGCCTCAAGGAGCAAAACTGAGTAATTTTTGGACAGTGTTAATTTGGGTATCTTTTACTTGACTATACATATCTGTTAAAAGTTTTTTGGTTTTAGGGTTCTTTTTGTTTTGAAGATTGGGGAAATGAGAGAAATAATTGTTACAAAGTATTTATAAGTCACATTTTAAAAAGAATAAAAAGGATGGAAATGCTGGTAATCTACAAATATGCCATTCAGGGCTGTCATGGGAAAAGTTTGTTGTTTCCATAAGGCCCATATTGGAGCAGTGGGTAAAAGATGGAAGTGTGACATATTTTGGCTTAACATAAGGGAAAGTTGCTAATCACTAAAATAGAATGGGATGTTTAGGGAGATAATTAGTTCCCTAACAGTGGAAAAACCACTGTCAAAAAGTAAACAGTTACTATTACTGCCTTTTCCCTCCCTCAAGCATAAATAAAGGTTTGTTATCTATGCTACTAGGGCAAAATCGAGGATAAATAGGAAACTAAGCCTCATTTTGGGTTGAATGATAGCTTATCTCTTGTTGAAGGGACAGAATTAACTTGTCTTTCCTCATAGCATCCCTTTTTTCAAGTTTAACCACTAATGACCAATGTGAAACAGCCTACGCAGGGTGAAGAGATACGCCACACATACATCAGTAGCTGCCCCTCAGCAATTAAATGGAATGTTAAGATAAAGTCAAGAAGAAAAGGTATTAAACATTTGCATGTTTTATTTATAATTTATTTACAATACTCCAACAGAGAAGCCCCATTGCTATGTTTCTAATTCTTAGCAATTAACTCCTACAAAAATAAACCCAAGCTTTTACAGTAACTTAGTCAATGCATAACTAAAACCTCTGTAGCTATTTGAAGGGAGTTTTCATTTACCAAGGTGCTTATTTCAACAAAATGCCCTGTCAACCAGAAAGGGGCACATGCCTATACTAAAGATGTAACCCATTTACTCATGCAACAAATTTATGTTCCCCACCCTCCCTCTACCCCATCTTTAAAAGAAACAAAAAAACCCAATGGAATTATTTACAATTTGGAGGAAACATGCCCTTTGCCAACTCAACTTCACTGAAAGCAGGTTGCTCTTTTCTTCCCCTTTCCCCTCCCCCCAGTCTTAAGTGGATGAGAACAGCATTCAAGAACGTTATGCCAAAATCTAACACATGACTGGTAAGCAGCATGTACCAGAGACAGGTTGGCAGCAACAAGGAAGGCTGGTGATGAGGTTTTCTAGGGAGGCTGGCCCTGAGTTTTATATCCCCCATCGGTTCCCATAGGGATGATAGTCTGGCCCCTTAGCTTTGAATATTCATAGGGCCTCTTCAAAGTCACCTTTAATTCCTCTTCTGACAACTTATCTCTGGGTCCTGGCTGACACCTAACCCTGGGTACTCTGTGGTTTGCTTATACATGATCCTTGTGACAACCCCTATATTCCCTCCCAACCCACCCCCAAACCACCCCAAGTACTCATAAACCCCATTTAGTACTGGGTATCCAGGTCTCCAGACACCCAAGAGTTACTGAAACATGTTGCTTCTTAGAAGTGGGAGTGACAGACCAGCAGCACCAAAGGGTCAGTTTGGTTACTAAAAAATGTAAGTGGTTTGTTTTTAATGAGATTTGGTTCTACTTTTAAAAAGTCAAAGCTATTGTCTCAAAAAAAAAAATTTGTTAAACCCTCACTAAAGAATAGAGGAAACCTTCTGCAAAATACCAAAGAAAAGTTTAAAATCAGGCTGTTTTTAAGAAAAAGGGGAGAAGGGGAGAAAGAGACCAAGACACCTCAAAAGAGGTTACCCATGAACACTTCCAAAAAACAAGTGGTTTTTACTCAGACCAAGTCCAAGTTCAATTGAAGTCCAAACTATAAGCAGTAGTACTGTGGGATTTTTCAAAAAACTAGTAAACAAAATGACCCATTTTCTCCCCACATTAAGTGCAGCATTTCCAATGTTTTCTTATATACACAGCATCACCTTTGTGCCACTTAGCCTGCAAGAGAAAAGATAGTGACCAAGACTGGGTATTTGTGCTCCATGAGGAACAGCTGTATCTTCCCCTTGATTGCCCTCTTTACATTTGGCCATTTCTGACAGAAAGAGGCTCACCTAGCAAAATAAACAGGGCATTATCATGTGGTATAGTGAATGGAGGATTACTCTTCCATGAAGAAGGTCTGGGTTCAAGTACTGCCTTTGACACAGACCAGTTGTGTGACTAGGGCCAGATTTCTAAGTAACTCAGAGTTGATGCACCTCAGTCTTTCAGTGACAAATGAGTCACCAATCTTCATAAAGACAGTTTCTATATCAACAAATTTCCAACACCATTGAAATCACAAGTCCAAAAAAAAAAGTTTCTCCTCACTCCAAATTACAGGCAAATGAAGTCCTTGTCTAAAATTTTTCCTCTTGTTGGACAAAGGAATAAGCCAAATCTAACAGACTGCTGCTGAATCCCTTTGAGGAGGCTTCTAGTCTGCTCTCAATTTTTCACAAATCTCCCCCAAAAGACAGATTTATATGTAGGTAAAAAATAGCTATTCCTCCATACTTACAAATAGTTACACTTTTAAACTCTCCCAGTACCAGCTCGATGGGAAGTCTGGTTGCGCCGGGCTGTTCCAGTGCCTCTTCCACCTCGAAAGCCACCCCTGAAGCTACGGCCTCGAAGAAATCTTCCTGATACTCCAAAGGTCTCTGTGTTGAGCTTCCTTTCTTCAGCCCATGTTGTACGCCTAGAACTGAGCCAAAATTTGAGATGTATTTAACACACATAAAAAGAATTAGGAGGAAAAATACCTGCATTCCTATGTCATAATCTCTAATGATAAACTGCTTAAAAAAAAAGACATGGTGACTGTTTAGTTGTGTTTAGTAGTTTAGATCTAACATCTTGGGGACCACAGTCTCCACATTATAAAATAAAGGAGCTAGATTGGATTTTTATATCCCAGCTGACTAGAATAGCTTGCATACAATATGTACTTGGTAAATGTTTGCTGAATTATTCGATACTTTTTCTATTAAGATAGTCTATTTGAGAGACTAAATAGCTCTGAGTTACTTCCCAGCATGTCTTATACCCTGACTATCCCACATATCCCCCATTTAGCATTAATATATTTTCAGGGTAATTCCTGCCAGGCAGCCTCTAGGCTTGATCCCAGATTTACTACCCAAGTCAAGCATTATTCATGCCCAGTATGTGCCAGACAATAGGGATAAAAACAAACAACAAAAAGGCACTAGTTGTTCAAGGAACTATGTTCTGTCAGGGAAACATACTTAGAGACAAATATGCTTTGCGGGGGGAGGGAGGGGTGTAAAGACAGAAAAGATGCTACTAAACTTTATTACAGTGGTTGGTTAAGCAGTAGTATAGTATGGTTAAAAAAAAAAAAACCCAAACACTAGAAATGGAGAAAACTGGGTTGAATTCTACCATCCAAGGCATCGATCCTGAACAAGTCACTTCATTTCCCTAGTTTCCTAGACTGTAAAATGAGAGGGTGAGACAATCTCTAAGTTCCCTTCAGGACTTGTAACAGCATGTGTATATGAGCATATGATTTTAAGTTCTAAAATTCTATTCTAAATGGGAGCTAAGCTTAGAAGCCACAGAGCAAGTGAATAGAGCAGATGGACTCCTTATCCTAAAGTACCACTCTACCCTTAACAGCTAACAGATGAAGATTAAAGGGAGAAACACGGAGGAGAAATGACGGCAGTGTACAAATGAACAAACTCTAGGACAAACTTAAGGTTGTCTGATTTTTAAAAACTGGGCTAGAATCTGCTTTATTATAATCCCTCAAATTAAGTGGTCTCATCTAGTACTTTTGCATCTACTGTATAGAAATGTTTACTGTAGTAGGAAATTTGATTTGTATCACGTTTCTAGTTTCAGTCTTCAAAGTACTTATCCAAGTTAAAAAGCACATGAGTCTTCAAGAAGTAGTCAGCCAAGAATCCTTTGCCTTCCCTACATTAATACATTTACCTGGACTTTAGTTCAGAAGATATATTGTCAAAGAATGACTTGGATTTGTCATAATAGCAGTTAGGTCCCAGGAGGTCCTCCTCTGTAGTGCTGTCACTGTTCTGAGTTACTACTGTTGGATCTCCCTTCTCTTCTTTCTCTGTTTTGTCATCTAGGAATTTGGATAGGGAAGTATGTGAACTGTGTTTACAAGACAACTAAAAGGAAAATGCAATTCAATCTAGCATAGAAACATGACCAAGAATCAATTTCCTCTGTTCCTGACTTAAGCTGGCACTGTCTACTAGCACATACTGCACACAGAACCAATGTTTACTATATACTACCATGTAGTGTTCATTAGCATAACTTTATTGTGCTTTGCTACATTTCATTGCAATTAGAGATCCTTCCCCTAGTCAACATATCTCAACCTGGCTACTTAAATATTTATCACTGTGACCAAATTAGGAAATCAGGGTCGGCAGGCATTTGTTTCCTTTTAAAGTTTAACAACCAATAAAAGAGGTTCTTAGAATTTACAGGGGCTATAATTTTTATACCCAATGCTAAGCCAAGTCACAATATTACAAAATGAGGATTCAAACATCAACTAAATTCCTACTATATGCAAAACATCTCCAGTAAAAGGAGCTCCGTATAATAAAGGTCTGAGCTCGTTTTACTATTGGGCAGTGCCAATTGTTAGAATCTTTACAAAAGTTAAATCTGCTCTCTGGTAAGATCTACTCATTCGTTTTACTCTCTATAGTAACACAAATCTTACCAGTCCCTTCCAAATGGCAGACTCAAATAGCTCAAAGCAGTACTCGCTTTGTGTCTCAGACTTCTAAAAGTCTTTTTCTTTAGATTTAGAATCCTCAGTTCCTTCGACCATCTTCATGATATGGTCCTGGTAGCACTCAGTGTATCAATAGTACTCTTAACAGTTCCAACTACACTTGACGTATTATAAACATTTCCCCATAAAGAATCAAACACAGCTAAGTCAGACCTTTAAAATTCAGTTTCTTCTTAAATTCCTTGTCAAGTTCTTCTCTGTTGAACTGAGCATTTGCACTCTCAAAATCAAAGTCACCTTCAAACTTAATAGTGTTTTCCTTAACATTTGTTGGACGGTTCTGCCCTCTGGAACGGTTCCTTGTTCGCCTGTTCCCTATACAAACAGAAAAGCCAAGAGTAGCACAAGTTAATAAGCTTCCATAGAGGAATATCTCTAAACAATAGTCAGGTCTTTGAAAGCCTTCAAAAAGGAAACTGTTCTAGCAACATGAGATTTTATCAAAATGCACACATACCATGATGCAACAGCAGGTAGTCAGGCACTTAACTTATAAGTATTGCTGACTTAAGATTTTTAAAAATCTATTTCCTGCCTTCCTTCCTTTGGCTTTTTGAAGGGCAATTGGGGTTAAGTGACTTGCCCAAAGTCACATGGCTAGTAAATGTATCAAGTGTCTGAGGCCGGATTTGAACTCAGGTTCTCTTGACTCCAGGGCTGGTGCTCTATTCACTTCTCTACCTAGCCGCCCCTAGATCTATCAATTTTCAACTGTAGGTATTAATTTTACTCCAGAACTAAGTTACCTGATCTTCTCCTTTGAGGTCTTCTGTTTTCATCATTCACCTGCCCTTGATTTTGCACAGGTACTGGTTGAACTACATCTAAGGCACAAAGAAAATATCAGGGGAAAACTCTGAGGCCAGAGACCTACAAATGTACAATGCAATGTGCTAGGTATGGTACTATGAGCAAATGCCTTGTAAAAAGTCACAGATATTCATTCTCTCTCTCCTCCACCCCTTCCCTACCTCAGTCACTTCGATTATCAAGCAAAAAGGTGGGGGGAGGGAGGGGAGGAAGAGGGTGTGTGTGGAAAAGTTTCAAATACCACTTGTTTTGCTGTTTGGTTGGACCTGGCGACCATTGCGTTGGATCCCTATGGGAGTCTTGGTGGGTAGTAGTTTTTTTGCATTCAAGTTATCAACAGAACCAGTCTGGACTGCCTGTTCCACCATGGGACTCTTCCGTACTGGTACGGATGGAAAACCAGCTCCTGAATTAAGAGAAGAGAACAGGGCTTAAAAATCAAAGGAAAAAGAAAACATTATGCCCTTTCCCTTATGGCTGGCCCATCAGAAGCAGAAGTGAACCATCTACAGAGGTTTTATTGAAACCCAGGTAAAACTCATTTACTGTAAAGAATTCCCCTCCTAGACGTATGCAGATGTCAGGTCTGTAGTCATGGCCCACTGAAATATCCAGCTAGCCTCAAGGCTGATCCCAACTTTGGAACCCCAGGAGGATAATCTAAAGCAGATTCCCACAGTCTTTAAAAGACACAATACATTTCTATGATATTGGGTAAGCTGTAGTATTAACATTTTGGTAAAAACAGCCTACAAAGCTATAGTATTAATGTTAACAAAGTTATCTTTATCCCAGGGAACAATGGATAAGAACAGCTATTTTAATCTATAGCTCGACAGAAAACACAAGTGTTCAGCCATTTAAAAAGTTATTTTAGGACAATGTTAGTCTTGCCCGAAGGCCTCAAGACCAAAGAGGAGGGACTAACAGTCTTAAATGGTATTATCCCCAAAGTTTCCCTTGATGCAAGTAAAAGACAATTCTGAAAAACTCAGTAACATTACTCAATTTTGCTTTCCATTGTAGAATATCCTCACGAGTAGATCTGGTTAGAAGACATTTCCAGGCCAAAGCACTTGGAAGCAAAAGAACTTAAGCCTTATCTCTCTAAAGTAAATAAGTATGAAGAGCAAAGACATTGTGTTTGGACACATACCTTCAGCCTCCCCTACTTGCTTCCTCCAAACTCTTGGACCTTGGTGTTTTGAAAGTTTAGGTGGAAGCTGGAACTTTTCAGGCAGGGAGTGTTGAGTCTAGCTTAAAGTTAAGTTTTTTTGGTTGTTTTGGCTAAACATTAACTTTTTCTCCCTACCCAAAAGAACAAACAATAGGCTTTTCTTAGAGGGGACAGTTTACCATAAACATAAGGAAAATGCCAAATGGACTAGAAGACAGCTCTCTTAAACAGAAGGATTCTAAGACCTGCTACCTGAGTGACTTCAGGAAACTCATTTACTCTTTAGTTCCCTGATCTATAAAATGAAGGTATTTTATCAGATACAAGGTTCCTTTCAAGGTCTCAGATGATAGAATTAGGGCATGTAAGGTTCCCTTCCAGGTCTAGATACTATCACTTAAAGAATTTTCTGTAACTCTATTTACCAAAATGGGATTTTAACTCATAATTTATAAGTTTTTCTGGTCTGTCATTTTGCCCTTTCAAGCTAATTTCTCTAAAGTCTCTCAAGAGAGTTTTAACTGTTTAAACCTGTTCACATGTAGAATATAATTGGGTAAGATATCAGAAAGGCTTAATTTAAAAAAAATTTCTCATCTTTCCATGAGCAATAGTACCTAAGTGGTATATATTATATATATATATATATATATATATATATATATATATATATATATATATATATATATATATATATTTTTTTTTTTTTGGCTTTTTGGAGGGGGGAATGTAGGGCATTTGGGCTTAACCCAGGGTCACATGACTAGTTTTTCTGTGTTAAGTGTCTGAAGTCAGATTTGAACTCAGGTCTTCGTGACTCGAGGACTGGTGCTCCATTCACTGTGCCACCTAGCCACCCAAGTCGTTTTAATCTTAAGAAGATGAAACTATAGAATAGTTTTAAAATGCAAATATGATATTCTACTTCTGTAACCAGAATATGCTGGGCTCAATGACACATTCAAACTCAAAACACAAAAAGTAAGACAGATTAACAGTAGGTGCATGCCATAATGAACACCATTGTTATTACTTCTCGTTTAAAAAAACATTCAAAACTCAAGGACCTTGGAATCTCTGTTTAACATATACTACAGAATTGTCAAGGTAAATTTTAGGCTTCAAGTAGATTAAGAAGTGGAATAGAATCCCAACTCTGAACGAAAAGTAGATGATTATTTTTATATTAGCATTAAGACAAATTGAATGTCATAGCACATGTCCTAATTAGGGTTTTGAGAACCACTTAAAATTCTAGTTTCCCTCCTAGGGTTCAAAAGTCTCAATACATGGGATGGAAAAGTTATATTTCATAATGATCATATGCAATACTATGTCAATGTAGCTTTCTAGTTCTAATATACTGATTTTAGAGTTGTCCCCAATCTAGATACATGTCCCCCCCCAATATAGACTGTTTAATTTCCAATCAAAACCAGAAGCTACTTTCTTCTAAGTGACTTTTCTAGTTCATGTTCAACAGTCGCTTCTACTGCATACAACAGAAGTGACTGATGAAAGACAACAATAAAAAAAAAACAATAAAAAGAATGAAGAGAGTGCTGTTGGTTCCTTGTCATCTCCAGTACTTTTAATTAAAAAGATAATATAAAAGGGCTATATGCTCTGTGAAACAGAAGTTAAGCATACCACTAGTTAGACATGAGTATTTACTACAGCTACTGTCATTCTGTTCTATTAGTTTTACCCCCTTGCTCTTAGCAGGCTTTGCAAGATAGATGCAGTTCTCCAAAACTGCTGTTACCCTTAGAAGAGAGCTGATGAGGCTCTGAGGACATGTCAAGCTCTGAAACAGGCTGTGGAGATGGAGAAGAACTAGGGCTTGAAGCATCAGCTGAGGCTGGAGGGCTTACCAACTTCTCTAAAATAAGATAAGGGAGAAAAGAGCAAAAAGAAAAAGCATACAAATAAGTAATGAGACACTAGTCTAACATACAGCAAGCTTGGAAAGAGATCCAAGTAACTCTTGCAGGCCAGGTTGCTAATACAAATATTTAAGAAAAGCAGCAAGCCAGGGTGGGAATGTAGCCTGTCATATTAGAAAATAGTCATCAAGACAAACAGAAATTTTAATACAAAGTAACGTATAGCACTAGTCTTGTACTTAATCTTATACTGCTCCCTGTCATCAGATATTATGATACCAGTGAGTAAGCACAACTAGGTTACCTAAGAATTTTGAATTCATTTGAAAAGCTATGTGAACAAAAATAAAGTGATGGCATGGAGAGGTTTCACTAAAGACTCATTTATGTTATTCTGTAAGACTTTATCCATTCTAAATTCTGGAAAAATTCAACATGGCTTAAAAGTTGCATTTCAGGGGCGGCTAGGTGGCGCAGTGAGTAAGAGCGCCGGCCTCGGAGTTGGGATGACCCGAGATCAAATCCGGCCTCAGAAAATGAGCACCCACACATAAATAATGACTAGCCGTGTAACCTTGAGCAAGTTACTTAACCCCAATTGCTTTAAAAAAAGAAAGATTGCATTTCAATGGTTTAGGAAATCCTTCCATGGCTCAAAATGAAAAGATTACATACAGGGGCATGACTTACTAAATAGAGAATGTTTAGAAATTCAGTAATATGCATCCAGTAGTTAATGATGAATTTCACTACAACATTAAAGCAGAATCTCCACCTGGGAAATACTAACAGCTCATGTTATTAATTTCCTTTAAACAACTCTAAAATTCAGAATAACTCACTTTACACTGACATTTAAAAAAGAGAATTTACAATATACACATTATTATGTAAATGTACCTCATAATCTAGTCTTCTTTTTAGAAAAGCAGAGAGAAAAAGGTTACAAAAAAAATACAAATGCTAACTAAACTGTCTAAAGTTAATTAGAAACTCTTTATTTTTGTTTCCTAACTGCTGGCATCCACCCATAATAAAACTATCATATGGGTCAAGCTTAAAATAAAGTACAGAAGTTTTACTCACCTAAACCTAAGGAAGCTGCATACTGCTGGCTAAGTAATGAGCTGGCAGCAAGCTGGTTGTAGGGTGGCATACCTCTAAAGGGGCTGTAAGGCACATGTGGTTGGAAGGATGATGTAGAGGCAGAGCCCAGGGAAGACTAAACAACAAAACAATATATAAGAGTGGAACAGTTACCCTACTAACATGTAAGATTCACTTCCAGAATCTAGACAATAATCGAAAACATACAAAATGTGTTTAGAAAGGGGGAAAAAACCTATCTTACATCCCTGAAAAGAAGCTAATTCAAGTATCATTTACAGCTAGCCAAACTATAAGTATAAACTAGTTGTCTTACTGAAATTAGGAATTAGTCATTCCATATAAATTCCCTTCTCTTCTTCTCCATCCATCATGTACTTGTGAACATAATATTGTAGGGAGAGGTCAGAGGATAGTGGAAAGAAACCTATTTCACTAGGAACACAGTGAGAAAGTGGAAAAAGACATTTCAAATTCAATATTAAACCCATTTGGACAGTTGTTCCTTAAAGCTCAAAAATACTGCTGGACAAACAGAAGATAACTCATTGACTTCAGACAGTATACCCCATAAAGCCATTTGCCTGCTAGCCATATATAAACTACATTAATTTTAGCATCTAAAAATATCTTTAACTGGCTAAGATTTCTACAAGTTTTGTTATCTAGTTTCTCTTCCTGGGACCTTAAGAGTTAAGAGACCAAGCCTAAACCATCAAGGCTTTTGCAAGTCAGCAAACTTAAAGACAAAAAAAAAAAAAACCCAACCCCAAATGTGCATGAGCAAAATGGAACAGCAAAAAATAAATATTTATCCTGAAATTATAAAAGCCAAAGAACAGTATTAACTCAGGTAACACACTTACTTGGACAATGGCAGGATCCTGAGGGAGTGTGTGCTGAGCTTTTGGAGGTTCACATACAGTAATATCTTTGATATCACTTCCCCGGAAAATGATGTACTCATAAATTTCCTCCCTTGGAGGAGCAGGCCTATCAGTAGGACGGTCTTCTGTACCAAAGGACCTCACTTAGGAATTGAAAGAAGAAAGGTTAGGGTGTTTAGACTGATTACACTGAAGCCTAAGCTATTTTAACTTTCTATTATCTGATAGGTTTTTTTCTTAAGGGAAAAGTATATGAATTGCAGAGGCAAAAACACTGGATTTGTATTTCATGAAACCCTGATTTCAAATTCTGCCTCAGTCTATACTAGGTCATACTAGCTGTATGACCCTGAGCAAATCACTTATCCTTGCTCAATTTCCTCACCAGGAAAATAGGGATGATAATAATAATAGCACCTAACTTGAAGAGTTGTTGTGAGGATAAAAAAAGAGACAATGTACGTAAAGCACTTTGTTAATCTTTTAAAATTCTATATAAACAGTAACTATTATGATTATACACAAAACCCTGGAGTTCTGTGCCTTTTTTTTTTTTTTTGAGGGCAGGGCACTTGGGGTCGAGTAACCCCCCCCACCCCAAGGTCACAAGGCTAACAAGTGTTGTGTGTCTGAGGCCAAATCTGAACTCAGGTCCTCCTGACTCCAGGTTAGGTGCTCTACTCACTGAGCCACATAGCCGACCCCCAGTTATGTTCTTTTTAACACATAGCATTAGCTTTTCAAAAGGGATACAATACCTATTTCTAGTTTATTTACTTGAAAACAGGCAAAGTTTGAGAGGTTCTATGAAGGGAACAACTGCAGAGTTCTACAGAATCCTAGGGAACTAGACCTGGGAATAGGGCAAAAATTTTTGTCTTTTGTTACTTGTCATTTATATTAAAAAGAGCCAGCCAGCTTCCTTCAAAACAGAGGTGCCAGTTAGTTTAGATAACTTTACCCAACAATTTCAGTGCCATTTAACATCTTGTGACATCAGAAATGAATATTTAAAATGCATCCAGAATCTGAGCCAACAGTAAATTCATCTCTCAGATGAGTGAATCTAGAACAAATGGGATACATTAGGCACCTATAACTGGCATCACCTGAGGTAGTACTTGAGAATTTCACAATTCAACTAATAACAGGTTCTTACTGGGTCAAGAACTAAGAATCAGCCCCCTTCTATACATTAAGGACCTCCAAGGATCCTTTAAGTTCCAGAGATTGATCTGGTACAACATGAATGCTACAATACAGTTTTTCCTTTTATAAAATTCAGACATTATAGTAAAAGAGCTGGGAGCATAAATAAGGATGCCTAAATGTACATTTTTTAATTTAAAAAGTTAAATTAGAATGTCTTCATTTAACAAATTATTCAAGCATGCACAGCAATATAGATTATAACAAGTCATATTAACTGCATCCTGCAGACCTGTCACCTCCCCTAATAAAGAAACCAAGTCTGACAAATTGATCCTTTTTTTTGTCAATTCCAAGACAAGCAGGGTGCTCAGAAGGCACTAAACAAATTTGTAAGAACTGCCAACTCCAGAATCTACTCAGATTACCATCCACCCTACTTCATTGGCCCCTTACACCTCCTTCAGTGGAGAGTAGAGGCCACAAGAGTCATCCTTTGCCTTTACCTCCATACCATATACAAAACATACCCCAGCAACAGCCACCAAGAAGTCCTTTCACAATAAACTGATGCCTTTTTTTAGGGGTTCAAGTCAGATTGGTAGGGTTTATTACAATAAAGACAGGAATAGAAACCACAACTTTAGCTTACACATTGGTGGGGGGGGGTGTCCAAAGGGAATGGGAAAGAGAAGACATTGGGAAGAGAAGTGTCTTTCACTCATCAGGCAGTTCATAAAGGTGAAACAAATAAAAGAGGGAGTCCCATTCAAAGACACACAGCCTTCTACCTCTGCATCTTAAAATCTGGAATTTGTGCAGTCTCTAGGTCTAAGCACTTTAATTGGTTCCAGAAGCCCACATCAATGTAGCCCTCCACATGCCCCACCCCCATTCCCAAGAGTAGTTTCTTCAGGTTCTAGGTGTACACCTGTCTCAGAAGGCTAATAGTTGTGTGACTGGGCAAATCACAACCTCTCTCAGTTTCTACATTGGCAAAATGAGTAAGAGCACCTTCCACTTCCCATTGTTAGAGTAGAATGAGATGGCCTTTGTTTTATATACATATATATGTATATATACATACACATATACATACATAACATGAAGAGCTATATATAGGCTTCCTTCATACCACCCCACTAAGAATCTTCATTGTTCTTAGAGAGCCAGATCTACAAAAGTTAGACCAAAACGCTAAATTGTGTGTGGGGGGAGGAGGTAAGACATACTTAAAGAAATAATGCCAAAGCTAAAGCCAAGACTAGCACCCCCATCCACCCCTCCTACCCTAAGCATTTATTGTCTGGGCTTAGGGGTCAGAGATCTAGAAAGCTCAACATAACACAAGGCTCCAGTGCAGGAAACTACAGAGACCATAGTGTATAGGTGGCGTGGTACTGCTGCAAGGCAGGGAAATCTACAAATTCAGTAGAAGTATAATTGGCTTGGGGAGGAGGGAGGGGGAAGCCAAAGAGGGCAATGGGAAGCTCTGGAGTCAACCAGTTTCCCCAAGGCACATTTGGTCCAAGCCAAAGAGGCTTAAGAAAGGGCTAGCTAGGAAGGCCACCGAGATTAGGGCACAAAGACATTCTTCTAGCTACCACCACTTTCTCTTTTGGGCACAGAGCCACAGGGGCCTGCTGGAAGACGGTAAGGAGATATCCCCAAGGGGTGGGAAGAGAAAAGCCCTATGTAGACGATCAGCAAATCTTTTATGTTGGCATATGTGCCTGTGTTTGAGAGGAAGAGAGGGTCCAATCCCATTGCAGGTGAGCTCTTGAGGAGAGCCTCAGGAAGTGGATCTATGTGTGTGGGAAAGTGGTTAAGAGGACGGAGCAGAGGCGCTTACAAGACCTGGGGCACAGCTGAAGGGCTGCAATTTTCCTAGGACGAAGAATACAGAGAGAGTTCACTTGGGCTTAAGGTTGGGAAAAGGAAGATATCTGGGGCCTAAGGGAATCAAAGAGCTGAGTGAACGCTGGGGAAGGGGAATAGAAGGCTGTCTGTCCACTCGTGAAGGTGCAGCAGGCAGCTGGGGCTCAGAACTCAATCCCAACCTCCCACTGGAAGGAGATTGGAGGCACAGAAGATGGAAGGAGAGGGTGGCTCAGAGCTTCAGAGGTGCCAGAAAGGAAGGCTTCTGGATTCCAGAGAAAAAGAGATTTGGTGTAAGCTAAAGGTGGTGCCCCCCGGGGGGGGGGGGGCATAAAGGCAGGGTCTTGGGTGGAGAGCAAGGAGAAGGGCTAGAACAACTTCGGCTCTAGGAGGGTTGGGAGGGGGGTAGTAAAGGGAGGGGTCTAGTTTTGGGCTCAGAGCAGGGTCGGAGCCCGGGAGAATGCCGGTCAGCTGCAGCGGCGGCCTGGAGCAGGATGGGCCCCGTGGGGGGGGGGGGGATCCCGGCGGTAAGGCTGGGGGAGGGGGCGCTGGCCGGGATCCGAGCGGGGGTGGGGGAACGACGCGGGCCCGGCCGAGGCGAGAGCCAGCGCGGGCCGGGTCGAGAGAAGATCTGGGGCCCACTGGTTCTGGTACCTTTGGCGAGGGCCACAGTAGAGTTGTCCGTGTCGATGGTGTAGAGGATGCCCTCGTAGCGGATCTGTGCCTTGGAGATGAGGCTGATCTTACTGCCCAGGTACGGGGTGCCCGACGAGCCGCTCATGGCCACGGCCGGCCGGGGCCGAGGCCTGGCCCCTGCTCCTCTCGGCCTTCCTCACCGCACCAGCACCGAAGCCGCCGCAGCTACCTCAACCTCCCGCCGCTGCCTGTGGGGCCTGGGCCTCTGGGGGGAGGGGAGGGAAGGGGAACGCGGGGGGGCGGAGGGAGAGGAGAGCCACATCCGGGTGCTCCCCGACTGAGCTGCGTGCTCCGCTCCCACGCACGCACACTGCGGACCGATCCACCGCACTTGCCGCCCTTTAAATATGGCGGCGGGGGCCGGTCGTGGGACTGGGAACCTCCACCCCCTGCGCCTGCGCAGAGACTGGATGGAGAGGTAAAAAGAAAAGGTTTGTTGTTGCTAGTAATGTTCGGCCTTCCTCTTCACTCACCCTCCGCCACGCTTCCCAGCGTGCCCAGCGTCCGCGCCGGCGCGGCCACGAGATGGTGGGCCTGGAGGTGGGCATAGAGAAATAAACTAAGAGAGGAAGTGTGCGCAGCTGCGGCTTAGAAGAAGCGAAGGAAGCGCGTACCTAGGAGTGGGAATAGGGAGGGGGAGGCGGTGCATTCTCCTGCTCTTAGCTTCCTGGGGTCGGGGTGGATTTGGACAGCTAGGAGGCGGAGCTTGGCACTGGTGCGCACCCCTAGAGGAGGGCAGGGAAGGGGTCACCTGGGGCCGAGGTTTCTGTGAGCTGTCCAAGCCAGGGCGGGGTCACCCTAAAGAGGGCCTGGCCTTCCCTGCCGCGCTGAGCTATTGTGAGTGCCCACTCGGTCTTCTTTTCCCCGCCCTTTTGCTCCGGTTTAGCCCCTTCCTGTCATCTTCACTGTCCAGAGACCTGTGGGGACGGCTGCGTAAGTCTCGCTGCGCTTGTATCGGGGAGTTAAAGAGTTCGCGAACAGGTCCCCGGCTTTTGCCCTCGGGCCCTGACCCGCAAGTCCAGAGACGTGGGCTCTGGCCCTCGCTGAAGCAGCGGCTTCAAGGACTCTGACACTCATGAACCGGAGGATTTCAAGGCCAGAGGCTCTGGGGCAGACAGCAATAGATGAAGAGTTTTCCTTGACCAGTTTCCTCTGGATATTTGCTTTTGACTTTGCAGGGTGGTCGGGCGAGGAGGCGGGACTAAATTAGTCGAGGGAAACGGGGGTGAGGAGTGAGGAGAGGGGGCGTTCTAGACAGAGGAGGCTTAACTCCCAACCTGTCTTTCCCCGGAAATGAGTCAGTCCTGGTGTCTTACCGTCTACTCGACATTCCCTGGCGTCTCCACCTGACACACAAAGGCCGGCGTGGGGTCGCGCGAGGCTCTTCCCGCATCAGGGGATCCGATCCGTTCCGGGCTTGGGTCTCCTAGACCTCAAAGCTCCGGCTCTGGAAACTTTCCCGAGTCTACCAGGCAGAAGGAGGACGAGATACCACAGGGAGGCACTAATTGCACACGTCAGGTGGCCGGGGAGACGGTGACAGGTAAGGGGAAGACGATTCGGAAACTCAGACTACCTTCTGGCGCCTGTTCGGGGCATACCTGTGGAAGCGGCGGAGAGGGAGTGACATCACAATGCCGGTCCTCTGGGAGGCTTCTACTTTGGGCTCTTTGGGCCAATCAGCTTTCAGGGCTACAAATGTAAATTTTACTGGCCCCAATAATGTAATAATTTGTTATTTTTTTAAGTACTATATGCCAGGTTTAAAGGGCAGCATTTGCCTAGATATTGAATAAAAATTACTTAGCTTTTGTCTGAATTAACCTGCAAAAGTCAAATTGAAGGGGAAGAGGTGGAAACTGATGAACTTGGATCGTACTCACCGAGGAGCTTTGGAGGTGGAGCTAAAAATTCTTTCACATTCAAAAAACCCTTCCCTTTTGTTCTCTGTTTCAAAGACCTAATTTCCATATTCTCTTTCTCCTGTCTTCCCTATTTCTGTTGAAAATACCACCACCCTTCTGGTTCTGAACCTCTAGAGTCATTCTCCACTCTTCATAATTTCTCTCCTAGTTCCCTTCGAGAGATGCTTCACAGCGTTCTACCTTTCCAACACTTTCCTAATTATTCTTGACTCTAGTTACAGAACTTCGACTTGTTTCACACCTTTCTCTATGCCTCTTCCCTTAACTAATTATACAGTAGTTTCCTAATTTATCTCCTTGGTTGATCTCCCCCCCCCCTCCAATTTATGACTACACAACTGCAAAACTGATTCCTAAAGTATGGATCTGACCTTGTCACTCCACTGGTCCAGAAGCTTGTGTAGCTTTCAATTGCTTCCAGACTCATTTCACATTACTTTTCCTCATACGTTTATGTTCCAGCCAAAGTGACCTACCTCGTTCCCCTTAAATTAAAGTATATTCCATGTTCCATATGCCTAGAGTGCTCTTCTTCCTTACTTCTGCCTGTTGGAATCCCCAGCTCACTTCAAGGCTATTGAGCTACTCAAGTACCACCTATTCAAGAAGATTTTCCTAATCTTCCCCAGTTATTATTTGTGTTTTCTGGCTGTGGGAGCTGGGGAAGACCTGAGTTCAAGTTTGCCCCATATACTGGTTGTTTAACCTTGATTAAATCTTTTAACCCTTTAGTCCTCTAGGTAACTCTCTGAGACTTTGAATTTCAAAGAAAGTGCCAACTTAAATTGGTAAAAACAGTTCTTCAAGAGCAGTTCCCTACCAGGAAATTGCCAAGTTCAGCCCCTATCTCTAGACTTATCTGTTTGTCATCTCCACCCAACAAAATATAAGCCATATATGTGTATATATTGGGTACCTGATAAATGCTCATTAAATTGAATTCTTCCCACATTTGGCTTTTGGAAAATTGCTAGAAAACTGATGCAATCATTTCTCCCTTTTCTCTTTAAAGTTCAAGAATAGTGGGCTTTTGGCCAGGGACAGATTGTGTCTAATGAATTGTTTTCTTTTGCTCAGACTGTTCCTTATGCTTGTAATAGTCTCTTTCCCCATTTTTGTCTTTTGAACTCATCCTTTAAATCTCCACAAAATGTCCCTGCTTCAAGAAAACTTTCTCTGATCTACCCTTCCCCAACTGGAAATTATCTTCTCCCTTAAACTTTACATAGTTCTTTGTTTTGTAACTATACTTTTCCTATAATATTATCTATTATAGTTATCTGTGTTGTTATCTTATTCCCTTACTAAGTTCCTTAAAAATAGGGACTTTGTCTCTCCAAACTTTGAATCTTCCCAGAAAATGACATAATGCTCTATTCATTTGCCAGTGACTATCACAGTGCTTTGCACCTATTAGGAATAATGACTGGGCCTATGATTTTTATTACATAAGAAGAAGTTTATTAATGCAAGTCAGCAATTTCTCTTTGACTTTTACATATAGTCCTTATTTAGAAACTGGAAGGTTGAGTGACCTGCCCAAAGTCATAGAACTAGTGTCCGCAGCAGGACTTGAACCCTCCTCTTCCTGGCTCCAAGTTTACCTTTCTATCCATTATTCCATAAAAAACTCAATTAATTGAATTATCTATAAGTTGTCTGAAGAGTCCAGGTTCTGATTTGGCTTGTCACAGCAGAAAGAACCAGTTATTTTACTAAATTTCAACATTTTTATAAATTAAAGAGAATGAAAGGGTTCTAAAGAATTTTCTATCTACTCCATGTACAATAATAAAATGATTGATTTTGGTGCTGTTATTAGACTTAGTAGAGTTGTGCAATAGACTTTGGTTTCATTATGTATAGATGAGAGAGCATCTTAGTTACTGTTATTCAGATGTAGTTTTTCATTTGCAATTGTAACTAAAGGGGATTGAAAGTGGTTTGTAGCCATTATAATGGAAAAATATTTTTAATATCAGGTTTTGAGCCCCTAACCTGCAGGCACACTGAAGAATGAAACTCACACCCTTTTCTCAGAAAGTTATTCTTTTTTTTCCTTTTTGGAGGGCTACTGGGGTTAAGTGACTTGCCCAAAGTCACCCAGCTAATAAGTGTGTCAAGTGTCTGAGGCAGGATTTGAACTTAGGTCTTCCTGACTCCAGGGCAGGTGCTCTATTCACATTCACTGTGCCACTTCACTGTCCCCTCAGAAAGTTATTTAAAGATAAATGAGGGCATTTAGTGGGCAGACTAGGATCTGGGGCAAGACAACAGTAAACAACTGTCTCTATTCTCTTGTAAAAATCATTTATCCAATACAATTGAGAACCCAATAAAAGAAACTTCCCAGATATCTCAGAAATATACATTGGCAAAAGTCCTTGGACTCTTTATTTACATTTTTTTAAATTTATATCATTTGTTTTTACATCACCTTTATTTCTAAATACATCTCCCCTTCCCAATGAGCCATTCCTTTTAAGAAAGAATAAAAAAAGAGAACCAAGTGATTCAGCAAAATCACTTAGTATGTCTATTATGTCTGACAGTATGCCATACCCATAAGTCGCCTCTGCAGACTCTGGAGGAAAATACATTTTCTCTAAGATTCTCCTGGACTGAATTTGATCATAACTACACAATTGTCAATTTCCCTTTACTTTCACTTTGAGTATATTGTTTTCAAGGTTCTGCATGTTGTTGTTCAGTCATTTTGGTTTTCTGTTTCCTTCTCCAGCTTGTTTTACAGATGAGGAAACTGAGGCAAACAGGGTTAAGTGACTTGATGAATCTTTCCGATTCCAGGGCCTGGCACACTATTCACCACCATGTAGCTGCCTACCCCAAGGTTCTACATACTTGGCATCAATTCACATCTCATACTTCATCATATTCATTGTTTTTTATAAGTACAGTGCAGTAATGTTCTGTGCCATTGATATACTATAGTTTGTTTAGCCTCAATTGATGAGGCCCATTCTTTCTAACAATGTACCTACAATAAAGGAAAAGTACTCTGCTCTTTGCCAAGGTCTTACTTAGATTGTCTATGTGGGTATATACATACATACAGATATGCTTAGATTGTGTATGTATGTGTATATACATATATATTCACAAAAACAAATCTTAATGTTCATATTATGTCACTAGTAATAGTGGCTTGCATTTGTATATAACTTTATAGGTTATAAAGTGTAATCAATCCATAAACAAGTACCAGTGTGCCAAGCATTTTGCTCTACATTGGAGATACAAGTACAAAAAAAACCAATACATTTTCTAAGGATCTTACATTCTATTTGGGGGAGAGAAACATGTATATAAGTATATATAGAATAAATACAAGATAAGGTAGAAGGACACTAGCAATTGTGGGGCGGGGGGCGGGGGGGATCAGGAAAGGTTTTGTATAAAAGTGGTACTTGAGATCCATCTTGAAGGAAGGGAAGGATTCTGTGAGGCATAGGTGAAGAATACATTATAGGCATGTAGATGGGAAAAGGAATGCCATGTGTTGGAAATAGACAAGGTCCTATTTGGTTGGATTACAGAGTTTGCAAAGGGAGTACTATATAATAAGATTGAAAAGGTTGTAAAGGGCTTTAGAAGCCAAGCATTAGATTTTTTTATTTTCTTCTAGAGGTAATAGGGTGGCATGGCCCTGGAGTTTATTAAGTAGGGGAACAATATGGTGAGTTTGCAAATAAGGAAAATCACTTTGGCAACTTTGTGGGGAATGCATTGGAATGGGGAGGGACTTAAGGCAGGAAGATTAGTTAGGTCATTACAGTAGTCTAGGTGAGAGGTATGAACTTACTATGAGTAGAGAAGAGAGTTCTGATTGGAGAGAAAGGTGGAAATAGAAATAGCAGGGTTTTACAGCTGATTAGCTATGGTGGATGAGGAAGAATGAGGAATAGAGGTTAATGCCTACATTCAGAACCTGGAAGACTGGAACACCTTGACAGAAGTCAGAAAGTTTGATAAAGGAGAGGATTTGCAAGAATTCTGAACCTGAGATAATACAAATTTGTTTTAAAAAGTATTTTGATGACTATTTCAATATAATAATTTTCCTTTGTAGTCCTATGTATTTTATGCATTTAAAAACATTCTCAGAGGGGACCCATAGTCTTTACCAGAATGTCAAAAGGGTCAATAACACACAAAAAGGTTAAGAACCCTTGTGTTAAGGGAAAGATATACCTTTTTACAGATGAGGAAGTTGAAGATAAGATGTTAATCGATTTGACCTTGGTCACATAAGAAGTTAGGAACCAGGACCAGGACTCAGACCCGACTGAAGACCTGTATGCTTTTCAGTATATTGTACTGCTTCTCTAGGTCTCATCAATCTTAAAAGAAGAAACACAGACGCAGGATAGCTATCAAACCTCATAGGATTGAGCAAATAGAAAGGTCCTTGTAACACTATCTCTGATCAAACATCTTCCATCTGTTGTTCCCATTCAGAATAAGTTCAGATGAAGAATTTTATTTTTTTTATAATAAGGATAGTTAAACTTCATAAGATTACAGAATTTAGACCTGTAAGAAACAATCTTGTTCAACCCATCCTAACCCATCTAACCTTCCCTCCCTCCCCCCCCACCATAGATGAAGAAAGTGATGTCCTGAGAAGGTATGTGACTTGTCCAAGGCTATTCAGCATCAAAATCAGAACAAGAGCACAGGTTTTTGACTCCTTGTTCTATGAGCTAAAAATATCTTTAGGAGTTGGTTTCCTGAGATAGATGTACAAGGGGACCAAGAGCAGGAGGGCAAAGTTTAAACTAACAACCAACTTTCTGGGAAGGAAAGAAGGATTTGAGACTCTTGAAGCATTACTAATCAGGCCCAGCAACCAAATACACTGAGTGACCCACAGGGGCCCCTTTGTAGCCCCCGCAGGGCAACATGAGTCACTGGGTTGGCACCTGAGGACATTAACTACCACATGTATGCCAGAGCAAGGCTGAGAGCTAAAAATATACCTTGTTCTCAAGACCCAAAATGAACAAAGGAATGCAGGCAAAACCAATTGCAATTCAAACTTTTAGACCAGAGTTGAAATGCCCAGAAGATAGTGCTGACCATCTACACCTAAGGCCAGCTGGGGAATCTTAAAGAGAAATCTGAGCTTTGGAGATGCCTTAAATCTGGCCTTTCCAGACCTGACTCAATTTGTTTGGTTGTTTAGTTTGATTTCGTTTTTCAGATTAGTAAGTATATTTACCATGGAAACAAACCAACTTCCTGACTATCCCTTCTATTAATTAGCTTACTAAGCTAGTGTATAATCTGAAAATCCTATTTGGAAAATCTGGATTTGGTCTGGAAACAAAATACAAGCAGACCATAGAATCACAGAATTACTGGTTTAGTAAGTAAAAAGAGCTCTGGACTAGGAGTCCACTACAACTAACCTGCAGTGTCAGACTTAGGGCAAGTCCCTTATAACCTCTACATTGAACAGGTTCTTCAACTGTAAAATAATAGTAATTTTTAACTTTTTTTTTTAAACTGGACCTCTTTAATTTCATTAGTGTAGGGAACTCCTTCAGGAAAGTCAAGTCAAAGATCCCTTATTAAGTGCCTGCTGTATGTCAGGAATTATGTTAAACTAATTTATGTTAAACTAAGAAAGGCAAAAGCAGAAAACAGTTCTTATTCACAAGGAGCTCACATTCTAATTGGGGAAATAGCATGTACAAATGAGATAGGAAGAATAAATTGGAGATGATCTTATTAAGAAAGCATTTTCTCTATCATTGAAGATCAGCCCCCTACTCTGCAACCTATAGTCTTAATTAAAATAATATGTAAATAATGTTTATAACAAATATTCCCATTTTGAGGATGAAAAAACTGAGGCTCAAAGCAGTTAAATGACTTGCCCAGTTTCACGTGGATAATTATCAGCTGGAAATCAAACTTAAGTCTCTTGATATTGGGCCCAGTGCTCACTGTATTGCCTACAAAATTGGGACAATAGTACCTGCCCCCTACCTACCTCATTTTATTATTGTAAGGATCGCCTGAATTATTGGATATCGAGATGTATAAAAAATAAAGTACATGGAAAATAAAGCTATGGAAATATAAAACACTGATATTAAAGAATTAGAAAGTAAAATGGGCTGTCCCAGAAGCATGTTCAACATTTCACAGAATGTAAGAATTTAAGAGTGTCCTTAAAGATCACTTAGCCAGCCTCCTCATATTACAGATGATATTACTGGTGGTCTTCAAGTAGACTGTATAATCTACTTGCTGAGGATGTCATAGAGGAGATTCCTTCTAGATGCTGTTTGACATCCCATCTAACTGGGATTCTAGGATTCTGTAATTCTTTGGAGGCATATGATAGGACAAGAGCAACACAAAGTACCACATGGAGTACAATGTAGTCTGTGTATAAGTAATGAAGAAACACAGTAGAAGAGTTAGATTTTTTTTTTAAGAGGAAGGGTTTTTGCAACAGCTTTTGAAGATAGTAATGGACATTGATTAGTGTGGAGAAGAGTACAAGGCTTTCTGAGAAGGAGGACATGCTGAGACACAGACGGGAGAAAGAATAGGACAATCAGCTACCTGGTTATCATGATTTGTACCTTCCACAGGATTCAGAATTTTGGCATCATAGGATTTAAAGTTAAAAGGGTATTTGGGAAATAATTTAGGCCAGTTCTCTTGTTTTTATAGTTGAGCAAATGGAGACCCAGAGAGGTTATATGAATTACTACAGTTTACAATGAGTGGTAGACCAGGAATTTTAGGCCAGATTCTTGGTCTCCAAATCCAGTGATCTTTCCACTATGCCACTTCCTAACAATGAATGTCAGTAGAGAAGCTCTTTCTGCCATTAGGACTGTCTTGTTATCTTTTCCACTTTCCCTCCTTTTCCTCCCTCCCTCCATGCTTTTCTTTCTTTGTTACCCTTCTGAATCTTTGCTGTTGTCCCAGTAGCTGAAACTTCAGGGTTGTTGGAGCTCTGAATTTCAAAGGCTAAGTTTCTTGTGATAAGGAAATACTCTTAAAAATCAAAAGGAAACCTTTAAAATTATTTTTAAACTTGTTATTACCCTAACCTTTTAAAGTGCACTTGTCTTCTGTCTCCTGATAGCTAATGGGAGTCGTGAACTATCACAGAGAAGAAAATATACCCTTTAAGTCCTGTAAATTTCTTGTGTTACATCTAATCAGGGTAAATGCTGAACCTTTCACCCTAGAAGTATGGAAATGACATATTTAGAAAACATCAGTGGTAACCATCAAAGGCAGGAGAAAGAGGCTGATTAACATTTCTTTCTTGGGGGGAAAAAAGAATATATAATTGAAAGTCATTCTGCCATTCTCAGCAGCCTGGGTTAACCTTAGAGAAAAAAAAATTGTTTCTGAAATCCTTGGTTTCTTGTTTATGAAAATTGGTGCTCTCTTCTTTGTGTCAGCACCTGCCAGGGCTGCCTCTTTCCATAAGGAAGAGAAATATGTATTAACTTTCTCTAATCATTTTAAAATATCAGTGCCTGTCATCCCTTCTATAATTCAGTTTATTTGTATGATTGTTTCCTCAGGATATTCCCTTAAAGGCAGCAATTTTAATACCATATGCCTGGAAGATAAACTGATTTGAAGCTCTCCTCTCTTTCTTTCTCTATATGCATCACTCAAATGTTAGCAGGACTAAAAGAGACTGAAAAGGAATTTTTTAATGTGTAAAAGTATCAGTACCTATCCTGCCATTTAACCTTACTCAACCATTTTACCACTGATGAATTTTAGCTTAGCTATCACTACAGAAGGGTCCAAAGTTCAGAGAATTCATCAGAGAATGAAGTTCCAGGCTTTCTTCTCTTTTCTGATTTGCTCAAGGTGGTTTTTCTCCTATACTGACCACTGAATTACTAGCATGCCCAGATGAAGTACACTACTACACTTTACTTGATAGGAGGAAATTTCTGGTACCTTCTGCACAGGTTAGTTATACATTATTTCAATGGTTCATTCCTCTAAATCTTATCCCTTACTATAGAGGTTTTTCTTGCTCTCTTACTTCCACCATTCAGTTCCAGGTCAAGCTCCTTATGATAATTCTCCTGGATAAGTTTCCTGAAGAATCATTCCCTTTCCTAGAAGCCTAGAGGCTTGTAGTTAAAAACATCCTGACTTTTTTATATGTTCTCGTTTCTTCCTTTCTAAACTGCATTTCCAAAATGGTCCTCCCATGTAGTTTATCTTCCCTTCAGTACATCCTCCATTCCATTACCCAAGTAATCTTCCTAATGAACCACTATCACCATCGTACTTCTTTACTCAGAAACCTTCAGTGACTTTCTCTTTCCCAGTGAAATATAAACTATGCCCATGACTAGGCATTCAAGGTTCCCCACAATCTTCCAATCTCCCTGTCCAGCTTTATTTCTTACTACTTTCATGTATTCTGCATTTTAGCCTAATTAGATTATTCTTCATCTTCTATTTTATACTTTTTTCCCCCTATCTCTGTGCCTTTGCTCATGTAATACTTTGTACCTGTAATGACTTCCTGCTCTTCCCCCTCCCATAGTTCCACTTCTTGATGCCCTTTCCTTCAAAGACCAGCGATATGATGCCACTTTTTCAGTGAAGTTTTCCTGACTAGTCTCCCTCTCGCTTTACTTCCCCCTTGTGAAAGGGATTTTCCCCCTCATCCAATTTCTCATAGCACTTTCTCTCAACCTTTTCTTTATACTTTACTTACTCTATCATGCATTGAAGTCTTTTGTATACTTCTCACTCACCCTACTAAGATCATAAGGTCACAAGATCAGAGATAAAGAGCTGGAAGGGCACGTTCAAGTCATTTAGTCCCACTCTCTCTTTTTAAAGATGAGGAAACTGAGGGTCAGAGATGGTGAGTTACTTGTCCAAGGCTGCATAAGTAGCAAATGGCAAAAACCATATTGTAATGCAAGTCTTTTGACTCAGCTCAGCTCCAGAACCAGTATGGTAATCTATTTTTATGGCCCCAAAGCAGCATAGTGTCTTGCATTTCATAAGTTGCTCAATGAATTATGGGTTGGATAGTTGCTGATGTCCTTCAACTCTAAAATTCAGTAGTTTTGAAATATTGTTGAATTAAAACAATTCAGCTTTCTAGTTGGCCTCCTTCCCCATCAACTCAGTGGGTATCCTAAATACTTTTTACAGGAAATTCTGTTTTTTTACTGCTTCCTTTCTTCAGCCTTTGGCACAGAAACAGTGGTTCTCAAACTTCTTTGGCTCAGGATCCTTTTACACTCTTAATAGTTATTGAGAACCTCAAAGAACTTTTGTTTATGTGAGATATTTGTGTATATGTATATGAATGTGTCAGTATTTACCACCCTAGAAATTAAAATATCTTGTTATTATTATAAAAATAGTTCTGACCTTCTGGACCCCCTGAAAGGACCTTAAGGACTCCCAGGGATCTGCAGACCATACTTTGAGAACCACAGGCATAAGCTATCCCTGTCTAACCCCTACACTATCAATATTCTATCCTAGGTTCTCTTATATGATTTTTGCCTCTCTTGGGTTAAGATGGGCATTCAATTAGAATATGTTATTTTTAAATTTCTGTTTTCTTGCTCTTCCCTGACTTCTTTCTTTTCCTGAAAAGTTCTCTTTAGCTTTTCTCAGTCATGGAACCATCTGCCCACCTGGCCTGTGAGAGTCTTCTACCCTTTACAGCCTAGATGTTATCTCCAGTTATACTCTCTCTACTAGGTATTAATAATGTACATTTGCATGTTAAAAATAACATCTCTTGAATTCCAGGAAACACTTAAATACTCATCACTTTGGATTTATTATTTTGTATATTATGTCATGTGAGGTAGTTGTGAAGATCACATAAAAGAATATTTGTTAGTGAAGTCCATGGAGCACAGAAAGCACTATATAGGCACTGTATAAATGCTTAACCAGGAGTGGGAACCTATGGCCTTAAGGCCACATGTGACCTTCTAGGTTCTCAAGTGCAGCCTTTTGACTGAGTCTTAAGTTTTACTAACAAATCCTTTTATTAAGGGGATTTGTTTTGTGAAGTTTGGATTCAGTCAAAAGGCCAAATTTGAGGACCTAAAGGACTACATGTAGCCTTGAAGCCCCAGGTTCCCCACCGATGACTTAGTCTGTTCCCTTCCCATTATGTTATTTAGCATTGATATTATTGACTCCTTCAGCTTTCAACTGGGGATGAAGGAAAAGGAGGGAGAATGAGTGCCAGTAATTAATAATCATGATTATGAAAAGCATTTTACCGTAAGCAATGTACATAGACATGTTCTCTAGTAGTACTATTTTACCAGTAACATTGTACTGATTATATACATTGTGCTCCAGATTCTGTCAGCCTCCAGTGAGAACCGCAATCATTCAAAGTAGGTTAGCATAGCAAACCACACTAGGAATACAAAATGGATTTTTAAAATGCTTATTGCCTATATGGAGTTAGACTGTCAGCATATATATATATATATATATATATATATATGTATATATATATATACACACACACACACACACACACACACACACACACACACACACACACATATATATAAACATATTTATAATGCATAGGTGCTACAATTAGACCATGAAGTGAACCCAGAATTAGAAGAAATCAGACTGGATTGTATTTGGCAAATTGTGTCACATTTTCCCTTTTAAAATAATGTACATAAGAAAAAAAGCCAGGTGATTCAAATCTTCTTTTTGTATTCTGTTGTATTTATGGAAATGCTTTTTCTTTATGTTAAAGTTCAAAATAAAGACTTTTTAAAAACCCACAGAAAACATTAATCTCCAGCAAATTGGATGTATAAGAGGAATGAGCAAAGGAACTTTCTTTCCCCACCCCCCAAAACTGTTCATGCTCTCTAGCTTCTTTACTGAGATGATTGACACAGGAACACCTGATTAGTGTCCTGGTCCCTGTCACTGAGAGGTTGTGTCAAAGATAATTTGTTACTGAGTCAGGAGGAACACTCCCTCCCGCCCCCTACCCCTCAGCCCCAGCCCTACACACCCCTGATATCACCTCAATAGCCATATTGCACATTGAAAACCTTTTCTAGCAGATACCCTGGGGAGACCCTAGGCAGGAGCCTTACTTGAGATTTGTGTTGAGAGTTCCCTGCAGTTCTGCCAGGGCATGGATGCATAATGAGCCAGAACAGTGGTGTCAAACTCAGAAACAAGGTCATAAGTTAAGTTGTACATAAGAACCCCTATAGTTGCATGTTGACTTGTTCTAAAATGCAAAATTATCTATGTTTTATTGTATTTTCATTAAATATTTCCTAATTATATTTTAATCTGACTTGACAGCCTGGACCTTTTACTTCTGGTCAGTCTCCTTCAGGACTAATCCAGTCTGTGTGAGCTCAGGGTCAGAGCTGCTTGTGGGAGGAGGTCCCCCTAGATCATGGACCATAAGCTGGACTGTTTCCATTTTATGTAGGAGGAAACTGAGCTCAGAAAAGTGGTGAAGGTCTCATTTATGGTCACACAGCTATTAAGTAACAGGATCTATCACTGTCATTCACTCATTAAGCAACCACTATGTGCCAAGTACTATGTTAAGCATTAGGGATACAAAGAAAGGTAATATAATCCCTGCTTTAAAGGGACTTACAGT
This sequence comes from Gymnobelideus leadbeateri, assembly GCA_011680675.1. NCBI lineage: Eukaryota > Metazoa > Chordata > Mammalia > Diprotodontia > Petauridae > Gymnobelideus > Gymnobelideus leadbeateri. Next base: position 432,493 of record WOXC01003811.1, read on the forward strand.
CTAACATAGGAACAACATGCAACCAGCTGTGTATAAGTGAGCTATATCCCAGATTAATTAGGAATAATCAACAAAAGGGAGGCAGTAGAATCGAGGCAGATGGGGAATGGCTAAAGGTGGAATTTTAGTTGGGACTTGAAGGAAGTCAAGGAGCTCAGGAAGTAGATATGAGAGGAGAGAGCAGTCAAGACATGGAAGAACAGTAAATGAAAATGCCTGGAATTGGGAGATGGCAAGAAGGCCAATGTCATTGGATCAGAGAGTATTGGTGGAGGGAGAAAGTAAGAGATAAGAAGACTGGAAAGTTATAGATGTTGAAGGTCAAACAGATTTTATATTTGATGCTGGAGGTATTAGGGAGCCACTGGAGTTTCAGGAAGAGAGAGGGTAACAGTAAACTTTCCACTATACCACACTGCCCTCACTTCAGAGTATACACTTACTCCCTAGCTCTCTTGTTGATTTTATGTAATTCTTGCTAAACTACTTAAAACTCTCCCTGACTTTTCCCATTTGTATAATAAAGATATTAATACTTGGTGAAGTGGTTTGAAGCTTTGGTATGAAAAGCAATATATTAGAACAGACTGCTTTTAAGAGTATATAGATCCTACTTTTTAATCCCATAATCCTCCATTTTTATCAGTTCAGTTAACTGCTCTGGAGAGCAAAGAAAAGATTAAGGCTTGGAGTAGTAAGAAATAATACATAGCAAGCACACACACAGTGTTTTTATATAAGCTTCCACAACAAGGAAGAACATGAAACAGTTGGGGACCAAAGGTTGTTGAGAAGAACAAAACATGAACAAACGAACAGTTTTTCCATCTAGTAATTTTCAAACTTTTCTAGAGGTGTCTTGCAGTTAGGAGTAGAGATATGTATACCTTAAAAAAGTGTAATTAATCTAGAGCAAACCTAAACCCTGTTCTTGGCATAGAGTAGGTCTTTGTTAAAAGAATAACAATTAGGCATAATAAAATTAGGCATAAAACTATCTTTTTAAAGTACCTAGAACGTTAAAAAAAACAGATTTGTTTGGGGAGCCTGACTTTGCAAATTATTCTCTTTGATGTTTTCACAAATGGTAGTAATTTTACATAGTAGAATATCAGTGAATCACCAGGCTCAGATATTTAGACACTTAGGCTGCAGTGGCCTGGATAATAATAAAAATCCCTTGATTTATAACAGTCTCTGTCCTAGCCCATTTTTCTCTGAGTACTGTGTATTCATGTTTCAGTTATGCCAGGCTTCTGGACATTAGAGTTCCATACTGTAGTTTATGTCAAATGAGTACAAAAGCCTTGGGTGACTAAGTTCTGTGGCCCAATGAACTGATAAAAGCAGTAGAACTAGATGTCCATTTCATTCTGCTGGAATCAGTTAAGGAAAAGACATTTAAATATTTATCAGAAAAACCAATTTAACCCTTCTATGACAAAAAATTTGTTGGAGTAGGAGTTTTTAATGTTTTTTGTTTCTTTGTTACCTGTTGTTACATCATATGCTCAGTTGGTCAAACATAATTTTTTTTTTTCTTAAAAGGAAGAGAAAGGAAGAAAAGAAGAAAGAAAAAGGCCTAAGTGTCAGACTCCTACCTCACTTAGCTTCCCTGTGTTTCCTAGGCACAGATTGTACCCTCAGTGCTAAGGTTTGGTCCTCCTTTGTTAGGAAAATTGGTAGAGAGAATGTATGTAGTTTAGTGTGATCCACTGAATGAATGAAAAATTTATGAAACAGAATTTCTTAGGTGCTTATTATGTGCTAAGTTCTGAGGACCCAAAAAGAAAAAGAAATCAGTCCCTGCTTTCAAGGAACTCACAGTCTAATTGAGGAAGACAACAAATGTAGGAAGATAGACCTGTAGGTTTCAAGGGCAGCTACAGGATGGATGGCAGAGCTAAGGAATTAAGATGCATTGGAGGGTCTGCCCCACAGAAACCCACCACTACTGGTAAAGGACGAGTGGGCCCCAAGGTCAGTGTGGAGAAGGGATTTTGGCTTCCTGTTGGCCAAGGTGAAGAGTACAAGGGAGGGCCAAGAAAATACAAAAAGGAAGGAAAGAACATGGGCCCAAAGACTGAAGGTGAGCCAAGGGACAGAGAAAGGGAAAATGGTCTTGCTTGTCACTGGCTTTAACTCGCGCCTCCAAACCCCACAAAAAATTCAGCTCTCAAACTGCATATACTCCTGACTATAAGAGTGGCATCAACCTCTTACATATGAATAATACATTTTATTGTTTGAAGTTGGAAAAGCACAGTGGATGAAAAATTACTACAATCTAGACTATTATATGCAACTAGATAGACAATCTATAAAGTTTGTTCAACAGCATGTAGCATCATAAGCTCCCCTTTTCCCTTTACTTTGAGACCCTAGTTAGCTATTGCAGGTTCTAAAGTGGTTGTGGGTCAGAATGCCCTTCAAACCATAGCTCATGCATCCCTACTATGTTTTCCTATTGCCAGCCAATCAGGTGATACACAATTGATAACAAAGACATTTTAATTAAATATAAATGCAAATAAAGTAACCACAGAATATCTCCCTCTACCCCCACAAACAAATTTAAATTTCTTTTCTGAAAGCTATATATATACCCAGTGGGAAAAATAGATCTTTATGGAAATTATGTGTGAGACAACAACACAAAAGGTACACAAATTGGCTTGGCAGATGCCTTAAGGGTTGTACAAGTAGGGAACATATATGATCAGAGTATGCCCATGTAGGGGGTAAAACATGCCTCTATCATTATACTGTACTTTTGTTTTTGTATCCCTAATGCCTGGCACATTCTAAGCCTTTGATAAATACTTACTGAATTGAAAGACTTTTACTTCATCTCTTTCTACAATGAAAATTCTTTTAAAGCAAATAAATCAGCAAATACTCATTGTATACTTACTATGTGTTGTAGCTAGTAAACTTTTAAGAAACTCAGTACTCTTAAGAAATGTGATTTCCATTGACTTAAAAGAACTGAATCTTAACAGGGATCTTTGAAATAAGAAATGATCAAGCGAAGCATGTTGGGAGACCATGAGCAGTCTTAAAGGTAACTTAGACACAAATAAGACCATTTGAGTCAAATTTTAAGCTCCATGAAGGGAAATATATTCTTTTTTAATTGACCCCATTGCCCAGCACTGAGTACTGCCCTAAGGAGATTCATACTTCATGTTTGTTGAATGAAGTGACTCAAGATTGAGCTCAAATTCCTTATTGAAGATTTTCCTTACCACCCCGTCTCCCTCCTATCATTTGTATAAAGGAAACTATTTTGCATTTGCTTTATATTGTTAAGTTTGTCTTATGTTTGTTATAGATTCATTAAGTACTAAGCTGTACCATAATAGTAGTAATAACAAGTGCCATTTATAGAGTGACTTGAAATGTTTCATGAAAACCTATGAAAGAAAAAAAATACAAAATGACCCTTGCTCCTAAGTTGTTCTTTTTTTCTCCTATTCTTCTTCCTCCTTTTTTAACAGCAAGAGCCAAGAATCACACATTTTTAGACAGTAAACATTAATTCAAGTTGGTAACCTCTAGAACTCTACCAGAAATATATCCTAGACATGAGACTTTTGCAGGTCATGTTCTGCTCAAAACCATGGCTTATCAGGTCTTGGAGCAGCAATGGCAAGATACTGTAGAGGGAATTTGTGGCCCATAAGAGGAACTCATCTTACAGGGCACCTCCATCACTATCTCCTCAGCAGCCATGATTGTGCTGTTGAAAATATCCAATCATATTGTCCATTGCTTTACATGCCATACAGCTCCCCCTACACCAAAGTGCCCCATAATTTGGAAACCCTCTCCTTAGAGGATTAAGTCCCATCACAGCTAAACACCAGCTGGTAGAAACAGAGAACAGTAGCATCTCAGTGAAAAAGCTACATTGCAGCTGATGATCAGCACATGGTAAAAGAATAACAGTTCAGCAAAGATGCCATTGCACTAGCACAATGGTAAACAACACTAGCAGCTCTAGAATGTAGGAGGTATGAGCAATTCTGGCTTCACATTCTAGAGTAAGATGAGTTCCTCTTATGGGAGATCTTCATTTCACTGCTCAGTCTGCTTCAAAATCTCTGTGTCTTCCTGATTTACAAGATCTCTGTGACTAGCAACCCTTGGCTGGCATGGGGAAGGTGATAAGTCTCTTCTGTCACCTAAGCTAAGGCAACCAAACTTCACCTTGGTATAATGGGAATGGGAATTTGAAGATCTTCCCTGCCCCTTAATAAGCCTAGGAGGAATTTGAAGACCTCCCCTGCTTTTTACGTAAACTCTGCCCCTTAATAAGGCTGAATGTAATCACATGGAGCTTGTGGTGGGAGGAGTTTGCTGAAGGGTAGAGCAGAGCCCATGGGAAGCTGGGAGTCAGAACTAGAGAGATGATGGGAGAGAAAGGATGCTCAGGCCAAGGAGATTAGAGAGGTTAATGAGTAAATATTGATCTAATATTGGTTTGTGGGAAGGCTAAAGGATGCTGTGGCTCTCTGTTGTTATGGCTTGTTAACTTCATTATTACTATGATGGAATTGACTTACTGCTTTTGAGATTTGGTTTTCTGGTGTCTAAATAAATGCTTTGCTTCTGTCCTCTATTTGGAGAGTTTGTTATATTTTGCAGTCTAGCGCCATGCAGAAATTTTTATAGTCATGATCTTTATGGTGATCATGGGTGCTGTAAATATCACATTGGCACTACAGTTGACCAAAGTGCTGTACTTCAGATATTGTATATATGTTCCTCATTCTCATAACTATAAATAGAGAGGTCTTAAGTGTGATTGAAAACTGAAAGTTCTGTGGCCTTGAGAAGGGGAATCTTCAGGGATTGGGCTATACCTACAAACACTCTATGTCTAAGAATAATGTGAGTGATGGAAAGAGATTGATGGGTTATCATGGGTAAATCAGGTTAGAGAAGCATTGAAGGAGTCCAAAGACATTGGTGGTGGGGTGGGGAAAAAGGTAAAGAAAAGAAAGGGACTAGATGGGCTAGAGTTGATCAAGAAGGGAAGATAAGGGGATAGGTAGAAGGAAGATGTAGGATGTTATAGGGTGTTGGGAGGGGAAGTCTTGAAGGGAGGACTAATGGAAAGAATGTGTTATGTAGCTTTTGAGGGGTAGCCATGGAGGTAAAACCTCTGTGTGTGTGTGTGTGTGTGTGTATGTGTGTGTGTGAGAGTGACAGAGACAGAGTGACAGAGAGAGACAGATGAGAGAGATTGGGAAGAAGGAAAAATTGGATTAGAAGCATGGAATTGTTCGTTCTTCATTTCTGAAGAGGACTAATGGCATCATGGAGTGATGTCCTGACTAAATTGGACTTAAGTGAAGCAAATTTGTACAAAATCATCAGCCTTATTCTCTTCCAGAGTCATAGATATTCAGTGGCAAGATAAAAGTCTGTATTACTGGGTATGGCCTGGAATGCAGTGGATGACCTTGGCATCTTTGATATCTGACCAAGCTCTAACAGCTCTAACAAGTTCCACAGCACCTGCTTCAGCCACCTTCATGGACATTGGAACAAATTGTTCTAATCTGCCCATTCCACTGGGGGAAGTCTTCACATGCTTGGGATAGACACCCCTCTCCCAACTCACTGATATGTTTGAGGCCAATCAGTTAACTTCAACCTGATTTAGTCCATCTGCAGGGATGGTTTACTATAGTGTAGCCTCTGGGCATGCTACAACTTCTTGGAGCCACAAGTGAGAGTTGGGTGACAGGTGGACGTTGAAGATAGGTAAGCAGCCCTGAAAAGGGCTTGGCAAGCCCTCACACCAGAAGTGCTAATCCCCTCTGATCACCCCATACATCCTTTACATGGATTAACATCGAAAGAAGGCAAGAAAGGCAGAAGTGTCATAATACAGTAGAAAGAGGTGGGACTCTGAAGTTGGAGGATCTGAGTGTTAATACAGCTTTAGGCATTTATCATGATATGATTATAGCCCATGGAAAAATTCTATGCTATTGCCATATACCTTGACTTTATTATGCCAAAGTGCTTTGAATGGTATTTAAATTAAAAGAATGCCATTTTTCTGAATAATTGTTGTAAAGATAAAGCTAATTCATTTTATGACAAAAATTTCCTAAAATATTTCTATTTTGTGAATATTTTTTAAACTGACTAAACAAAATAAATCAATGCAAGGTCCTCAAAATTTATACTCTAATCCTGAAAGATAGTTACTGCATTCATAAAAAAGTTAGAACTATGTATATAATACATTTATAAAAGTATTTTTTTAATATATTTCCCAATTTGAAATATGATTGCTTTGCAAATTAAATAGAAGAAAGTTAAGAACTGCTTTTTTGTTACTGGATTACATAAGCAATTTTTACTCCTTTAAGGAAATAGATATTATTATGAATGGGCAAGAAAACTATTTGTTTTGGACAAGCATGATACATTTGGTTTTACTCCATCTGAACAAGAATGGTTAATGGGTACATAATAATATGTTGGCAAACACTTGAACTTATACTTTGGGTATGGGTGAATAAACATTTCTTTGCTTTATCAAAGTTTTACAAATTTTGCTGACATTCACGATATCTTATTTGTATGAAATGGGGTTTTCTGTTGAAGCTTTTGTAAAGATAAAATATTGACTTTGATGGTTGAAGAAGAATTATGAGCAGCAGTATAATCAAGTGAGACCACATTTTCAGAAATTTTACACCTAAAAATAAACCTTCCTATTACATTAATAATATTATTATGGTTATTGTTTTATAAATTAAAATGGAAAATTATGGAGATTTTATCAATCAATAAATGTCTATGTTATTGTTTTTATTGTATTTTGGCTGTTTTAAAATTGAAATAAATTCCTAATTTCAGTTGAATAAAATATGAGCTAAGAAAATTGTTTGTATAATTTATTTTATATAAAAAAAGAGTTTGGAAACCACTGTCTTGGAGGAAGCTATGTAGTTTAGCAAATGTTATCTTTAGTTCTTTTTTGATGTAGACCCTGGCCAGCTTCACCTAGCCATCCATCTAGCTAGCTAAAGCAACCCTTAGGCCTTTAAAAAGTCTTTCTTTTAAATTCCTTTCCCCCTACTGGTTCTCAGGATGTCTTAGTCCAAACTCTTTGGTCCAAAAATCCTCTTAATTCTTATCCTAGGACTGGATAATTAGCCTAGGTTCCTTTCAGATCATTTTGCAGACTTGCAAAGGAGCTAGGGAAAGATTCTTTTCCACCTCTCAGATGCCCCAATTGCCATTCAAAACAACTCAAGAACAAGGCTGAAAAGAAATGGGTGGAGCTGGTGACCTTTGCCCTACTTTCTCCCCCAGCAACCAAAGTCATTCTATTTCCTATATACTCTAAATGTGAGAGCCTTGTTCAGTGACCAGTGAGTGGTCATTACTCCTGTAGGAACTGAATCATGTAAGTCTTGACATTTTTGATATAAATGAAACCAGAAGAAAATAGAAAGTTGCAGCAAAATGGAAAGATGGCTTATATCTCATAGAGGCAAAAACAAACAAAAAAGCCAGCAGAGTTGGTTTCATCATGATTTGAGGTGACAAAAACCATCATTTTATTGTACAGTGGGCCTTCTTATAATATGCATTTATAAGAAGGCTATGATGAAGATAATTACTACTTATACACAGCCTTTACTAAGAGAATGAGTTAAAGAAGTTATGAGAAACTTGATAAACTTCCCTGATTAAGTTAACACATACTTTATTACCTAATAACCTCAATGTAAAGGGGCATGTAGGGGAGGATAATGAAGAATATTTTGAAAAAAAGTTTTAGTAGTATAAAATGAAAGAAGCCATAGGTTTGTAGAGTATACAAAAGTCTATCTTAACATGAAAAATTTCTTTTTCAAATAAGCATTTATCATTAAAATTTTTTTTTATATCATTATAGTTATCACTAGTATCTCTTGCCCTCCTCCTCCCCCTCTCAGAGAGTCATCCCATGTAACAAATAGTATTTTTTAATACAAAAAAAGAAAGGGAAAATAATCAGCACAACTGATCAGAGTACATTGAAAAAGTCTGAAAACCTGTTGAATGTGTAATACCTGTGGATCTCCCACCTGCACAAAGGGTTGGGTTTGGAGGATATCCTCACAAATCTAGGCATTTAAGTTATGCCTGAGCTTTATAATTTTATCACATTCAGTTTTTATTTTTGTGTGGTTCTTTTCACTCACATTGTTATATGGTTATTGTGCTTCTCTGTATTCATTGCATACATAATTTCTTATAGCATTGTAATAATCCTTTACATTCACATACCACAACTTGTTTAGTGTTTCCCTAGTTGATGCACATCTACTTTGTTTCCAGTTCTTTGCTATCCCCAAAAGTGCTGCTGTAAATATTTTGATACATATGGAGATTTTTTTATGAAAACTTTTTTCAAGAAGTTAGTCATTTCAGAGGGAGAAAAGAGAACTTTGAAAGTAACATTAGATTTATTAAATTTTTTTTTTTTAAAGTAAGGTGTCGGGGCTGCTAGGTAGCGGAGTGAGTAGAGCGTCAGCCCTGGAATCAGAAGGACCTGAGTTCGGAGCCGACTTCTTGACACTTAAAGCACACACACACAAACAAACAAACAAAAAAAACTAGCCGTGTGACCTTGGGCAAGTTACTTAACCCCAATTGCCCTCCAAAAAAAAAAAAAGTAAGCTGTCTCTAATAGACACTTTCAATTTCACATATAAAACATTTTTCCTGTTCTACTCTGTCTATAAAAAATATTGTCTTGACCCTCTGTCTCCTCCCTCTCTGTGCTTGTTTAGGTTCATAATAAAATATAAAGTTAAAAAAGTTGGTCAAGAGGTGCTGCGCTCAAAATAACACCACAAAAATGAAGTTGGTTAAATTTTAATGTATAGGCAAGAAATGACTAGTTACTGAATTGGGAATCATTTCTTTTCTTTTTCTTTTTTTTTTGGAGGGCAGTTGGGGTTAAGTGACTTGCCCAAAGTCACTCGGCTAGTAAGTGTGTCAAGGTATCAGAGGCCAGATTTGAACTCAGGTCTTCTTGTCTTCAGGGCCCATGCTCTATTCACTGTGCCACCTAGCCACCCCAGGAATCATTTCTGCATCAGCTATTTGTATGTAGTCATTTATCAACTTATTAGAGCAAAAAGTGGTGTTAATTTCAAATTAGGAAAAAGAATAAAAACAAGATTACGTGGCACACAGTAGAGGAAACTCCATCTTGACTTTTTTAAACAACTCCAAATGGGAGTGTGGGGGGGATGTTGACAAAAGAACAGATATCTACACTGATCATCTCAAGGAAGTTTAGCTGAATTAAGTCAAATGCCATAATGAGGAAACCCAAACAGCCTTCTGTAAGAGAAAGCACTCAATCTCTTTGCCAAGAGATATGTAGTAGGTTAAGAGCATCACTAGTTAAAGAGAGAAACTCATTTATAAAATCTTATGGTGGAGAATGATGGAAGATTATGATCAGTATTAAATTCATACAACAGAAAGAAACAGTAGCAAGCTTACAGAAAGCTTTCTGAAAATTCAATGCAATTCAGCAAGAATAGTTAAAGCTTTTAAAAGGGGAAGCTCCATGCTAAGTGCTAGGGACACAAATACAAAAACAAAAAGTCTTTGACCTCAAGGAATTTATTCACATTAATTCACATCATCCTGGGGGCATTTAAGGATGAGACTAGAAAGACTAGAAATGAAAAAAGAAAATGGAAAGAAAATATGTAAAATATAAAAATCTCTAAAACAAAGTATTTTTTCCATATCTGTAATAGCCAACACATTTGTACTCTAACACTAGTCCCCATTGTGATTACAAGAAGAAATGGCATCAAAGAAAATAAAAGATAAAATAATAGACTAGATAAGTATAAATAGGGGAACTTGGTATTGGAAGAAATAATAATTTTGATCTTGTTAATGGATTAATTCTCAAGTTATTATTAACTAGTCATGGACATTATTATTACCAAGAAAAAAGCAACCAAGAAAATTAAGTTACTAGCCCATATACCTAGTTTCTCCACATCATTATGAGAATAATCATTCATGCTCTGAGGGCTTTTTTGAGGAGGCAGGCAGGCTTTCACAAATTATATTCTGCAGAAGATCATATCTTTACAGTTGCAAGTTGGACAGGAAGGTACAGATAATGTAAGACCCCCTATACTACTTGTACATTATGGAAAAAGCATTTGTTTTGGCAAAGCAAAATTATGCACCTTAAAAGATCTCCTATAATAAAGTAACATATATATTCAAGATCCTTAGAAATAGCAGCAATGGGGGCAGCTAGGTGGCACAGTAAATAGAGCACCGGCCCTGGAGTCAGGAGGACCTGAGTTCAAATGCAGTCTCAGACACTTAACACTTGCCAGCCATGTGACCTTGGGCAAGTCACTTAATGCCAATTGCCCTGCCTTACCCCCTCCAAAAAGTGAAAAAAAAAATAGCAGAAACTCCTCTATGACCCTCTAATTATTCATATCACATGAAGCATAAAAGAGGTAAGTAATTAGCCATCATTAGTGAGTGTGTCCAATGCAGAGTCCAGGTGCTCCTGCTTTTAATCGACATCTTGCTAATTGCTTCAAACCCCAGAACATTTTAGAGCCTCCTAGGTAAGTTCCATAGATACTCAAAGGAGTTCAGCTGAACCTTCCACCCAGAAGAAAACCAAGTAAATGAAAGAATATCTATTGTCAAGGGCATTTTGGTTGACCATTTACTCAAGAAAAAAAAGTAGATGAAAGACTACCTATTGTCAGGACTATTTCTACCTTCAAAGAGGATAGAAACTGAACTTTTTGGTTCTCTTCACTCTTTCCACATCTGCTGCCCTGTCTTGTTTCAACTCCAGGGAATGGAGTGCTGGCTTCCCCTGATTTCCCCCCACCCTTTCTTAATTCTTTTTGTGTGTTATCTTCCCTCCCCAATAGACTTTAAACTTCTTAAGGGCAGGGACTTTTTATTAATTGTATCCCCAGTGTTTAGTACTATACCTGGCACATAGTAGGCACTTTTAAAATATCTATCAGATTGGATTGGAACCTTGGACAGATTCTGTAGATGGATAACAATCTAAGCCAAGCATTGAATAAGAAGGAGGTAATTGGATTGCCTTAGGGATGTTGCACAATGCTTTTAATGACCTCCAGCTTCTCTGGGAAACAAAGAACAATCTTTTTATTTTTATTTTACAAGTTTTCTGGATGCTTTTGTTGGTCTTTTACATTATAGTTATTTCCCAATATATTCCTCTCCTACTTTGAACTCTTCCTTGTAACAAAGGAAAACAATTGATCAAAACTGATCCTCAAAAGACCTAAAACCTACAGGGTATGTCTGTAATGCTCCGTACTCACAGCCTTCCCTGACTCAGAGGACAGAAATGTGTTTTAGTCCCTGGTCTCTGGGATCATATTGGTTATTGAAATTCTAAGTTTGGCTTTTTTATAGTGTTGTTTTCATTTATATTGCTGTGGTCACTGAACATGTGGTTCTACTTACTATGATTTATATCAGTTCATATAAATCTTTTTGTGTTTTTCTAAATTAATCATATTTGACTCAAGTATATCAAGATTCCTTCAAAAAATAATAGCAATAACTCTTCTATGACCCTCTAATTATTATCAAGTGAAGCATAAAACAGGTGGTCAGATTGTTTGCCATTATCAGGGAGTGTGTGCAATGCAGAGTCCAGGTGCCCCTGCTTTTAGTTGATATCTTGCTAATTGCTTCAAACTTCAGAACATGTTAGAGCCTCCTAGGTAAGCTCTATAAGCACTCAAGAGTTCAGCAGAACTATCCACCCAGGAAAAAACAAGTAGATGAAAGAATATTTTATTACAGTGCTAGAATATTGTGTCACATTCATATATTGAAATGTGTTTAGTAATTCTGTAATTGATGGATACCTACTTTATTTCTAACATTTTTCTACTACAAAAAGTTAGGCCCATCATTTTGACAATAGTATTCTTCTAGTCATGCTGTATGGCTATGAGGCATGAAATTCCATAATTCTCAAAGAGTGAATGTTGTATGTTACCCAATGGGCAATGGTGAGGTGTGTGGAGAGCAAGAGTAGGCTGTAATATATAACTAAGGGAAAACTGGCATAAAGGACATTAACAGAGAGATGTATGACTGGAAAGGAAGTCATGTATCAAAAATTAGGATAGTTGGCATCCTTCATCAGCATCCCTAAAATGAGTGTAAAGTGTTCTAGAGGAAAACCCTCACTGTAAGGGACCCATTGTGAAGGATTTACAGGAAAAAGGCAAGAGTGATACCAGATGAGAAGGCATAACCAGGTTGCCAGGTTACAATATGGACTATTAGAATAAATTCTCATTTAGCTGAGATCACACACCTACCCAAGAATCATAGTTAAAGTTTGTAAAGTACATTATGTAGATTATTTCATTTGAGCTATAAAGCAACTCTGTGGGTTAAGTACTGTAAGAATTATTGTCACCATATTACTAATGAGGAAAGAAACCTCAGAAAGGTTAAAACACTCAGTAAGCATTTGTCAAGAGCTTCCTAGGTGCTAAGCACTGATATAGTAAGCATCAGAAAGAGCGTTTTAAACCCAGGTCTTCCCTATTCCAAATCTATTATTTAGCCCACTCTGCCAACCTTCCTCTTAAAATAGTTTGTCACAGAAAATAGTCCTCAAAGGGATAAGAGTAGTGACCTTTTGATGAAGGGAGAAAGAGAAGAATTAATATATTGGGTGCCATGTTTCATAAGGGGCAAGAAGACAAAACTAATTATTGTCTTCTTGTATAAAACCAACAGGGGCTATTCAGGTATGCAGAATTTATGCCCTTATACTAAAATTTACTATATAGACTGCCACGCTTTTAAAATTTTTGTGTCTGGGGGCGGCTAGGTGGCGCAGTGAGTAGAGTGCTGGCCCCAGTGCCAGAAGGACCTGAGTTCGGTTCCGGCCTCAGCCACTTAACACACACAAACAAACAAAAACCTAGCCGTGTAACCTTGGGCAAGTTACTTAACCCCAATTGCCTTCCAAAAAGCAAAAAAAAAAATTTTTTTTTTGTGTCTGCTTGTTATATATTCTCTCTCAGTCATAGATAGGGCTATTGGCCCTCACCTCCTCCTGATGGTAATGTACCTGATTCTAGCTGCTTCTCTTCCTCTTTTTGCTTAGCTGCTTTTAATCTGCTTTGGGCTAATAAACCAGATAACTAAATTTGTTAGAGTTAAGTTTGAAACAAGAGTATATTAACTTTTGCATGAAAGTTTAAGGGCTCTCCCATGAGGAAAACACATGGGCTTTAGTACTAGCAATTTGTGACATTTTAGCTTCCTGTTTCTTGGCAGTTTTAGATAATTAAGGTTGATGAAATTTGGATATATTTTAAACATCATAATTTATTATATTATTTGGTAACACCTGAACGTTTAGAACACACCTGAGAATCAGAGGAAAGTAAACTGCATCTGAATAACCTGTTTTACTATTCATTTTCCCTATTAATCTGTTTTGCTAATTTCACTCAAACTTAGAAAAGAATGTATAATTACCTTTGAATAATGAAATGGAATCAGATCTATCGAGAATACAATGTTTTACTATTAGTGTTTTTTTCTCTATAGCATGCAGGCCTTGGAGCAATTAAGTGTTCTCCCTCACAGACTGAAGCAGACATCCTTTCTTCATTTTCTATGATGGTGCTATTTGCCTAATACAAAATTTTGGCAAACTGAATGATGATTGACAAACTTTCCTTAAGATAAAGTAAAGGGAAATTTTGGTCACAAACAAAGCATACTTTAAACATTTCTCTTGCTATAACCAATTGATAGTTTTCCAGTGCTTTCAGTAAACTGGACAGGTGATATCATTGGCAAATTTGGATCCTTTCCATACATGGGCAGAGTATTCCCACAAGTATCTTGATGAATACTTAACACTAGTATAGGTGACTTTGTATTTTACTCCTTTTTGTAGGTTGTTCCAGTCCTTAGAGTAAAGAAGTATAGCTAATGAAGGCATAACTATAAATAACATTAGTTCACCTACAACTTCATCAATCCTTAGAGAGAGCAGGCCTGAAAGCAGGGGTGAGGGAGGAGAGCTCCAAGAAGACTAGAAGATAAAAGGCCAGGGAGCAAACTGAGATAGTTTAAACTAGGGAAAAGAGGTAAGGGAAAGCATGAATGATGGGAGATAGCATACATCAGGGGAATATCATTCATTAGTGCCTTTAGTTGTTTTTCCTACCTAGGTGGAAATAACTGTCTTTTTTGTTATCTAACCTCTCACTCAATGATAAAAAAAAAGTTTGGACGGATCCTTTTATGCTTCTGTGCCTTCCTTGAAGTAACAGGTGTCAGTAGGGGAGGTGTTGTGAAGGAACCAGGCAATGATGAAGATTTATGGTCCAGACCCATTGAAAGAAGGGAGATGATTACTATCAACTTCATCTTCACAAAGCTCCTGTCTCCCCTACAAATTCCCTCCCTGCTTCCACTCCTCTCCTGCCTTTCCACTGAGAGGTTAAGTGACTTTGCACGTGATCACATAGACAGTAAGGGGCAAAGACAGGACTTGAGCCCTTATTGTCTGGCCAGCTCTCTAAACATTACATTATACTGCCTCTCAGCTTCTGCTTATCTGCCATGTAAATCTATTAACTGGATTTGTCTTGTGTCTTTCATCAGTCTTTTTGAAATTAACTTTTTTTCCCTATAGAACATCTAGACAGAAAAAAAGGAACTAGCTATGAGTTTATTAAAAAATAAAAGTAGCACACTACATAATAAGTAATCAGACACATCAATTATCTGGACATCTATTAAAGAAAGAAAACGAGCATTTATGTAGCACCTGGTTGGTTGTTGTCCTTCTCGAAGAGGACCAAAATGACATCACTATGCTAAAGTCAAGTTTTGATGTGTTTGATGGTGGCTGATCAGACTAATACAAGCTCATGATGCTACCACAGGTTGGGCACAAATAATCCATGTGAACATTTTGGGTGGATTCTCTAAATTTGCACATCCAGCTTTTCCTTTGAGCTGCTTCAATTCTGTTTTACTCATAGAGCACAGCACCTCCTCTGATATGGACTCGCCATGCTGAGCGGTCTTTTGCCAGTGTCTCCTATGTCACACAATCAATTCCAAAGGTCTCGAGAGAGACCTTGAGAGTGTGCTTGTATCCTTCTTCTGACCACCATGTGAATACTTGCCCTGTGTGAGTTCTCCATAAAACAGTCTTTTTTTGGCAAGCGTACATTTTGCATAAGAATAATGTGGCCAGCCCATTAGAGTTGCACTCTCTGAAGCAGAGTTTGAGTCCTTGGCAGTTTAGTTCGATTTAGGACCTCTGTGTCTGGTACCCTATCCTGCCAGGTGATCTTCAGAATCTTCCTAAGACAATTCAAATGGAAGTGATTCAGTTTCCTGGCATGGTGCTGGTAAACTGCCCATGTTTTACAGGCATACAACAATGAGGTCAGTACAATGGTTCTGTAGACCTTCAGTTTGGTAGTCAGTCTAATACCTCTTCTCTCCCACACCTTCCTGTGAGCCTCCCAAACACTGAGCTAGCTCTGGCAATACATGCATCAACCTTATTACCAATGTGTACATCCCTGGAAAGTACACCATCAAGGTAAGTGAATTTATCCGCAGCATTAAAAACTTCTTTTGCTGTAACTCATGGTTCCATGTATGTTTAGCACCTACTAAGAGCCAGACCCTGTGCTAAGCAGCTTTTTATGAATGCTATCTCAGTTGATCCTCACAACAGTCTTGGGAAGTAGGTGCTTTTATTATCTTTATTTTATAGTTGATGAAACTAAAGCAAATAGAGGTTAAGTGACTTGTCCAGGGTCACACAGCTAATAAATTGTTTGAGGCCAAATTTGAATTCAGGTCTTGCTGATTTGCAGGACAAACATTGCCTCCAGCTCTTCTGCCAAAAGCACAACTAATTATTCCTTGATTTGTTTTTAATAATTTCATCCTTTAAAAGGTAGAGCAGCAGTTCTCAAAATGTAGTTTTGGGACTCCTAGGGGTCTCAGAGATGCTGTCCAGGAGGTCCACAAGGTCAAAACCATTTTCATAATTATACTAAGGCATTTTAATTTCTAATATGGTAAATATCAATGGATATAACTCACATAAAAACTCTTTTGGACATCTGTAATAATTATTAAGGGGTCCTAAGACCAAAATGTTTGAGAAACACTGAGGTTGTTTAACCAAGAGAAATTCTATTTAGATTTGATTCTTATTAACAGGGAGGGACTGGTTGCTGTAGTGGAAATGATGGGAACCTTATAAGGCAAAGATCAATCCCTTCAAAGAGTTTGTGATAGACAAGAGGAAAGCCAGAATATAATTGTTCTGTCACACACTTTAGGTTTCAGAAGATCAGATTTTAAAGCATTCAGAGGAAGGATAGGTAAGATCTTTTGGGCTAAAATTCTGCAGGGAAAGTTAGTCTAGGAGATAAGGGAAGATCTCAAGAATTAAATTCTAAAGACACAAAGACAAATATTTGAAGACACCAATGTAGATTTATCAGGAACTTAACCAACTTTTATTTTAAAAAGACATTTATATATAAGATTAATACAAATTCCTGGCTCTTATTAAGACCTCACAAGTGCCACCTTTTGCAGAAGACATCTCTTGGTCTTCCCAGTTGCTAGTGCTATTTCCTCTAAGATTAAATTTTATCTAGTCTGAACTTATTTTGAATTTACTGATTTATACATTTTGTTTCCCCATCAGAATCATCATCATCATCATCATCATCATCATCATCATCATCATCATCATCCTTTTTTTTTTTTTGCTTTGTGCCCCCATTGTTCAGCACATAGTAAGCACTTAATATATGTCTATTGATTCGTTAATTGACAGGTACTGTCAACTAATGGTGTCAAAACTGGTGTCAAAAATGATAAAACTCAGGATGAAGGAGCAGCTAGGTGGTGCAGTGAATAGAGCACTGGCCCTGGAGTCAGCAGGACCTGAGTTCAAATTCGGCTTCAGACACTTAACACAAAAACTAGCCACGTGACCTTGGGCAAGTCAACCCCAACTGCCCTCCAAAAAAGCAAAAAAATAAAATAAAATAAAAAACTCAGGATGAGTTGAGATTGTCTAGGAAGGTTAAGGACAACAAAAATTATTTTAAAGAAACCTATATTAAGAAAAAAAGGTAATTATCAAAGACAGGAAAAGACTACTGATCTCAGTGAATGGTTTGATAATACCTGCAACAGAAAGAAGACAGAATAGTTCAATTTTCATTTTGTTTTTGTTTTCTCCATCAAGGAGAAAGACATTGAACTGGAAAGAATGGAACAAAATATGACTGATATAATTCTCAGGAATACCATGATCCACGAGAATTCCAAAGGACTCATGGTGAAAAATGCTATTCACCTCCAGAGAAAGAACTGTTGGAGTCTGAATGCAGATTGAAACATACTATTTTTTACTTTTTTTTTTTTTCATGGGTTGTTTTTTTATCTGTGTTTTGTTACAACATGACTAATTTGGAAATGTTTTGCATGATTGCACATATATATCCTATATCAAATTGCTTTCCTACCTCCAGAAGGCAGGAGGGGAGAGAGGGAACTCAAAATTTAAAAAAATGTTAAAAATTGTCATTGCATGTAATTGGGGAAAAAATGTCTTCAGAAAAAAAATGGTTAATAGTTGATATCTGTTTTTGTTGTTGTTCATCCTTTTCAAAGAAGACCAATGACATCATAGAGTGACATCTTGACTTATATGTGATTTAGATTTAAGTAAAGCAGAGTTTTACAAAGTCATCAGCTTCACTCTCCCTTCCAGAGTCATTGAAGTCCAGTTGAAAAAAGTCAAGATGACTTGGCTATGTGGCCCAGGATGCAGTGGATGACCTTGGCATCTTTCATGCCTGACCAAGCTCTAAATTGATATATTCAAGATAGATAAGGAGAAAGTAAGAGTGCCTCTTGTTGATTTTTTCCTATCAACTGAACCAGATGAACTATATCCTTAGCTACTAAAAGATGTGATTGATGTGATTGCCAAGTCAATGTCAGTAATATTTGAAAGACTGAAAATGGGAGATATGTTGTAAGACAGAAGAAGGGCAAATGTTAGCCCAATTTTTATGAAACAAGAGGTTTGTGATTGAGTTAGAGCAAGGTCTAGCCTAATTGTTAAGTAAAGAAGTATACAAAAAAGTTGACTAGTTTCTTGAATAAAGCACTAATGCCATCACATTAGGTTGTTTAGGAAGCTGTCCTAACTTGACCTATTATTTCACAATGTAAAATCATTGTCATGTAGTATTTCATTTATTTATTGCAAATTTAGTTTGTTAGTTTTGTCTCTACATGGAACTTATTTACTACAGGAAAATCTCCAAATATAACTGCCTTGTTTTTTTTTGTTTTTAATTTTCATGTCCTTCCCTACTTTACCTAATAGGGTATTCAGAAAGGATGAACACCTCTGGCATGAGCCTACCTTTGGTGTCTACCTGACTCACCCAACTCTCACCTGTGACTTGAAGTTATAGTGTGCCCAGTAGTCACACCTATCCCTACAGATAGGTTAAACCAGATTGAGGGTAACTGACAGGCCTTAAACCCATTGGTGAGTTAGGTGATTATCTACTCCAAGCATGTGAAGACTTTCCCTAGTGAATGTGTGGATGAAAACAATTTGTTCCAATGGCCACGAAGGTGCCTCATTTACTGCATCCTGGACCATTGCCAGTCATTTTGACTTTTCTCTTGGACTTCTTTAACCCAGGAAGAGAGAGTGAGGCTAATGACTTTGTGCAACTCTGCCTCATTTAAATCCAATTCCTGCACAAGTTATCATCCATGATGTCATTGATTCTCTTAAAAAATGAAGCACAATTTGCTTATTGATGTCAAATGTTTATAGCTGTTCATGGATATTGATAAAGGTCTTTAATATTTTCCCCTATTGTTTTAGCTGATTTTTTCCTCATTAAATTTAGGAATATGATTAAGTCCCTGAAAAGAAACTGTTTTGAGTGGGTAACAACCTTTTTAATGCAAACAATTCATTAAAAAATTAATTTTCTACATCACATACATACACAATTTAGATTTGTATTCTTTTTCCTTGTTCGTCTTACTGGACCCGATTTAGATTTGAGCAGATCATATTGCCAAAGAAAAGTAGATTGAGGCAGTTTCCAAGCAGTAGGAACTTGAATCTAGAATACTAGTGTTTCTTGAAAAAAAGTGCCAAGTACCATTAACAAGGCCCGTTTACAATAATTCCACGTCCCAAATTATTGTCCACCTTTCCATCCTCCCCATGAGCACCTCTTTGGGACCAAGCCAGGAGGTGCTTCGAATATACGGAAGTTAATTTACATAATTTGCTTTGAAAGTACAAACTTGTGAGTCCAGTGTTCTTTTCCTTATATCTGAATGATTTTAGTTCTTGCCTGATAATATATTCAAATGTACAATATCTACCATTAATTATAATTGGTGACATTACATTTGGAACATGGTAAAGAAAGCTTGACAACAACACTATCAATTAGGACTAAATGCTATATAAAGGTTCATTGGATCACTTTTATTAACTGAAAAATAAGGGAAGGGTTGTAAAGACTAACTCAAGTCCCCATTTTATCAGGCAGAAGAAAACTATTAGATACATTAGTATGCATAGTAGAGTTGTATCTTGGCAGGATCACAGTATTGAGCATTACTGGTATTGAAAGGTTAAAGCATTTAAAGATGTTTTAAATTTAGCACTCCAGAGCTCAGGAGAAATCTTCCTATACATTAATTTAAAAAAAGCCCTCCAAAACCTCTGGGCTAGTGACTCTCCTTGACCATATAGGCCCTTTACAAGCCTATTTCCAATTCCTACCAATAACCTTTCAATTTACCCATATTTATTAAAACAGTTCTGTGTACCAGGAAGGCATTGAAGATTAAATTTAAATAGAAAATGTCTGCCCCAATGGAGCTTATAGCTCAATAGGAGTACAAGAAGCAAAAATCTTCATAATACACAATATTACACAACTGCATTAGTGAAATGCAAAATAAAATGTTATATAGTAGGTTACAAGGGTTGTGTTACACACCTCCGTGGAGGTGTTGATATTTTAATTGGACTTTAAAGGATAGACTTTCTCTAGGCATAGGGAAATATAGGAAGACTAGCAAGTCTTCAGGGGATTTAGAAAAATCCATTTTACTTGAGAAATATGTACATAAGTATATACTTGGTAGGTGAGATGAAATCAGAACAATGGTAAGAGGGTAGGAAATTTATGTAGAATCTCTATGTACGCTCAGATGGAGATGTTTGAAAATTCAAATAGGTGTTATTTGTGAGTGAACATGATGCAATAAATGTGTACATGTATAACAATCATACTTCAAGTACATATATATGCAAGGTAGCAAAATTACTCAGTTACTAATCATTGACAATTGTTTATTCCACATAAGGGCTTTAGCAAAAAAACCACACTCTACAAATAAAGTATTTATGGTTTTTTTTGGGGGGGGGGGAGCACTACCACATTTTAAAGAAAGGAAATAACATTTTTACCAAGTTTTCACCCGTAACAAAGCATTATAACATAGATGTGCAATTCTAGTTCTAAGAAACTATATTAAAGTAACACTGAGCAAGGAACAACAAATTCACAGCAAACTTTTTAAAGTTACCACCATTCATTTAAAAACTAAGGTTCTTCAAACAGGAAGCATGTAGCAACTATTTGACCTTCCATATTTAGACAAAAAGAAACTACCACCCACACAGCTTGCCTCCCCGAAGACCCTCTTTAGCCCAAAAGCAGGACACATTCCTCCTATTGTAGTCTAATAAAACTATAAAGTTACCATGTAATTACCATTGTTTCCCTCTAAGCTACTTTGTCATTCTAAGACTGAACTGAAGATCTCAAGCTTTTGGAGCTCGTTATAATCCCGACTTTTTTTTTTAGAGGAGTAATGAAGGTGATAATTTAAGGTTATATTATTCGCTTTATAGATGACTTTTCCATCTCCAGTTTCTCCCCTGCATTTCCGGTTGCTAGTAGCATCTCCACCAAGAGGTAAGGGAATAAAGTACAACTCGTTTTATTAAGCAGCTTGTTCACAGGTTTGTGGTGGAGGGAGATGACAAACCAAGGTTAAAAAGGTTTTCTTTATCCATTAATACATATAAGGGTGAATTGGTATGTAAAAAGTGACATAATATAGGTGGTAGGCTGGTTACTCCACTCAGTAATTACCTGCGTTTTTAAAGTGAGGAAATCACCCTGAATCATCCCTTCCCCATGGGTATGCACAGGAAGCACACATGTGGAACAATGCTCATAAACCTGTGTTTACAGTTTTAATGCATACCGAGATAAGTAAAAAAAAAAATATTTAAAACCAACCTACAGTATCCCCCTGGGGATCAAGTAGTCAAGCTTTATGATCCTTTCAGATGTCACTTCCGATCAAGTTAACCCGAAGATAGTTCAAGTTTGGCCTGCTCCGCTGTCAGGTACTTCATTTCCCTTGGCAGCCGTGGGAGCAATCACATTGCCATCTCAGAGCCTCATTCCGCATCCTTCCCGCCCCAAGGATGCGCAACTCTGGTGACAATTATAGGACTGGGATTCCCGGCCGGCCGTGAACAAAATATCTCCCAGGATGGCGTGGGGGGAGGAGGAAAACTCCCCCCCCCCCCCGGCCATTTCCTCTGGAAAGGCATTCTTGCTTGTCCCGAGTCTAGTCCCCGACGTAGCAAAGCCTCCCAGGGCCGCCAAGGCTCTGGCGCGATGGCTCGGGCACCCCCCTCGCATCTTTCCCTCCTTTCAACCGGCTCCAGGCTTAGGCTCCTCCTCAGCCCGGCGCGGGGGAGCCCCACACAAACAAGCCGGGAGGCGGTGCAGCCGGGATGACTCTTCCGAAAAGGACTCCCCCCCCCCCCCGCCTCCCCCCGCATCTCTCCACCTCTTGAGGGTGTTTCCCCTTCCTAGGAAGGGAAAAGGGGTGTGTGTTTGGGGGGCGGGAGAGAAGCAGCGGGGTGGGGGGGTGGTTGCAGACTCCGTGGGGGTCAGTGACGAGAAGGGGGTGGGGAGCTGTCGGCAGCGCCGAGGGGGGCGAGGACACCCGTGAGTGGAGGGGAGAGAGTGAGAGACACCCCCTTCTCGCCTCCACACCAGCGGCCCCGAGGCCCCAAGCAAGCGCTACCCCCCTCCTCCCTCAAAAAAAAATACCCCAACAACAACCTCCTATTCCGACACGAGTGACGAGGCCGAGGCGCAGCCCACAGCCTCCCCCGCCCCACTTTCTTCTCTCCTCCCCCAGACGCTTCTTCCCACAGCGCAGCCCTGTTTATTCAAGAGGGCGTCCCGACAGCGACCCGAGCAGGGGCTCCGGGGGTGGCGGCGAGAAGAGGCGAAGGAAGCCGCGCCGTGCGCGCGGAGTGAAATGGCGGTTGGCTTCGGGGTGTGCGGCTTCAACTGCCGTTCTCCTCGTCCCCCATTCCCCCCATCCCCGTCTCCGCTCCCCCGCCTTCCTTCC
Organism: Gymnobelideus leadbeateri; assembly: GCA_011680675.1. NCBI lineage: Eukaryota > Metazoa > Chordata > Mammalia > Diprotodontia > Petauridae > Gymnobelideus > Gymnobelideus leadbeateri. Next base: position 455,107 of record WOXC01003811.1, read on the forward strand.
CTCCCTCCTCCTTGAGCTCGGGCTGGGCGGGGGTGTCTCAGTTACACGCAGCTGGCAAGCGGCGGCGACGGCACAGGTGCGGGGCGGTGGCGCCCTTCACCCCTCGCTCGCTCCAGCCACACTCAACCCGCAGCCATTTTGGAGCAAGGAAAGACAAAGAGCGAACCACCGCCTGTCGCCGCCGCCGCCCCACACCAACTCCTCCACCCCGCCCCATCTCTCCTCCCTCCCCCGCCCGGCTCAGCGGCGGTGCTCCCGCTCCGACCCCTCCGCAGCCAAGCCCCGGGGCCGCCTTCACCGTTTCTCGGGCATCAAGCAACCGCCGCCGCCAGCGGCAAAGCCTCCGCATCCGCCCCTCCCCCCCAGCCACCACCATAGCCGAGGTCGTCGCCGCCTCCCTCTCCACCCACCCTCCACACTCTTTCCCCTCCCCCCGCCCTTCTGTCTCCCGACTGCTTCCCCTCTCCACTCTTCAATAACGCTCGCAGCCATTTGCCGTCGCTTTTAAGCGCGCTGGGCAGCCAATCAGGACGGGCTGGAATCCCGGGGCCGCGGTGACGCGCCGCCGTGGCGCGCTTGCGCGGCGGCCGCGGAGGAACCTCCCCGCCTCCCTCCTCCCTGGCGGCCCTCCTCCCCTCCCCGTCCCCGGCTCCCCTCCCCCTCCCCCCCCTCCCTTCCCCACACAGCCCTCCTCCTCACCCAGTCGCTATTAGCCAAAGCGGCGGAGTAAAAAAAGATGGCGGCGGGTTCGGATCTGCTGGATGAGGTTTTCTTCAACAGCGAGGTGGACGAGAAAGTGGTGAGCGACATGGTGGGCTCTCTGGAGTCCCAGCTGGCGGCCAGCACGGCCCATCACCACCATCACCCTCACAGGACGCCCGAGATCCGGGCCGGAGGCGCCGGGGGGCTGGGGAACCATGTTGTGAGCGGCAGCCCTGGAGGAGCCGGAGTAGTAGGAGCCGCCGCCGCCGCCGCCGGTGCTAATGTCCAGACGGAGAGCAGCAAAATGGGACTGGCCCAGGAGATCACAAAAGCAGGTAGAGCGGCGGCGGCGGGGGGCGGCGGGGGCGGCGGGTCCCGGCCGGGGGAGAGGGAGCCGAGAGGGAGCGAGAGAGGGGAGCCAGGGCCGATCCCCCTCAGCCCTGCCGACCCCCCTCCCCAGAGGGGGGCCTGACACCCTCCCGGGGGCACCCGGCGTGAAGGGGCTACCCGGGCCCTGGGGAGCCCCGGACCCTCCGTGGGCGGGTGCACTGAGGAGAGGGAGGCAGAGGGGCAAGGGATGGGGGGTCCAAGACCCCTCCCTGGCTACAGCGAGGGGACCCTGGTGGGGTAGAGGGAAGGAAAGGGGGATCCCCTTCCCCAGAGTGGTCCAGCCATCCCAGGGGGTGGACAGGGATGGGGTCTGGAGGAGCTGACATCCCGAGTACAAGGATCTGACACCTCAGGTGTTGGGGGTGTCAGTAACGGGGGGGACAGGGAGAGCTCTCAGTTCCGAAGGGGGACCCCTCCAGAACTGATGTTTTGCTCCCTCGATTTTTCCCACTCCCCAATTTCTGTCTCCGGTTAATATCTTAACACGTCTTGGCTGAAGTAATGCCCCCAGACCTCCTCCCCCTTCCCCTCCCCCCTCTTTTTTTTTTTTTATTTTATTTTATTCTCTCCTCCTTCTTCTTCTTGTTGTTGTTGCAGGGGCCGGAGGAGTGCAAGGGGGTGTTATTAATCACAACACGACCAGGTCCCAGGGTTCAGCTCTGCTGGATGGAACCTCCTCATCCACCTCCACCAGCAGCAGCAGCACCAGCACTAGCAGCACCACAGCAGGATCCGAAGCTGCTGCTGCTGCTGCTCCAGGGGCTGCTGCCATCAGTCAGGGCAAATCGGTGGTCATCAGCAGCACCATGGCAACCGCCTTGTCCTCCAGAAACGGCAAAATCGGTACCACCACCACGGTGCAAACTTTGAATGGGAGTAACGTCGTGATGAACTCTCACCATTCAGGAAGTGCTGTTGCTTTTGCTGGGACTCCGGCTGCTGCTGCTGCACCTGCTGTCACCCTAGTCAACAACGGACCAGGATCTGTGGTGTTGCCGCTGGGGAAGGGAAATGCTGTCAATGCTGTTTTGCCTTCAGCTTCTTCTAACACTGTCATCCAGACTTCTTCTTTCCTCAGCACTGCTGTGTCCTCCTCTTCCTCACCCACCGTTATCTCCTCCTCCAGCATTGGAAGTGCGGGACCTACCGTGGCACTAGTGAGGCCACCAATTCACACAGCAGGACCTGCTGCAGCTTCTGTTGCTGCAGCTACCCAGAATGGGAGCAATACTGTGATCAATTCAACTATCAGTGTGGGGAGTTTGCCTGCTACTGCTGCTGCTTCTGTAGCTACTGTGGGTTCTGGAGTTTCCCTTCAGGCATCCCTTGTGAACAGCCAACCTGGCTCCAGCATGCCAGTCACAGCCACCACACAGGTCATCAAATCAGAGTCCCCTAAAACTATAGTGCAGGCAGTGCCTCAACAGCAAACATTGACAACCAGTGGCCAGTCCACCACAGGGGGTAACATGATCATTGGGCAAACTATGCAAGGTGGCATCCCCAATCCTAGTGGGATACCACCTCCTCCTCCAGCTCCTGGGACCCCTACAGGGATGGCTAAAGGCACTGCCAATACAGTGGCACAAAGTCTGCCAAGGACTCCAACAGCTACTACAGGTGGTATCCGAGCAACGTTGACTCCTACAGTTTTAGCACCCCGTCTGCCTCAACCACCTCAGAATCCTACAAATATTCAAAATTTTCAGCTACCCCCAGGTAAGAAAAGCATTGCAGTATTTATTGTGGTGAAAGGAAAATGATCCAGATACTTGACTTTAGTTGTAAGTTGTAGGAAGTTCTTGTTCTCATTTAAAATGGTAAGATCATTTACCTTTTTTTTTTTTTTTAACCAGTTTCATGAGAAGTGTATTTATGCTGGTTCAGGTGACTTAGGACATGCTAAAAAGACCTGCTTCACAGACTTTTCTACTGCTTAAATCTTTGTATTTTCATTTTAAGTCTGTGTACAGATTTTTCTACCCATAACATGATGGTGTTCTGCTGATGCATATTTCTATTTAATCTTCTTCATTGTATCTTTGAATTTTAAAGTAATTTTGTGATTATATGAATAAATCAAACATGCTGCTTAACCCTCTGTCCCTGTGTGCCCCTGCTGCCATAGAAAGCAGACTGCTTGTCTACAGCAGTACAGCAGCAGCAGGTATGTCACAGAGACAAATTACTTCACTATGCAAATGTACATTAAAAGAATCTTGGATTTAAATTTTTAAAAAAACAATTAGAGTTCTAGATGTATAGCCTTGTCCATTAGTAGTTTCTGCAGTCAAGTATGATGTGTCCTTACCTCACCATATATGATCTTTGTATTTGTCATTAAACTGTTAGGAATTCCTCAGATAGGGGACTATATGGACCTGGTTTCCAAAGGTGACAGAAAAATAAAATGACACACCCTCCTGTTTTCAGGACTGCTTAATTAAGCCTTTGAAAGCTTTTACTCTTTTTAGGGTCTAACTTTAAAAAACTATCCAGATGTCAGAATTGTATTGCAGTTTTTAAGTGAACATAAAAATGAGTCTACAAGGATCACATCTTTCATGACTGATGTTCTAATCCTAAACTGTACTTTAAGTATTTTTCCAATGTTCTCAGTATTCTAATATTTTTCAGTGCAGTATTGTTACTACACAAAGAACACCTAATTAAATTTTACTATTACTGCCTAATGAAATCAATGGTGTGCATATGCTATTCATTTCAGTGGGTCTTAGGGTAGTAAAAAGTAGTATATTATGAAACTACTCTCCAGGACATTTATAGAATGATGTTTTTACTTCAGAAATACTTTAATATATGTAGTAATCTAATGAGTGTCTTTCTGATAGTCAATTATGTAATATTTTATGGTTCTTAAAGTTAGAAAAATAGTGTGAATAGCATATAACATTCTGATATTTTTTCAGGATACTTAGGCATACAAAAGACCTTACCTGAAATATTTCCTGTTTTTGATTTTGCCTAGAGGTAGTATTTTTAATCTAATATAAATAGTTATTTTATGAGTTAAAAACATTTTTCCTCAAAGCTAATCCCTTAGTATGTAGTAATTGTATGTGTAGTAGTAGTAAAATCAGTCATGAAAACTTGGTACTTCACATGTCCCATAGTATTTTCTAAAAATAATGAGTGACTGCTTCAAAACAATTTCTGTATCAATGAACTGAAAGGTTTTCCTGTCTAATCATTTAGAGGTTAAGAACCAATTATTTGTAAAACTTCAGACAGGGGTCTTTTTTTTTTTATTGGTAAAATCCTGGGGGTAGTTCCAAAGCCACTTAAAAATTTTTTTTCTTTCTTTGCATTTAGCTTTGGCATAATTAAAAACCCAAAAGAAGGGGTATTGACATTTTGCGCTGGTGATTTCAATGGGCATTTGAGGATATTCCAGAGTAATTAACCTTAGTTTTTCTCCCTACTCATCTAATAGCCAGTACGTATTTGTTTCACCTTAATCTGTGGAACATAACATAATTTGTAAAGTTTTCCATAGCCTTTTATGTATACCCATTTTCCTAAAGGATTGCCACACAAAAGACCTGCCTGTATAATTACTTTTCCTATATCAATATGGTCCATCCCTATGGTTTGTAAGTTAGTACTTTAATTAAAACTGGTATTGTCATTGTTTGATCAAGAAGGTGCTTCAGATGACTGTAAGAATACTCTAGTATCTTGATACTAGTCTTAAAGTAGTTTAATTGAGGTTCACTTGTTAAGAAAATCTTAGTTACTGTATCAGTCAGGATACAGTTTACTCCTCAATATGTCACATTCCTCAAGTGAGATTTCTTTTAAAGGAAAAACTAATATAGGTTATACTTAGAAATAGCATTGATTATAGACTACCTTCTGGCTTTATCTGATCTAGATTTTTTGGAGAAAAGTAGTAGACAATATGACATACTAGTTTTTATTGATATTATTAAGTAGTTGAATCAACACCTTGGAAATATGGAACTAATTGGAGCACTTTTAGTGAGAACTTCCTTTTTCATTCCTATGAGTGTATTGCTATTGAGAAGGGAAAAGTGATTAGAAGAGGGCATGCCCTTTTGTTATTCTTTCACTAATGGTTTTGAGTGAGATGTTTATGATTCAGTTTCATTCTTAAATCAGATCTTCCTGGGGCAGATTTGACAAACAGATAATAGTATTTGTTATATCCTGGGAAAAAAGTGTGAATTTTTTTATTCTTACGGCTTTTGCAGTATTCCTAATATTTTGCACCAGAGAATAGCCTAAAGTCTGACATGAGTCACAAACATTGGGACCTTGACTCTAAGGTAGCATATATTATTTTCTTGATGTTTATCTTAGTTATCATAGGTATATTGTCATATATCTATCAAAATGTTCACATCGTTTTAGACCTATGATACCCATTATTCATTTTTCAGTGAAGTAATACATTTGCCATAGGCCCAGTATGAACTTTGTGAAGTTAACCTTTTTTTGGTGGGGGAGGGGTGTTCAAGGAAGTAAAGTAAAGGAGTTTTTATTCTTTTTCTTCTAAAATAGCAGTTGTCCTAATTTAAACAGTGCATTTTAGTTTGGTACATAAAAATTACACATTTAAATATCCTTAAGAATGCTTATGAATCAGCATTTTATCAAATTGAATTTTACACTTTTTAATGCGAATTAATGATTTATTATGTAACCTTTTATTTAACTATATTACTAAGGTGGTAGGTAGCCACAGTCTGAAGAAATTGATCACCTGGGTCACTTGGCAAATAGGAAGTTGACACTTTTTATTTTTTAGTGTTACAAGCATTATACTTTCAGATTTTAGGGGAGAAGTTTGTAAAGCTTTGTGCAAGTGTCAAGTAAACATCCATCTGTGTAAACTTTGAGTTTCATGTTAAAAATTATTCATTCTAAAGTAACATATGGTTAAAAACCATTAAAGGATAATAATATAAATGTTTAATATACAATTATGCAATAAACTCTTGTACAGAATTCTTACCTTGCTGGTTAGGATTTTGTAAATGAGGTTCTTAAAGAGTTAAACTTCATATTTGAATATTTGTATTACTGTAATTGTATTTTTTCTTGAAAAGCTGCCTTATTTGTTGATGAGAGAATAATATGGAAAAAAATACTTTAAAAATATGGTAGCAAGAAATATAATTGTCCCAAGTACACTAAAAAGTGTGCTTTGATACTAAAAATCTTATAAAAAATTTGTAATGCAAAGGGTATATTATGATTTTTATTTTTGTAAAGTCAAATGTGATAGGATAATTACGAGGGGCACATGTTATTTATAAAATGACCACTTAAAAAGATATTTAAAAAGTTTCCTTAATGTTATCTACTTGGTTTAGTAAAATAATGTTTTCTTTTGTGTCATTTCATGTAAACTACTTTAGTTGAGTTGGATGCTCTGTGGCTTTAAAGGGCTTGCCAGTAACAAATTCTAAGACTGAAATTTCCTTAATTTCTAAATCATTAATTAAATAGTTTTTACTTTTCAACTTTTCTGTGACAAGATTAGTGTGTTCAAAAGTTCAGGTGCCTTAAACAGTGGCCTCCATCCATGGTGGGTGGTCTTGCCTCTCCCGCCTTCCTCTCCCTTCATTCACAAAAAAGATCTTTGGAATCTATGTTCTGTGGATACCCTTTGATTTTTGTAAAGCACTGGTAACCAAGGACCTTAAGATTTCTTCATGTAAATTTTAAAGGTACCCTTGGAATTCTGAGAATTAACTTTGAAAGCAAGAGTCATTAGATTGTTTCCTGATTTACTGTAGACGTGCCACGTGATCTTGGAAATGTTGAAACATTACTTGGTGCCTCAGTTTCTACACCTATAAAATGGGGTTAATAGCTATTTTATGAAGTACCTTGAGACTCTTGGATGAAAGGTATTGTATATGTGAATAGTATTGTTTATTATTCATACTTCCATTCAATCCCATAAAATGTTTACTGCCTCAAAAAAATGCTTTTATAAAACTGCAACAGGTCCTTAGGACAGTCCAATAGTAAACTAATCTAGAACATAATGTAATTTCTGGAATATTGTAGGATCCATTCTCTTACCTTCTTTAGTAGGTTGCCAAAATATTGGGGCACAAGCTTCCAGGTTAGTACTATCCGGACTACAGAATTGTAGACTAAGTAGAGACTATGTGACATGCATATATAAATCTGTCTTCAGATATAATGAGTTGGTGGGTCTAATTTTAGGCCTAAGGCTTTAACCAAGTTTTTCCTCTTGATGCTAGGTAACAGTGAAATTTGAAAAGAAAAAAAGATACTTTTGGGTAGAAGGCACATGGACAGCACTGGACAGCTCTACTTAGCATAGAACACAAGTAGCTTCCCCAAGTATTCCTGGTCCAACTTAACCTTCTCTTTGGGAGGAACTATATTTAAGGGTGAGCAGGGAGCTCATTCTTTACTGTAGTATGTTCTTGGCTTCTTTACTGACTTATTGCTGTTTTTATTATTATTGTTATTAAAATTAATTATCTCATTGATTGGGAAAGGGGTGTGGGGTTCATGAATACCTAGTTTGGCATTTTCTGGAACTGGGGAATCCATCGTCTTTTGGCAACAATCAGCAATCATGACTGTGTTTCATCCTGAGATTACTGTAGAGGCAACAGAGCATAGTGGAGAGAGAGATGGACTTGGGGCAGGAAGAAACCTGGGTCTGAGTCCTACTTCTGACACTTACTAGATATGTGACCATGGGCAAGCCACTTAACTTCTCAGAGCCTCAGTTTTTCCATATGTAAAATGGGGAAAATAGTACCTACCTCACAGGGTTGTTGTGAGGATCAGATGACAGAGACTATGTATGTAAAGAGCTTTGAAAACCTTAAAGCATCTTATAACAATGTCAGTAGTTACTAACAGTAAATTACTGAAAGGAGTGAGGCCTCTGTTGCTGTGGTTTATGAAATTTATCTTAGTTATAAGAAGAAACTTTTAAAAGTACTTCATATTTGCCAAGTGATGTATAAAAATAAGTATACATTGTTTATTAGTTAGTTTTTAGTACAGATCTTTAAGGAAGCTGAGTGACAAAATGTTACCCCTGTTTACAGAGAAACTGAGGTGCTAAAAAGTTAGTTAAACTTGTCGACAGGCTAGTAGCAAAGCCAGTGTTCATCTCTTCCAGTGATGCTTGTGACTGCCTGGCCACACTGTTCTGAAGTTGGGATAGCAATTGAGTGTGGACTGGTGCCCATGTAAAGGTTACCAAAACATCAGCCATTGAATATCTGCCTGCTAGATGTGGTTTTGATTTGTACAGTAGACCCAGTTCACACCTGTGATCTAGAAATGAAAAGACCCAGATTCATCTTATTGCTTATTCAGTGAAAGGTGGTTCTTGGCATATTCTATATAAACCATTTTAGTATATAAATTTAAGATTCTTCTATGAAATAAAAAGTTGAGTAAAAGAAGTACTTTTATAAATAGTTATATGGACTTAAGGAAATGCAGTTAACTGATTTAAAAAACATTGAACCTTCAGAAGCAGTGATTTAAAGGGAACCAGATAAAATTGTGCACGTGTGTGTGTGTGTGTGTGTGTGTGTGTATGTGTGTGTGTAGGTTATTTTGCAACTTTCTTTGCAAAAGTATTACTTTTCTTCCTTGGAATGATAACCAGGAGTATTAGTGATACTTTTTTCTCAGAGGCTAGTTTCTTTGGAGGTAGTTAGAGTTCAGGGCACTCACCTTTCAATCTTGCTTTTTGTGATAATATGTTGGAAGTTGGCATTCTTTCAAATATATAGAAGGGATATATTTAATCAAGTTTTCTATCTAGTGGCAAAGTTGTTAAATTAATAAAAGAAAGGAGACTTAGGGAATTTGTTATAATTCTCAGATTTTGTTTTAAACAATTTTGTTGAAATATAAGGAACTTAAGGTTTTTTTCCCCCAATAAACACCAGATAAACATGCATATACAGTTATTTTAAAATCTTTTACTTAATAGTCATTGATCTTTAACACTACTGTAAGGTAGATAAGATATAAAAAAAATGACATTTGAAGTTAAGAATGTTGTATAATATTGTATTTTTTTTAATTTAAAATTTTGGTTTCTACATTTCCCTGATTCTGACTCAAAGTCAAAGAGATATAAAAGTTGTCATCAAGTGAAGAATAAATTCTCATAACTAATATTATTAACTGGCATAGAGTTCAGTATTATCTTTTATGGTTGATTAATATCCAATTTCACTAAAACCATAACCATCCCTGTGTTTGCAGATTTTACTTTTTGTGCTTATAACTTTTCTGTAGAACAAAAAACTTAAATTTATTGAAAGCATTGTACATATGAAATATGGCAAATATTTTATGGAGATTGATGGGAGAAAATCATATTCTGTTCCCTTTCCCTTCCTATCCTTTATTCCCCATTTTAAAACTGTGGTTTTGCTTTTCCATTTTGAACTTTGATTTCTGATGGGAACATAGATCTCTTATTCTTTCAATTTAGGAAAACATATATGATAAGAAAAGTAGGTGGTTTCCTTTTTTGAAATCCAAATATTTAGGTAGTTCTAACCTAAATTCCTTTTGTTTTTGTTTGCATGTACCAATGATTTCTCTTTCTCATTCTATAAAGTCCTTCAACTATAGTGACTGGGAAAGAAAGTACCCCTATATTGGGCTTCTTTTTTAAAAAATATTTTGTTCTTACTAGGGCAAAGAAAAAAACCCCCAACACTCTGGACTATCAAATTTTAGAGTTGGAAGAAATCTTAGAGATCATCTCTTTTCATCTACTTTGTTTTATAGATAAGGAAACAGGCTTAGAAAAGGTAAAGTGACTTGCTTAAGTAAGATCATATAGCTAAATAGCAGAGTCTTGACTAGATCTTCTGAATTCTGGTGTAGTGTTCACCACACTTAATACCCTAAATAAAAACCCAAACAGAAGAATAAGTTGAAAGCACTGGAAAGGTTATTTAATTATTAAGGAGCTTAAAGAAAATATTTTAAAGTAGTACTTGTAGAGTGTCCTAAAAAAAAAAAATGGACTTGAAGCCATCTAGCCCTGCTTCTGCCATTTGCATGATGGTCTTGAGCAAATCATTTAACCCTTTTCAGCCTGTTTCCTTATCAGGTGGAAGAAATCTCCTGGCAATATTTGTTCTTCCTACCACAGAGTTTTTGTGAGGATCAAATAAAGAATCATGAAAAAAACTTTGAAAAGTATAAAGTACTGTGAAAATGTAAATTATTATTTTAATACCATAGATACCATCTGAACCTAATTTAGCTAATTATGAGGTATTATTGTGTAATTGAAGTGGGGAAATAGTTCTTTCCTAGAAATTTTACACCTCATACTTGAGTATTTACTACTTTTATAATCAGGAGGAATTTTAACATTTTGTCCCATAATTTATTATTCTTGGTTTTACATTAATTATATAAGAATTCAATGCAGATAGATCCCTGAATGTTGGTGAAACACATCTTATAATGTCTTATATTTGTATAGTTATTTGCCACTAATAAATTGTTTTCAAATATATTATTTTGTTTGATTCTGTAGCAGCTCTTTGAGGTAGGATGGGAAGGCACTTTTGTCATTATTTTACAATGAAACTGAGACTCAGTAAATCATAGAGCTGAGATTTGAAGCCAAGTCTTCTGATATAAATCTAGTCTTCTTCCAGGATACTGTGCTCTAGTATTTTGAAACATTAATATCAGATTATATGAGATGTATACATTCCTAAAATGCTCTTCATATGAAAGCATGTTGATATTGAATAACTACTTTATAAATATTAGTCACATTATGTCATTATTTCAAAGAAAGTTCTGAAGTTTGGGAATAATTTGAAAATGATTTCTGTATCTCCTCCCCATCCACTTCCCTTGACCATTTACCTTTACGGTGGACAAAAAAATGGTACTATGGAGTTATAATTTCATGATGCTGAGTTTGGAGCCAGTGGCTCTGGGTTCAAATCATAGTTCTACCACTTCATAATTGAAGTTGGTCAAGTCATTTCAGTTCCCTAGACTTTAGTTTCCTCATTAAAAAAACAAGGTAGTTGGACTAGATGATCTCTAAGTTACCATCCAGCTCTAAGTCTATGATTCTCTGTTCCTAAACACATTAAATTTAATAGTTGTAAAACAGGTGCCAGGTTGGGAACTTGAGCTTTTTAAAAATCCTAGGGCAAAGTAATCAAAGTATGCATATTATACATGTTTGTATATCTACTAAAATAGGGACCGTAGGGGTGTCTGGGTAGTGCAGTGAATAGAGCACAGGTCCTGAAATCAGAAGGACCTGAGTTCAAATTTAGCCTCAGACACTTAACACTTACTAGTCATGTGACCTTGGGCAAGCCACTTAACCTCAATTGCCCTGCCTTTCCCCCTCCAAAAAGCAAAAAAACCAAAACAAAACCAACCCCCGCCAAAACCCCAGTAAAATAGGGACCATGCCCTTTATGAAGAAAAAGACACAGAACTTAAATTTTAAATGTATTAAATGTTAAAATATTTTTTATATTTATTAAAATATAAATAAGTACTTGATAGAGACTTGTTTAGAACCTAGTATGCAGAACATATTTCAGTTTAGTATTTTGATTTATTTTCATGACCATTGATTTGTGGGTTTTTTTTTTGTTAGTATATTTAGGTCATAACAATTTGAAATTCCAAAGAATTTGTTTATGAAGTCCAGATATGACTCAACTATGAAAATTGAAATCAGTTACAAGTAGGACTTCTGAACTTTATTTGAATATGTAATAGTGTGTATGTATAGTTTTTACAAGCAACATAATATAGGAGATGGAACTTTTCTGTTAGGAAAATCTGACTTCAAATACTATCACAGACACTTAGTTGTGTGTGACTCTAGACAAGTCATTTAACCACTCAGTCCCAGTTTCTTCATCTGTAAAATAGGGGTGATAATATTACCTCGACAGATTTTTAGGAAGACCAAAGGAGATATAGTACAGGTAAAGTGCTTTGTAAATCTTAAAGTACTATATAAATGTTTATCATCATAATCATCATCAACATCAGTGTACTAGCTGTGTGATAGTAGGTAAGTCATTTAATCACTCAATCACTGCAGGCAGTTCTCTACAGCTTTCACTTATAGATGAATTGCCAATCTGTGTTGGTGGAGCAAGTTTCTACTCTAGGAATTTCCCAACAAATGAGATCATGCATCTGATCTGGAAAAAGAATTATAGCTTTTAAGAGAATGTCTTTCAGTGATTCTTACTAGAGAAGGTCAAAATGACTGTGGCATCATAGATTCATAGGATCTTAGAGTTGGGAGGGGCCACAAAGGTAATTTAGTCCATCTTGTATAGGAAGCCCCGCTAAAACCTTCCTGATAGGTAGTCATCTGGGCTCTTCCTGAAGATTTCCAAAGATGGAAATCTTGGTATGAAAACATACCTCTCAGTCCTATGAAGCAGCACATTCTGATTTTGGATCACTCAGATTGTTAGGAAGAGTTTCATTATATGGAGTTAAAATTTATTCCCATTGTTTGCCCCCTGGAATCAAGTAAATCAAGTCTAGTTTCTCTTCTACATGACAGTCCTTCAAATACTTGAAGATATCCCATCATGTCTGCCCACTCCCCAATTCTTTTTTTTTTCCTTAGGTCAAACATTTCCAGTTCTTTCAGCTGATCGATATATAACATGATTGCAAACCCTTCATTACTGTGGTCCATTCTTCCTTGGTATGCTTAATCAGCCAGTCAATCAATCAGTTATTAAGCACTTGCAGTGTGCCAGGCACTGTTCTAGGTGCTGAGGACAAAAGTACAAAGAATTTAAAAATCCCTATTCACCCAATCTGAACTCAGTATTTCATATGAGTTCTGATCTCTGGTTCTGGATATAACATGGAAAAAACAGCCTATGGTTGATTGATTGATTTTTGTCTACTTTGGCACATTGTTAACATTTTGTTTACATTGTAATATACCAGGCTCCTTTTCTTAACATTTTTATTGATGTCTTTTGTTTTTAGTTTGCATTTATTTCTGAATTTCTCTCTGCTCCTGTATCCATTTGTTTTTAAACTCTTTAATAGTATTTTATTTTTTCCATTACTTGTAAAGTCAGTTTTTAACAGTGATTTTTAAAAAAGTTTTAGTACCCTGGAAATATGTGTATGATCTGATGCTGAGTCAGGGGAGCAGAACCAGGAGAACATTGTACATAGTTACAGCCACATTATGATATGACTAACTTTGATAGATTTAGATCTTCTTAGCAATGCAAGGTTCTAAGACAATTCCAAAGACTCATGATAGAAAATGCTATCCACATCCAGAGAAAGAATTACAGAGTCTGAATACAGAGTGAAGCATACTATTTGTTGTCTCTATTTTTGTTTTGTTTTGTTTCTTCTTTCTTGTGGTTCATTCTATTGGTTATAATTTTTCTTTATAACATGATTAATGTGAAAATATGTTTAATATGAATGTGTATGTAGAGCCTGTATCAGATTGCATGCTTTCTTGGGGAGGGATGGGGAGAAAATTTAAAACATAAAAGCTTGTGGAACTGAATGTTGAGAACTAAAAATAAATTAAAAAATAATCCCCTTCCTCCCCCCAAAAGTTTTCATACCAAATTTTCTCCCTCCCTTTTTTATTTCCCTCCTCCTTAAGATGCTAAGCAATTTGAGATATGTTATATATGTGTAATCATGTGAAACATTTACATATTAGTTATGTTGTGAAAGAATAGACCAAAAGGGGAAAAAAACACAAAAAAGTAAAGTGAAAATAGTATTGACAATGCTTTGATCGGTATTCAGACTTGATCAGTTTTTTCTGTGGATGTGGATAGCATTTTTCATCATGAGTTCATAGAATTGTCTTGGATCAGGTGTGTCTAGGTGGTGCAGTGAATAGAGTACCAGTTCTGGAGTCAAGAGGATCTGAGTTCAGATCCGGCCTCAGACACTTAACACTTACTAGTTGTGTGACCTTGGGCAAGTCACTTAACCCCAACTGCCCTACCCTCCCCCCTCCAAAAAGCAAAAAAAAAAAAAAAGAATTGTCTTGGATCATTGTGTTGCTGAGAATAGTTAAGTCATAGTTGATCATAGCACAGTATTAACTGTTGATCATAGCACAGTATTAATTAAGTTGATCATAGCACAGTATTAATAGTCTCTTGGTTCTGCTCACTTCACTTTGTATCAGTTCATATAAGTCTTTCCAGTTTTTTTTTAAATTTGCCTGCTCATCATTTCTTATAACACAGTAGTATTCCATTATGTTGAATTGTTTTTTTGTAACAAAGGTTGAAAAAAATAGTTCAACAAAACCAACACATCAACTATTTCTGACAGTATATGTAACATTCTATAACTATATTCTTTATCCTATGAATGAAGAGAGGATGTTGATTTTTTTTTCAGCTCTTCTCATGGGGAAAACTTGATTATCATAATTACATACTATTTAATTTTGTTTTATTGTTCTTTTTTTTTTTGTACTTGACTTTGTTGCTTTGTATCAGTTTATATGTCATCCACTTCTCTGAATTCTCTGTATTCATCATTTCTTATAGTGTAGTAATATTGTCCATTAAATTCTTGTACCACAGTTTGTTTAGCCATTCCCTAGTTGATGGGTACTTACTTTGTTTGCAGTTCTTTGCTACTACAAAAAGTTCTGCAATAAATATTTTAGTAAATGCAGGACCATTTTCTTCTTGAGTTTGACCCCCTAAGATGGTATATGTTTATCAGTGGGATCTCTGGGTCAAAGGATAATTTTAGTTGCTTTTTTTTTAAAAGCATAATTCCAAATTGCTTTTTATCAGTTTGGTGAACCATTTTACAGCTACATTGACAGTTCCTGTCTTTCCACAATCCCTCCAACATATTTCATTTCTAAATTTTCTCATTTTTGCTAGTTAATGTAGTTTTTTTTAAACACAAACTTTTTTACCCATACCTCTCTCATCCTATACTTGTGTACTTGATATTTCTAACCCTTCATTCATTAAATGTATTTTCGTTAAAAAAATTACATTTTGCCTTTTATTTGTTGATGAAAAGAGAATCACAGAATTTCAAGAGTTGGAAGAAACCTCAGAGGCCATTTAGGAATCCTGAAAAAGGAATCCTTGTAAAGTGTGCCTGAGAAGTGATCTAACCTTTGCTTAAAATACTTCAGGTGAAGGTAAACCTACTATCTAACTCCTAAGACATACCATTTCACTTTTTGATTGTTATCTGATTTTCATATACTGGTTGCCTTCCTTTGGATAAGAAGTTAGGAAATGATTTTAGGGCCTGTAATTGTTTATTGTGGAGGAGATTTTGAGAGAGAGAGAGAAAGAGAGAGAGAGAGAGAGAGAGAGAGAGAGAGAGAGAGAGAGAGAGAGAGAGAGAGGCTTAATTGGTGCTTTTGAATATCTGAAGTATCGTCACATGTAAGAGGAATTAAATGTATTTTGTTTGGCTCAAGAGCAGAACTTGGATAAGTAGGTAGAAGTAATAGGAAAGCATATTTTAACTCATTATAAGGAAAACCTTCCCAATAATTAGAGATTTCTAAAAGTGGAATGGATTGCCTTGGAAGCGCATGAATCCCTCACTGAAAGTCTTTAAACACTATAGAGGACTGTTGTTGGAAATGTTGAAGAGGCAGTTTATTCTTCAGATAATGGTTAGAGTACATAATAATAGCAACTCACATTTCATAATTTTTACATTTTACAAAGCACTTCCCCAATATCAGTCATCTGAAATTATACATCAAAGGATCATAATCTAGAGCAGTATAGGGGACCTTGGAGCATCTGGACCAACCCTCTCATTTTACACATGAAAGAAACTGAGGTATGGGGAGTGAAGTGACTTGCCCAAGGTCACATGGGTGTAGTAATTGTTAGATTTGAACCCAGGTTCTCTGGGTCCACTGTTGGATTTAGGTAGTAGAAGTATTAGCATTCTCACTTTATTAATGAGGAAATAGGTTCCCTGAGGGTAAATGACTTGCCCAATTGAGTGGGCAAGTTCTTTGAACATAGGTCTTTTGGATCTACTTTCTACACTCCAATACCATTAGTGTATGTAATGGAAATGCAGATTTAAAGATCTTCCCTGCCCCTAGCTTAAGTGCACCTAGAGCCTGTGGTGGGAGGCTTGTTTTTCAGGAAAGCCCACACCTTGATACTTTGTGATTGGGCAGTGGGTCAAGGAGGTTGTTACATTCTCTGAGCCAGGAGAAGGCTATATAAGCCCTGAGGAGAGGCTTTGCTTTGGGGCTCCCTTTGAGAAGTGTTGTGTGATTTGACCAGATGAGACTCTGGGCAGCCGTTGTTGAGAGCCCCCCGGCTTTGAAAACCCAGATGTTGATGCTTCCTTCTCTGGTAACTGTGATTTGGTATTGATATAATGGTAGGACAGTTTGGAAGCCTGTCTGTTTGATCTGTAAGTTCTGTAACTCTGAAGTTCGGGGTGCTGACCGTTTTCCCCTGAACTAGGTAATGTGTGTTTGTTTGATTAAAGTAAGCTTGTTAACCCATTTTGAGTTGCTTTCCTTTTGAAAAGCAGATCTAAGAACCTGTGTTGGCAGTCACCCTGGGGATATTGGGGTGCTTGCCGCTACAGTGTACTTTAGTGTTTTTACTAACTGTTGTTTCTCAGCAAATTTTTACTGCTCTACAAAATATTGCTACTAAACTTCTTATTTCTTAAAATCAACTAACGTAAACTGACTCCTTTCTTTCCTTCTCTAACTCTAACTCATCCTGCTTTTTCCTCCTTTACCCCTGTTTGTGGTCCTTGTTCTTTTAGCTGCTGAGACCGCCAAAGTGCTGAAGGCAAAACAATACACATTAGAGAATTGAACCTCAGTCTTCTGAACTGCAAAATATGAATAGCAACGACCTCTATGTGGCAGGGCTGTTTTGAGGATCAAATGAGATACTATTTGTAAAAGTTCTTTCGTATAGTGCCTATATAAACGTTTATTCCCTTTGTATTGGAAAACACTGAACTGTATGTGACTTTTAAGGTCTCTTTCTACTCTAAAGTTCACATGGGGTAGTAGAGAGGTGTCAAACATGCTGGCTTTGAGCCCACAAAACTTGTTGTGATCAGAACCAGATTTAGATGTAATTAGGAAATGTTTAACAAAATTTTTTAAAAATACAATACCAACATAGATAATGTTATGTTGTGGTTTTCTAAGTCAACATGTGATTCATGGATCATTTCTATTTGAGTTTGGTATCGTTGGCATAATAGATAAAAAGCACAAGACTTGTATTTAGGGAATCCTGGGTCTGAATACTACTTCAGATACCAATTGTGCAATCCTAGACAAGTCATTTAATTTCCCTGAGCCTCAGTTTTTTCATTTGTTAGGATAAAAATAGCACCTACTTCATGGGGTAATTGTGAGGGTCAAATAAGATAATTGTATGTAAAGCACTTTTTATAGGCCTTTAAACCTTTACAAACATCTATATAAGTGTGACCCATTATTGCCTACAGTGGATCAAATTCTTTTCCTAGAGAACATACACACAGTTTTCATTTAATTCAGCCTCCCATTGAAGACAGCTTTAGGGTCTTTGAACAGAAAATAAATCCTTTCATCATTGTCATCATTAACAAGTTTTTATTATTTTCATGTATAGATCATGCCAGGTACTAAAGATGCGAAATATAAGTCATAGTTCTTGCCATCAGTGAATTTACATTCTGGTGGAGTACTTGGGAATGTATGTAGAAAGGGTATACAAAAATAACTCTACAAGATAAGTGCCAAGTAAGTGTAGATAACACAGATAATAGTAGTACAGAGGAAGAAGAAATCACTGTGGACTGGAAATGATTCTTAGATGAGGTGAGATTTAAGCAGTAGTTGAAGGATGGGTAGGAATTAGTGTGGGTTGGGGTCATTTCAAGCAGGGGAAAGGAGAATAAGTTTAGTTGGAGCGGAGGGCTTGTGTGATAGTTGGTATGTAAAGTAATTAATGAAAATATTTTTTAAAAAACCACCATTATTAGTTATTCTTTCCATTAATTCACATACTGTGTTATGACCATCCTTAACTTTGGTCAAAGTTTTTTTCTTTATGCATTTGATTTGATACAAAGTAGTTTTTAACTTTTTGGTGTCATTTAGTTATGTTTTATAATAGTGAAGGAGTATGTATATTTAATAAAAGAAAACATTATATGCTATAAAGATGTTAACATATGTCAATTATCATTAAGGCAGATGTGGTATAGTGGAAAGAACGCTTGCTTAGAAGGTTCGGTACCTGGTTTTTAGTCCATTCATCTGTATGGCCTAGGAACTTATTTGGGCATCACGTTTTTTTTATCTCTTGAAGCAGGGAGTTGTATATATGTTATTCTTTCTAGCTCTAAAAATTCTATCAACTGAGGAATAATAATTATATGATGAGATAGTGATGACAGAAAATAAGATTATCCATTTTCTTCTTGAATGCATTTTGCAATATTATAAGAACTGCTCATTAGCACATATATGTCCATCCATCTGTTTGTTCATGCTCACGTACATAGTACAGTTATAGTTCAACAACAACTCTTTGACCATTAAGGAATTCTGGATAGTATCTCTAGTTTCAAAACCCCAGTCTTGGAACTACTAAAATTAGTGATGTTGCAGCCTCTTTGATGAGATGGGAAAGAAAAACTCCATTCCATTTCTCAATAAGTTTTAATCAACATCAATAAATGCTCATTAAATCCATAGAATAAGCCAAGCACACAAAGGAGTAAAAACAGATTTTCTCATCCCAGGGTGTTTACTCCCTAGTTGAATAGACAAAATATACTCACAGATAAATGAATAACAATATCATTTTACCTGTTAAATGCTGAACCAGTAGCTTAGGGAATAAGTATTACATGAATTACATAGAACTGGGTAGACTTCATAGAAGGGATAGTATTTTTGCTAGACCTTTGAGGAAGAGTGGAATTTATATAAACTTATTGGTGTGGGGAGGAAGTTCTATGCAGGGGCAATAGCATGAGTTAATTATACAAAATACCATTTTGACTGGAGGGCAGGGACTTGTATGGGAATGGAGGGAGATAAGATAGAAGAAAGTAGGTAGGGTCAAGGTAATGTGTTTGGAGTTGTAGTATAGTGGAAAGAACCCTGGACTTAGGAATCAAAAAATTTGGATTTGAGTTTCAGCTCTACCACTTATTTGGCTATGTGACATGGGACTAACCTTTTTACCTTCCTGAATTTTAATTGCCTCGTTTGTAAAATTAGGAAATTGGAATATATAATTTCTAACATTGCTTCTAGCTCTAACATCTATTATTCTGTGTGACTTTATCTTATAAACAGTGGGAAAGTATGGAAGGTTTTGCTTTTTTTTTTTTTTGAAGGGCAATTGGGGTTAAGTAACTTGCCCAAGGTCATACAGCTAGGTTTTTGTTTTTTGTTTGTTTGTTTGTGTGTTAAGTGTCTGAGGCCGGATCCGAACTCAGGTCCTTCTGACTCCAGAGCCGATGCTCTACTCATTGCGCCACCTAGCCGCCCCAGTATGGAAGGTTTTAGAGTAGTTCAATAGCACTTGCGAAGTGTTTTCTTTAATATAGATCGAAGGGGGAAAGCATAGGGAGGGATACAAGTTAGAAAGTTAATATTAGTTTGTAATAATTGAATCCATTAGAAGAGTATTATGATAGTTTAGGTGTGATGTGATAAAAGCTGGGACCGATGACATTTAATTCAGTTCAACAAATATTTATTAAGTGTTTATCAAGTGTAAAATACTCTGCTAAGTTCTGAAACAAAGATGAACAACAAAAAACCCCAACTCATATCTTTTTATTGGGCTTACAATCATAGAATTATAGAACTGGAATGGATGTTAGAGGTGACCTAGTCTAGTCCTCTCATTTTATAAATGATGAAAACCGAGGCCCAGAGTGTTTAAGTGATTTGTCCAGCATTACAGGGGTAGTAGGCGGCTTAACTGGCACCAAGTCCTTGGCTGGTACCAAGAGAACCAAGTTCTCTGCTAAATCTAAAACATTTTCTGCTGTAATTTAGGCACTTAGGGTGGTAGATTGGATAGAGTGCTATGGCTAGAGTCAGGAAGACTTGAGATTGCATCCAGCCTCTAACACTTTCTAACTGTGATCCTGGGCAAGTCATTTAATCTATATCTGCTTTGGTTTCCCCAACTGTAAAATGGGAATAATAATAGCACCTACCTCCCAAGGTTGTTTTAAGGTAGTATTCATAAAGTGCTTAGCACAGTGTCTAGCACATAGTAGGCACTTAATAAATACCAGTTTCTTTCATTCCATCCTATCATGTTATTCCCTCATAGAGTGGATAAAATGTGCACACATAAGTATAAAATGAGGAAGAATATAATAAAGGGCAAGAAAAAAGTTCATACAAAGTGTTAGAATTTTGAAGATCACTTTGAGCTGGGAGGATCAGAGAAACTTCATAGGGTGGTGGTTAACACTGTAATTGGGCTTTGACAGAAGAGAATTTCAACAGGTAAAAAGCATGTATGAATGTAAAAGCATTACATTCTAGGAGGAGGTGATTGTGTGCAAAAGCATGGATGTAGGAGAGGGTTAGGTGAACTCTGTGAAATTAGTAATGTACTTTCATTGGAGCAAAAGTGAAGTAAGAACAGAAAAGTGAGTTGTAGCAGATTGTTAGAGGGTCTTAAATGCCAGAATAAGGAGTTTGTATGTATTTTATCTTACGAACATTAGGGAGATATTGAAAATTTTTGGACATAAGAGTCAGGCTTGTGCATTAGGAAGATTATTTTGGCAGCTCTGTGAAGGACAGAGTGAAGAATGACAGAGACTGATAGTAGGGAGACCAGTGAGAAGGATATTTGGTGAATATTGAGGAGAGAGAGGCAAGTGATATTGCCAGTGCAGGATCAGCAGGATTTATTAACTAATTAGATGTGAAGAAAAGGAAGAAGTCAAAGATAACTTTCAGGGATTCAAACCTGAGTCACTGAGAATACCATCAATTAAAAAATAAAACAAAAAGGGAAGTTGAGAGGAAGGAGAGAAAGATGAGTTCAGGTTTTTGGGTTTTTTTTGTGATTTTTTTAATTTTTGGAAGGCAATTGGGGTTAAGCAACTTGTCCAAAGTCACGTGCTAGTTTGTGTGTGTGTGTGTGTGTGTGTGTGTGTGTGTGTGTGTGTGTGTGTGTTAAGTGCCTGAGGTTGGACTTTTTAACCCAGGTCCTCCTGACTCCAGGGTTGGTGCTCTATTCACTGTACCACCTAGCCGCCCCCTTGAGTTCAGTTTTAGACATATTGGTTTTTTTTGTTTGTTTTTTTTTTTGGAGGGCAATTGGGTTTAAGTAACTTGCCCAAGGTCACATGGCTAAGTTTTTGTTTGTTTGTTTGTTTGTGTGTGCGTTAAGTGTCTGAGGTCCAATCTGAACTCAGGTCCTTCTGACTCCAGGGCCGATGCTGTACTTACTGCGCCACCTAGCCACCCCAGACATATTGTTTTGACTGCCCAGCAAAGCAGTTGGGAATGTGAGGCTGGAGTTCAGTGGCAGGATTGGGAATATGAATATATGTGTACTTTGAAACTTAAATGGATCTATGATCTCACAAGAGGGTGTAATGCACCTTCTTATAGTACAGATTAACATTCTTTCATGCCTTCTTTCGTGACTCCTGTGTTTTCCCATAAACTTTCCATAGGAAATTTTCCCAGTATAATGAAAGTCTTCTGTTTGACTTATTGGTAAAAGTAGAGCATTGAGGTTGCCCAGTGTTTATATCTATTTCTATATGAATGTCCTACCTCCTTTTCTGGTCATGAATCTTGATCATATCTTTATACCCCTTCTTGTGCTCAGTTCTTAATATATTATAGCCATTTGTGCCCAACATTTTTTTCTTTTCCATTGCCTTTTAGGCGATTCACAATTTTGATTCTTTGGAGACTGTGGGTAATTACTGATTTGTAGTCATATAGCATTAGTGGAAGAATATTGGTGTAAAAAAGGTGTTTTCATTTCATGGAGAAGCTTGCATTTATTAAAAGACCTGTATAACTTCCCAAATGTAATAAAGCCTTCTCTTTTTCTATTCATTCTTGACTTAGGATAATAATATATGCTCCTCAAGGGCAGGGATTGTTTTACATGATACTGCCTTTGTATCTGCAGCATCTAGCATAGTATCTTGCACACAGTTTAACAAAATGTGACCTTCCCAGAAACTCATTCTTGAAACTCATGAAATAGAGTTGAAAATAATAACGGTAGTTACTTCACTACTTCACAAAGCACTCTTAACACATTATCTTATTGGCCCTCCCAATAACCCTGGGAGGTATTATCCCCCTTTTACAGATGAGAAATCTGAGACCTGGAGAGTGAGTGTTTAATAAATATTTGTTGGGTTGTATTAAGCCTGGTTCATGTACATATATCTGTACTTAATATTTGGTCTTCATTTGTATAGAAGTGACCATTGGAAGCATAGATGAGAGCCAAAAGGAAATTGTAGAGAGAGCACAAAAGAAGGCTGAGAAAAGTAGGTTGGTGTGAGAGACATTCCAAAGGAAAAATGAACAAGTTATGGTGATTCTGGTGGAGGGAGATGAAGAGGGTAAAGGCCAGGATAACTCTCTAAAGTTTCCCCGAATATAGGGAGAACTAATTTTGCAGTAAAAAATAATGAATTCACTTCTGGGCATGTAGAATTTTAGGTGACAGAAGGATATTCATAAATCTGATGGAGATTAAAGACAGTCATCCACATAAAGGAGTTAATTGAAGTCATGAAGGTGGATGAGATCTCAAAGCTTCACAGAGTCAAGTGAGAAGATAAGTAGATTCAAATAAACCTTGGTGTATGGCAGTGAGGGAAAGAGTAGAGGACATAGAGAAAAAGCAGCCGAGGAGGTGGAAGAGAAGCTATATAGTTTCATGAAAGCCAAGGGGTGAATGAGTAATGAGGACTAGAGGTTTGTCAATACCAACTGCTACAGAGAGATTGAAGAGAAGGAAGATTGAAAAAGGACATTAGATTTGGAGATTAGGGAGTTATTGGTGAATTTTCAGAGAACAATTTCAGAGTTAAATAATCAGAATTCAGAACTTGGTGGTGGTGAGGGAGTGGAGGCAGTAAATATATACTACTTTCTTGAGAAGTTTGTTAGTGAATTATAGATCAGAGATAACATTTAGAGGTCTAGTAGGTATAATTGAACACAGAGCTTGGGGATACCGAAGAACAAAAAAAGTGTAGATGAAGATGGCAAGGGGGCTTATAGTAATAGATGTGAGAAAATAGTGCCAAAACAGGTCTGACGTGCTTTGTGTTATTTAAAAGTGTTTTTTTTTTCTGAATTGATAAATTACAATAAGTATACTTGTAAGTATGGAAAAAAAACCTGCTGGTGTTGGAGAAGTGAAATACTATTTTTAAACTCTTTCACCTTCTAGAGAGTGGTTTGTAACAAAGTAATGTTGCCAATATGCCAGATACATATGGCTTCATGTCAGAGTAACAGTAAATTGCCTGAAGTTATATCATTCTGTGTAGAGATAGTTCTCTACTTTGTGAACAGGTCATATTCCCAGTTAATTTTTAAGTTGGTTGCTGGAACTTTAAACACATTTTTTTCCCCCCAGAGAAGCAATATTATAAATGGTGGCTAGATTCTTAGGCTATCCCATGAAAATAATGTAGCCTAATAATAGTACTAATATTATTGTAGAACTCAACTATCAGCTATACCTTAGTTTTTCTGGGGAGTGCATCAAAGGTTGCTCCTTGGGAATCTAGGAATAATTCTTCCTTTTATACATCTTGCTTTAGGAGCAAGGATTCTGATGTAACTTAGGGTGGAAACCTCAGTAAGAGGAGGTAGGAGCTACTGCAATGAACTAGGTAGAAAAGGCCTTAGTTAATAGAAGTTAATTGAAGAAAGATTAAGAGCCAAGACTGGGGAATGTGGGAACCCAATTTAGAAATATGGATTTTGGAGGCAAATTGGGAAGATGGAAACTTTTCGTGACAGCAGTTTTTATGATGGGAGAGGGAACTTCGAGATATCAATGTTGAATATTCTGAAGTTTGAAAACTGCTTGAATTTTAACACATTGTAAATGTAAGTGTTCTTAATATTTCTAAATTAAACCTTTCTTCCATCCTTCATCATGAATTTTTAGTTGTTTTTTTTTAGTGCAACTAAAATTATTTTGTTCATTTAGATTTTATGATCTTCTTAAGGTAGAAAATGCAAATAAAATTTGTTTCTGAAAAACAAATACAAATTGCTCCTTAAAATGAAATTTTCTTATGGACTTGTTGACAAAGTTGAAATATTTTATACTCCCCTGGAAAGTTGTGTTTGGCTGTTGTGTTTACAGAAATCAAAGGTCCAGAAAAAAAGTACGATGTAACTTTTGAAGTTCCTTGGTAGTTCTGTAAGAATAGATTAAAAAAAATCTTTAAATTCTCTCTCCCATTTTGATTGCCAGACTTTGTCTTAATTTGTCAGAGAGTCCTATCTTTTATCTTTGCTAGAATGTGAACAAGGAATTATTTATATTATTTTTTCTTCCATTTACAGATGAATCAAGGTAAGCACATAAAGTGTTCGTCCCATTGTTATGTAGTGAGGCTGTGATATGATAGATTCTTGTGAGAGCCTCTTTTGTTCTGTCTCTTCTATTAGGACCTGATTTTGTATAACTCAGAAATGCTCATTAATTTTAAAAAGCCAGTATAGTGCTTGCTTAAACAGAGTGTGGATAGAGTACAGGCAGATCTGTATTTGAATCCTGGTTGAGATACCCTTAACTGCTTTGGGCCTCAGTTTCCTCATCTGTAAAATGGGGAAAATAATAGCACTTACCTCACATTGTGGTTGGGAACAATGAGATTGTTTGTTAAGTGCTTTGTAAATGTTAAAGAACTTTATAGATATTTAGAGTGCAGCTCTTATTATTTTCAACTCAATTTTTTTAAAAAAATTGTTTGGTCTTTATTAATTTATTTACTTTTAGTTTACAAGATTCATTTCCACAATTCCTTGAGTTTCAAATTTTCTTTCCCCCTTTACCCCCCATTACAGCATACAATCAAGTATAGTATATGCAAATACTTTCACATTAGGCATTAGATTATAAAGAAGGATTGTATCAGATGGAATGAACAATGGGAAAGAGGAAACAAGACCAAACAAGAAAAAGAAAAAGAGCGGGTAGTTTGCTTCAGTCTGGGTTCAAACTCTCTCCTTTTTCATAGATGTCGAGAGGTCACGTTAAAAAAAAAATTTAGACAAAGCCTCTAACTTAATTTTAATATGTGATATTGACTGCCTTGGATAGGCTGTTGATCTGCAGTGGTGAAAGGACTTTACACACTGGGAGTTCCCCACTGCCAAAAGGGAAATCAGTTTCATATCCAAAACTTATTAAATTAGTACCAGAATTGAGCTGTTTGTTATGTTTTATGGTTGTAACTGTGTAGTGGAAAGAATGCTCATTTGGAGTTAGCAGACCTCAGTTCAAATGTTAGCTGTCTGTTACAAGTTGCCTTTGTGTCATAGAAGCTTTCTGGACTTTTTGCTCTTTTGTAGAATTTTAATGTGCTTGGCACAGTGCCTGGTGAATAGTAGGGGCTGTATACTCATTATGCTCCAGTAGGGGCTATATACTTATTTCATTCCCTTCTACTAGATGACTTCCAATATGTTCTCACATGCTTACATGATCAGTGATTTTGTTAATATAGCTATTTCCTCCATCATTGCTAATCTTGACCCAAACATGTTTGTCCATCTTATATGACCTTTGTCCATGCCCTTCCATGACTTTGCTATAGCAGCTCCATCCAACATGCTAGGTATCTTCCATTCATCCTTTTTACATACCATTTATTATGTATTTAGAGCTGGAAGTGACTTTAAAAGTCATTTAGTCCAACCCCCTCATTTTACAAGAGAAGTTAAATGACTTGTCCAAGTTGTTAATTGGCAGAGCCAGAATTTGGGGGTATTAGTGGCATGGAAGCTATCAGTGATCCCAGCAGTTAACAAAAGGAGATTTACTTAGCTATAATAGTAGAAGGGTATTCAAAAAGTGTGTCCATTAGGTCACCTTGAGGGAATTCAGCTGAGTGAAGTTCCTTCCCATCATTTTCCATCAGCCACATCAGAGTCCATCTGGAATTTCTTGTAGCTCTTGTGAACTCAGGTGATCAAGAAGTGATGTCAGCATATTTGCCTTCAGTTTTCTGAGGCAGTCAAGTACTGAGTATGGTTTCAGTGTTTTTAAGGAAGAACTAGCCCAATTTGTTTGGGGAAAGTGTTAGGTTATTGTTACTGTTGCCTTGTATTTGGTGATAAGGTCCTTAGGGTCTTCTAGAGGACCTTCTATTAATTAAATAATTTTTGGGTTGTTACTGGTCAACCCTGACCTTTGGTATTGAAGAAGCATGATATAAGCAGTATTAAAAGAAGAAAAGTAAAAGTAAAACAGAAACACATTAAAAATAAAACAATGCAACAGGTCCCTGAAGGAGAGACTGAATACTGGAGGACAAAAACCAGAAATCCCAGGCTTTTCTTCTCCCTTTCTGAAGGACACAGTCTCAGATCTCAGTGATCTGGTCCAGATGGTAAATTATACCAAATCTTTGCAGTTCCCAGTGGGTCTTCTGCTATTACCAATACCAGAAACACTAGGGCCACAGTGCCAATGATGACGCTTCTGGCACAGTCCCAGATTTTTCTGATATAAGATGGTGATGAAGAGCAGGAGCAGCACTTAGGAATACCAGGATCACAGCATAGATAATAACAACTCTGGCATAGTTACTGATTCTTTGTTTGTTTGTTTTTCCTTTTTTTGTCTTTATTAATATGTTTGTTTACTTTTAGTTTACAAGATTCAATTCCACAATTCCTTGTGTTTCAAAATTTCTTTCCCTCCCTCCCCTTGCCCCCCATGACGGCATACAATCCAGTATAGGATCTACAAGTACTTTCACATTAGACATTAGTCAAGTTACAAAGGCCGATTGTACTAGATGGAATGAAAAATGGTAAAGAGGAAATTAAACCAAACAAGAAAAAGAAAAAGATCAAGTAGTTTGCTTCAATCAGGATTCAAACTCAGTTCTTTCTAGTTCTTTCTCTGGATGTAGATATCTGTCTCCATCATGAGTCTTTTGGGATTGACTTATATCACTGCATTGAGTGATTTTTTACACAGTAAAGTGGTCAACAGATCATAGGCCTTCCCTTTTTTCTGGGAGCCACATCAGGAGGAGGATACCTAATCTGAGGTTCCTTCAGTGGAGATGCCCCCTCTTAACACAGGGGCTCTGTAAGGACTCTTCCTCCAACTTCATCAAGGGATTCAGGATTACCATCATGAAAGTTATAAGATACCTTTTCTTTAAGTGAATAATTTTTTCTTTCCCATGCTAAAGTATCTCTCAACAATAGCACCTCCCTCTCATCTCCCCCACTCCCAAGCCCTTTCTTTGAAGGAGTTGTGTCAACCATCCCGGAAGAAAGAAAGCTTATCAATTGAGGGAGTCTTGAGTTATTTCTTCAGGGTATATCAACCCCTGTAAGGGGGTAAAAGACCTTGAGGCTCAGATGACACTCTGCTGTGGAGGGAATAAGAAAGGGGTAGAGAGGGCCAACTGGGACTTTGTCCAAAAGCAGTCCATTCTTACTCAGTAAATCTTCTTGGGGATTGGATTCAGACATCATTAGACCAGAGACCCTTTTCTCTTTCCAGGAGTGCCATTGGTTTATTACAGATATGGATTTTAAGAGGTTGTACATTTAAGCTAGGCGTCTGGTTCATAAAACAACTGTTGATTAGCAGGGCCAAACTGCTTGCCCTGAGATGAAGTAGGAAGGCTGGTTTGCCAGTTGGGTACAGGTCAAGGGTCACTTGGATTAAGTTGGTGCTCCAACTAGCAAAAGGAGCCCAATTGGGCAACAGTGGCAGCCTTGCCTTTAGTTAGGGAGATCATATGGTCTTGTGCCTAGAACAACATATAGCATCACGGTCCCCATGTCCAGATTGACAAGAACCTGTTCTCTAACCTCTGTCATTTTTGCAGCAGCTCTAGTCTTATTTATTTCAGTGGAAAGCATATGATATCTCTGAGTCCCCCACAGACAACTAAATGCAGTGGAAAGCCCTGACAAAATTCCTTCTTTGGATTCCAAAAAGGTTATCTTTTGGTTGTCTAGTGCTGTTGTCCCTAGGCCCCCATACACTTGATCAGCCCCATGACCAATATCCAGGAGTCAATGTAGATGAAGATCTTCTCTTCCCAATCCCTCAAAACACTCTCAGTTTGGCCAGTCATGCCTGCCTGATATTCTGCCCACTGGGGGGATTTGCCAGGACTCCCATTTACTGGAGCAACCCCAGTTACCAGATTAGTGTTTGCTGAAGTAAAATTGCATATGCCTCTCATGGAGCAGATGGAGTTATTGGCAAACAAGGCAAAATGAAATTCCTTAGGAGCCAAACCCTTATAGGTAGGGACCCATTGGGCCAGCAGAAGAGGCAGGGTTCCTGAGTCTGAATGGGAGGCCTTAGTCTCTGGCATAGTCACAAGCTCTTTGTAGAGGGCACTAACACCTGAGAGACTTGGGCTAGCACCATTTTGAATGTACCATTTATATTTAACTAGTAAGAAGCTAACTGTGCTCTACCCATTTCATTAGAGGAGCTATCTTAGCATCACTCAATTCATTATAGGTAACTCTGGGTAAAAGGCAGATATATGAACTTACATTATCTGTTCTGTAGCAAGTAGAGTCCAATAACAGGTGAGAAAATGCTTTTCCTTTATTTTTAAAAAATATTTTAATATATTTCATTAAATCTTGCCCAATTACATTTAAAGAATTTTAACCTTCCTTTAAAAAAAAAATTAAGTTCCAAATTCTCTCCCTTCCCGTTTTCCTACCTCTTGAGAAGGCAAGCAGTATAATATTGATTATACATGTGAAGCCATACAAAACAACTTACATATCTTAAAGTATTACATAAATGTTAGTTATTATTATTATTTTATTTTTATTAACTCTAATGAATCATGCCTTCAGTAGCCACTGCTCCAATGACTCTTCAGGTTGCTTTATGAATGTCCTATGCAACCTCCCAGTTCTTTGGTGGTAAAAGCCCAACTATCTTCTGCTTGCTTGCTTTCTTTCTTTCTTTCTTTCTTTTTTTTTTTTTTTACAAATGCTTTATTAACTTCTGGTTTACATCATTCATTTCTACCAGATTTTGAGTTACAATTTTTTTCCCCATTTTCCCCCTACTTACCTCCCCAGAATAGCAGTTCCACAAGATATCCCCTCATCCAATGTGTCCTCTTCCATATCTTCTCCCATACCCCCTTCGACTTTACCATTAGGGCAAGGTGAGTCTCTGTGCCCCAATGTCTGCATATCTTATCTCCCAATTACATGCAAAATAGTATTAATCATAGTATTTATATATATTTGAAACATTTAATTTTAAGACCTCGAATTTCAGATCCATTCCCTTCCTCCCTTGTCACCCACTCCCTCTGGGAAGATAAGCAATTCAGTATGTGTTGTACATGTATAGCTATGCAAAAACATTACCATAGTAGATATATTATAAAAGACTGCTTATATTTCCCTCCCACCCATCACACCCCCAACCTGGTCCATTCCCTACTTTGATCCTGTCCCTCTTCAAAAGTGGGTACTTCCAACTTCCCCTCCCCCCAGAATGCCCTTCTCTCCATCATTCCCTCTCTCATCCTCCTTCCCCCTACTCTCCTGCAGGGTGAGATATCCCGTTTATTATGTATGTCATTCTATCCCTAAGCCAAATTCAATGAGACTATGGTTTTGCCTTTTTGCCTTCCTGTTCTTCCCCTCCCCTGCAACTACTTCCCCTTGCCTCTTCTACATGAGTTAGTTTACCCTACCCTGTCTCTCCCCATCTCCTCCCGCCACTTTCTCCTCTCATCTCTTAACTTCACCCCTTAAGTATCATCCCTTCCCACCAAATTCAACCTGTGCCCTCTATCCATGTATACCTGTAAAAATATATACACACATTCACATATGTACTCATATGCCCATATACCCTTCTTCAATTATTTTTATAATGAGAAAGGTTTCATCAGTCACAGTTATTGTTTTTCCATGTAGGAATGTAAATAGTTCAACTTTGATAAGTTCCTTTTGATTTCTTTTCCCTGATTACCTTCTCAAGCATTTCTTGCTTCTTGTGTCTGAATGTCAAATTTTCTATTCAACTCTGGTTTTTTCCTCAAGAATGCTTGAAAGTCCTCTATTCCACTGAATGACCATATTTTCCCCTGAAACAAAATACTCAGTTTTGCTGGGTAGGTGACCCTTGGGTTCATTCCCAGCTCTTTTGCCCTTTGGAATATCATATTCCATGCCCTTTGATCCCTCAGTGTAGAAGCTGCCAGGTCCTGTGCTATTCTGATTGTGTTTCCACAATATTGAAATTGTTTCTTCCTGGCTGCTTGTAGTATTTTCTCCTTGATCTGGGGATTCTGGAACCTGGCTATAATATTCCTGGGAGTTTTCTTTTTGGGATCTTTTTCAGGAGGTGATCTGTGGATTCTTTCAACCTCTATTTTGCCCTCTGGGTCTAAAATATCAGGGCAGTTTTCCTTGAGAATTTCTTGAAGGATGATTTCTGGGTTCTTTCTTTGATCATGGCTTTCAGGTAGTCCAATAATTTTTAAATTGTCTCTCCTGGATCTATTTTCCAGGTCAGTGGTTTTTCCCATGAGATATTTCACATTGCCTTCTAATCTTTCATTTGTTTGGATCTGCTTAACAGCATCTTGATTTCTCATAAAGTCACTAGCTTCCATTTGCTCCAGTCTAACTCTGAAGGAATGAATCTCTTCAGTGAGCTTTTGAGATTCTTTTTCCATCTGGCAAATTCGGGTTTTTAAGGCATTCTTCTCCTCATTGCCCTTTTGAGCCTCCTTTGCCATTTGAGTTAGTCTATTTTTTAAGGTGTTATTTTCCTCAGTCAGGCTGTTGACTCTCATTTCATACTTTTCCTGTATCCTTCTCATTTCTCTTCCCAGTTTTTCTCCACTTCTCTTATTTGGTTTTTGAAATCCTTCTTAAGGTCCTCTGTGGCCTGTAACCCGCTCGTATTTTCATTTGGGGCTTTTGGTGCAGGATTTCTGACCGCACAGTTCTCCTCTTGTTCCATGCTTCAATCCTCTTTGCCCCCAAAATAGGAGTCTAATGTTGCATTTTTCTGTTTATTTTGTTTCCTTTGTCTAGGCATGTTGCCACTTAATAACTTGACTTTTGGGCTTGTTGCCACAGTAGGACTCTGCTACCAGCCAGGGGAGCTTCAGTCCCAAACGTTGAGGTCTTCACAACTTCCGGAGGTATTAGTCGGGTGGCCTCTGTAAAGCCTCCACATGCTCTGGCAAGCTGGATACCCACCCCAGACCTCCCCCCCAAGACTGCAGTCCAGATCCAGGGAGGCTAAAGCAAGAGTGATTACCCCCCAAGACTGATCGATTACCCCCCCAAGACTGATCGCTGGATCTCCCTACAGTTTGCAGACCAGGAGCTGAAGCTGCAGAATGGCGTCTGTGCCTTGGCTCCACAGCCGCTTCTTGCCCCCAGGGGAAGAAGCCGACGCGTTCCCCAAATACTGATCCCAAAGTCCATAGGGCAGTAACCTCTCACTTTGTCCTAGGCACATCTGTGTTGATAATTCTGGAATTGCCACAGCTGCTGGGGTTCTGGGGTCCTTCCAGCTGGCTGCTGGTCTGGCCGCCCTGAGGTTAAAACTGAGGCTTACGTGGGCCTGGGCTCGGCTCCCAGAGTGTTGAGTTGGCCACTTCCAGGGCGTTGCACTGGCCATTCCCTGCTGGGCTGCTGGGTTGTCCTCAGTGGGAGGTTAGCTTCTCTGTGTCATTCTGTGGGTGCTCGAGCTCCAGAAGTTGTTCAGAGTCCACCTTTTACATTGTTTGGAAGTGGTGTGGGGGAGAGCACCTTGGAAGTGCTGTTTTAACTCTGCCATCTTGGTTCTGCCCCCCCCCCCCCATCTTCTGCTTTCTTGGTGGAAGAAATCACCTGGGGACCAATAATAGGGTAAACCCAAGGTTTTCTTACCATTTCCAAACATTGGCTTCACTCCTCTCCTTCTCTTGTTTTATAGCTAATATTAACTTGATATAGTAAAACTTCTGGGTTAGAAATTGTACTTCCTGCTATTGGTCCCTAACTGTGACCTATTGGTCTCCACTACCGTTAGCAGGTGCCCCTTTACTTGTGCTGTTACCAGTTCCATTACTTACCCTCAGCTTCTACTGCATGGTCCTTAAAAGTAGAGAGTTTACCTAGTTGTTGAATGTGCTGAGCTAGTTTGCTTTCAGTCTTTTGGTGGTAGTCCAATTTCCACAGGGTGGTCAACAATAGCAAGAGAAATCTGGACCTAGAATTTTCTTTACCCTCCCTAACAACCTTTTTCAGCACCGACTGAGCTAATTGCTTCAATTTGGTAGGAGTCTGCTCCTGTTTTAATTTCATTTTTACTCTCCTCTTACCTGAAAGGCCCTTGCTACAGGGTGCTATGTTGCTGTATTGGTAGTATGATCACCCCATCCTCTAAATTGCATCATCCTTCTCTACTTCAACCATGGTGCAAGCCATTCTGCCGTCATGGTCCATTTAACAACTGTGCTAAATGTGGTGGGACTGGGCCTGATTCAAGTGAGTTGCCTGGTAGTTAATGTCACATATTGCAACAAAATGAGATACCTGTAGGTCATCCAACAGTTAACAAGAGGAGATTTACTTAGCCCTAGCAGGAGAAGGACACTCAATAAAGATGTCATTTGAGGTTACCTCAAGTGATTCAGCTGAATGAATCTCCCTTGCCTCAGTTGCCCATCATTTTCCACCAGCCAAATATCAGAGCCCACCTGGATTTCCCTGTGGCTGTTGTATACTAGGTTACTAGGAAGTGATGTTAAGAGTCTAAGCCTCTAATCCTCCAAGCCAGTCAGGTCTCTAGGATGATTTCAATACCTTTTATAAAGCCTAATTTGTATGAGGAAGAGGTTAGGATAGTCTCATTGCACCATACTTTTACCATATGATAAAATAGTTTTAGATAGAGTATTTGTTAAGCACTTACTGTGTGTTAGGCACAAGTCCATCTTTCTGGATTGTACATTTCTTTGATGAGACATCCTTTATATGTATCTTGTATAATTTCAAGCCTTGCTTATGCTCACCATGTAACTCTCCAGTGCCTTTTGGGTGAGTCTTAATTTCGATTCTTTGGAGATGTAGTATTCTATGACTTGTAGTCAAATAGCAACCCTCGAGGAATACTGATGTTAAAAAATGGGCCTTTTATTTCAGAGAGAAGCTTGGGATCCATTAAAATAACTTTGCAGTTTCCCAAAGGCAATCTAGTCTGCTGAAGCAGCAAGGCACCATGAGGGAAAGACAGGAGGCAGCATGTGCGAGGCAAGTCAAACTGCTACCACCACTTTGACCACTATCTTCCCCTCAGTCCTAATGACAGCCCAAGAGTGTTGGAAATAGCAGTGCCCTGCCAGACCAATAGACATACTTCCAGGTCAGCCTATACAGTCATCATTTAGGGGAGAAATAAATTTAGAGGCAGGACCCAGCATCCTCATCACCACCAGCAGCATCTGCTGTTCAACTGCCACCAACAAAGCAGAGAAACATAGGAGTCCACCATTCCTGCGGTTAGCCCATCCCTCACCAATGTTATTCAAAGAGGCAAGTCCTGTGGAGAAAATGGCAGCCATCCCTTCTAGCTGCCAACCAACTTGCCTGCAGTACACAGAGCAGGCAAGCCAATCTAGCTGAAGAAGCACTCTGAGGGAAAGACTTATACCAGGAAACTTGTGCCAGACAAGGCAAACCACCACCACCACCACCATCACTGCTGCTACCACTACTGTGACCACCATCTCCTTTCAGATCTAATGGGGATAACCTCAACCCAAGACCCCTGGGAATAGTGACCTTAAATAATGATACTGAAGAAGAGGCATTAGCATCTGTTTTATTGCTGTGCTCTAAGGACCATGGACTTTTCCATTTGATTTGCATCTGTAATCTTCCATATATGTTATCTCCCCTAGTAGAATGTAAGCTTTTTGAGAGCAGGAAGTGTCTTACTTTTCTATTTGTTTCCCTAGCACTTAGCACTATGCTTTGTACATAGTAAACACTAAATAAATGCTTCTTCATTCTTCCATTCTATTCAGTTCTGTGCCCAACTCATTGCCCTTTTGCATTGTTTATAGAAGAAAAATAATACTGATGAATTGGGTTGTCCATCCATCTGAATATCATAGAACAAAAAGCATTCTTCCTCCACTTGGTTTTTAGGCTAAATACCTGTAGTATGTATTTCATTTAGGATATTCTGCAATATTTTGGGACTTGGTGTAATCAGCACAGTGTCATTCAAAGAAAAGAGCATGTTGTGGATTTCACTTTAAACTATACATCTTTGACTTGGATTTTGTTTTATTTTATTTTTTTTATTTTTGGAGGGCAATTGGGGTGACTTGGATTTTGATAACTATCTCTTCTCTGGCAGGAGCACACATTTTGTTGTTTTATACCACTACTGATATTAGAAACAATATGCTCATCCTAAAAATCAGATTACTTTTTAGGCTTTTATAGACAGTACAATGGGAAGCTGTAGGTGCTATCAGTAGGTGTTAGCATTCATGGACATATTTGAAATGGCTTCACTAGTTGGTTGTCAGGAGAGATTATCCTTAGTCCATATCCCATCTTTGATTCTTAATAGCTGTATGACTCATACAAAGTCAAATCACATAAACTCTTTGGATCTCTTTTTCTTCGTGTGTTGAGTGGGCCTGAAAATGTGTGTAAAATCTACCTCCAACCATTGTTCTTTAAGGGTTAAATGATATGTTTATACAGGGATTTTCAAATATTAAAGAGTTATATAAAGACCAAACTCTTATTGTTATAATAGAGTAATTCTTTAGATGAAAGGAAGTACAAGTGAGATATGTATGTGTAAATCAAGTCTTCAAATAGCTGTGATTTCATTAATATAGGAATATCCTACATTGATTTTGTATCACTTCTTGACCTCAGGTGGTACTCACAAATTGCTATGGCTAAAAACAATTCATTGCCTCGTGGTCAGCCTTTTGGTCGTAATGACCTCTAAATTTAAGTAGGCCAGTTCTCAGACAAAAAACTTTTAGTTTCTCTCTACGCCTGTACTTGCAGCCTTTATTCCTCCATAAACCTTTCTAGAGTCTGCACTTCAGGGTCACTATTGTGTCATAGGAAGCATTCTTGTGGTTAAAAATCAAGCAGGTAGTAATGTTCTCAGTAGAGAAGAAAAACGAACACACTAATCAATTCGGGGACTTGTTTGTATTTTTTTTGCGGGGGGGATCTACTTGAATCACTAGTCTGAATTAATGTTTCCTTTGAGCATGATTATTAATGACTGTTAGTGAATAATTTCTTGAATTTCACAAGTACTTGAAAGTTTTATCTTCTCAATTTAGTATCCCCTCCAAAAGACAGTTGTAATCAAAGTTTTAGGCTAAGAAATGTTTATCTTTTGATAATGGAATTAAGCAGTTTAAATAAGACTATTGAATATAAAGGGAGTAGCATAGAAAATTTTTTCAGAAGTTGGATCTCTGTAAGAGATAAATCCTATTAAAAAGCAAAATTGAGGAGATTTAACTAATGACTTTTTGTGGGAAATGAGGGGAAGAGTTTAGAATTTTTAAAATGGATGATTATTATAACAAAACCTCAGTTTTCTGAGACCTTCAGGGATTGAGTAATTTTCTATTAATTGTTTTGGATAAAATCTTTCTAAAATATAATGCTTGGTTCCTTGCTTTTTGAAATAGTTTTAATTTTTTCTTAATGATTCAGCTAATCACTATTAATATTAGTAACTGTTTAATAACAGTGATGTTCTTTTCATAGGATCATCGTTTTAAATTGGGAACTAAGAGGTCATTAGGTTTAACCCCCTTTATAGATCTAGAAACACTAGTACAAAGTTACAATTGCTTACTCAGGGACCACACAACTAAAAAATATCTTAGGTGGAATTTGGGTCCAGGTCTTTCTGATTGCAAGTCTAGTGCCCTGCTCACTACAGCAAGTTGCCTTATGTTTATTAGAATTGCATGTGAAATAAAAGTGTAAAATATCTGAGGGACTCTCCTTTGACTTTTATGGACTGTGTGAATATCTATTTTTTGTTTTGCTTTACTTTCTGTTTTTTAAATGTGATTTAATTGATATTTTCTGTTTCTTATATCACCATAATTATCCCAATTATCCCTTTTTTTCCCCCTCCTGGACAGTTATCCCCTATGACAAAGAGTACTTTTTAGGGAGGAAAAAATATCAGTACAACTGATTGATCCTTTGAAAAAACTTGAAAACTTGTGTAATATATAGCACCTATGGATTTCTCACCTTTATAAGGGGGTGGGTGAGTTCTCAGTCATCTCATTTCTCTTCATTCAAGTCTTGCTTGATCTCTATAATTTTGTTACATTTACCATTTCTTTTTTTTTTTTAATTAAACAAATGCTTTAACTTCTGGTTTACATCATTCATTTCCACCAGATTATGAGTTACATTTTCCCCCCATTTTTTCCCTACCCACCACCCCAGAATAGCAGTCCCACTAGATATCCCCTCATCCAATCTGCTCTCTCCCATATCTTCTCCCATACCCCCTTCGACTTTGCCATTAGGCAAGGTGAATCTCTGAGCCCCACTGCCTGGACATCTTATGAAACATTTAATTTTAAAACTTCGATTTTCAGATCCATTCCCTTTCTCCCTTGTCACCCACTCCCTCTGAGAGGATAGGCAATTCAGTATGTGTTGTACATGTATATCTATGCAAAACATTACCGTATTAGATATATTGTAAAAGACTGCTTATATTTCCCTCCCACCTGTCTCACCTCCCACCTGGTCCATTCCCTACTTTGATCCTGTCCCTCTTTGATAGTGGGTACTTCTAACCTCCCCTCTCCCCAGAATGCCCTCCCCTTCATCATCCCCCCTCTCATCCCCCTTTCCCCTACTCAGGAGAGTGAGGGTAAGATATTCCATTTAGTATGTATGTGATTCTCTCCTTGAGCCAACTTCAGTGAGAATATGCTTTTGCCTTTTTGCCTTCCTGTTCATCTCCTCCCCTGCAACTACTTCCCCTTGCCTCTTCTACATGACATAGTTTACCCTACCCTGTCTCTCTTCATCTCCTCTTGCCACTTTCCTCTCTCACCTCTTGACTTCACCCCTTAAGAATCATCCCTTCCTTGGGGCGGCTAGGTGGCGCAGCGAGCAGAGAGCCAGCCCCGGAGCCAGAAGGACCCGAGCTCGGATCTGGCCCCAGACACCCAACACACAAACAAAAACCCAGCCAAGTGAACCTGGGCAAGTCACCCAACCCCAATTGCCCTCCAAAAAAAAAAATAATAATCATCCCTTCCCATCAAATACAACCTGCGCCCTCTATCCATGTATACCTGTGAACATATGCCATGTACCCTTCTTCAATTATTTTCATAATGAGAAAGGTTTCATCAAACACAGTTATTGTTTTTCCATGTAGGACTGTA
Source organism: Gymnobelideus leadbeateri (assembly GCA_011680675.1). Lineage (NCBI taxonomy): Eukaryota > Metazoa > Chordata > Mammalia > Diprotodontia > Petauridae > Gymnobelideus > Gymnobelideus leadbeateri. Next base: position 492,940 of record WOXC01003811.1, read on the forward strand.
AATAGTCCAACTTTGATAAGTTCCTTTTGATTTCTTTCCTTGATTACCTTCTCAAGCATCTCTTGCTTCTTGTGTCTGAATGTCAAATTTTCTATTCAACTCTGGTTTTTTCATCAAGAATGCTTGAAAGTCCTCTATTCCACTGAATGACCATATTTTCCCCTGAAACAAGATACTCATTTTTGCTGGGTAGGTGACCCTTGGGTTCAATCCCAGCTCTTTTGCCCTCTGGAATATCATATTCCATGCCCTTCTATCCCTCAGTGTAGAAGCTGCCAGGTCCTGTGCTATTCTGATTGTGTTTCCATTTCTTTTTAAAGCAGTTGGGGTTTAGTAACTTGCTCAAGGTTACACGGCCAGTTATTTTTTGTGTGGGTGTTAAGTTTGAGGCTGGAACCCATCCTAGGTCCTCCCGACTCCAGGGGCAGCGCTCTTACTCACTGTGCCACCTAGCCGCCCTTTACATTTACTTTTGATTGTTTAGTGTGTAGTTCTTATCATTTACATTGTTATAGTTACTGTATACATTGTTTTTTTGGCTCTGCTTACTTCCTCCTGAATCAATTCATATAGATCTTTCTGTGCTTCTCTATAGTCATTCCACACATAATTTCTTATAGCATAGTAATATTCCATTACATTAATGTATCACAATTTGCTTTAGGGATTCCCCAGTTGATGCGCATCTATTTTGATTCCAACTCTTAGCTATCATAAAAAGTGCCATATAAATGTATTGGAATAATCGGAGACTTTACTCTTATCGATGATTTCCTTGGTGTATTAACCTAGGAATAGAGTCTGGTTTAGAAGGTATGGACATTTTAATCACTTTATTGGCATAATTCCATTTTGCTTTCTAAAATGGTTGTATATTTTGTGCATAATATATTATGATTATCCTGTTTATTCTGGTTTTGCTATGATTTTACCTTGCTCATTTGTTGTTTATTGATTTGATTTTTTGCTCTCTTCTTTTTAGTTAAAATAGCTAAGGGTTTATTAATTCCATTCATCTCTTTTTTCCTCCCCCCTGACACTTAATAGTATTTTATTTTTTACAATTATATGTAAAGATAGTTTTCAACATTCGTTTTTGTAAGATTTTGAGTTCTAAACTTTTCACCCTTCCTCCTTTCCCTCTGCCTTCCCCAAGACAGCAAGAATCTGATATAGGTTACACATGTACAATCATGTTTCAGTGTACAAATATGTTTAATACATGTACAGACATTTTCCACATTAGGTTGTGAAAGAAGAATCGGAACAAAAGGGGAAAACCATGAGAAAGAAAAAACAAAAAGTGAAAATAGTATGCTTCAATCTGCATTCAGCCTCCATAGTTCTTCCTCTGGATGTGGATATCATTTTCTATCATGAGTCTTGGAATTGTCTTAGATAATGTATTGCTAAGAAGAGCTAAGATCATAGTTGATCATCACACAATGTTGCTGTTGCTGTGTACAATGTTCTCCTAGTTCTACTTCACTCAGTATCAGTTCATTTAAGTTTTTCCCGGTTTTTCTAAAATCCACCTACTCATCATTTCTTTTTTTTTTTAAACAAATGCTTTATTAACTTCTGTTTTACATCATTCATTTCTGCCAGATTTTGAGTTACAATCATTTTCCCCCTATTATTCCCCTACCCAACCTCCCAGAATAGTAGTTCCACAAGATATCGCTTCCTCCAATCTGCTCTCTCCCATACCCCCATCGACTTTTCCATTAGAGGAAGGTGAATCTTTGTGTCCCAATGCCTGCACATCTTATCTCCCTATTACAAGCAAAAGAGTATTAATAATAGTATTTATATATATTTGGAACATTTAATGTTACAACCTCGAATTTCAGATCCATTTCCTTCCTCCCTTGTCACCCATTCCTTCTTGGGAGATAAGTAATTCAGTATATGTTGTACATGTCTAGCTATGCAAAACATTATCATAGTAGATATATTGTACAAGGCTGCTTATAATTCCCTCCCACTCATCCCACCCCCCACCTGGTCCATTCCCTACATGATCCTGTCCCTCTTCTATAGTGGGTACTTCCAACCTCCCCTCCCCCCAAGGATGCCCTCCCATCCATCATCTCTCCTCTCATCCTCCTTCCCCCTATCCTGCTGCAGGTTGAGATATCCCATTTAGTATGGGATTCTCTCCCTCAACCAAATCCAGTGAGAATGTGGTTTTGCCTTTTTGCCTTCCTATTCTTCCCCACCCCTGCAGCCACTTCCCCCTGCTTCTTCCACATGAGACAGCCTACTCTACCCTGTCTTTCCCCATCTCCTCTTGCCACTTTCCTCTCTCACCTCATAATTTCATCCCTTGAGTATTCTCCCTTCCCAACAAATTCAACCCATGCCCTCTATCCATATATAACTGTAAACATATATACACACATTCACATATGTATTCATATGACCATATACCCTTCTTCCATTATTTTCATACTGAGAAAGATTTCATCAGTCACAGTTATTGTTTTTCCATATAGGAATGTAAATAGTTCAACTTTGATAAGTTCCTTTTGATTTCTTTTCCCTGATTACCTTCTCAGGCATCTCTTGCTTCTTGTGTCTGGATGTCAAAATTTCTATTCAACTCTGGTTTTTTCCTCAAGAATGCTTGAAAGTCCTCTATTCCACTGAATGACCATATTTTCCCCTGAAACAAAATACTCAGTTTTGCTGGGTAGGTGACTCTTGGGTTCATTCCCAGCTCTTTTGCCCTCTGGAATATCATATTCCATGCCCTTCTATCCCTCAGTGTAGAAGCTGCCAGGTCCTGTGCTATTCTGATTGTGTTTCCACAATATTGAAATTGTTTCTTCCTGGCTGCTTATGGTATTTTCTCCTTGATCTGGGGATTCTGGAACCTGGCTATAATATTCCTGGGAATTTTCTTTTTGGGATCTTTTTCAGGAGGTGATGGGTGGATTCTTTCAACCTCTATTTTGCCCTTTGGATCTAAAACATCAGGGCAATTTTCCTTGAGAATTTCTTGAAGGGTGATTTCTAGGTTCTTTCTTTGATCATGGCTTTCAGGTAGTCCAATAATTTTTAAATTGTCTCTCCTGGATCTATTTTCCAGGTCAGTGGTTTTTCCCATGAGATATTTCACATTGCCTTCTAATCTTTCATTTGTTTGGATCTGCTTAACAGCATCTTGATATCTCATAAAGTCATTAGCTTCCATTTGCTCCAGTCTAACTCTGAAGGAATGAATCTCCTCAGTGAGCTTTTGAGATTCTTTTTCCATCTGGCAAATTCGGGTTTTTAAGGCATTTTTCTCCTCATTGCCCTTTTGGGCCTCCTTTGCCATTTGAGTTAGTCTATTTTTTAAGGTGTTGTTTTCCTCAGTCAGGCTGTTGACCCTCATTTCATACTTTTCCTGTATCCTTCTCATTTCTCTTCCCAATTTTTCCTCCACTTCTCTTATTTGATTTTTAAGGTCCTCTATGGCCTGTAACCCGCTCATATTTTCCTTTGGGGCTTTTGGAGCAGGATTTCTGACCTCACAGCCCTCCTCCTGTTCTATTCTTCGTTCCTCTTTGCCCCCAAACTAGGAGTCTAAGGTTGCATTTTTCTGTTTAATTTGTTTCCTTTGCCTTGGCATGTTGCCACTTAATTACTTGACTTTTGGGCTTGTTGCCACAGTATGGCTCTGCCAGATAGGGGAACTTTCGTCCTGAACATGTAGGGGGACAACTTCTGTTTCTGGCAAGCTCGAAACCCACCCACGACCTCCACCCCAGATCACAATCCAGATCCAGGGAGGTTAAAGCAAGAGCGATTACCCCCCAAGACTGATTGCTGGATCTCCCTACAGTTCGCAGGCCAGGAGCTGGAGCTGCCTCTGAAAACTACAGAATGGCGTGTCTCCTCAGCGGCTTCTAGCCCCAGGGGAGGAAGCTGACACATTCCCCAAATACTGGTCCCAAAGTCCATAGGGCACTAACCTCTCACTTTGTCCTAGGCATGTCTATGTTGATAATTCAGGAATCGCCACAGCTGCCAGTGTTCTGGGGTCCCTCCAGCTGGCTGCTGGCCCGGCCGCCCTGGGGCTAAAACCGTGACTCAGGTGGACCTGTGCTGCCGGCTCCCAGAGCACTGAGCTGGTCCTTCCTGCAGGGCTGCTGGGCTGTCCTCAGAGGGAAGTTAGTTTCTCTGTGTCGTTCTGTCGGTGCTGGGGCTCCCGAAGTTGTTCAGAGTCCCCTTTTACATAGTTTGGAGGTGATCTGGGGGGAGAGTGGCTTGGACTCGCTGTTTCTACTCTGCCATCTTGGCTCCAACCCCCCAAAGTGCATGTATCATTTTCTTAACTATGCATAGTTATTGTTCCTAGGATTTGTTTTTTTATCCCACTTATTGTTTGAGATTTCAGTTGTTACATCTCCCTTTGGATCTGTATCTTTTGTTTTTGGTCCCTGAACCAAATTTTATTTTTATTGAATTGTTGTAAAGGATGTATTAACTATTTCTGCCTTTTGATATTTGTTTACAATATCTCTGTGTCTTAGTTTCTGTAAAAGACCCATGTGGTGTTAAGAAATATGTATATTCTTTTGTTGTCTTATTTAAAAAATGCCATAAGTCTTTTAACTCTGGTTTCTTTAGGAATTTGTTTAGTTCTGTATTTTCTATTTTGTTTATCTTTCTGTGAGGCCTATCCAAAACAGAGTGAGAGATATTGAAGTCTCCTGTCTCTGTTGTGTTATTGTCTATATCTTCTTGTAACTCAGATGTTTCCTTTCTGCATTGGGATGCTAAGACATTTGGAGAGAAAGTTTGTTACTGGTTCTATGGTTCTTCAGCATAATATAATTCCTTTGTTCATTTCTTTAGTTTTTGAATGTTTGTTTTTGCTTTATCAGACAGCACAATGGCAATTCTTGCCTTTTTGGATTCACTTGTGCACAATCAACTTTTTTTCCCCATCTATCAGTTTTATTTTGTGTGTCTTTTTTTTTTTAATGTATTTCTTGTAAGCAGCCAATTGTAAGTTTTTTTTAATACAATCTCTCACTCCTGTTAATTTTATTGGATTACTTAATCCATTTACATTTAACATTATAAGAGGTTTGTATTTTTTCCATCTGTCTCTAGTATTGTTTTTTTCAAGTTATGATCTCTCCCCCCTCTGCCTTCTGCTATAAACACAGTATTATTTTCTTTCAGTTACTTTATTTTAATCTTTTTTTTTTTAAAGGTGGCCCTTCCTATCCCCACTGACTCTCTTCCCTTCATCCCTGATGCTCTCCTCTCAATTGTTACTTTTTTCCATTTGGTATTTTGTTTATTAGCTTTTTTTTTTCTATCTCAGTTTTTTATCTGGGTATATAATTCTTACCACACTTTTTCCTTCTCAGTCAAGTAGATCCACTTTTCCTTTCTTCCCCTTCAACTTGTGCTCTTCATTAGTTTTTTGTTTTTTGGTTTTTTTTCTTCTTTTTGGAGGGGGAAAGGCAGGGCAATTGGGGTTAAGTGACTTGCCCAAGGTCACATGGCTAGTAACTGTGTCAAATGTCTGAGGCCGGATTTAAACTCAGGCCCTCCTGACTCCAGGGCCGGTGCTCTGTTCACTGTGCCACCTAGCCGGCCCTCTTCATTAGTTTTTTAAATTTCATTTTTTGTGCCCCTTTCCAAAAAGGATTTCTTTTTCTCTCTTTGTTATCTATCCTCTCTGTCTACTCTAGACCAGACTTTCATTCTATGATTTATGACCACTATACTTATCTGGTCTCTCTCTTTTCTCTCAATTCCTCATTCAATTAAAGCTTCCAGGGTATCCATTGTAGGCTGTCACTTCTGGGTCCTTTCTGCCACTCTCTTGTAGGACTTACCCCAGTGTATTTCCCTTTTCCATTGTGTTTCACTCCTAGAAGAATGCCAGTTATTGCAGGTGTTAAGAGAGGAAACTGCCCTATGGTAAGGCTCCTCCTTCATCACATCCCTTATAATGCCAACCACCAGTAATCTATACTGTTACCTGGCAATCCCCCCTTCCCCATGCCATTTGCCTGAAAATCTCCTCTGTATCAGTACTCTCCCACAGGAGTTTCAAGTCTTCCCCTTTCTCCATGTAGGATGAGTAGACTTTTCAAGTACCAAATTTTGTAGACCACACCCAGTGTAAGTTCCCCATCTCTATTCATCAATAGGAACATTCATCAGTGGAACCCCTTCTCACTACCAATATAAGGCCCCCTTTTCACATCTTTTCCTCTTCCTTTTCTTCCTCATCCACTCCCCTCTAGGATCTTCTCTTTGAGACTACAGGGGTCATCCTTCATTTTTATGTATTTGCTTTCCCAGTTATTGTTCTCTCTTGTTCCTTTGGTGAGGCGGGCCTTTGTAGATTCCAGCTTTTTTGTTCTTATCATTTTTTTCTGTATTAGTTGTAAATTCTGCTTTCATAATTTTCAAATCTCTTTTGAACTACTTAGGAACAATGTATTGTGGTTCCATGTTCTCCTCAAATTCTGTGAGGCCCTCTGTCTCATCAAGCGTTGGACCTTTTTCCTTTGTTTTGAAATATTTATTAAGGAAATTTTGCTAATGACTTTTTTGGGGGCAGAGATGGTTGAGGAGGAAGAAGTAGTAATATAGTGCTTCTCCCTCCCATTACTAATATTCAAAGATTGAGTAAGGAAACCAGATTGAATGATGATTGGGAAATTAAGGAGAAATGACAGTGAGCCATTTTTGTAGTCTAAGACAGCATAGGGAGATAACCAGAGGCTAGCAAGTCATTGGGGAAGTAGTCTACAGTCTGAGCTGGAGCCAGTAACTTTGTATAGGTTAGGGAAGAGGAAGAAGAAGCTGACAGCTTTGTCCTTTTGACTCAAGAGTTGTTAATTAATCATGGACTGAAGCTCTGAGCTGCTGCTATGGGTATAACCAGAGCAGGAATGGTAAACTAGAGGGAATCTATAGTTCTGTCAGTTTCATTCTAGAGAAGCGGAGTTAATGTACATACATGTGCTGGGGCCTATAGCTGATGGGTGAGGCTATACCTTTGTTGCTTTTAACTTACAGAACCTTCTAGGTAGCTGACAGGCCTTGGGCCAACAACAGTCTGGACCTACAACCAGTCACAAACCTGCAGTTACATTGCCTGGACTCACATCTAGATTGGGTGCCAATAAAGCTCAGACCATGCCCTAAATCAAACCTCCTTAGACCTTTTGAAAGTTTGTAGCTTCAAGTCTGAATTACCCCTGAGATCCTTGAAGAACACTGGACTCAGCACCTGCATAAAGCAACATCAGGACTATAGATAATATAGATCAAGAGTTTACAAGACCCAGAAGTGTGTAGAGCTGGTCCTAACACAAATTCACAGTTCTAGTTGTGATGATATTCTGTCTCTGAAGAAAAAGTACCATTATAGGGATACTAAAGATACATATGCTTAAGAAGAGAATAACCCCAAAATACCTACAAGCAAATAAATCATCAAAGAAAAACAGTTTAGACACAAGGACAATCAGAATTCCTGGACGAAATGAAAAAGGAGTTAAAAATGATAAAAATAAATGAAATGAGAACTCTGGAAGAAAGATGACAAAGTAGAATTAAGAGTTTAGTAGAGGAAGCAAAGCATTTTACTCAAGTACCAAAGTTTCAGAAAATTAGAATGGAGCAAATAGAAGTTAATAACTCTATGAAACAAGAAGAGATAAAATCTTTAAAAATAAGGAAATATAAGATATCTGATTAAAAAAAGGCTGACCTAGAAGACAATTCAGGAATAAAAAAAAATCTTTGAATATTTAGACTCACTTGAAAACTATAAAGAAATAAAGAGCCTGAATATTATATTTCAAGAAGTCGTAACTGCCCAAGCCAATTAGAACCATAAGGCAAAATGAAAGTAGAAATAAATATTGTCTTCCTAAAAGAGACTTCAAAAAGTAAACTCTCATGAAAATCATAGCAAAATATTAATCTGTTAGGCCAAAGAAAGCAAATAATTAAAGCAACAGAAATAAAGAGTTCAAGTACCAAGGAACCATCATCAAGATACATAATACCTGACAGCTACAAATACAAAAGAAAGGAGAGCTTGGAATATTATATTCCAGAAGGTAAAAGAATCAAGGATTATGATGATCCAAGAACAACCTACTCAGCAAAGTTGAGTATAATCTTATAGGAGGAAAATGGATTTTTAACAAAATAGAAGACTTCCAGGTATTTCTGATGAAAAGATCAGAGCTGTGTAGATACGTCAAAATGCAAATACAGAATTCAAGAGAAATACAAAAGGCACATATGTATGAGGGACTGGAAGGGATTATCAGAGGAAAAAAGGGTGTGTGTGTGTGTGTGTGTATGTGTATGTGTGTGTTGGGAAGGCAAAGGTGGAAAGTAAAATCTGGTGTAGACGTTAGGATTTAGAAAGGTATCTTAATGGAATAGAACCAGATAAAGTTTGGGATGACCTAGTAGTCTAAATCTACCTAGTATGTTCAGTGGGAGAGAGGAGAAATTTAAAATTGTCTGGGAAAGATAATTTGTGCCAGATAATAGAGGACGCTGAATAGTAAGTTAAGGTTTTTATATTTTAAATGACAGGCCACTGAAAGTTTTCTTGAGCAGGGAACTTAAACTTTTAGACATATATTAGAAATCCTTCTTTGCCAGCTGTATGAGAGATGTTTTGAAGTGGAAAGAGAAGGGACTAGCAATACCATCACAGTACATGGCATGTATGCATGTAGTAGGCACTATATAAATGCTTATTCCTTCACTCCTTCTCCCTAGAGACAGTGAAACTTGTGAGGAGGCTGTTAAAGTAATCCAATCAAGAGGTGAGCTCAGGTGGGCACAGTATGAATTCTTGGAAGGATAGAAATGTGAGATTTTAGAACTTATTAACAAAAAAAGTTGGCCAAGAAAAAGTTGATTACTACTGACTTCATGTAACTGCTTTCCCACTTGTTTCAGTATCTTCCATTTTTAGATTTTATTTCAGCTGTTGACTCCTTCATGAGACCTTTCTTGATTCTTCTCTCTTTTTAGGAGTGAGAGCTCTCCTATCTCTTAACACCCATGACACTTTTTTTCTTAACCTCTATATGACCCATGTCACATTCTACTTTATTCCATTAGCTTAGGCATGTGTTTTATTTCCTCTATTAGATTGTAAGCTCAAGTGCAGGAGTTTTGCTTTATTCATCTTTGTAACCTTTAGAGTAGTTAGAATAATGTCTTGTTTCCAATATGTGCTTATTACAAGTTAAAATATTTGAATATTTAAAATTGCATTCTTCTTAAATATTTTATTTAAACACATTTCATTGTTATCTTTTTTGTTGTCATGTCACCTTCATCTCCCAGTATATATATCCCTTTTCTTGTTCCACCCAGAGAGAGCACCATTCTTTTTTTTTTCTTTTGGAGGGCAGTTGGGGTTAAGTAACTTGCCCAAGGTCACATGGTTAGATTTTTGTTTGTGTGTGCATTAAGTTTCTGAGGCTGGAACCGAACTCAGGTCCTTCTGACTCTAGGGCCAACGCTCTATTCGCTGCGCCACCTAGCCGCCCCGAGCACCATTCTTTATAGATTAAAAAAGAATGGAAAAAAATCAGTTCCACAAAGCTAACCAAAGCTAACCAACATATAAGGCAGTTTTGGACACTGTATGCAGTGTTTCACATCCATAGTTTTGACACCTACAAAGCAGGGAGAGAGTTGAATATTCATATCTCTTCTTTGAGGTCTGACTTGGTTATTAAAATTACAGTGTTCAGTTTCATATTTGTTGTTCTCTCAGTTTATATTATTGTAGAGGTTGTATATATTGTTTTCTTAGTTTTTGATGACTTTGCATCATTTCATATAATCAGTACTCAATCAACAATTATTTAGTAAGTGCCTACTATTTGCCAGGTGATACAGTGGATAGAATGCTGGGTCTAGTGTCAGGAAGACTCATCTTCCTGAATTCAAATGTGGCCTCAGACACTGGGCAAGTCATTTAATCCTGTTTGCCTCAGTTTCATCATCTGTAAAATGAGCTATAGAAGGAAAATGTCAAACCACTTTACTATTTTTGTCAAAAAAATCCCAAATGAAGTTATGAAGAATTGGATATGACTGAAAAACAATTGAACCACAAAACTATTTGTCAGGCACTGTGCTAAGTACTAGAAATATAAGTAAAAAGAATGCACTAATAATTCCTATTTTCAATAAGCTTATATTCTAATGAGGGAGATAATAAGCATACATAAAAATATATAGTTTAAATATAAAATTAGTAAATACAAATATATGCAAAGTAGTTAAATACAAGATAGTTTGGGAGTCAGGGCACTTGTATTTAGAAGGATCAGGAAATATTTCATGGAAAAGGAGGAACTCTATGATGCTGAGGTGAGTAGGAACTACATCTCAGGCATGGGGGAAGCTAGTATAAAGGTCCAGAAGTGGGAGATTGAGTGTTGTTTTTATTAATTTTTGTTTGTTTACTTTTAGTTTACAAGATTCAATTCCACAATTCCTTGAGTTTCAAATTTTCTCCCCTTCCCCCCGATGGCATACAATCAATTATAGGATCTGCAAATACTTTCACATTAGATATTAGTCAGGTTATAAAGATGGATTGTATCAGATAGAATGAAAAATGGTAAAGAGGAAACAAAACCAAACAAGAAAAAGAAAAAGATCAAGTAGTTTGCTTCAATCTGGATTCAAATTAAGTTCTTTCTAGTTCTTTTTGTGGATGTAGACATCTCTCTCCATCATGAGTCTTTTCGGATTGACTTATATCACTGCATTGCTGAGAAGAGTCCAGTGGGAAATGGAGTATTGTGATAAAAGAGAAGGCCAGTTTGGAATGATCACAGAAGATGAGCAATCTCTAGTGGTACTGCAGAAGGAGGCTGGGGCTAGGTTTTGTAGGAGTTTAGAAGTTAAATAGAGGAATTTATATTTTTATCCTGGAGGCAATGGGAAGTTAATAGAGTTGGTTACATGGTGAACTACATGGTCAATTCTTCGCCTAAGGAAAATAACTTTTGGCAACTGTGTGGAGGAGGAACTTGGGTGGGAAGAGATTAGAGGCCAGGAGACCCAATTAGGAGGCTGTTCCGAATGATCTTCTTGTAAGGTGATGAAGGCCTGAATTAAGGTTAGTAACTGTGAATTTGAGAGAAGGGACTGGATATATGAGATATGTTGTGAAAAGAAGAGTAGTCAAATTTGGGAACTGACTGGCTGTGTGATATGAGGGAGAGGGAAGAATCTAGGATAATGCCAAGATTACAAATCTGAGACACTGGAAAGATTCCTGAGACACTGGAAAGATTATGCTACCTTCAGCAGAAATAGAGCAGCTTTAGGGGAAAAATAATGAGTTTCGTTTTAGGCATCCAGTTTATAATGTCTAATAAGCAGTTGATAATATGAGACTGAGACTGAAGTTGGGGCTGGATTTAGAGAATTGTGATTCATCTTCATAGAAGATTGTTGAACTTATGGCAGCTACTGAGATGAGAGAGAGAGAGAGAGAGAGAGAGAGAGAGGATGGACATCATACTTCTTATCTCATTGTCATCCACAAGTATTATACCTCTAGAGTATATAACTCTGAAATACCTCCTTCTAACTGTACTCTCTTGTCTTCCATCTTCATATTTTACGCTTGCTAAAACTATTCTCCACTTTTGGTACAACTTTTAGTCTACCACATCCTGATTTCCCTAGGCCATCATCTCATATTCCTTCCTTCAACTTCTTGACCCTATATTTAATGTAATGCTGTGTATTAGTGTGCTTGTCTTTTTACATCTCTTGCAACATTGACTATTTCCATTTTTTATCATCTTTGCCAGTTTGCTGGATGTGAATTGAAACTTCACAGTCATTTGGATTTGCATTTCTTTTATTAATTATTTGGAGCATTCTTTCAAATGGTGGTTAATAATTTGCAGTTCTTTTTTTTAAAGCAATTGGGGTTAAGTAACTTGCTCAGGGTTACACGGCCAGTCATTATTTATGTGTGGGTGCTCATTTTCTGAGGCTGGAACCGTTCTTGGGTCCTCCCCACTCCAGCACCAGTGCTCTTACTCACTGCGCCACCTAACTGCCCATGTACTTTTTAATAGTAGATTTTTAGCCTATACAAGTACTTTTGGTGATTACTACTTTATAATACAGAAATCTGGAAGTCCCTTTCCTCCTTCATTCTTATTTTTTTCATTATTTCCTTTGATAGTCTAGTTTTTTTTTTGTTTCTCCAAGTGAATTTTGTATTTTGTGTTGGACTATAAAGTATCCTCTTGGATGTTTTGTATAGCACTAAATCTGTGAACTAATTTTAGTTATATTTTCATTTTTATTATATTGGTTCAGTCCAGTCATGAACAATGAGTAATTCTCCACTTATTTAAATTCTTAATTTTTTAAAAACAAGTTAGCTAACAAGCATTTATTAAGCCCTTATTATGTGCTAGGCCCTCTGCTAAATGCTAGGGAATATAAAAAAAGGTTTAAAAAAAAGCCCCTGCTCTCAAAAAGCTCATATTCTAATGGAGACAGATAATGTGAAAGCAGCTATATATACAAACAAGATATACAAAGACTAAATTGGAGGTAATCTTAAAGGCAGGTGGACTGGGCATTTTATCATATTATCTCTACAGCTATCGATTTACTTTTTAATTTTTTCCATGATTTGTTTTTTGTTCCCAAACTTATTGTTTGGGATATCGTTACTAAGCTTTCCGTTTGTCTGTGTCTTTTGCTTGTACTCCCTCTGTTGATGAAAATTTTTATTGCATTATTTTCTCTAAGGGTTGTGTTGAGTTATTTTAGCCTTTTCATTTTTATTTACATATATGCATGTGTTCTCTCTCTCTCTCTCTCTCTCTCTCTCTCTCTTTGTTTTTGTTTTTGGAGGGCAATTGGGTTAAGTAACTTGCCCAAGGTCACACAGCTAGGTTTTTGTTTGTGAGTGTTAAGTGTCTGAGGCCGGATCTGAACTCAGGTCCTTCTGACTCCAGGGCTGACACTCTACTCACTGCGACACCTAGCCGCCCCTCTCTCTCTCTTTTTTTCTGCTTTTTGGAGGGCAATTGGGGTTAAGTGACTTGCCCAAGGTCACACAGGTAGCTTTTGTTTTAAGTGTCTGAGGCTGCATTTGAACTCAGGTCCTCCTGACTCTAGGGCTGGTGCTCTATTCACAGCGCCACCTAACCACCTCTTCCTATTACCTTTTAATCGAAATAATCATCTCTGCTATAAACAAACTCTTTTTTTCTTTTTCAATGATATATTATTTTTGTTTATCAAGCAGCAAGCACCTTTCCATCAGTTTATTCCCCACTTCCTCATTGAGCAAAGAAAAAAAACAAAACTCTCAAGTCAGTAAACATTCACATAGGCTGGCAAAAAAAAATTCCAATTCCAGCCACATTTGAAAATCCATGTCTCCCTTTTTACTAAAAAACCTGTATACTTTATACACTTCATAATTTCTCTTCTAGAAGGTCAGTGGTATATATACTTCTTCTTCGTTCTTTTGTACTAGTCACTTATCATTGTGTTAAGATTTCTAAAAGTGTTTCAAAGCTGTTTTTCTCAATAAGATTGTTATTATATAAATTTCTAGTTCTCATCCTTCTTGACCTTCAGAGGCAGCTGCTAGCATAGTGGATGGAGTGTTGGATCTGGAATTAGGAAGACCTGAATTCAAATCAGATCTCAATTACTAGTTGTGTGACCCTGGGCAAGTCATTTAACCCCAATTTGTCTCCTCAACTGTAAAATGAAGATCATAATAGCACCTACCTTTATGGGTTGTTATAATGATCAGATGAGATATTTGTAAAATATGTGCCACATTGCCTGGCACATAGTGGACACTATATAAATGCTTATTCCCTCCTTTATTCTCCCCCTTTTTGCAGACTTTGACACTGTTGATCATTCTCTTCTTAATACTTTCATCTTACTAGGGTTTTGCTTTTTTTTTTTTTTGGACACTACTGTCTCCTGGTTCTGCTTCTACCTATTTGACTATTGCTTTTCTCTATCCTTTCCTGGGTATTCATCCAGATTGTGACTGCTAATTAAGTTTCTACCAAGTTCCGTCCTATGCCTTTTTCTCTTACTTTATACTATTTACTTGGTGATCTCATCAACTCCCATGATTTTAGTGATCATCTCTATACAGATTACTCTCAGATCTAATTGTCCAGCCATAACTTCTCTTCTAGCCTTCATTTTCACTGGTCCAGGTGTCCATTTGTCTCAAAATGGATCATAGCCCTCGCAAACTCATAGGCACCAAAATGGAAATAATTATTCCTCCCCAAAGCCTTCCTTCTTCCTAACTTTCCAAATTCTGTCAAAGATACCAACATCCTTAAAGTCACCTGGGCTTGAAACCTAGGTGTCATCTGTTACTCCTCACTCTTTTTTTTTTTTCATGTTAAATGTTAGTCATGTTGTAAAGGATTATAACCACAGGCTGAACAATGAAAAAGAAAGGGATTCAACTAAACAAAACACAAACAAGAGAGAGCAAATAGTTTGCTTCAATCAGCAGACTGTAGTTCTTTCTCTGGTTGTGTATATCCCTTTCCATCTTTAGTCTTTTGTAGTTGTCTTCTAACCTTGTATTGCTGAGAGGAGTCCATTCCATCGAAGTTAGTCATCACACATACGATGTGTCTGTAATTGTGTACAAAGTTCTCCTGGCTCTGCTTTCCTCACTCAGCATCAGTTTATATAGGTCTCTCCAAGTTATTATGAAGCCCATCTACTCCTCATTTCTTATAGCACAGTAGTATTCCATTACATTCATATACCACACCTTGTTTAGCCATTCCCCAGTTGGTGGGCATCCTCTTGACTTCCAATTCATTGCCACCACAAAAAGAGCTGCTATAAGTATTTTTGTACATATAGGTCTTTTCCCCACTTCTGTGATTTCTTTGTGATAGAGCCCCAGAAGTGGTGTTGCTGGGTCAAAGGGTATACACTTATGTAATAATTTGGGCTTAGTTCCAAATTGCTCTCCAGAATGGTGGGATTAGTTCACAACTCTACTAACAGTCCATTAGTGTTCCAGTTTTTCCACATCCTCTCCAGCATTTGTCATCTTAGCCAATCCGACAGATGAGATATGACTCCTTACTCTTAATCCCCACATAAAATCAGTTGTCAAGTTCTGTTCTTTCCACCTCAATAGTATCTTTTAGGGGGCGGAGCCAAGATGGCGGAGTAGAAACAGCATTTCCAATGTGCTCTGCCCCACACAAATTTCAAACAATGTGAAAGGGAGCTCGGAACAACTTCTGGAGCCACAGCACCCACAGAACGGCACAGAGAAGCTAACCTCCTGCTGAGGACAGCCCAGCAGCCCTGCAGGGAGCGGCCAGTGCAGCGCTCTGAGAGCAGGCAGCACAGGTCCACCTGAGTCACGGTTTTAGCCCCAGGGCGGCCGGGCCAGCAGCCAGCTGGAGGGACCCCAAAACACCAGCAATAGTGGCGATTCCAGAATTAACAGCACAGATATGCCTAGGACAAAGTGAGAGGTTAGTGCCCTATGGACTTTGGGACCAGTATTTGGGGAACACATGGCTTCCTCCTCTGGGGGCAAAAAGCTGCTGAAGAAACAGCTGCACAGAAGCCATTTTGCAGAGTCAGTAGTGGCTCTAGCTCCTGGTCTGCAAACTGTAGGAAGATCCAGCAATCAGTCAGGGGGTTAATTGCTTTTGCTTTAAACTGCCTGGATCTGGATTGTGGTCTTGGGGGGAAAAGTTTGGGGTGGGTATCCAACTTGCCAGAGTGGGTGGAGGCTTTACAGAGGCCACCCAACTGTCGGAAGTTGTGAAGACCCCACGTTTGGGTGGAAGCTCCCCTGGCTGGTGGCAGAGTCCTACTGTGGCAACAAGCCCCAAAATCAAGTAATTAAGTGGCAATATGCCTAGGCAAATGAAACAAAATATACAGAAAAGTTCAACATTGGACTCCTATTTTAGGGGCAAAGAGGCCCAAAGCATGGAGGAGGACTGTGAGGTCAGAACTCCTGCACCAAAAGCCCCAAATGAAAATACAAGCTGGCTACAGGCCATAGAGGACCTTAAGAAGCAGATAAGAGAAGTGGGGAAAATTTGGGAAGAGAAATGAAAAAGATGCAAGAAAAGTATGAAATGACAGTCAACAGCCTGACTGAGGAAAATAATACCTTAAAAAATAGACTAACTCAAATGGCAAAAGAGGCTCAGAAAGGCAATGAGGAGAAGAATGCCTTAAAAAGTCAAATTTCTTTGGAAAAAGAATCTCAAAAGCTCACTGAGGAGATTCATTCCTTCAGAATTAGACTGGAGCAAATGGAAGCTAGTGACTTTATGAGAAATCGAGATACTATTAAACAGCAGATCCAAACAAATGAAAGAATAGAAGGCAATGTGAAATATCTCATGGGAAAAACCACTGACCTGGAAAATAGATCCAGGAGAGATAATTTAAAAATTATTGGACTACCTGAAAGCCATGATCAAAGAAAGAACCTAGAAATCACCCTTCAAGAGATTCTCAAGGAAAACTGCCCTGATGTTTTAGATCCAGAGGGCAAAATAGAGGTTGAAAGAATCCACCGATCACCTCCTGAAAAAGATCCCAAAAAGAAAACTCCCAGAAATATTATAGCCAGGTTCCAGAATCCCCAGATCAAGGAGAAAATACTACAAGCGGCCAGGAAGAAACAATTTCAATATTGTGGAAACACAATCAGAATAGCCCAGGACCTTGCAGCTTCTACACTGAGGGATTGAAGGGCATGGAATATGATATTCCAGAGGGCAAAAGAGCTGGGATTGAAGCCAAGGGTCACCTACCCAGCAAAACTGAGTATCTTGTTTCAGGGGAAAATATAGTCATTCAGTGGAATAGAGGACTTTCAAGCATTCTTGAGGAAAAAAACAGAGTTGAATAGAAAATCTGACATTCAGACACAAGAAGCAAGAGATGCTTGAGAAGGTAATCAAGGAAAAGAAATCAAAAGGAACTTATCAAAGTTGAACTATTTACAGTCCTACATGGAAAAACAATAACTGTGTTTGATGAAACCTTTCTCATTATGAAAATAATTGAAGAAGGGTACATGGCATATTTCACAGGTATACATGGATAGAGGGCACAGGTTGAATTTGATGGGAAGGGATGATTATTTTTTTTTTGGAGGGCAATTGGGGTTGGGTGACTTGCCCAGGTTCACGTGGCTGGGTTTTTGTTTGTGTATTGGGTGTCTGGGGCCAGATCCGAGCTCGGGTCCTTCTGGCTCCAGGGCTGGCTCTCTGCTCACTGCGCCACCTAGCCACCCCAAGGAAGGGATGATTCTTAAGGGGTGAAGTCAAGAGGTGAGAGAGGAAAGTGGCAAGAGGAGATGGAGAGAGACAGGGTAGGGCAAACTATCTCATGTAGAAGAGGCAAGGGGAAGTAGTTACAGGGGAGGGGAAGAACAGGAAGGCAAAAAGGCAAAAGCATATTCTCATTGAAGTTGGCTCAAGGAGAGAATCGCATACATACTAAATGGAATATCTTACCCTCACTCTCCTGAGTAGGGGAAAGGGGGATGAGAGGGGGGATGATGGAGGGGAGGGCATTTTGGGGAGAGGGGAGGTTAGAAGTACCCACTATCAAAGAGGGACAGGATCAAAGTAGGGAATGGACCAGGTGGGAGGTGAGATAGGTGGGAGGGAAATATAAGTAGTCTTTTACAATATATCTACAATGGTAACGTTTTGCATAGATATACATGCACAACACATACTGAATTGCTTATCTTCTCAGAGGGAGTGGGTGACAAGGGAGAAAGGGAATGGATCTGAAAATCGAAGTTTTAAAATTAAATGTTTCATAAGATGTCCAGGCAGTGGGGCTCAGAGATTCACCTTGCCCTAATGGCAAAGTCGAAGGGGGTATGGGAAAAGATATGGGAGAGAACAGATTGGATGAGGGGATATCTAGTAGGACTGCTATTCTGGGGTGGTGGGTAGGGAAAAAATGGGGGAAAAATGTAACTCATAATCTGGTGGAAATGAATGATGTAAACCAGAAGTTAATAAAGCATTTGTTTAATTAAAAAAAAAAACACTTAGCGAACATCTTGTGTGCAGAGCTCTATGCTGGGTCCTGAAGAAGGTATAAAATGTAGTTGAGATGTTCTCTATTGTTATGGAGCTTAATTTCTTTTAGAATGATAGACATGGACACAAATAACTGTTACTAAATGATGTTTGATAAATACCTAAGAGAGGTGCTAGGTAAAGTGCTAAGATCCCTCCAAAAAAAAAAATAGTTTCTCTTATATTTACCTTCTCTTCTCTGACAATGCCACTAGCTATCAGCATGTCCTTGTCACTTCATACCTGTACTATTCCAATAGACTGCTGGTTTGTCTACTACCTCAAGCCTTTCCCCGTTCCAGTCCCATCTTCTATTCAGCCACCAATGTGATTTTCCTAAAGTTCAAATCCAACCATGTAACTTACTATGTGGTACACTCCAGGGGGGGCTCCCTGTTGCCTCCAATATAAAATAGAAAATTCTTGGTTTGTTTTTTTTTTTTTTTTAAAGCAATTGGGGTTAAGTAACTTGCTCAAGGTTACAAGGCTAGTCATTTGATTTATGCGTGGGTGCTCATTTTCTGAGGCCGGATCTGATCTCGGGTCATCCCAACTCCTAGGCCAGCGCTCTTACTCACTGCGCCACCTAGCCGCCCCTTTAGGGCAATTGGGGTTAAGTAACTTGCCCAAGGTTACCCGGCTAGGTTTTTGTTTGTGTGGATTAAGTGTCTGAGGCTGGATCCGAACTCAGGTCCTTTCTGATTCCAGGGCCGGCGCTCTATTCACTGCGCCACCTAGCCGCCCCGGTTTGTTTTTTTAAAACCCTTTATAACCTAACTCCTCCCTATCTGTCCTGTCTTCTTATACCTTACCTTCCATTTACTCTGCAGTCCTGAGTTTCTGACCTCCTTGCTGTTTCTGGCACAAAACAGTCTTTCTTCTGACTCTGAATGTTTTCACTGGCTATCATGCATGCCTTGAACTTTTTTATTCCTCATCTCTACCTCTTGGCTTCCCTAGCTTCTTAGAGACTCTTTTGGGGTCTCTACATTTGTATTAGACCCCAGTCAGAAGGTAGCACTTTTTAGTCTTCACCTTTTCATATGGTTGGTATCCCAAATGCTGACAAGCTCCTCAATCCACTTTGTGTTCTTGCTGGGGATCATGGAAGCTGGTGGGGGAAGGATTCTGAATGAATGCTTTAAGCATTAGAGTTGGGCCGTTTTGGAAAACTTAAATATTAAGCAGAAAATCAACCCATACTAGTTAGTGGAATTTTCTAAGACATATTCCTTCTAAATTTAATATTTTTTCTACTCTAGATGATATTTAAAAATAATTTGTAAGGCCTTAATTTAATTTTGTTTTAAAGATTATTCTACAAAATGGGGTTGTATATAACAGAAATTTAACACATTATGTTGAGGAAAATGCAAACAGCCTTACTGAAGATTTTAAAAGAAGTTTGGTATGATTTTTAGGCTTTATTGTATTTTTCATGCTTTTTAATCTTCAGTATTAATTTTGCAGTATTGGTAGGGCAGAAAAAAATGATTTCTAAGATTTGATTATTAATGAGAGTAGCATTAGGTTTTTTGCCTTTTAAAATTCGTCTTGTTTTGTTGCCCTTTATCCATTGATTTTCTCTGACTGACCTGAGGTATAGTTTAAAATTAATTGTTTTTTTCTTTGTTCTCCTGAATATCAATTGAAAAAAGGCAAAAAGGCAATATATTCATTCTATTGAAAAAACTCTTGCTTTTCCAATTAAAATGATGATACCGACTTAAAGAGTCAATAACAGAATGTTATATATACATCTTTCATGAGTGCACTGTTCATGGTGTTCTAGATCAATTTCAGTTGAAAGGGAAACTTGGGATGAACATTTTGAATACTTTAAAAATAATTTTTACTTCTTACTGTTGATAGAGCTGTTTCCAGTTTTATTTAAAATGGACAAAAGTTCATTGAGTCATGAATATGACCTCTATTTTAAGTTTTCTAACCTTCCTTTAAAAAACTCAATTAAGTCATATTAAATTTTTTTATTAAAATGAAAATATTTTTCTTATATTCCTTCTTCAATAAAAAGGAAAATGAAACCTTCAGAACAAATATGCACAGTCAAGTTCTCATACTGACCATGTTCAAAGAATATATATTTTATTCTGCTCCCTGAGTCTATCATATTTCTGCTGGGAAGCATATCCCCTCAAAAAAACCAAAACATTGATCATATGAATATAGGACATTTTAAATATCTAGTGATGTTCTCTGGTTAATGAAATGTCATTACTTCTATGATTTTTCATTTCATTAGTCTGAATAGCTCTTTTGTATCAGTTGTAAGATCCGTTTTAATCCTTCAGTTCCTCAGTACATGGTCTTCATGAGTTGCTAAAATAATAATACCTGTAGTATATATCTGGTAGGATCTTGTGGAAATCATGTGAGGAAACAGTATTTAAAGAACTTTGCAAATTTTGCTATGTAAAAGTGTCATTGATTTCTTATCATTAGTTAGAAATTTCTTTTTTACCTTGTGGCTAGTGCTCTCTGCTGATAAGACTCTTGGGATTTAGCTATGCTTTTTCTTGGGTAGAAGACACATAGTTGCTGAATCCATCTTTGGATTACTCAGCAAACATTTATTAAATGGGTACCATGTGCCAGGTGCTATGCTCAGAACTTGTAAGCCAAAATGAAAAATGAAACAGTTCCTACTCAAGGAGCTCACTGTTTAATGTGGGACACAGCATGAAATCGATTCAAAATGACCTGTAGAGTGGTGCGAGAAGGCATGGGTACCTGTGGGACCAGAAAGGAATTTATGTATGAGGTGGCACTTGAGCTGAATCTTTTTTTTTCTTTTAAGCAATTGGGGTTAAGTAACTTGCTCAAGGTTACACGGCTAGTCATTATTTATGCGTGGGTGCTCATTTTCTGAGGCCAGATCTGATCTCGGGTCATCCCAACTCCGAGGCCGGCGCTCCTACTCACTGCGCCACCTAGCCACCCCCAAAATATGGAATGCTTCACGAATTTGCCTGTCATCCTTGCGCAGGGGCCATGCTAATCTTCTCTGTATCGTTCCAATTTTAGTATATGTGCTGCCGAAGCGAGCACTTGAGCTGAATCTTAAGGAAAACCAGGGATGGATAGGTAGGGGGAGAACTAAGAGCAGTCATAAAAACCAAGAAGGGAGCAGAAGTTGGTGGTCAGATAGTTTAATGATGCAGTGAGAGGTCAGGAAGTTTGAGGATTGAGGGAAGGCCATTAGATTTGGTGATGAAGTGATCAGTACTTTGGAAAAAACACTCTCAGTTGAATGATATGATTTTAAGCCAGATTATTGACAGTTTAGAAGAGAGGAGAGGAAGTGGGTACATAAAATGTAGATAGCTTTTTTGAGGAGGGAAACCAGACAAAAGTTTGTTGGAAAGTTAGAATCTAATGGGGATTTTTAAAGATGGAGGAAACTTAGGGGTATTTGTAGGCAGCAGAGAAAGAACTAGTGGAAAGGGAAAGATTGAAGCTTAGAAAAGGAGAGGATAATTATTAAGTCATTAAGGCAAAGAAATTGTTGATTATTTAAGTCTGTGAAGCATGGGAGAATCTATACTTGTGTTCCACTGGAGTAGCATTTGAGAACCAGGGTCAGCTTCATGCCATGATGAGTCATTGGAGGATGACTTGAATGGAGGATGGTCAATGATATATTTTAACAAATAATGCTGAACAAATTGTATACCTCTATTAATATTTTGAATATTAGCTTAGTAGAGGACAATTTAAAAATATTTGATTTTTCTGTGTAACATTAATGTCATTGTATAAGTTAGTTATTTAGTTGCAAAGTGGCTTGTACAAGGGATAGTTGTTTGAGGACTACCTACCTTGCAGGATTATTGTGAGGAAAGCACTTTGTAAATATTAAATTGTTATATAAATGCTAATTATTATTATTAGAAGTTTTTGATTTGAAAAAAATTACACTAACCTGGAATGTTCAGACAAAGATGAAATTAATTAACTTTTTTCACTATTTGTAGATTAGGCAGTTTGGTCAAATAATTATAGAGCAATTAGATTTTTACTGTTAGGATTCCCTTGGCTTCAAGGCCTTATCTTAATATTTCTCCTTTCCTTTACCTTCTAGCCTTTTTTTTTTTGCTTTTTGGAGGGAAGAAGGTAGGGCAATTGGAGTTAAATGATTTGCCCAAGGTCACAAGACTAGGTTTGTTTTTTTTTTTTGTATTAAGTATCTGAGGCTGTATTTGAACTCAGGTCCTCCTGACTCCAGGACCAGTGCTCTATTCACTGTGCCACCTAGCCACCCCACACGCTAGATTCTTCAAAGAATAATCTGTGCTTGCCATCTTCACTTTGTCAGGATGCATTCATTCCTTTAACTGCTTGTCAATCAACAAACATTTATGAGCACCTACTTTGTGTCAGATACTATACTAGGCACTAGGGATAAAAATAGAAAAATAAAAGTCTCTTTGATTAAGGAGTTTACATTCGATCATGGGGAAGCATATATATGTACACATACACACATATAGAATATATATTATGTGAATTTATATATATTTGAGTATATATGTATATGCGCGCGCATGTGTGTGTGTGTGAAAACTGATATAAAGTAACCTGTGGAGTGGGGAGAAAAGGCATTGGTACCTGAGGGACCAGGAAGGAACTCATATTGAAGGTGTCACTTGAGCTGAATCTTAAGGGAAACCAGGGATGGATAGGTAGGAAGTGTGTATATGTATATGTTTCTGTGTGTATGTATAAATATAAATAATATGTGTGTATATGTATGTACAGATGCATATAGATGTATATTTGTATGTGTGTATGTATGTGTATATATATATATATATTTAAATACTCAAATGAATCTCTAGTGTATCATATTGATTCTGGCATTCCCTCTACTGATCTATCCATGCCTGCCTTCTTATGTTACTCTTGTCCATTTCCCCCCCAAAGGTTGCCACAGTGTGCTAGAGGCCTTCATTACTTTCTTCCATTGATTCAAGAGTACCAGTTTTTTTTGCTTTCTTTTGTTTTTCTTTTTTCAAGAGTACCAATCAGTACCAGATCCTTTTGACTGACCTGCCTGTTACCTCTCTTGTCAATTGACCGAAGTATCTTCTTTTTCTATCATACAATAACTGATGATGTCCTTTATATTCCTGTTCTTTAGAGTTCCTTGTTGGTTATATGTCATAGCCTACTCAAACCCCTCATGAATCTCTCCCTTGTCCTCTACTAGATAATTTATTTAAATTGTTTTTCCATGGTAGTGGCATTACATTCTTGCTTCCCTGTAACATTTTAGTATTGAAAAGATTAGCCATTGCTTTCATGGGAAAAAATAAAAAAGCCTAAAAAAGAGTTTTGCAGCTTTCCAAAAGCATTTTAGCCTGTTCTATTATTCCTATTCTAATTTGAGCCTAAATTATTCCTCTTTATGATTTATTCCAGATATAGAATCTATTGAACAAACTCTCTGGGGTTTCCATTCAAATGTGTATTCCACACTGGGCAGCAATAGATATTTTTCATCCATTTGGTTTGTCTTATGTGAATAGACAAGCCAAACTTGCTATGTGATTTCAGATCTCTTTTGGGACTTGATGCAGTTAGCATGATGTCTTCTGTTAGCACCTTACTATTTGTAGGAAATCCTTGTTGGATCTTTTAGGTACCTTCTCTATCATAATGTCAAATGTCTACGGAGAGTATACATGCCTGTTAATAATCAGTAGGTGAGCCATAGGAGGGCCAACGAACAGGATTTTTTTCTTCTTCTATTGTTATATCTTCTAGATAATCTTGAATGATCTTGATATGTAAATGGGCAACATCCTAGTGTAGAATAGCCTGTTGGAAGATGTTTTGCTCTACTGAGTCAAATGCATTTTTGGAATTAACAAAAATCAATAGAAACTTATCTTCCTACATCTTTCCTTTAATTGTGAAATTGTAAAAATATGGTTTGTTGTTGAATACTGCTTGCAAAAATCTGCTTGTTCCTTAATTTCATCCAGAATGTCCTTGGTTGTTGTATAGATGACTCTCATAAAGATTTTGTTTAGATAGGAGAGTAGGCAATACAGATGGGAAGCTATTAATGTTTTTTTGCCCACCTTTATTCAGTCTGTGTAGACTTGGTCAAATCTGCATGCTTTTCCCATCTTGGTTCAATTTCATGCCATTTTTACCTCTTCTTTAAGTACATGTGAGATTGTGATGTGTAGTGGTGGAACTGTTTTTGATAGAGAAAAATGTTTGCTGAAGGTTTTTTTTTGCAAATCTCTTTCATTTTTCTTTTTGTAGTCCTTCAATGACCTTGGGATGGCTGCTTAGTTAAATATCTTGCCATACTTTCTTTAAGTATGTTTTATGAGATACTGTTTTATGAGATGATATTACTTATCTTTTTTTGGTAAGATTTAACAAAAAAGTGTATTTTCTAACCTAGTACTATTTTTGGCAGCCTTCTGTCCATTTGGCAAGTCAGATATTTACTAACTAAAGTGCTTTCCTGGTTCTGGTCTTCTTGTTATAAATAAATCTACATTGGTAAAAATTTCTTGATGAAATTATTACAGTTGGCATTTATATTACTTATATTATCCATTTCCTGTTCTTGATTTTCAGTTGCTTAGTTTTAAAATTGTATGCCATGTATTTTTATTATTATTTCTTTTTTTAAAAATTTGTTATTTTAGCTAGGATGAGTTAATGGGTCTGAATACATACAGATGACTTAGCAATAACTCCCTTCAAGAGATAGAGCACATTGTGAGATGAAAAATGGATAATTTTGATTACATTAAATTATAAAAGGTTTTGTACAAATAAAATCATTGTAATCAAAAATTAGGAGAAAAGCAGAAAATTAGGAAAAATTTTTATAGACAGTTTTTCAGATAAAAGTCTCATCTAAATACATAGAGAACTTTGTCAGATTTATGAGAATATGAGCCATTCCCCAATTGATAAATCATCAAAGGATATAAACAGGCAGTATTTTAATGGAGAAATTAAAACTCCATATAGTCATATAAAAATGCTCAAAATTATTATTGATTAGATACATGCAAATTAAAAAACTTTGAGATGTCATATCTATCAGATTGACTAAAATGACATAAGAGGAGAATGAGAAATGTTAGAGAGGATGTGGAAATATTGTGATATTAATACACTGTTGGTGGAACTGTGAGCCTTCCCAACCATTTTGGATAGCAATCTGGAATTATGCGCAAAGTTATAAAACTATATATATTCTTTGACCCAGTAATCCTGCTATTAAGAAAAGAACCTATATGTTCTGAAGTATTTAGAGTAGCTCTCTTTGTGGTGGCAAAGAACTGGAAATTGAGGGGATACCCATCAATTGGGGAATGGCTAAACAAGTTTTGGTATATGATTGTGATATTACTTTGCTGTAAGAAATGATGAATACATTGATTTTAGAACAGCATGGAAAGACTTGGATGAATAATGAAAAGTAAAACGAGCAGAACCAAGAGAATGTTGTAATAGCAATATTGTTCGAAGAATAATTATGAACAGCCAAGTTATTGAGTATTATAAATACTCAAATCAACTACAGAGAACCTATGAAGGAAGATGCTATCTCCAGAGAAAGAATTGATAAATAAAAGTGTGTTGTGGTATGGTTTTGCACATTTTTATAAATTTGTGTCAGATGGTGGCCTTCTTTAGTACAGGGTAGAGAGGGAGGGAGGGAGATAGTTCAGAACTTAAAATGTAACAAAAAAAAATTAAATTTAAAAAAGGAATAACTCCCTCATCAGTAACCAGATTTTTCCTGTCCGGCAAAATATAATCAATTTCATTCTTTATATCGTTGTTGTTGTTGTTGTTATTATTTGCTTTTTGAAGGGGGCAAGGCAAGGCAGTTGGGGTTAAGTGACTTGCCCAAGGTCACATGACTAGTAAATATTAAGTGTCTGAGACAAAATTTGAACTCAGGTCCTTCTGACTCCAGGGCTGGTGCTCTATTCACTGGGCCACCTGGCCACCTAGCCTCCTCTTTAAATTGTTACTTGGTGCTCACCACATCCAGTTCATGATCTTGAAGTGTTAGGTTTCTGTGTAATCTACAAATCTTTGGTCTCTCTCATTCCATAGGAATTGAACCATACTTTTCTAATATATTTCTCTCCATCTTTACCTTTTCTCACATTTTCATTGTAGGTTTCAAATATTAGAATATATGTTGATTTGGAGGGTTTTATCAGGTTTCTTGTAGAATTTTTTCCTACCATTTCACCCTTCAGAAACTGTAGGTGGTGTATAAGCTGCAGTTGTTTTCAATGATGGTATTTTTGCAGACACTTTTCATTAGCTCTGTAATACGTGTTCCATGAAATAATATTTCTTGTTACCTTTGAGTATATGACAAAATTCATTTTACTCCTTTCTTTTTCTCTCCAGTCTATACCTTTGAACCCATTCTTGCTTTTAATCACAGGATATAAATGCAAAATGTATTCAAAGTAGACATAGAATATTTTGGGGGGGGGGTAGTAGATCCTAGTGCCTGGGAAAATGTTGGAAAGTCCTAATGGTAGTACTTAAACTAAGCTTTGAAGGAAGCTATGGGTTCCAAGAAGCAGAGGTAAGGAAGGAAAAGAATGAAAGTTGACACTAAGATTTTTGAACATGGAAGACTGTATGAATAGTGGCACAGCTGACAGAAATAATAACATGAGAAAGGAGAGCAGATTCTTGGTGAAAAGAATTGGTCCTGGGTATGTTGAGTTTGATTTGCTTGTGGGAACATTTGAGTGGTAATGTCCTTTTAGGCATATTGCTCCTGAAAGAGTCTTTCTTAAGAGAAGGTAGTGAAGAGTACATTCTAAGCATGGGGACAACCTGTGCATAGGCTTTAGAGGCAGGAGATGGAATATCATGGAAAAGGAAAAGTAAGAAGGTCAATTTTGCTGGATTATAAATACATGAAAGGAATAGGTAATAAATGAAACAAAGGCCAATGCCATATGTGAAGAACTTAAAATGATAAGCAGAGGAATTTCTGTGTCTTATTCTATAGAGGCAAGAAGGAGCCACTGAAGCTTTCTGAGTAGGGGAGTAAGTCAAACCTGTGCTTTAGGAATATCAATTTTGCAGTAGTGTAGTGGATGGATTGGACAAGGAAGAGACGAGTTAGGGGGAGGGAAGGGGCAGAAAATAAGAATTTAGTATGTGCCAAGGTAACTAAGGGGCCTCAAACCTATCAGTGACTTGGTGGGGGGTATCTATCCCAAGCATGTGAAGACTTCCCCAGCAGAATAGGTGGATGGGAATATTTTGTTCCAATGGGCAATGAAGGTGGCAGAAGCGGGTATCTTAGAGCTTGGTTAGACATTGAAGATACCACGGTCATCCACTGAATCCCAGGCCATTGCCAGTTACCTTGACTTTTGTATTGCTACTGACCTCTGATGACTCTAGAAGAGAGTGATATTGATGACTTCATGCAGACTTGCCTCAATTTAATCCAATTTATGCATGAGTCAAAAGGCATCACCTGTACCATTTTGCCATTTTTACCTACCTTGAAGTTCTGTGGCGATGGGCAAGTGAAGCAGCAGCAGGTTGCAGATGCACTGAGGGTTGTAGTTACAACCCTGAATGCAGGTGACCCAGGCCATAGGGTTGTCTTCTCATTGGACTGAAGTAGCAGTTGATTTGGCAGCCTTCCATATGCCTGAGCAGCAGGTTTTTTTTTTTTTGTTGTTGTTGTTGTTGTTTGTTTGGTTTTTTTTGCTTTCTGGAGAGGGGGAAGGTAGGGCAATTAGGGTTAAGTGACTTGCCCAAGGTCACATGGCTAACTTTATGTTAAGTGTCTGAGTCCAGGTCCTCAGACTCTTAAACTTGGGTCCTCCTTATTCCAGGGCCAGTGCTCTATTCATTGTGCCACCTCTTTGCCCCATGAGCAGCCTTTTTAAAGACCTGTACTTCTCATCTCCTGGCATGAGGAAGGGGCTAGAAAAGTTGCCCTAGAAATGATCCGCTTCACCTAACTTAACCATGGCCTGCTACCATGGCAGTCAGGGATCCTACCCTGTGGTTGAAACACACACAAAAAGGTACAAAAGCTTTTGTGAAGATGATTCTACTCACCATTGGTACATGGAATGTGTACTTCTTATGGACAACACAAAATCCACTAGACTTGAAAGACAAACAGATCTTGTTTTTTTTTTTTAATAATCTTTTATTTTTCCCCAATTACAATATAAAGGCAACTTTTAACATTAATTAAAAAAATTTTTTTTGAGTTCCAAATGTTCTCCCCTTTCTTCTTCACTTTCCTGCTTCCTGAGACAGCAAGCAATTTGATATAGGTAATACATGTGTAATCATGCAAAATATATTTCCTTTAGTCATGCTGTAAAAGAAGGCACAGACCAAAAAAAAAAAAACATGAAAAAAGTAAAGAAAGTCAAAAATAGTATGGTTCATTCTGCACTCAGACTCCATCAGTTCTTTGGACTCAGTCATTTCTTCAGATGTGGATAGCATTTTTCATCATGAGTCTTTTGGAACTGTCTTAGATTATTGTTGTGCTGAGAATAACTAAGTCATTCACAGTTGATCATCATACAGTATTGCTATTATTATGTACAATGTTCTTCTGGTTCTGTTCATTTCATTTTACACCAGTTTGTGTGTTTCCAGATTTTCCTGAAGTCAGCCTGCTCACTATTTCTTGTCTTTTTTTTTTTTTTTTACTTTTTGGAGGGAGGATGGTAGTAGGGCAATTGGGGTTAAGTGACTTGCCCAAGGTCATGCAGCTAGTTTTTGTGTTAAGTGTCTGAGGCCGGATTTGAACTTAGGTCCTCCTGACTCCAGGGCCAGTGCTCTATTCACTGTGCCATCTGGCCACCTGCCCTGCTCATTATTTCTTATTGCACAATCGTATTCCTTTATAATCACATGGAACAATTTGTTCAGCCATTCCCCAGTTGATGGGCATCCCCTCAATTTCCAATTCTTTGTCACCACAAAAAGGGCTGCTCTAAATATTTTTGTACAAGTAGGTCCTTCTCTCTCTGTCTCTCTTACCCGACCCCCCTTCCCTTCCCTCCCTCTCCCCCACCTCTTTCTCTGCAATACAGACCTTGTAGTGGTCTTATTGGATCTAAAGTTATATACAGTTTTATTGCCCTTAGGGCATAGACAAACTGTGTTTGTTTTGAGAGAAATTTAGCAGGTTTCACATCCAAATAGCAAAGCTGAGTGAAACAAGACTGGCAAATGAAAGCTAGCTTACTGAGGTAGGGGTTGGGTCCATATTTTTTTTTTCTGGAGTTGCCACAGTAATACAGAGCATCATGAATCTAGCATAGTTTTTTCAATCAAAACTAATCTAGTCAACAAGCTTGTATACTTCCTAAAAAGAGTGAACAACAGACTTATGACAATGCGATTGTCACTTGTAGGAAAGTGCCATGTCACCATCATCAGTGCATATGCTCAACCATGATGAACCATGATGAAGTCAAAGAAAAATTTTATAAAGACCCTCATCATCAATGTGCTAAAAGAAGATAAACTTGTAATTGTGGGTGATTTTAATGCTAGAGCAGGCACAGAGTATTAGATATGTCAGAGTCCTTTGGAGGAATGGAGTTGGAAACAGTAACAGCAATGGTCACTTACTACTGAAGACTTGTGTGTCTCTTGACCTTCTCATCATTCCATTTACCTAAATGCAGTGAAATTTTGTGGATACATCCTTGCAGCTAACATGGGCATAGACATATCCTCTCCAAGCTAAATATTCTCATTCACCAAAACTGGCAGCTCCAAGCCAAGGTGACTACCAGAAGACTTAAGTCAACAGATTAGTGTGCTTCTCCATGAGTGAACAGTCTGTTGCAAACTTGGAGGGAAAGCCAAACTAACACATAGTGGGCCAACACATAGTAAAACTTTAGTGGAGGTCATCCCTCAGGAGTTCGACACCTCCATTGTCCATCTATATGAAGGAAAAGGTGTGGGTAGCTTTCAGAGATTTAGTGTACCACACTGTATTTATCATGTGGGCCAGAACACTTGTAAACATCAAGATCAGTTTGACAAAAGTCATGGGGAAATTTAGAAGCCACTAAGCAAAATAATGAGAATTCCACAGTGTTTACCAGTAGGATGGTTTATCTATGCCCTCTAAGAAGGCAGTGTTTAACTCCATCAAAAGTAAATTACAAGTGAAGCTTAGAGAGATGCAGAATTCTTGGCTCAATCCAAAGCACCTTTATGATGCATTGAAGGTTGTTTATAGGCAAAAGACCTATGGTACCTCAACTCCTCATGTTGATGGAGCCACATTGATTAGTATTAAGGACATGATCCTGGAGAGATGGGCTGAACATTTTTTCTTTTTCTTTTGGAGGGAGAAGGACAGGTCAATTGGGATTAAGTGACTTACCCAAGGTCACATGGCTAGTAAGTGTTAATTGTCTCAGGCTGGATTTGAACTCAGGTCCTCCTTGACTCCAGGGCTGGTGCTCTCTATTCACTGAGCCACCTAGCTGCCCCATGGCTGAACATTTCTGTAACATTCTCAACAGACCTTCATCAATCAATACTGAAGCCATTAACCATATACCTCGGGTTGAAGTCAGTCTCTTTCTAGTGGAACTTCCAACTGAAGAAGAGGTTTTGAATGCCATTAGATTCCTCCCACCTGTAGTACCTGGTGCTGATTCTGTTCCAGCTGAGATTCACAAGGCAGAGGATGCACTGCTCATACAAAGCTAACTTAAATCTTCTGAGTTACATGGCGAGAGGAGGTTATCCCTCAGGAGTTCAAGGACACTTCCATTGTCCATCTGTATAAAGGAAAAAAGAAATAAGTTGTCCTGTGACAATTACAGGCTGCTGGTGGGGATGGGAGAGGAGGTGTCTCTCTCTTAGTCACTGCAGCAAGATTCTTGTTAGAGTCCTCCTTAGTAGCCTCTTCCTTCACCTGGAAGATGATCATCTACCTGAGAGCTAGTGTGGCTTCAGAAAGGGTCAAGGAACAGTCAAGAATGGTGTTTCCTGCCTGACAACTCCAGGAGAAATGCCAGGAGCAGAACAGAAATCTGTAAGCATTTGTTAATCTGATTAAGGCCTTTTGACTGCTGTCAGTTATGAGGATTTGTGGAAGATCATGGCAAAATTTGGTTGCTTGGGAGAAGTTCATCAATATTGTATGCCAGTTTCATGATAGCATGCTTGCATGGGTTCTGAATAATAGTTATTGTTTTTATGCTTTCCCAGTCACCAGTGAAGGAAAGCAGGGATGTGTGCTTGCTCCCATGCTTTTTAACATAGTGTTTTTAGCAGTATTGTCAGACATCTTGAATGAGGACAAAAACAGCATCGAGGGCAGATACTACACTGACTGCTAATTATTTAACTTGAAAAAGCTACAAGCCAAGAATAAATTAGAGGGAGAGTTGGTGTATGACTTTTTGTCCACAGATGATTTTCCATTCAATTCAGCCTCTGAAGCTGAGATGCAACAGAATATAGATCAGTTCTCTATTGCTTATGCTAATTTTGGATTGACAATGATCACCAAGAAAACAGAGATTCTCCACCAGCCATCACCAAACCATCCATACATGGAAGCATTGGTCATAGAAAATGGAGAAATTTTGAATGCTATGGATAAGCTCACTTATCTTGGCAGTATACTTTCTAGGGGTGTACACATAGATAATGAGGTTGGCACATGTATTGCCAGAACTAGCTCAATGTTTGGGTGGCTCCTAAGGAAAGTATGGGAGAAAAGAGGCATTAGGCTGCCTACTACATTGAAGGTCCACAGAGCTGTTATGCTGACCTCATTGCTTTATGCCTGTGAAACCTGGAGAGTATGTCAGTGCCATTCCAGGAAATGAAATCACTTCCATTTGAATTGTTTTAGGAAAATTCTGAAGATCATCTTGCAGTATGAGGTACCAGACACTGAGGTTCTTTCTCTAGCTTAACTACCAAGTATTTAAACTCTCCTTGCAGAGAATACAATTCTGATGGACTGGCCATGTTGTTTCAGTGCTAAATGTATGTTTGCCTAAAAGACATTTATGAAGAACTCACAAAAGGCAAGTGCTCACATGGAGGTCAGAAGAAGTGATACACGGATACTCTCAAGGTTGCTCTGAAGAACTTTGGAGTCAATTGTGAGAAATGGGAGACAGAGGAACAGGACCACCCAGCATGGTATGCCCACATTAAAGAAGATGCTGTGCTTCCTCTATGAGCAAAGCAGAATTGCAGTAGCTCAAAAGAAGGATGAGATGTGTAAATTTAGGGGCATCTCCACTCCAAATGTTCATATGGATTTATTTGTGCCTGATTTGTGGTAGAACCTTTTGAGCTCACATTGGTCTGATCAGCCACAGTTTGATACATTGTACCTTGACCCGGACGTATTGATGTCATTTTGGTCTTCTTTGAGCATGAAGGACAACCACCATTATGTGCCAGGTTAGGCACTTTAAAAATATTATTTGAACCTCACAACAATCCTGTTAGGCAGGTCCCATTTTATAGTTGAGGAAACTGAAGCAAAAAGAGGTTAAGTGACTTGTTCATTTACATGCAGCTGGTAAGTGTCTGAGGTTTGTTTTGAACTTGGGTCTTACTGACTCCAGGCCCAGTACTCTAACCAGTGTGATATCTAGCTGCCTCATGGGGGGGCAGGGGTAAGGAGACCAGTTAAGATACTGTCAAAATAAGGTGAGATGTTATGTGGGCTTGAACTAGAGTGGTGACTGTCAAAGGAAGGGGTCAAACATTTGTTAAATGCCTACTCTATGCCACTCTGCCTAAGTGCTTTATAAAATATCTCATTTGAGATGAGTGAAGGGAAAGGTATTCTAATCCAAGTGACTAGAACAATGGTAGTGACCTTGACAGAAGGGAAGTTGGAAGGGGGTTTAGGGAAAAGGATCAGTTACTTTTTGAATATGTCAGATGTGATGTGCTTGTGGAATATCTGACTGGAAATGGTTAGTAGTTGGTGATCTAGAAATGGAGCTCAGGGTAAAGTCTAGATCTGGATATAGAGATCTGGGAGTTATCTACATTAAGGCCATTGAGGCCATGGAGTTGATCAGATCATTGAGAAAGGGTATAAAAAGAGAGAAGAAAACAGGACCCAGCCCCTTAGGGTATACCTACCCATAGAAGACAAGACATAGCTGATGATCTTGCATAGGAGACTGAGTAGAATTATTTAGATAAGTAGGAGAAACCCCATAGATGAGTGTCATGACAATACAGAGGATACTATCCAGGATACTTTGCTCAACATTTTAAAATATTGCGGCATTCAAGAAGAATGAGGGCTAAGAAAAGTCTATTTGATTTGACAATTATAGGATCACTGTTAATTTTGGAGAGAATTATTTAAGTTTAGTAATGATATTGGAACCCATACTAAAAGAGGTTGAGGAGTCAGTAGAAAGGAAGTGGAATATAGGCAGCATTTTTTCTAGGAGATTGACATAAATGGGAGGCTAGGTAAAGATATAGGATACATTAGTGGTATAGTAGGGTCATTTTGAAACCAAGGTTTGGGCATATTTATAGGCAGCAGGGGAAGAGCCAGTATGCAGGTTTTCAAAAACTGTTTTTACAAAGAAATCCTTACTATTAAGCTATAACAAGAAGAGAAGTGACAGATGTTTACCCCCGACACCTGGGTGGGGAGCATAGTCTCCCATACAAATTCGGTCCCTAGACATAGTGGCTTCGATTGGTCCAACCAATTCACTTCTAAATGTGGCATGGCTACTTAAGACTGGACTAAGTCAGGCAGGTTGCTTGGAACCTTTCTTCTTAATTCAGGCTTCTGGGAAAATCTTTTTTTTTTTCTTCTGGGAAAATCTTAACATAGATTCTGTCCCCTGAACTTCAGTAGTTCACTTTCTTGAACTTTCATAACTCACAAGGTCATAAGCATCTCCAATCTTCACTTAAAGCATGAAAAACAAACACAAAGAAGCAAACAAGAAGCCTATATTTATAGGGCACATGTTGGCCCCTGATGAAGAAGTTCCTAAGGCCTCTGCTTACATGATTGTTTTACCTGAATAGCGCCTTGGAAAAAGTGCTTTCAACCAGGTGAAAGACTACAGATTACAGAGGGGGGAATGATCATGTTGGCAAGCTCATGGAAGAGATGGCATATGGATTATATCAGCTTCTCTCTGGAAGCATACTAATGTTCTCCTTTTCACCAGATCCACAGGTGTTTTCTAAGTCAGAGCTTGACAAATGATGGCTCATGGGTCAAATCTAGTCTATGATGTGTTTTTGAATGCCTAAGAGCTAAAAACAGCAGTTTGCCAACCCCTGTTCTAAGTTATTGTCTGTAGAATTTTAGTATTGACTACTCCTTACTTACATCATTCAGGAGGACCTACTTAGCTACATGCTAGTCATTGAAAACCTAGGACCTTGGAGTGGCTAGGTGGCGCGGTGAATAAGAGCGCCAGCCTGGAGTTGGGAGGACCCCGGGATCAGTTCGGCCTCAGTACTTAGCACCCACACATAAATAACTAGCCGTGTAACTTTGAGCAAGTTACTTAACCCCAATTGCTTTAAAAAAGAAAAAAAAAGAAAAGAAAACCTAGGACCTTGAAGCTCTTTGCCTTCTTGGCTTCTTGTGATATTGTATTCATTCAGCCAACAAGCACTTATTAAACACTGTGGTCCAGGCATTGTGCTAAGCTCCGGGACTGCAAGTATGAATGGAAAGAAAGAGTCCCAGTCTTGAAGGAACTCACATTCTAATGCTGAAAGACAATGTGTAAAAAAGGAAACTGAAAACAGGAAGGGCAAAGATATGGGGCGGATAGGAACATGGTAGAGAAAGGCCAGAGTACAGTTGGGAGAGAAATGAGACATGGCTGGACTGGTGCCTTCCTTCAATAGAGGTTCTGAGAGGAGTCATCTGATCACAGGGAGAGGCTGCAAGGGTAGAGAACACATCTAATGTGTGAATTTGAGGGCTGGAGTGAGCTTCCAGGATGAAGAGGTTTCTAGGTTATGGTAGAGAATAGAGCACAGCCTGGAGAGGAGTAAATGTCCTTTCTTGGTTAATATTTTGCCTCTGACCAATTCCTTTTTTTTCCTTCCCTAAATGTAAGTATTTCCCAAGTTCTCTTTTTACATAGCTTCCTTTGTGAGATCATACATTCACAGTTTGAATGATTACTATTGTTTATAGGAGTCCCAAATCTGGGATATCCTAGAAGTCTCATTTACAGTTTTTAAAAAAAAAATTAGTGGCATCTTTTAATTTCTCTTCTGTTAGACCGTGCATTCTTTTCTTTAATTAAAATTTTTTTTGTTTATTTTGAATTCAGATACATAAAGACTAAAAAAAGAGAACATTTCCATGTATACAACACAACCTAAAAGGAGGATTCACCATAAAAACATGAATTTACATTTCACACTTAACTTTTTTTGAAAAACTACATGAGTACTATTTGTCATTTTTGAAGCTGCTCTGCTTTCTGTGCTTTCTTCTACATTTTCTTTTATTCTCTACTGTGTACTTTTAATATTCCACTTCCACTCCCTACCCTAGAGATGGCCTCTATTAGACACAAATATGTGTGTATGCATAAAACATATACATGTAAATCATACTATACATATATCTATTTATTAGTTCTTTCTCTGGGGGCAGATTGCATAGGTCCTTAGTCATTCAAAGTTGTTCTTAAAACAGTATTGCTATTACTGTATATAGTGTTCTTTTGGTTCTGCTCTTTTCACTCTTCATTATTTTATGCAAGTCTTTCCATATTTTTCTAAAATCAATAAACTTATCATTTCTTATAACATAGTAGTATTCCATCATGATCCTATACCACAACTTGTTTAGCCATTGTCCAGTTGATGGTCATCTCCACAATTTTCAGTTCTTTGCCATTGCAAAGAGAGCTATTATAAATATTTTAGAACATACAGGTTCTTTTCCTTTGCACCCAATCATCTTGGGAGACAGCCTTAATAGTCATATTCAAAGAGTATAGGCTGTTAATAACTTTTTGGAACATAATTTCATATTGTTCTCTAAAATGGTCACATTGGGTCACAATTCTATCAACAGGGATTTGTGTCTTGATTTTTCCTCATCTCCAACATTTATTGCTTTCTCCTTCTATCATTTTAGCCAATCTAATAGGTGTAAAGTGATATCTCAAGGTGAAAAGCCAAGCACGAGCAGCTTTCTAGAGGACTTCTGCTGTGAACAACTTCAAGGTTTTGATTACATAGTATAGTGAACTCTATTTATTCAGCAGTAAATTAAGGCAAAACATTCACAGAAATTGTTATGACAGAACAACTTATCACTAAAATGGTCACAGAGTTTTTACCAAAGTGGCCACATAGTTTTAAACAAAGTACAATCATTTAGTAACTCAGTCGTTTAGTAAGTCCTTAATTTAATCATCCTTAAGGAGGCAAGTCTCCTTAATGAACATAAAGTATAAAGGTCAAAGTTCTCCACCCCTAGGTCACATTGTCTAAATCTCTCAGTCAAAAAGTCTTCTTTCTTCTTAATTGGGGCTTAGTTTCCAATCATCCTAAATTTAGTCATCCTGAAAAGGTACAGGATACAGAGTACAAGTCTTCCACCCCTAGGCCACAGTAAATCATCTTCTCAGTTTGTATTAAATACCCAAAGAGAAGTCTTTTCATCTTGACTTGAGGCAGGCTTTCAGCTTCCATGGTTCCTCTTCCATGGTCCCAACTCCTGCCCGAATCTCTACAACTGTCACCTGAGTTCAAAAGCAGAAAGCTCTCAGTTCCTTGTCCAGCTCCTTGTGTAGTTCATGTTCTACATTGAAGCTTACAGCATCTAGTCCACCTCAAGTCCTTCACAGTTTCTGTTCCTGGGAAGACAAAGCTTAACAAAGGCAAATAACATACATTCACTTTGCTGGCAACTTCATCAGTTCACTTTCTGCCTGTGAAATCAACTCAGACCCGATAACAAGGTCTAAGAAATCAACAAAATCATCAGTATAGTCCCAGGACCTCTGAATATGTGAGTAAGACCCTCCCCCAGGATTGCTGTAAACATACAACAAGAAAATCCTCTTTCAGGGCTTCTGAATCAACAGTAAGGTCCCATAGCTTCTGTAACAACAGCAATGTCCTGTGTCAACAGAGGAATCTGACAAAGTAACATCAAAACAGACAAAGTATTGGCACCATAGCCATGCTTCCTCCCAGTTCTCCTCTCTTCTCATTTCTCAGTTCTTTTCAATTCTCTTCTAAGGTCTTCTCAGTTTCTTCCCAGTTCTTCTCAGTTCTCTGTTCTGCCACCACAAGTTCTGTTAATCCATTCTGTTCTCAGTTCATAGCAGTTCTCAGAAGTCCTCAGGATCCTAGCAGTTCTCTCAGCAATTCTGGCTCTCTAGCTTGGACTTTTCCTCATATATGGTATTAGCTTCTCCCTGTTCCACCCCTTCATATTACATAAATAACTTCCTCCCACAGTGGGATTCATAAGTTCTGGATCTTAATACCTGATACAATCATGAACTTGAAACAAGGTGCTAAGTACCTATTTGATTGCCTGTACAAGGGCAGGGAAGATCTTCAAATCACCATTACCATTACACAAGGCTGTTTTAATTTGCATTTTTCTGATTAATAATTATTTAGAGCATTTTTATATGACTATAAATTGTTTTTATTTCTTCATCTAAAAACTGCCTGTTCATATCCTTTGATCATTTATCAACTGGGGAATGACTTATATTCTTATAGATTTGACAAAGTTCTTGACATTTACTTAAGAAACTGTCTATAAAATCTTCCCTCAAAAAAAAAAATAAAAAAAACAAAAACAAAAAATCTTCCCTCTCTGAATTTTGTGCTTTACTTCTGATCTTGGCTACTTTATATTTATTTATGTATATTTATACATGCCCTTTTTAATTTAATGTAATCAAAATTGTCCATGGGCTATGATTTCTTTATAATTTTGCAGCATCCACTTTTGATTTTTCTAATTTTTAGTGTAATTATTTCTGTTTACATTGTTGTAGTCATTTCATATGTCGTTTTCTTATTTCTACTTACTTCACTCTGCATCAGTTCATATAAACTGTCCCTGCTTCTCCATATTTATCACATTTGTCATTTCTTACTACACTGTGACATTTCATTATGTTCATGTACAATTTATTTTACATCCCCCAAATCTATGAGAATTTACTTCAGTTCCAATTTTTGGTTATTATGAAAAGTACTACTATAAATATTTTGGTGTATATGAGGCACTTAGGTGGTACAGTAGATAAAATGCTGGATCTGGAGTCAGAAAGACTTTAGTTCAAATTTGTCCTTAAATACCTACTAACTGTGTGATCCTAGGTAAAACACTTAACTTTTCTGCCTCAGTTTACTTGTCTGTAAGATAGAGATAATGATAGATCCACCTCTGAGGGCTGATGTGAAGACCAAATGAAATAATATTTGTAAAGCTCTTTGTAAACCTTAAACATTGTAGCTTCAGTGATGATGATGATGATGATGAAGATGGTGATGACTTCTTTTCTGTGGCCTTCTTGTAGTATAAGTCCAGTAATCAGATCTCCTAGTAAAAGGATATGGACATTTTTAAGCACTTTATTTGTGTAATTCTACATTGTTTTCCAAAATGGTTGTACTGATTTCCAGCTCTACCAACAATGAACTATTGTGCTTCTGTTTCCACAACCCCTTCAGCACTGACTATTCCCATCTTTTGTCATTTGCCAATTTGCAAGGTATGAGGTGAAATCACAGGGTCCTTTTGATTTGCATTTCTCTTATTGTTAGTGATTTGAAGCATTCTTTTTTTTAAAGCTTTCTTTCAAATGGCTGTTTCCCCACCAAGAAAACCAAATCCTGGATTTTTTTATTAGTTTAATTTTTTTAAAGTTTCAATTATTTTGTTAATCTCTCCTTTGATTTTCAAAATTTCTATCTTGGTTTTAAGTTTTAATTTAAAAATTAAAAATTTAATTTTAATGTTAAAATTTGTTCTTTTTCTAGTTCTTTTTTGTTGCATGCCCAATTAATTAATTAATTAATATTTTATTTTTGTAAGCCTTTAGAGATATAAATTTCCTCCTGAGCACTACCTTGGCTGCATCTCACAAATTTTGGCGTATTGTTTCAGTGTTGTCTTTATCTATAGTGAAATTGTTGTTTCTATGATTTGTTCTTTGACTCATTTATTTTTTTTTAGGGTTAGGTTATTTAGTTTCCAATTAATTTTTAACCTGTGGTTTATAGATTCTTAACTGAATACAGTGTTATTATTGCATTATGGTCTGAAAAGTATGAATTTAACATTTTTTACGTTTTTTGTGTTTTATGCCACAGCACTTCTTAAACTGTGAGTCATAACCCTAATTTAAGAAGAGTTGAAGGTGGGGTGGCTAGGTGGTGCAGTGAGTAAGATCACCAGCCCTGGAGTTGGGACTGGGATCGGTTCCCTCCTCAGTTACTTAGCACCCACATATAAATAACTAGCCATGTAACCTTGAGCAAGTTACTTAACCCCAATTGCTTTAAAAAAAAAAAAGAGTTGAAGGGGTTGCAAGTGGAAAAAGTTCAAGAAGCCCTGCCCTAATACCAATAAGTTGTTTTTTTTTTTTTGTCACATGCAGCTGGGAATAGGTATACTCATTTCTATTCCCATTCAGTATTCTCCAGCGGTCTATCTTATCTAACTTTTCAAAACATTTATTCATCTCCTTAACTTTTTCATTAGGTTTGTGAGGGGCAAATTGAGGACCCCCACAGGTATAATTTTATTGTCTGTCTCATCCTGTAACTCATTTAACTTTTCCTGTAAATATTTGGATTCTATGCTGTTTGATACATATATGTTCAGAAATGATATCATTTCATTGTCTCATTTTTATTAAGATGTAGTTTCCTTGTTTATCTTTTTTTAATTAGGTGTATTTTTTGCCTTTGCTTTGTCTGAGATTATAATTGTCACCTTTTAAAAACTTTAGCACAAGCATAATAGATTCTATTTCAGCTCCTAATTTTAACTCTGTGTCTATTTTTTGTGAAATTTTTAGTTATTTTCTTCATTAATGTTTTATATCTTTTTTTTTTACAATACTGTTAATTTTATTTTCATAATTTTTTTTTGCTTTTTTTTTTTTTTGAGGGCAATTGGGGTTAAGTAACGTGCCCAAGGTCACACGGCTAGGTTTTTTTTTTTTGTTTGTGTGTGCGTTAAGTGTCTGAGGCCGGATCCGAACTCAGGTCCTTCTGACTCCAGGGCCAGCTCTCTACTCACTGCGCCACCTAGCCACCCCTATTTTCATAATTTTCTTGCATAGCTCTCATTTCTTTTCCCTTTTTTCCCTCTCCTGCTCTTATTTGGCTTTTAAAGTAATTTTTCCTACTCTTTTTAAAAACTCTCTTTGTTTTAACTCTCCTAAGAATTTTGTTGGGTTTATATCCAACCTTAATTTTTCTTTGAGACTTTGCTTGTAGATATTTTCAGGTCATGGTCTTCTTCTGGGTTTGTGTCTTAAACTTTTCTGTTACCATAGTAATACTCTATGGTTGGATTCTTTTTTCGTTTGTTCATTTGTCTAGCCTACTTCTTGACTTTGGAATTTGTCAGTGTTGGGTTCTGCTGATTTCTCAGGGAGTTTGGTTAACTTTGGTTATTTGGTCAGATCCTCTTATAATCTATTTTGTCACTTTAGTCTGTGGGCATCCAAATTTTTGGTGCTTCTAAGGTAGTATAATCTGCAGAGTGGTTTGTTCTTTACTTCCTGGCATAAGCTTTTCAAGTTCCTGATCTAGGTTTGCATATGTTGGATTGTGGATAGTTGAATTTCAGTGGATTGCTGATGGATTCCATTACTTTTAGCCTGTTGGGAGGTTCTGTAGCTTCAGAGCAATTGAACTGCTTTCATTCCCTTGTGGTATTCATTTCCTGTCCTGGTTATTTCTCGTTAGGGGAATTAGC
The DNA here is from genome assembly GCA_011680675.1 of Gymnobelideus leadbeateri. NCBI lineage: Eukaryota > Metazoa > Chordata > Mammalia > Diprotodontia > Petauridae > Gymnobelideus > Gymnobelideus leadbeateri. The sequence goes on from WOXC01003811.1 coordinate 534,109, forward strand.
TTTAGGCTTATGTCCCCCCTCTGTTCTTAGACTCAGAGCCACACAGCTAAGTTTTTATTTTATTTAAGTTGATTTATTTATCTTTAGTTTTCAACATTCATTTTCATAAGTTTTAAATTTTCTCCACCTCCTCCCCTCCACCATCCCTAAGATGACATGCAATTTGATATAGGCTCTACATATACATTCCTATTTAAACATTATTTTAACATTAGTCATATTGTATAAAAGAATTAGAATGAATGGGAGGAACCATGAGAAAGTAAAAAAAATAGTCAGCTTTGTTCTGTATTCAGATTCCACAGTTTTTCCTCTGGATGTGAATGGCATGAAATTGTTGTTTTAGGACCTTGCATTGCTGAGAAGGGCTAAATCTCTTTCTAGTGGAACTTCAACTGAAGAAGAGGCTTTGAATGCCATTAGATTCCTCTTACCTGCAGTACCTGGTGCTGATTCTGTTCTAGCTGAGATTTACAAGATTTAGAGCTTGTTCCTTGCTTCATATACAACCAGGCCCTCTTTTGCTTGTGACTGTGACCATTTCTCTTTACCTTGGAACTGTAACCCAGAACTGGGAAATAGGCTACAGAGCTGCCATCTGACACCTGTTCCTGTTTCTGTTCCTGATACTGATTCAGGAGTCCCCTGGGATCTCTTTTTGTCTTGGTGCTTCCAGTTCTGGTGATTGGTCAGAGCCCCCTATCATTCCTGGGTGCTAGAATGAGCCTTACTGCTGTTACCAACACTTTTGCCATTACCTATTCTGTACCATATTCCTGACCAGTCCCTACCCTGGTGTCAGCAGACTACTCTGTCTATATTCATGTTACCCTATGCTGGAAAAATGACTCACTGTGGAGTTTTTATTGTCTTTCATGATCAGAATTTGGCATAGCACATTTTTTAGGTTGTTCTGGAGCAGGTATGTTGGGTGAGCTGGGTAAAAATGCTGTCTCTCACTCCAGTCTCTTGAAATTTTAAAATTAGTTTGACAAGTTCTGTAAAGTATCCCATTGATAATTTGATTGATAAAACCTTAAATTCACTTTGGTAAGTGCTATCATTTTTGTTATATCTGCATAGCCCAGCTATGAGCACTGAATATTCCTCCAGCTCTTTAATTTGTTCTTTATATCTTAAAAGATTACTTTGTAATTGAATCTATACAAGTATTTTGTGTATTTTGGGAGACTGATCACCCACATATTTTATGCATTTTGTAATTATTTGGAATGAGATTTTCCCTTTTAATATTGCCTCTTGGATTTTATAATTACATAAAGGCACTATTGTTTTTTGAAGGTTTATTTTATAACCTGTAACCTTATGAAGCTGTTAATTATGTCAATTAGTATTTTTGGTGATTCCCTAGGATTTTCTTAGTAAATCATCATATCACCAACATTTTATAAATAAAATAGTTTTATCTCTTTACTTATCTCTATGCCTTTAATTTCTTTGTCTTATTTTATTGTTATTGTGAGAATTTCCAGAATTATGTCAAATAATGAGGGAAAGTGATCATCCTTGCTTTATTTCTCTGTTTATTGGAAAAATTTTTAGTGTATCCCCATTGCATATAATGCTTGCTTTTGGTTTTAGATAAAGACTTTTTGATATTAAAAATGGTTCTCTTTTTTTTTTCTTTTTTTGGGGGGGAGGGCAATTGGGGTTAAGTGACTTGCCCAACGTCACAAAGCTAGTTTTTTGTATTAAGTGTCTGAGACCGTATTTGAACTCAGGTCCTCTTGACTCCAGGGCTGGTGCTCTATTCACTGCGCCACCTACTCGCCCCCAAAATGGTTTCTCTCTACATATACTTTGTAGGGTTTTTAGCATGAACAAATTTTGTACTTGGTCAAAGAGTTCCCCCACATCTATTGAAATAATCCCATGGTTTTGGGTGTTTTTTGTTTTTAATGTGGCTAATCATGTTGATTGTTTTCTTAATGTTGAACCATTTTTTTTTTGCATTTCCATTATAAATATAATTTGGCCATGATGAATGATTTGTTAGATAAGTTGCTATAGTCAATTTGTCAGGATTCTCTTGTGAATCCATTCAGATTAGGGGCTTCTTTGGTAGTTCATTTATAGCTACTTATTCTTTTCTCATATTGGATTACTTAACATCTCTACTTGACTTTTTTTTTTTTTTTGCTTTTTTTTTGGAGGGGGGAAGGTAGGGCAATTGGGATTAAGTGACTTGCCCAAGGTCACATGGCTAGTATTTTTGTGTTAAGTGTCTGAGACCAGATTTGAATTCAGGTTCTCCTGACTCCAGGGCTGGTGCTCTATTCCTTGCACCACCTAGCTGCCCCTCTAGTTGACTTTCAGTTAGTTTGGGCATATAGTTTTATATTTTTGAAGGTATTCCTCTTTTGTGTTCTCATTTTTGTTAGCACATGTGTATATTTAAGTTCTGATAATTTTTATTTCTTTGTTTTTTTTCTGTGTGTGTGTGTGTGTGTGTGTGTGTGTGATTTCATTCTATTTGCTATTTTGTTGGCTTGATTTTCTGACCTCTTTTTAATCAGATTGGCTAAATGTTCATTAATTTTATTAGCCTTTTTGAAGAACTAACTTACCTGTATCTTTTTTTTTTCTTTTTTGGAGGAAAATTGGGGTTAAGTGACTTGCCCAAGGTCACACAGCTAGTTTTTGTGTTAAGTGCCTGAGGCCAGATTTGAACTCAGGTCTTCCTAACTCCAGGGCTGTTGCTCTATTCACTGTACCACCTAGCCACCCCTACCTGTATCTTTCATTTGGTTTTCGGTTTCCAACTTATTTCTTCCTTAATTTTTTTTATTGTATTCTCTTAAGTGCTTCATTTAGGTATGTTTTTTGTTGGTTTTCTGATTTCCTAAAATGAATATTTAGTTCATTAAACCTTTTTTTTTTCTATTTTGTTAATGTATATTTGTAGGGACATAATTTTTTCCCTGAGGGCTGCTTTAGATCCATTCCAGAAATTTTGTTATGCTGTTTCATCATTATCATTTTCTTTCATATAATTATTCATTGTTCCTACGGTTTGTTCTCTGACTCATTTATTATTTCAGATTTCGTTGATAATTCTCTATTTGAATCTATATCTCTTTGTCTTTTTTTATGCTTCCTGAACTGATTACTGTTTTCATTGCATTATGGTCTATGAAGGATTTACTTGCTATTTCTTCTTTTTCACATTTATTTAAAATATTTATATGCTCTAATGGTCAATTTTTGTAAAATTCCATGTGATGCTTATAAATATGTATATTCTTTAGCAAATTCTTTAAGAATATGCTATAGGTATTTTAGCTCTAATTTCTACAGCAGTTTGTTCAGTTATTTGTTTTCTACTTTGTCTTTTTATATTTATCTAGAACTGAGAGGGAGCATTAAAATCTCTTGACATTATTGTATAATTCTGTCAAGGGCACATTATTCAGCTGCTCTGTGGATTGATTAATCCCTGTGATTTCCTGTATCAAATGATTTTTCCTTAGTCACCAGACTCTTGTTATCTCTACCTACTAGAATAGGGAATTTTTAAACTTGTTCAATTATTTCTTTTTTTTTTTTTTTTTTTTTTGTTCAATTATTTCTTATTCTATGTGATCCCTTTTTTGAGGTTTTCTTGGCAAAGATGTTGGAGTGGTTTGCCATTTCCTTTTCCATCTCATTTTACAGATGAGGAGCTGAGGCAGTCAGGGTGAAGTGACTTGCCCAGGGTCACATAGCTAGTAAGTGTCTGAGACTGAATTTGAACTTATGAAAATGAATCTTTCTGATTCTGAGTTCATGTTCTGTCTGCTGTGCCACCTAGTCAGCCATAGTTATATCTTTAACTCTTATCTAAGTGCTTAATAAATGTTTTTTGATTCATTGATTTAAGTCAAATCCCTCTTCCATATGACAGTCCTTTAAATATTCAAAGACAACTTTTTTTTTCTCTTCTCCAGGATGACTATTTCTAGGTTCTTCAGCCAGTCAGCCATTCTAAATCTGTGATTTGTACTCAAGGTCCTTCATCCTGGTTGTCTTCCTCTGGATGTTTTCTATATTATTAATGTTCTTAATTAAATAGTGCCATTCAGAATTGACCACAATACTTCATGTGTAGCGTGATCAGAGTAGAGTATAGAGGAACTGTTTGTTACTTTCTTATTCTTGGAAGCTCTTGATGAAACATACTATGTCATTACAATAATAAGGGCTTATATGCATAGTTTTTTCTGTAGATGTTGGCTGGGACAGGGGCAGATCAAAGCAGGCTTCATAGAAAAGAGGGCATTTTAGTGAGCTTTTAGCGATGAGTACGTTTTAGTTTGTCATGGTTGGGGGAAGGTATTTTAGGCAAAGGGAACGCAATCTGAGCAAAATTATGGAGGTAGAAAAACACGGAGTATTTGAGGGAATGGTTAATAGTTCCAGTTGACTGGAACATAGAGTATTTGGATGGGACTAGTATAAAGTAAGGCTGGAAAGGTAGAGTGGTGCCAGACTGTAGCAGGCCTTAAATGTTGGTTCAAGATATTTGAATTTCTTTGGGTAATAATAATAATTATAATAGCCAGTGAATACTTTAAAGTGTTCAAAGCACTATGCATATGTTATTTCATTTGGTATCATTGGGTATTATTGGATGCCATTTGGGTAGACTTTGGGGGGAGTGTCTTTGTAAAATTAGATGATCTGTAAGCTCACTTCCACATCAGTCCTATGATTTTAGGCAGAGGAATAAGATTAGATTTGTGTATAAGGCAGATTAATCTAGAAGTTTTGTGAAGATGAGGGAAAGAGTAAAGGAAGAAGTACCTGTCAGGAGACTGGCAATACCCTAGGAAAGTAATAATGACAGAATCTAGAGTGGGTCTGCTTAATGAATGGTTTCATACCCTGATTTCCTACTCAGGTTTGGATATTTCTTTGCATTTTTTATGGGTATGAGGAAAAGGAAGAAGCCCTATTTGATTCTACAATACAATGTGGAAGAGGAAATAATAGGACTCGAAAGGTAGCTTGTGGTGGCCAGGTTGTGAAATGCTTTAAATGCCAAACAGAGTTTACATTTGATGCTAGAGTCATTGGGAGAGTCATTGGAGTTTATTGAGTGTGGGGAGGTGACATTGTCAGACCTGCAATTTAAGAAAATTACTTTGGTAGATATGTGTAGAAAGAATTAGAGTCGGCAAAGACTTGAAGCAGAAACACCAATTAGGAGACCATTCCAGTAGTCCAGGCCAGATCTGATGAGGGTTTAAAGTAGGCTGTTAAATGGACGGAGAAAAGGGGACAGATATGAGACACATATAGAGATAGAAAAGAGAAGATTTGGGCGGCTAGGTGGTGCAGTGAGTAGGCGGCCCTGGAGTCAGAAGGACCTGAGTTCGGATCCGGCATCAGGCACTTAACAGACAAACAAAAACCTAGCTGTGTGACCTTGGGCAAGTTACTTAACCCCAATTGCCCTCAAAAAAAAAAAAGGCAAAAAAAAAGAAAAGAGAAGATTTGGTAACTGGGTGAACAGATGAATTTAAAGGTACTTTTTAAGGTCTTATCATCAATCAAATATTGTACAAATTGTTGGAAATTAGAAAATATAGAAAAGCAAAAGTGAAACAATTTCTTGGCATCAAGGAACTCACACTTTAATTGAGGAAGGTAACATAAGAGAGATCAGTGGCAAGGGTGGATGGAAAGGCCTGGAAATCCTAACGGTGCTTCAGCAGAGGGGATAGCAAAGCCCAGGAAGCTTTAGGATCTTTCAACAGGTTAGGTGGCAGTGTGTAGTTGGGATATCTGAAGGGCATAGAAGCAGGGCAGATGAGGAGGACCTTAGAATGCAATAGCAGGAAAATAGTAAGACCTGGAGGTTCTCTGTCTCACTAGAATTGTAGGTTGTGACTTCCTGCTTATTTAAGGAGTGTTCAGCCATTTCTGCTCTGTTAGGTGAGAAGGAGGCCTAATGGGATGTTGAGAAAACATTGAGCAAAGAGGTTTAGGCTTGGGGGTCTGAGTATAATAGAATTGGGGATGAAGAGGATCAGTGTTCAATCAAGAGAGAAGAAAGGGAATCATCGGTTCTTTGGGGAGGGGAAATAGTATTGAAGGAAAACTGGGAAGAAGGGGATCATGTAGCATTTCTTTGTTAGCCTTTGTTTGTTTGTTTGGCCTGGATAGGTTTTAGGTGACCTATGATAGGGGTGGGCAGTCTTGCTTGGTGATCTGACTGAATTCTGTGAGGAGAGAAGAGAAGGGGCATTCTAGAGGTGACTCCTGCCAAGCAGTTCTTTTGGTGATCTGTGGAGAGTTTGGAGGGAGGTGAATGAAGAAGAAATGCCAGTAATGGTTATGTGAGGATGAATGATGAATGACATTAAAGCTGTAAACTTCCGTGATTGGAAGAATGATGGTGCTTTCTACAGAAATAACCAAAGTTTGGAAGAGGGTTTTGTCTTTGAGGAAAGATGCTTTAATAAAATTTGTGATTCAAATTGCAACCCCTCGATTTCTGTTCATCTTGTGCTCACATACAAAATGAAAGTTGGTGAGATAAGGGGGAGGCTTACACTGGTTACTGCCTCAAAGTGCAGATCTCATCCCTTGAAGTACACTTGCTGCAGCTAAGAGACAATCTGGAGCAGTAGTGTCAAATAAAATGGGGGCTGCTAAACCGTACATAAGGAATTCCTGTGGGTTGTGTATTGACTCAGTTTTAATGTTATCTGTTTTATTGTATTTTTGTTTATTTGTTAAATATTTCACAATTGTGTTTTAGTTTGATTTGAGCTGTACCTCAGGAAGTCACACACATGGACTGCATATTTCATACGCTTGATCTGAGGACTGGGAGTGGTTGATATATTCCCAATAGCAATCGTACAACTCTCCTATGGATACCTGGGTCATGGTTAGATTATTAATGCCTTAAGATCTTCATTCCTAGTAAAAGGTGGATAGTAGCTGGGAGCTTGGTTAGTTGTGTGTGTGCACGTGAGCATGTATTTGTGCATGTGTGCTGGGAAGTGTTGGGTGATAATGGGTAGACAGGTGTTTGTATTGGAAATGAAATCCAAAATTGGCTTTTGTGGGGAGGGTGTGATTTGTCCTATTTTTCCACCAGCTAATTGATCACACACCCTTTGGAGGATGTTTCTTAAGGGAATAGGGCCCCCACTTTAGAGACTACTGATTTAAACTATTGAGATAATCTTAACTGGTCACTGTGAATTTCCTTTCTTTTAGTTTTTCTCTCCACTCCAGTTGCCTATATAGTACTATTGAATTAATTTTTCTAAAATATTCTCTTTTGAGCAAAAAACATTTCAAATGGTTCTGTATTCTTAGTAGTAAAAGGTTCTAACTTAGTCTGGCATTCAGAGCTTTTTACTATATGATCCAAAAACTATCATCTTAATAGGTTTTTTTCTCACTACTTCTCTATCAATATCCTATGCCCTAGGTTAACTGAACTACTCACATTTCTTTGAACACAATATTTACTACTGTTGAACCTACCTTCTTCTTAGAATCTCCTTCTTTACTACTTGTACCTTTCATATTTTGGGGCATCTTTCCAGACTTAGCTCAGATGATAACCTCCTTCATGAAGCCTTCCATCATTTCCCTTTGTTTTCTATGAACCCCTAGAAGCATTTTACTTATATCTCTCTATGACATTATTATGTTATTGTCTTATTCTCTCTTACTAGTTTGTAATCTTTTTGAGGGAAGGATGTTTTTATTTTGCTCTTACATCTCCTGAAGTGTCTAGTAGAAGTGCCTTGCTCAGTAAGTACTTTTCGAATTTAATTGAATCTGTCAAAATTCATATTTTTTTACTTTATTCTCTCCAGTTGTCAAGTGAAGAGCTTTAAATATATTATAGCAACTCTTTAAAAAAATTGATGATACCAAATTTACCTTTTGATTACAAGCTTGTCTTATGTCAAAGCATACTATATATACATCACTACATCTAGGAGGTCTCTGTTGAAACCAGTTATGTGATAATAGGAATGTAAGTTAAACAGGACTCTTTAGGGCTAGCACAAGCATTTTCTGACAGTACTATCTGCTTATTTAAATAGCTTTTCTAGTAAAGGTCATATTAATTTATTGGCTAAAAACAACGTGAATGAATAAATGAATGAATGAATGAATGAAAAAGTATTTATTAAGTGTTTATAATGTGCCAAGCACTGTGCTAAGTGCTAGGAATACAAATAGGTAGTCTTTGCTCTCATGGTACTTACATAGTACATAAAATGATACAGTGGGAGTGAGAATAGCAGGATTAATCTTATGGTTTGTATGATAAGGAAGGTTGCTGGAACATGAGGCCATTTGAAGACTATAGAAGTGAAGATAATATTTTGAAGAAAATATTTATAATAACTAGACTGCAATATTTTAAGGTCAATAAAGGCAAACATTGACTTTATATTGTTTTGTCAGTGTAGACTCATATATTTAAATGGCAGGTTTTTTTTTTCATTGTCTTAAGTTTTAGAATCTGTGAAGGGAAAAATTGGAAGTGCTTACTTTGCCCTTATAGGATTATTTAAAAAACAAGTTCATTAAATAAGGCAGGGAATGACAGTTGCATGAAGCATCTTTTATTTTCCTTTTCAGTCTACTGTAGGGTAAATGATGCTGAATAAAATACAAGTAAAGTTATGTTTTGTCCTAAACACTGAACAAAATTTTAATATATCTATTACATAAAAGTTTAGTGTACTTTTCCTGTGAATTATGGTTAATTGTTGTAGGTGAGAACTCAGTTCTCTAGATGGATTATTCATGTTTCTTATTTTTGATCACCAACATCAGTAAATATTGAATGTCCACTGAATTAGGCTTCCTTTTGATTATGGCTTTTGGTAGCTACGTTACATGGTAGCTTCTCCACCAGAGGGCACATGAAGCAAGGAAGTGAAACTTAGAGTTTTCATATCATTTCTAATAATCTGGTAATGACACTTGTAACATTCTAGAATCCTGTTTATGTTTTTCTGTGATTGCAGTGTGGCTTAATGTGTTTGGGGAATAATGTTGAAATGTATTTTTAATATTGGTGGTAGTTTATTTTTATATTCTTTGTGTATTATATTATACTTGAAAACTGTTCATGCATAAAAGTTTTTAAATTTTACCTTAGTAATGTCCATAGATGTAATAAGAAATAAATATAATAAAGAAAAAGAGTTTTGAGTAAAATACAAAAATAGAGAAGTCATTTTCTATGCAGCTATGCAATGTGGAAAGAATACTGGATTTTTAAAAAATCAAGCTGCAGGGTCACTGTGCCTCAGGGACTTATCGCCCTGGGGGCAAAAGCTGATATACTCCCGAACTACTGGATCCCAAAGTCCACACTGCACTGACCTCTGGGTTGATAATTCTGGAAACCGCCACAGCTGTTGGTGATCTGAAGTCCCTCCAGCCTGTGGCTGGTCAGGCCCACTCTGGGGCTAAAACCTCTGGCTCCAGTGGGCTTAGCTGGGCTCCCAGAGTGCTGAGCTGGCTGATTCCTGCTGGCCTGCCAGGCTATCCTCAGCGGGAGGTTAGCTTCTCTGTGTCATTTTGTGGGTTCTGTAGCTCCAAAGTTTGTTCAGAGTCTCCTTTTACATGAATTAGGGGAAGTGGAAGCTGGAGCCCCATGGAAGTCCTGTTTCTACTCCGCCATCTTGACTCTGCCCCCTGGATATAGTATTTCTGAAAGTTTTCATTTGGGAATTTCTTTCAGGATATGAAGAGCAGAATCTGTTTCTCCTTTGCCCTCTGGTTCTAAGAGATCTGGAAATTTATCTTTTAAAATTTCTTGAAATATGTCTAGCCTTTTTTTGTGTGTGGTGGGGGTCATAATCATCCATTGATTCTTAATTTTTCCTCCTCAATATGTTTTCTAGGACATTTGTTTTTGCTATGATACTTTTGCATTTTCTTCTATATTTTCAGTCTTTTGATTTTGTTTATTATTTGTTGCCTCTTAGAGGAATTAGGTTCTATTTGGTCCATTCTGAATTTTCAGGGAGTTTTTTGCTTGGGCAGTGTTTTATACCTATTGTGACAAGCTGTTAGTTCCTTTTCCAATTCTTTCTTCAAAAGTTATTTCATTTCCAGTTTTTTTTCATGTATGCTCTAGTACTCTCATTCCATTTACATAAGCATTTTAATTGCTTTTAAAAAGTCTTTTTTGGTATTTTTCCAGGAATTCTAGTTGAAATTTTGCCCAACCTGTGTTTTAATCTGCAGTTTTGCTTGTGGATGTTTTAGAGTTGTTCTTTTCTTTTGGGTTTGCATCTTGGGCTTCTCTGCCACAATAATAGCTCTTTACAGTGAGGTGTTATTTTTGTTTGTTTGCTTATTCCAGATTACTTCCTGACTTCAGACTTGATGTTAGGTCTGAGTTTTGCCATACTTCTGGAAGGAAGATTGAGCTGGTCCTTTTCCCACTTTCTTGTGGTATGGTGTGTTGTGTTGTGTTGTGTTGTCCTTGTGTCTCAAGGACAGACTGGGGACCTGTACACTTTCAGAGCTCCAGAGTGGTCTGCTCCAGGGCAAAGTCTGATTGCTATCCTCCTGTCTGAGCTCTTCAAGTTCTTTTTCTGGGGTCTGCTATTGGACTTAGGTAGTTGGAAAGCTCTACTGGTTCAGAGTAACAGAATTGAAGGCTCCCCATTTGGTCTAGGATTCCTGTTCTGGTTATTCCTCTGTAAGCTTGACTAGATTCTGGAGCTGTGTCTGAAACTAGTTGCTGGAATTGAGGCTCTTGGGGACTATGCCACTGTCCTGCAGCTTGCTTTTGAACTTCTCCTTGGTACTCAGCCCATGGAGTCCCTATCTAGCAATGCCACCTCCAAGTCCAGGTCTCCTCAGACCTCCCTGGATTTGTGACCCAGAGTTGAGTAGTGGATGAAAAGTACTAGTTGGTACCTTTCCCTAGTATGGTGCCATGAATATGTCTGGCATCTCCTCTTGCCAAGGTGCATATCCTCCACTTAGATGCTGGAGTGCTCCATGTGTGACATGTACCTGGCCCAACCCCATTTAGAGTGTCTGCATCTATCTGTATCTTTATGCTCAGCTGGACTGGACAATAACTCACTACCATTTTTTGGACAACCCCTTCAGGATTTATTCTGTTGCATTTTCTGGATCTCTTTGGGGGAGTTTTGTGAAGGAGAGCTCAACTCTACTGCTTCTTACAGCTTTACCATCTTGACTATACCACTGTGATAGCCATTTAGCATTGTTTTCAATTATATTATTGTAGACATTATGTATATTGCCTTCCTGGGTCTGTTTATTTCTTTATGTATCAATTCATACAAGTTTTCTCATCTTGTTCTGAATTCTTCATATTCAGTTTCTTACAGTGCCTCTATTATAATTATATACTACATTTTGTTCATCCATTCCTCAATTGATGAGAATTAATTTTCTTTCTAGTTCTTTCCTATGTAAATAGTGCTTTAAAAAATATTTTTATCTTTACTGGTGCTTTCTGCCTGAAGATGGAATACCTGAATCAAATGGTATGAATGCTTTAGTAACTTTTTTTGGACATAATTCCAAATTGTTATTCAGAATGGTTGGACCATTTCATAGCTCCACCAAGAAATGTCTTTGTATGTCTTTCTTCTTCCACAGGATTATAGCATCATAGATCTAGGGTGGGAAGGAACCTCAGCTACTATATATTTAAATCCCCTCATTTTATGGATATGGAGACTGAGGTCCAGGGAGGATGACTTGCCCAATGTCACATAGGTGTAATTTGAACCTAAGTTCACTGCTTCCCATAGTCCATTCCAACATTAACTATTTCTGTCATTTATCATCTTTTTCAGATTGGTGTTGAGGAGAAACTTTGAAACTTTGGCTAATTTGCATTTCTCTTATTTTTAATAGTGGCATTTTTACATGTGGTTATACATTGCTTAGATTTCTTCTTTTGAAAGCTATTTGTTCATATTATTCACTTATCTGTTAGAGAATGACTCTTAGACTTAAATGTTTATTTCTGTTCCCTACATATCTTAGATTTGTTGTTTTTTTTTGAGATATTAGTTGTAAAGATATTTCCCAATCAAAAGTTTCCCTTCTGATTCTAGCTGCATTGATTTTGTAGGAGCAAAAATGTTTACATTTTATATAATTGAAATAATAGTCCCATTCTTTTATTGGTACCTCCTTTCATTGCCCCCCCTTTTTATGTTGCAGCCTTTTATATTTATATTGTATATCCTTTTGAAATTTATTGTGGGTAGTGGAAAATGCTTATAAAAGATATTCTTTTGGCAAATTGCTTCCTGGTTTTCCTGGTAGTTATTATAAAATAGGGAAATCTTTCTACGGTAGTTTGTGTCATGAGAAGGAAGGGAGGAAAGGGAATAAGTATTTAAGTGACTACTATGATAGGAAGTGTGCTTAGTGCTTTATAAATATTATCATTTGATCACAGGTTTTTCAAACACTGGAATACTGTGTTTGCTTTCTTCTACGTTTTGCTTATCCAATCTCTTCCACTAACCACTTTTTAAATTTTGTAACCAGTACCAAATAATTTTGATAATTATAAAGTAATTTTGCATATGGTAATGTTACCCTCCCTTTTTTGCTGCTTTTAAAAAATATTTCCCTTTAGATTTTATATATTTTACTCCTCCAAATGGATTTTGTTGGTATTATTTCTTAATTTTATAAAGTAACACCTTGGTTGCTTGATCATTATTATACTAAGTCTGTATATTAATTTAGGTAGTATCATCATTCCTTATTAAATTGGCACAATCTAATTACGAATTAATTTCATTTGAACTGACATTTATGAAGTACCTATTATGATATAGAGTACTGTACTGGGTGTGGAGATACAAATACAAAAATGAAACATCCCCTGCAAGGAGATTACATTTTATCAGGGGTACACAACATGTATTCACATAAATAGAAGTATGAAAAAACACAAAATAACTTTTTCATTAAAATTTTTTAATTGATAGTTTTTGGTTTTATATAAGTTTCATCTAGATATTTCCTTCCCTTTTCTTTACCCAAAAGCCAGCCACTGTTACAAAGAACTTTTCAAAAGGGATAAAAGAGAAGTTGAGCGAAACTAACCAACCAGTCAACTGATATCTCACTGTCAATATATGAAATGCTAAGCACCCCTAGAAATGCTAAGCACCCCTAGTCCTTCACCTTTGCAAACAAAAGGTAGGGAAGTTTATTTTTTTATCTTTGGTGCCATAGTTGGTCATTATAATTACACAGTTTGTGTGTGTGTGTGTGTGTGTGTGTGTGTGTGTGTGTGTGTGTGTGTACGTACACATGTGCGTGGTTTTTGTCTTTCCCTTATACCACTGTATACTTTTTTTTTGGTTCAGCTTAATTCACTTTACTTCATTTCATTTAAGTCTTCCCAGGTTTCTCTTTTTTAAAAATTTATTTGTTTCTTATATAGCACAATGGCATTCACTTTCATTAATGTATTAAATTTTGTTTAGCTATTTCTCAATAGCTAGACATCTATTACAGAACCACAGATTTTGAGTCAGGACTTTAGTGACAAATCTAGTTCCAACTTATATACAAATGAAATTCTTACTGTAATATACCTTGCAACTTAACCACTTGGTTTCAAATTCTTTACTATAGCAAAAACTGTTGGTATAAACATTTTGGTATATATGAAATCTTTCTTTTTATTTTTAACCTCCGTGGGGCACATGCCTAGTAGTGGGATCTTTAGGTCAAACGGTATTGACATTTAAGTCATATTCTTAACATAATTCCAAAGTGTTTTCTGGGTGATTTGTGGTATATTTTCCAATTTATAAACTTATTAGCAGTGCTATTAGTGTGCCACACAGTCTCATTAACATTAATTATTCTGATATTTAATTCAGAGCAATTTCATGATGGAGAAAATATTAAAAATGGGATTGGTAAAGCTTTGAATTAAGGCATTTTTTTTGGTAAAAGCATTTGCAATTATACAAATAAAGTACCTTAAATATCCATGCCCTGTATATAGACCAATGTCTGAAATTGTATAACAAGATAAAGTAAAAAATGCACATGATTTAGACAGAAAGGGTGAAATCATAAGCAAATTAAAGAAGCATAGAGAAAATTGCCTATCAGATCTATGGATAAGGGAAGAATTTGTGACCAAACAAGAGATACAAAAGATCACAGAAAGTAAAATGGATCATTTTAATTACATGAAATTCACATTTTTCCCCACAAACAAAACCAGTGCAGTCAAGATTAGAAGGAAAGAAGGAAACCGGGAAAAAAAATATATTTTTTTTACAGCAAGTTTCTCTAATAAAGCTTCATTTATCAAATATATAGGGACCTGAGTAAAATTTATAAAAATAAGAGCCATTTCCCAATTGATAAATGTTCAAAGAATATGATTTAGAAAGTTTTCAGAAGAAGGAATCAAAGTCATCTATAATCTTTTTTTTTTTTTTTGCCTTTTGGAGGGCAATTCGGGTTAAGTAACTTGCCCAAGGTCACACAGCTAGGTTTTTGTTTGTGTGTGTGTTAAGTGTCTGAGGCCGGATCTGAACTCAGGTCCTTCTGACTCCAGGGCTGACGCTCTACTCACTGAGCCACCTAGCTGCCCCAACCATCTATAATCTATGAAAAAATGCTCGAACTCACTATTGATTAGAGAAATGCATATTAAAAGAACTCTGAGGTACTACCTCATTCTTATCAGATTGCCTAACATGATAGAAAAGAAAAATGACAAATGCTGGAGGGAGTGTGGAGAAATTATTAGGGCAGTAATACACTGTTGGTGAAGTTGGAATGGTCCAGCCATTGTGAAAAACAATTTGGAACTATGCCCAAAGGGTTATAAAATTATGAATAATACCCTTTGATCCAGCAATACCACTCCTAAGTTTATGTCCCAGAGATCAAGGGAAAAGGAAAAAGGACCTATTTGTGCAAAATATTTGTTGAATTGGAAATTGAGGGGCTATCCATCAGAAGAGAATAGCTAAACAATTTGTGGTATATGATTATGATGGGCAGGATGGTTTATACACTGAAGCAAAGTGAAATGAATAGAGCCAGGAGAACATTGTACACAGTAACAGCATTATCGTATGATGATCAACTGTGAATGACTTAGCTACTCTGATGAGTGCAATGATCTAAGACAATACCAGAGGACTTATGATGAAAAAATGCTGTCCACTTCCATAGAGACCTAGGTATATATTCTTTCATCTTCTTTATTTTTCTTGCTTTTTTTTCTTTTGCAACATGTCTAACATAGAAATATGCTTTACATGATTTCACATGTATAATTAATATTGCTTTCCTTCTCAGTTTGGTGAGGGAGGGACTGCAAGGAAGAAGAGAATGACCCAAATATTTATAGCAAAACTTTTGGCTATGTCAAAGAATTGGAAACAAAGTATATACCCATCAGTTGGGGGAATGGCTAAACAAATTGTGAAGCATGAATGTAATAGAATGGAATATAGTATAAGAAAAAATATACAAATACAGATCTCTGTGAACTGGTACAGAGTGAAGTAACCAGAGCTAGAAAAACAACATATACAACAACTACCACAATGTAAACAAGCTCCTACACTCCCCCCCCAAATAAAAAATGAATGCTGTAAAATTAGGAAGAAACACATGAGACCCCCAAAATCACCTACTCAAAAAAAACTTAAAAGTCAGAGGTGTCTTGAGGAAAGAACAGGAAATTTTATTCCGTTCTCATGAGAAGAGAGCATCCCTTCCATAAGTAGGAACAGGCAGAATGAGGAGTGTTATAAAAGATGGAGCAAGAATTTATACCCTAATGCAGTCAAGCCCCCACCCACCACTGTACCTTCTCCCATTGGCTGGGAGGAGGGTTTATAATCTCAGTGTGAAATCTACTCCAATGATAAGGAGCAAAGAAGCCTGCCACTATCTCTCAGTGGCTGGGAGGCAGGCTTACAAAGAACAAGGAAATAGGGGATAGCCAGTCCAAATGTACTGATCCTTATTTGGCAAACACTAAAGTGAAGAAGGGGGAAGGGCTCTAAGAGATTCCTAAAATTCCTGAAGGGCTTAAGGCTGATTGACAGCAAAGGAAGTGGGGGAAGGGTCCTAGGTTGTGTAATTAGGAAATTCAGGACTCAGGTCTGTCCAATCTTACAAAAGTCTATCTCTGGTTCCGAGATAGTCTGTCTCCCTTTTCCTCATTTTGAGGAGTCTTTACGGAGGGTGGAGAGAGAGAGAGAGAGAGAGAGAGAGAGAGAGAGAGAGAGAGAGAGAGAGAGAGAGAGAGAGAGAGTACCCACTCAATCATAACTTAAAGAAATGTGAGATAACATTCTCATCTCCCCTTTGCAGAGGTGGGAAGCTTATTAGATGTGTTAAATTGCATATATTTCAGACTTCTACTATGTATTGTTCAGTTTTGCTGATATTTTCTATTTTTATTTCTTTAAAAATACTATTTGTTATATAGGGTGGTTCTGTGGGAGGAAATGGGGAAGAAATACTGGGGAAAATTTTGATAATGTAAAAAAAAAGAAAACAATAAAAAATTTATAGGAAAGAATCCACTGATCATCCCTAGAAACTCTAAAAAAAAAAAGTCCCTAGAATGTGAAAACCAAAATGCATAGCTTCTACATCAAAGAAGTACAAGCATCCAGAAAGAAGCAATTCAGATAGCAAGGAACCATAGTGAGGGTCATGCAAGTTCTGGCAGCTTCAAGAGACGAGAGGAAATTTGGGAATATAATATTCCAAAGGGCAAGTGATAATGGGGTTTACAACAAAGGATAGCTTAGTCTGCAAAGCTGATAATTCTACAAGGGGGAAAGTGGGATTTTATTGGAATAGAGGACTTTCAAGCACCTCCCCAAACCAGAACTGAGTATGAACTTTTGAAATACAAATACAAAAGTCCAGAAAAACTTGGAAAGCTAAATTTATTTAAGCAATTGGAAGGGGCTGTGATATATGGTTACATATAAACATTTTAGTGGATAAGAAAGAAATAAGTATCCCTTCAGAAACAGTCTCTTCAAAGGCTATAAGGGAGTTAAAAGAGGAAAAAGGGACCTGAAAGAGGAAGGAGTGGGTGGGAATTGGTTCTATTCTGAATGTTTGAAGATAGGAAAGAGAAGGTAGAGTGAAAGAAATGCACTAATGTAGAAAGGAAGAAGAATGAAGTAGAACTTGCTATTTCTCCTAATTGGTAAGAGGAAGAGAATACAAACATGGAACAAAGGTGGGAAGAGAGTACATCAGATAAGCCTTACTCTTATTTGAATTGGACAAAGGAAAGGTAGAACATGTGAATAAATACCCACAGTTTGTTATAGAAACACATCAAATTCTATAAGGAAACAAATGCAAGGGAGGTAGAAAAAAATATTTAGGAGGGAATAGCAAAACAAACTTCCTAATTTTGAAGGGAGGGTTAAAAGGAAAAAAAAAGACAAGAATGAGAATCTTAAGGAACGCTCATGAACTAGGGTTTGGCTGAACAAATTGAAGTATATGTAATAGAATATTATTGTACTCTTAGAAATGATAATATGATTTCCAAGATGCAGAGTGAAGTGAGCAAAATCAGGAGAAAAATGGATTAAAATTTAACTGATTCACACCTTTACCAACAACTACTAGTTTGCCTATTTTCCCATAACTCCTCCAGTATTGACTATTCCTGTCATTTGTTATCTTTGCCAATTTTTGGAGTCTGAGGTAAAATTTCTGGGTTGTATTGATTTGCATTTCTTTTATTATTAATACTTTGGGCTATTCTTTCATATGGTTATTAATGGTTTGTGATTCTTTTGAGAACTGCTTTTTCACATCCTGTGACCACTTATTATTGGGGAATGTCTTTTTGTCTTATATATTTTTATTAGCTGTTTATATATCTTGGATACCAAAGCCTTATTGGAGATATTTTTTCCCATTTAACTACTGTCCTTCTTATCCTAGATGCATTAATTTTGGTTGCACAGAAACCTTTCAATTTTATTTAATCAAAATTGTTTATTTTACCTTTTAAATTGCTGCTAGTCTTTATTTTGTTAAGAAAAATCTCATACTCATCTTGTGTGTTAAGAAAGATATATTATCTGCTTCTCTTTCTGTGTTTTTGTGGTATGATCTTTCATGCAAAGGTATGTATCCATTTTACATTTATTTCCTTAAAAATTCTTTCAAGTGATCAGTTTCTTATTTGGCTTAGTCATCTCTCTAGCTTTAGTTATTGAACTTGGGCTTTGTGACAAGGCCAAACTCCACCCCTAGCTGTGTTTTTGGGGGTGAGGGTGGTTGTCCCTACTTGTTCTTGCTCTGGGTCACCAGGCTTCCTGTGCTAACTTTCATCTGAATTAGGCCCCCTGGATTTTTTCAATTATCAAGTATTTTCTTTCTGCTTCCTACCTCTCTTCTCCCTTTCACCTCACTTCAGACCCTTCCCTTCCCCAAAGAGAAACAAAACTTTTATAACAAAAGTACTCAGACAAAACAAATTCCCTCTTTGGCTGTGTTCAGTTTTTTTTGTTTCATTCTGCTTATTTAGTCCTTCACCTCTCTGTCAGGAGCTGGGTAACATTCTTTGTCATTGATCTCTGGAGGTCATTGTAGTCTTTTTTTAAAAAACTAACTTTTTGTGTACTTTTAGGATAGATACAGTCACTTGTCAGAAGTTTCTCTTTAGATTTCTTGATCATTGGTTTGATATGAATTTCAGGATTTTGCTGGAGTAAGGATGTGGGATCTGGAAAGTCAGCATCCTTTCAGGAAGATATATTGACCTGAAGTCTAGTCACTCTCTTTAAATATTAATGGGTTTTGAGTTTTTTCCTACTCTTTTGGCTTATTCTCTTCCTTCAGATAACTAGTAAATTGATTCTTTGACTGTTTCTTGGTCCTTTCTAAAGCTATACTGGCTCTCAGGTAGATGACCATCTTGGAGGTGAAGGATCAGCCTATTAAGGAGAACTCTGCCATCAGTGACTAAGAGAGAAACCCCACTGTGATTATCACAGGACAATCTATTTCCTTTACCCTTATAGAAATGGACAATGGAGGCATCTTTGAACTTCTGGGGGATAGCTTCCTCTTGCCATATAACCTGGAAAATTTCAGTCAGCTTTTATGGGCAATGGACTCCCTACCTTGTAAATCTCAGCTGGAATAGAATCAGCACCAAGTACTTTGCTACAGGAAAGAAGCCTGATAGTATTCAAAGTCTCTTCAGTTAGAGCTTTAGCTAGGGAGGGATTAACTTCAGCCTGTATGGAGTATGGGTACCCCCAAAATCCATTACTCCCCAAAATTAAAAAGTCAGAGGTGTCTTGAGGAAAGAACAGGAAGTTTTATTCAGTTCTAGGAAGAAGAGGGTGTCCCTTCCACCAGTAGGAATCCAGCAGAATGAGGTGTGTTACAGAAGACAGAATAAGAATTTATACCCTAACACAGTCAAGCTTTCTCCCTCCCCCCCTACTATCCTTTCTCCCATTGCCTGGGAGGTGGGCTTACAATCTGAGCTCGAAAATTTCCCCCAGTGGCAAATACCAAAGAAGCCCGCCACTATCCCCTATTGGCTGGGAGGCAGGCAGGGAAACAGGGTATCATTCATGTCCTTATTTGGCAAATGCAAAAGTGAGGGAGGGGAAAAGGTTGCAAGCAAGGGTAGAGATTGAAAACCCCTAAAGGGCCTAATGCTGATGAGGCTGGTATGACAAACAAGGGTGGGGGTGGAAAGACTCCTGAAGGGGCCTAATGCTGATGTTACTGTAGTAAAGAAGGGGAAGGGGGAAACTGAAATTCTGGTCTGTTCCCACAAGAAAACTTATGGGCTGAGTTTTCACCTTTCCCATTCAAACCTGATGTAAATGGTCAGTGGCCTCAGCATTGATTGATGATGGTCTGTTGAAAACACTATGGAAGTATTCAGCCCATCTCTCTAGGATCATGTGTAATCAATGTGACTCCATCGGCACCAGGTAGTTGAGATGCACTATAGGTCTTTGGCCCATAAATAGCTTTCAGGGCATCATAAAAGCACTTTGGATTGTTAGTATCAGCATAAAACTGAATTTCACCTGCCTTCTTACTGAGTCAGGAATCCTGCATCTCTCTAAGCTTTGCCTGTACTTTGCTTTTAATGGAATTAAATACTGCCTTCTTAGAAATGAATGAACCATCCTGCTGATAAATACTGTGGAGTTCTTGTTTTTCATTTAGTAACTTCTGAATTTCCCTGTCATTTTCATTAAACCAGTCTTGGTGTTTGCAGTTGTTCTGACCCAGACGAACAAACAAACGCAGTGCTATACACCAAATCTCTGAAAGCTACCCACTCCTTTTCTGCTCCACTGTTGCCAACTGTGTGTTGGCTCAACTTTCCATCCAAGTTAGCAACAAACTGTTCCCACTCAGAGAAGAGCTCTAATTTGTTGACATTAGTTCTTCTGGTAATCATTTTGCCTTGAGGGTGCCACTTTTGATGAATGTGAATATTTAGCTTGAAAAGGTTAAGTCCAGTACTCTTGATCACACATTCATTGCCTTTGTTACCCTCAGGTCTTGTCTGTCTCTCCTCTTTACAGTCACATAGTCTATTAGATGCCAATGTTTGCTGCGAGGGTGCATCCATGAAGTTTTATTGCATTTAAGTAAATGGAAGATAGTGTTGGTGATGAAAAGATCATGAGATGCACAAGTCCTCAGTACTAAGAGACCATTGCTGTTGTTGTTTCCAACTCCTTTCTTCCCTAAGGCTCTCTGCTAAGTCTGATAGTCTGAGCCTGAAGAGGTTACCCATAAAGAGGGTTAGGGTTGCTCTGGAGACCCCAAAATACCAACACACTGGGTCCTGCTGAATGAATTCGACTCAAGTCTTCTCTCAGCCAAAGAAAAAGAAAGTTTACTAAAAGTTCGCTTGTATTGGACATAGAGTAAGTCTGTGCTAGGTCATTCCATGGGGCTCCCACAAATATGGAGACAAGATGGGGTCTTATATACAGAAGATTGTAGGAGGAATCTAGGGGTGGTCTAGAGGAGGAGTTTGGGGAGGGTCTTCCAGAGAAGTCAGATGAGATCAGTGAATGATTAAGGGTGGGAAGTTGCTGGAGGCTACCTAGAGACTACAGATAATGGTGGGCTAGGCCAGTTCAAGGGTGGATAGATATTTTGATAGGCTCTAGGGTGGGAAGTGTAGTAACAGAGGTTTGGGCCCAGCCACAATGTAAGGCGTATTGCTTCATGCAAATGCCTCATCAAATGAGATGATTTAATCAGAGTTCAAGGGGGTTTCCCAGAACCTGTATCTTAAGGACTTGAGAGCTTGAGGGGGCTCCCAGAGCCCATACCTCATCAAGCCCATACTCACATTCAAATCACCCAGAATTATAAACTTGTCCTCTTTCAGCACATTGATGGTAAGCGTCTCTAGGTCTTCATAAAAATTTTTCTTTGACCTCAACAGGGTTCATTATACTGGGAACATATGCAATGATGTTGGTGGCATGGCATTTTCCTGCAAGTGACAATCACTGTGTCATGAGCCTGTTGTTCACTCCTTTTGGCAGGCATATCAGTTTGTTGACTAGATTAGGGTTTGGGTTTTTTTTTTTTTTTTTGCTTTTTGGAGGGGGGAAGGTAGGACAGTTGGGGTTAAATGACTTGCCCAAGGTCACATGGGTAGTTCATATCAGAGGACAAATTTGAACTCTGTTGCTTTATTCACTACGCCACCTAGCCGCCCTGACTAGATTAGTTTTGATTGCAAAACTCATGTCAGCTTCATGACACTCCTCTTCACTGCCATGGCCACTCTATGTATCCAGCTCCTACTTGAGTAAGCTGGCCTTCATTTGCCAGCCTTGTTTTACTCAGGGCTACTATTTGGATATGACACCTGCTGAATTCTCTTGCAACAAGAGCTATTCATCTTTCAGGTCTACTGAATTTTGTGTTGTCTATAAGTGTGTGCATATTCCATGTGCTGATGGTGAGCGGAATCATCTTTGCAGATGTTTTTGTACATTTTTTGTGTTTTGACTAGAGTGGGATTCCCTGCCTACCAAGGTAATCAGATCAGGATTGGGTAAGCAGACAATTTTTAGGGCACCTTTTCTAGCCCCTTCCTCACACCAGGAGGTGAACAGTGCAGTCTTTAAAAGGCTGCTGAAACATCCAGTGGGCTGCCAAATTCTACTGCTGCTTCCAGTGAGAAATAACCCATCAGCCACCACCACACCATCCATACATGAAACCATCAGTTACAGAAAATGGAGAAGTTTTGAATGCTGTGGATAAGTTCACTTACCTTGGTAGTGTACTTTTCAAGGATGGCCACATTGATAATGAGATTGATGCATGCATTGTCAGAGCTAGCTCACTGTTTGGGAGGCTCTGAAGGAAAATATGGAAGAGAAGAGGCATTAGACTGACTACCAAACTGAAGGTCTACAAAACTGCTGTGCTGACCTCATTGTTGTATGCCTGTGAATCTTGGACAGTCTACCAGCACCATGCCAGGAAACTGAATCACTTCCATTTGAATTCTTAAGAAGATTGTGAAGATCACCTGGCAGGATAAGGAACCAGACACTGAGATCCTTACTCGAACTAAACTGCCAAGGACTCAAACTCTGCTTCAGAAAGTACAACTCTGATGGGCTGGCCACATTGTTTGAATGCTAAGCATACACTTGCCAAAAAGACTGTTTTATGGAGAACTCACACAGAGCAAGTGTTTACAGAGTGGTGAGAAGAAATGATACAAGGACACTCAAGATTTCTCTCAAAAACTTTTGCATTGATTATGTGACATGGGAGACACTGGCACAGGACCACTCAGCATGGTGTGCCCACATCAGAGAAGGTGCTGTGCTCTGTGAGCAAAGCAGAATTGAAACAACTCAAAGGAAACACAGAATGTAAAGATTTAGAGTATCCACCCCAAATGTTCACATCTACTATTGTGCCGGCTTGTGGTAGAGCTCATATTGGTCTGATCAGCCACAGTCAAGACACATTGAAACTTGACTTTAACATAGTGATGTCATTTTGGCCTTCTTTGAGAAGGAAGGACAACAAATAACCAAATTGATTCTTCAGTGCCCTCACAATTGTGTCACTCCCAGCATCTCTTTCATGTAAAAGTAGTCTAATCCGGGTACTTTTTTTGTCTTGCTTCTCCTGTTCTACCTGTTATTCCTGTTCTACCACAAAGAAGTGGTAGACTAGGGCATTAAAGAATGTTGGCTTTTCTGTTCCATGTAGTTAAAATTGTTTTTGTATTTTAAAACTTTGGAGATAATTCCTATTTTTCTTTGTACTGGACTTGGAGTCAGGAAGACCAGAGGTCGAATACTGCCTCAGACATTAATTAGTTGTATGAATCTGAGCAAGGCATTTACCTTCTCTGAACCTTAGTTTCCTTATGTAAACTTGGGATAAAAATGTTACCTACTTCATAGGATGTTGTGATGATCAAATGAAAGAACATATGAAAATCATTTTGCAAATCTTAAAGCACTGTGTAATATAATTATCATCAGCAGCAGCAGCATTAGAATTCTTCTAGAACTTCCATGTGCGGAAGGCACCAAGCACGATATTTCTTCATTTCTTACCAGGTTGCACTTCATGGGACTTTTGCCATCATGCCCCAGAAAGCTCTTCATCCTGGAAGATGAGTCCTGGAACTCAAAATCACATGTTCAGGAAGTGTTCTTTTCCCCTCGGCTCCTCCCAGAACCTCCAGTTGAGGAGGAGATTTAGGCCAGCCCTCTCTTCATACCCCACCTGTCTGTACTCTTCTGATTTTGCTCCATCTTTGCCATTATAATGGGGCCTCTGCTCTGATGGCCTCCTCATAACAATCCTTGAGATGGGAAGGGCAGTTCTACTTTGTACAAACATTATTATACATATTTTGCTAAAGAGGCAACTGAGAGGTATAAAGTGACTTGCTCATGGTCATACAGCTTAGCAGATGGCAGAGCTGGAGCTTTGAACCCATGTCTTACAGGTTCACACACACTTGCTTTCTGCTTTCTACTACACAATTCTTTTTTTGTTTATCTACAACAAATAGAAACTACAAAGTTATTTCTTTGTTTTCCCTTAGTATAGTGGGAGCACTAACACTATCCATATGACATAGCCAGTCCTGCTTCAAATGATTTATGATATTTAAAAGTATATATACATGTTAAAATTTTTTTCAGATAAAAATTAATGTTGAATGACTTTAATTCACATATTAAACTCCTACTTTGTGCAAGACATTGTATCTAGAACTAGACTTGTGATTTCATTAGTATAATGAACTCCCAGATTAGGGAACTTTTTTTTTTTGGAGGAGGAAGGCAGGGGAATTGGGGTTAAATGACTTGCCCAAGGTCACACAGCTACTGTTAAGTGTCTGAGGTCAGATTTGAACTCAAGTCCTCCCGACTCCAGCGTTGGTGCTCTATTCACTGTGCCACCTAGCTGCCCCCAAGATTAGGGAACTTCTACTAGTGCAAATCATCATCTCTGCAACTGACAAGTCTTAGAGAATTGCCTAGAACCCTGAGAGGTTGGGTAACTTGCCTGGGATCACATGGCCAGTGTATTTCAGAGGTGGGAGTTGGAACTCAGGTCTTTGCGACTCTAAGACCATTTTTTTATCCTCTATGCCTCTGCCTCTTTAATGTGAGGGATGATATGAAAATAAAATTGGCAGGATTTATAACTGACTGGGTTGGGGGTTAGTGGCTTAAGAATGACTCTGAACCATGAATCTGAAAGACTGGAAGAATGGTTTAGAGGAAAGATGGAAGATGATTTGTTCTAGGTTGATAGGAGGAGCACCAGGAAAGAGCAATGTAACAGTGTTTAATTTCTGGTAGATTCATTTATAGAGGTATCTCTCTGTAGCCAGCTTTTGATTATGTTTTGTGAGTAGTTTTCTACTTTGTGGATTCTTTCAGATTCAGTATTTTCCCTGGATTTTCCTTTAGATTGCCTAAATTTTGGTCATTTTATTGCTTATTGTGACTTCTCTCATAGTTGGCAAGGACAGACAGAAGAGATGAGAATGTAACAGGCGAATGTATTATGACTTAGGATGATTAGGATGTATTTTTTTTAGTACATCTGGTGGGAACAAAGGTACTTTGTCTATTAAAATGAGATCCTTGAACTTATTGTTTATTTTAGTTACCCACACCAACTTTCCACTATTGTCATGCTTAATAGATTTAGCTATGGTATATATAGTCTGAAGTGTCCTTAGATCCTTGAAGGCTTCTAGCTAAATTACAAGGTATTTTCAAAGGAAAATAAACCTATAAATCAAGTACTGGGTGGAGTTACATTTGTTTAATGTTAAAAGTTTATATGAACAAAGCTATTTTTCATAATCAATAAGGGAGATAGTAATTTAAGCTGCCTTTAATTGCAGTTTGGTAACTATAGTAAGTATAATCATCAGTATAAAGATTAAATAACTTGTCAAAGCAAATGATAAATTTTGGTTTTGCTCTATTACAGGATTTCTTTTGGATTTAGATTGCATGAGAATGATTAATTTCCAACAGTAAGGGAGTGTCATACATTGAATTATATATCCTTTCCCAGTTTTTTGTATTGCAATGTTCATTATTGTATTAGTTCTAAACCATAAAACTTAAAATAATTTAAAGGACAAAAAAAGCAAATTAAATATAAAGATCTAAATATAGATAAAAGAATATTTTAGCCATATAAATTATTTTAAAAATATACAACTGCAGATAAGTAGTTTGTTGCAGTAGGAATAGACATTGTATTTTGTGATCTTTCGTCAAGTAAGGGGAACCAGTTTCTCAGTAGATCAGATTTCAGAGAACCACAATGTCATGATGTAATGTGATGTTTATCACAGGGTGATGCTGGAACTTTTGACAACAGAACTCTGTCATGATATTCATCACTCTGTGATATCACAAAATGTGCCAGTCATTTAATAGGCTGTACTGTAGAAACAGGAGCAGCAAGGTGGTGATGTGGCTCTAGAGTTGGGCCTGGAGTCAGGAAGACTAATTTCCCTTAGTTCTAATCTAATCCCAGAAACTGTGTGACCCTGGGCAAGCCACTTAACCCTGTTTACTTTAGTTTCCTCATCTGTAAAATGAACTGGAAAAGGAAATGGCAAACCACTCCAAGTATTTCTGCCAAAAAAACCTCAGATGGGGTCCCAAAGAGTTGGACACAACTGAAATGACTGAATAACTGTAGAAACAAATCCTTCACTTTCTTTTCTCTCTCTCTTTTTTTTTTTTTTAAAAGCAATTGGGGTTAAGTAACTTGCTGAAGGTTACATGGCTAGTCATTATTTATGTGTGGGTGCTCATTTTCTGAGGCAGGATCCGATCTCGGGTCATCCCAGCTCGAGGCCAGCGCTCTTACTCACTGCGCCACCTAGCCACCCCTTTAGGGCAATTGGGGTTAAGTAACTTGCCCAAGGTTACACGGCTAGGTTTTTGTTTGTGTGGATTAAGTGTCTGAGGCCAGCTCTGAACTCAGGTCCTTCTGACTCCAGGGCCTGCGCTCTATTCACTGCGCCACCTAGCCGCCCTCTTTTCTCTTTTTTAACCATTGATTAGTGTTAGATGATAGCTTTCTTTTCTTCTGCATGGTTGACTAGAAGGATGTGTGATCTTTTTGTACATCGCTCCTTGTGTTCTCTTTTGTGTGCACTGGGAATATGCCTGTGATGGGCCTTTCAAATAATCATATGAAAATGGATTTAGGCACTGTTTGAAAATTATTTATAGCTGTGTACTCTGAGATTACAGGTCTCTGATATGTATTTTAGTTATGATTATAACAGTATGATTTCTCTGGTGTCTGCATTTTTGTAGCATGATTTTTCATTAGTGTAGAATATTTAATAGACAATAATTTTAAGGAGTTTCACCTGTTTATACTAACAGTTTATCCATTTTGAGACAAAGCTTAAGGTTATAATGTTTCACCTAAACAGGATGTTAAGAGTAGAAAGACCTGGGTTTGTATCCTGGTTCTTACTAGTTAAGTAGAGAAGTTGTTTAAGCTTTTGGAGCTTTAGTTACCTCATATGTAAATGGTGACTAATATACGCTCTACCCATCTCATTGTGGTGAAGAATATAAATGTGAGTAGTTATTGTCATACCTAAGCTTAGTATCCCGGTGCGCTCTCCTCCCCCCAATATTCTCTAGCACCAATAAGCAATAAATGTTGTTTTATGTACTTAAATTCAAGAAACATTTTATTTAATAAATTCAAGTCACTAGAGATACAAAGATGAAATAAGACCCAGACATTGTTTTGAAGGGGTTTATGAGCTAATTTCATCTAATATATAAAATGATGAACTAAAGTCCTGCTGCCATTCTATGTCATGGTGTGGATGTGACCCTGGCTTTTCAAAGGCTTCTCTAGTGGAGCACATATATGCTCTCCCAGGCCCTACTAAGCTGGAGAGACTTTGAGTATGAACCGGCTGATGGACAATTTATGTATGTTGTCCAAGGACCAGCTTAACTAAGTTTAGAAAATTTTATTACCAGAAAGTTAGAATGCCATTAAGAAATAATCAGGAGACCAAGTTTCATGTAGCACTCTTTTTACTCCTGAATTGCTGTATTATTGTGAGTAGGGCATACAATTTCTTTGTTTCCAGGTCACAGGTTTTTAATGAATTGGGAAATGCCTACCTTGACTTTAGAATCTCATTGGATTAGTATGAGACCAAATAAATGATTATTGCCATTAATGAAGAGAATGCATTTGAACTAGCTGCCCTATTGTCAGAAATTTCATTACCAGATGTAGACATAATATAGGAAAGAGTAGAGAGGCAGCCCAATGTATTAGAAAGAGCGCTGAATCTGGAATGAGAGGATCTGGGTTAAAATCCCACTGTATTGAGCTTCATTATTTTATCCCTTTGGGCCTTAGTTCCTTTGCCTATAAAATGAGGGGGTTAACTGGCCTTTAAGAACTTTTCCAAGTCTCCTCTATGTTCCTATGAAGGAATGAATATGAATAATGATAGGATTATCATTAAATATTGAACCAACAATAAATGTGCCATAAAATATGAGATATATGTGTGTGTGTGTGTGTATTTTTTTTTTTTTTGTGGGTCACAGTAACTTATGAAGAACACCGACCAAGGCATAGAAGAGTTTTGATCTGAATTGGAGAAGGGAGTATCCATCCAGTGATATAGTTGATTCTCGAATTGCTGAAGTAATATTAGTTTATAATCTACAACTAATATCATTATGGCTATTTTTATTTAGTTGTGATGCTAAATTAGTTGAAAATAGCAGTTCATGGAATTAGAGTAGAGATAAAAGAACACTCATGGCCCTCTTTAATTTATCTTTTGGTTTGAGAGATGATGTTCTGGTCTTGGCCACCATAATCTAGAGAATAATTTCTCCTGGTTAGCTATTTTTGCTTTTCCATTCAGAGTGGATCCTCTGAAGGTTTAAGTGTAAAGAACAATTGAGGGGATACTAAGAGTGGTTAATGAGCTAATTAGCATTTTAAAGAACAGTGATAAGGGTGGGGGAGGGTAACTCCTAAAAACTTTGAGACTGAGTGAACTGCCAGTTCCCAATTTATTTAGGTTCCAGAATTCTGTAAATTGATTTTTTGAAACCAGGAATCTGTTTTCCTAGAGAAGAAATGTTATAAATGGTGTGTTTCTAGATAACCTGTGAAAAATCTGTTTTTCTATAGTATAATTGAAATACTTTATTTTAAATAAGAAACCTTATATGTTAATATTTTAAATTTAAAAACATTATAGTAATAAAAGCAAATATTATAATTCAGTAAGAACTTTAAAAGTTTTCTTGATAATTTTAATTAATTTTCTTGGTATTTAAGGAAAAGTAGACATAATAATCATTATTATTATTTCTGACATATAGTGCATTAAAGTTTGCAGAGCACTTTCCATAGATTATTTCCTTTGAGGTACTAGAGTTATTATCCCCCTTTTACAGATGATGAAACTGAGGTACAGAGAGTTTAAGCGACTTGCTCACAGTCCACAGATAGTAAATTCAAAGACTGAGATTTAAAATCACTCTTCCTGACTCTATGTCCAGCATATTGCTGACTTCAAAGTCTTGTTTGGACTCCCCAGTGGTCACTGTAGGGAAGTGGGGGGAAGGGGAAAGACTTTTCTGAAGAAACTGGATTAGCTTTGGAAGAGAGAAAAAGTAGGGTATAATGAGGTTCTGTGTGTTTACATGGGCAGCCCCCCCCCCTTCCTCCCCCTCCCCTCCCCCCTCCCCTTTAGACATAACTGAAAATGGTAGAACTAACTGAGCTGAGCTGTGAAAAGTGAAAAACGGAGCTGGATGGGATTTGGGCAGGGGTGTGTGTGTGTGATTATTCTGAGAAGGAAATAAAGGTCTTTTTATGCACTTTTGTAGTCACTAGGTAGAATTGCTAACTGAGGATACTGTGATTGTTGTAATTGGTGGTGGTGTGTGTGTGTATGTATTTATGGGTTTGTTGGTGGGGAGAAGGGTATATGAATTAGCTTTGAGGTAGAGAATGGTGGTTGGTTGGTGGGGTAAGATGGTATATTAAGGGTGTATAAAAGTTGGGTGTTTGTAATTCAGGGAATGACTATTATCTTAACACCTCAGAATCTATTGAACTTTTCTCTTGCTCCCTCTCTCCTCTTATTCTCATTACCTTTGTATTCCTAACGATCCCCCAGTTTGATCCCGCAGTTTTGCCCTCCGTCTTTTTCACCTTCATTATTTTGTTTTTAATTACCCTTTCTGTTTGCTGCTCCCTCCCCTTCAATATGTTCTCCCCTTCTAAACACTTTAACTGACTACAATATATAACTAAAATATTTTCAAATAACTGCTGCATTTAAAAATAGTTTTGTTTTCATTAATAATTTAAAAAACAGGTGCATATAACTTTTGGTTGTCTCTATCTTAGAAGAAGCAAAAGACAAATTTATTAAGTTAATTCCTTTTTGAAAAAAGCTTCTATTTATAGCCCTTGATTTTTTTCCTTTTTTTAAAAAAATGGTTTTATTGATGTCTTTTGTTTTTTAGGTTTTTTTTACATCACCATACTGTCACCCAGTATCTTTTCCTTTCCCTCTCTCCATCCTAGAAAGATATCACATATAAAAATAATAATTTTTTAAGACTAAAGAAGAAAAAGAGGAAAAAAGTCATCCTAATCTGATCAGTACATTGAAAAAGTCAGAACAGATGTGCAGTGTACAATACTAGTGAATAACCTATCTTACTTTTTCAAAGTGGAGTGTAGAGCATGAGAATACCTTCTCATTTATCTTTTGTAGATCCATACTTATTCTTTATAATTTTGCAACATTCACTCTTGGTTGTGTGTGTGTGTGTGTGTGTGTGTGTGTGTGTGTGTGGTTATTCTTTCCATTTATATTGTAGTCATAGTATGAGCTGTATAATATTGTGTATTTTGTTTTCTTGGTTCTGCTAGCTCTGCATCATTTCACATAGATCTTTTCATACTTACCTGTATTTATAATTGTCCTTTTTTATTGAAATATTTTTATAGAAATATTCCATTACAATCACGTACTACAATTTTAGCCATTCCCCCAGTTGATGGGCATCTACTTTGTTTCTAATTCTTTGATATTATGAAAAGTCTTATAAATATTTTGGTGTATATGGGGATTTTCTTCTTACCAGTGACCTCTTTGAGTTAAGTCTAGAGTAGTGAAATCTCTGGATCGAAGGGTATGGACATTTTAGGTATTTTTTTTACAGGATTCCAAATTGCTTTCTAAAATGATTGTACTAATTGTACTAACGTACTAGTTGCAGCTTCACGAACAGTGGACTAGTATGTCTCTTTCCACAACCCTTCCAAAGTAAACTATTCCCATCTTTTGTCTTCTTTTCCAATTTGCTGTACTTAGAGTTGTTTTGATCTGCATTTCTCTTATTATTTGTGATTTGGATCATTCTTTCATATGGTTGTTAATAGTTTATAAATCTTCTTTTAAGAATTCTTTGTTCATATCTTTTGACCACGATTTTTTTCCTTAGCAATATAAGTATCTCCTTTTCTACTTAGCCTCCTCCCGACTAGCAGTTTTCAACCTGGGCCCATGAAATTGTTTTAAAAAATATTTTTTTAACTGCATTTCAGTATAATTGGTTTCCTTTGGAATCCTATCTATTTTATTTTATACATTTAAAAACCTAATTCTGAGGAGTCAATAGGCATCATTTGATTGTCAATGGGGGCCACAACACAAAAAAGGTTAAGAATCTCTGCTCTCTGGCAAAAAGGTCCCTCACCCCTGCCTGGATTAAAAAGATAATTAATTACTTTAGCTTAAGCTGCTTCTAATTGTCCTTTTTAATTGGGGAAAGTAGTTATTAATGTGCAGAATACTTAATAGAGGGGGCTAGTACTGGCTTCAGAAGCAAGAGGAAAGAAAATAGGTAAAAGGCACCTGGTCTCTTTTATTTTAATAGTTTATTGTTAGGGATGAAATGTTCCATCTTAAATGATTAAGGGAAGTTCTGTGAGCTCAAAATTATTATATTTTGTAACAGTTATGTTTATTTTAATGGGTTTGTGACATAATAGTTTCAATTGACCTTGTCAAAATTAATATCTACTACTTGATAAGTTAGTTACATGCACAAACTGTGAATGGTGTATCCTTAAAGCATGGTATGTAATACTGTTGGTAATTTCTTAGTGTGACATACATGCTTGAATTTACTTTCCTTTCTTTTGAAAGTTGATGATGACAATATATTGTGGACGTAAGCAGGGAGGAGAGATGTTGCTTAATATGTTATTTCGTGCCATTTACTTGGAACAGAACTTCCCGATTCTATTTGTGGGATATGTGGCAATATTTTAAATGAAAAAATTCCAGTTATTAAATTTCAGCAGTGGTAAAAATATCACATATATTGGCCAAAAAATGAATATCTGGATTATTATTTCTTGCTCATTTAGATATCTGGTTGGAATTGTGCCTGAAATGTTGTTTAAGTCTCTTAATGCTTCACCAATCTTTTCCTTCTAACCCACAGGCACATCTTTTTGTTGAAACTTTTCTGAAATTTGTCATTTTGACAATGATTATTACCTTGTATGGGTTTCCTATAATTTGGGAGATTTTAGATAATTATTTCTTTAGAATTGTAATTGTAGGTGATCTGATGGATATGCTACTTAAATATTTTGCTAAGTTTCTCTAGAGTCATTGTTTTACTTTAAAAAAGTTTTTCTTCTACTAAGGTTTACATGTTCATGCTAACAAAAATAGATTTGAGAATGAGAAATTGATCATAAAAATTACCTAAAAGTTTTTAAACATTAAACAGAATTTGCATTAATTACAAATATAGCAGGTTTCACCTAATTATAAGGGAAAGGAGAACAATGGCTTTTTGTTGTGTGTTTGAGGATGATCAAAAATAACTTGACTTTATTTTTTTTCTCTTTGTTTTATGCATCCAAATGCATAAATGTGTTGTGATGCCTTCAGTTGTGAATGGCCATCTTTTTTTTTCTCAGAAGAGGATAATATATGAACTCTAATATGGTCAGTATATAGTGAAAAGAGACCTTAGAGATCATCCAAGTATAATCCTTTAAATTTGTATTATTTCCTACTTTATTTGAAAAACTTTTCTTAAGCATTTCTTTGGTCAAGACATTTTTAAAAGAGATAAAAATCTCTACTAAATATAAATTTAGTGAGGGGACAGGGTGTGGGTGACCTTTATTAAGCCTTTCCAATTTTTATTTTCTGGATGAATGAGTTCATCTTTTATTTTATTTTAATGCCTCTTGTATTCTCATGTTGTGTGAGAAGGGAAGGAAACAGTTTTAATGAGAGGTAATATTAATTTTGGAATTTGACCTTTTTAATATTAAAAGATTTCTGATTATTTGTACTATCTATGAAATATTTAGAAAGAGAAATAGAACTCTATTTTGAGGCCATCTTCTTATAAAACTCTAGGTTTCTTTAACTTTTGACTGAAGAGGCAAGCTCTTGTAATATTTAAAGAAATTTTCCAGATTTGCTTTTGCCCTGTGGAGGACAGAGTTTCCTTTCTTAACTAAGGAGAAAGTTGGAGAGCTTGTCTTAAGATCTATTTTTTTTTCTTAGTTTGTCCAGTTGGTTTGGATTTGAGTGATCTGTTTCACTGAATTGGAGATGCCTCATTTCCCAGCCTATTTTATTTTTCAGTTGGGGTGTAACACAGTGCTGAGCCATCTGTTGTGGATTCACTTGAGAAGGATTATGACTTTTATAGTCCTCTTTCTTGCAGTTTCATTACTAATTTTATTATAGGAAATTAAGTTTAAAAGTTAGACAATTTTCTTATTGTTTCTAATGGAACTTATGATTTAAATGTCAAATCTAATAGGATTTTCTTTTTTTGTGTTTTAGCTAAAGAAATGCAAAACAATATGGGATAATTCTTCATTTTTCTGAACTCTTTTCTATCTAGTTCTTGAACATTTTCAGTGTTGGTTATGTATACTCAACCATATTCAACTATAAAGATAAGCACCAAACCACATGGCTTTTTCCTAAGAGATATCAGACATTTGACTCAGAGAGAGCTAGACAGTAGGCCTAAAACAAATCTAATACACTGTAACTCTCCCTTCTCTTTTCATTTTGTTTGGATTTCATGGAGCTCTGTCTGTGGGGAAACTCAGAAATGAATTTGCTGTGGGGATTATTATTTTTTTTTTTAGCTTTATGATAAAGTCAAAGCAGGTATGGATGACTGGAAAAGAAGGATATATGAGTAAGCTAGTGCATATTTTGTAGAAACATAAAAGCTTTAGAAACGAAAAGGAGTTTAGAGGTTATTTAGTCCAACTCTTTTATGTTACAGATGAAAAAAATGGAGGTTAGGAAAGGATAAGTGACTTGCTTACAGTCATTTCACTAGTTAGTGTCAAGAGTTAGGACCAGAGTCCAGGTCTCTTGACTCCTAATCTAATGTTCCTTCTACTTTGCTATTGCTATTTAATAGGTCAAATAGGGATTTTTCATTTAAAAAACAAGGAGGATCTACTTTTATTCTTGGTTTACATAAGGAAGGTCTAATGGTTATTTAAATTCTATAACCCTTTGAAAAAGCTAATCAAATAAAATGGAATACATGAAGATAAATTTTATATTAAAACAATTTTTGAGTTCAGTGAATTTATTATTTTTAGATCTGTTCTTGTTCTCTCTCTTTTTCCCTCTCCCCACCTCTTCTCCCCTTCTTCCCCTTTACTTCTTCCTTTCCGTTTTCAGATTTGTTAGGTTTTCCTTTGGTAGTCTTTTGATAAAGGTATTTTTTTTTTATCATATCTTTGTGAAAAGCTGCTTTTCTTGATTACAGCTTGCTTTTTCCATAGGTATGGTCCTCATTCGAAGTGAGAATGGACAGTTGTTAATGCTTCCTCAACAGACCTTGGCACAGATGCAGGCACAGGCCCATGCTCAGACCCAGCCTCAGAATACCATGGCACCACGCCCTGCAACTCCCACAAGTGCCCCTCCTGTTCAGATATCAACTGTGCAGGTGAGTATACAAATTAGTACTTAGATATTTTGTTGTTTTCTTGTTCTCATCTTTGTGAGATAACATATTGATCTCACATTTCAAGTACTGCAAATCATGACACCTTTTGTGCCATTTTTATCCTGAACTATCCTTGGCCATGTCTTTCTCTATAGATTTCATAAAGGATCCAACCCAATAGAATGAAGCCTTTTCAGTGCTTATAGGGTACCAGTGCAGCACTCAGTTGCCTAATTATTTACAAATGAGCACAGTTCTTCCAAAATACCTCTTTTAACAGGCCATTCTATTATTAATTTAGGATATTGGAAGGTTTCACTCAAAACTTGGGAGGCTGTCATATAGTGGTACCTCATCGTATAATTGTTGGAGATAAACTATAAGGTTATATCCCAGGATCTGTTGTGAATTGTGAATTTTCTTTCCCTCTCTTTTTCCTTTTTGACTCTGATCTTTTTTTTTTTTTTTTTTTGCTTTTTGGAGGGCAATTGGAGTTAAATGTCCTGCCCAAGGTCACAGGCCAGTTTTTGTGTTAAGTGTCTGAGGCCAGATTTGAACCCAGGTCTTCCTGACTCTAGGGCCAGTGCTCTATTCACTGCACCACCCCTTTGACTCTGATTCTTAAAGCAAGGCATAATAATATAGAGGAATTGTCCAATACCCTCATTTTACAGATGAGGAAATTGAGACTCACTGGGGGAACTGACTTCTTTATGATCACAGAATTTCAAAGTTAGAAGGGGTTCTGGGAGGCCATCTAGTCAAATCTATCCTTGATTGGAGAACTTCCTCTAAGTTTGGGTTTTTTGGGGTGGTTTTTTTTTTTTTTGATGTCTTAGATGTTTCAGCATAAGTTTTACAGAGGTAGTAAGTAGCAGAGTTGAAGTTCAAACCCAAATCCTCTACTCTAAATATGGTATTCTTTTGCAATATCATGTTAAGTTAGAGGGTAAATATTCCTAAAGCATTTTAAAAAGCAGTTCACTCCACTTATTAAATTATAGGTCATTACATCTGTTTATTGATCACTTGCTAATTAAGTAAGAGTGGAGATATGTAGGAGGAGAGGTTGTCAGAGAATTTTAAAGTACAAGAATGCTCATTGCCGATTAAACTGCAAAATGAATTAAAGACAACATCCCTGAAATTAAGATGTAAATTAGCAGGAAAGTAAAATTAACAATAATTTGATTTTTATGCAACTTTTCATTGGTAAATTTTGCTTTTGATATATTCGGAGTAGATCTTACACTTATAATCTGATGCTAATGACTGACATTATTGAAAGAGTGGCAGTGATCACAGAAAATTATACCTAAGAAAGCCAAAGGAGACCCTTGCAGGTATTACAGAGCTGTTAAAAGGTATCCGTGTGCCCTATGCAAGTTTTGAGAATTGCTCTTGTGTTAATTGCCCTTCATAGACTTTGAGCCTTTACTGTGACATACACAACTTAACACTTACTGAGATATATGCTTTGGTATTACAAAGGCTAAAACAATATTTTAAAATGCCATATCCTAGGCAGCTGCCTACTTTGTCAATCCCAGTTTTGACTCGAGCTGAGAGTTTTAGTCTTTCTTAACTGTTCATCTTCCTAACAGTTATTGCTAACACTTAAATGGAGTTGGTTAGGTGAATCAACAAATGTTTATAGTGTTGTAACACCTTATTTGTCATTGCATGTCAGGTTCTGGGAATCTGGTTTGAGTTATCTGGGAAAAAAAACCCATCTTTTAGCTTTTAAGTTGAAAAATTTGGCAGATAGTGGCACAGATACTTGTAACTGCTTTAAACATTCAAATCCCATGGAGTTAGCGAAGAACTCCCAATTAAATGGAAACTAACTATGTAGTTCATTTTTAATGTGCGCTTTTAAATAAGTCTGCAAGATTGTGTGAATTGATCATTTTATTTGATTAGCTTCTTGTAGGGTTTATGTGGAAGAATTAAAATCACATGTGTTAGATTTTGATAAGTGCAGAAGAATGTCAAAATTCTAAAATGTGATTGATAATATGTTGGGGATAAAAGTTTTTTCTAAAGGAACACTTTGTCCTAAGGGAAGATTATATTAAGACATTGTCTCTAACTATTATAATTTTAATTATAGTTATCTGCTTCTGTTCCAAGATTAATTGCTGGTGATTAAAATGGGGACTAGCACAGAACCTAAAAACAACTTTTCCTACTACCTGAGCCATACCATCTCAAAGAGTGAAAAGTGCAATATCCTATTTAAGGCAGGAGAGTGTATGTAACTAGTGAACTTAGAAAACATTTCCTGTTTTTAACCTTAAGTAATCTAAAATGTTATTTTCCATGGTATAATAATGTTATCGTACACTCCTCTGATAGCATGTGTTAAATAAAATGAAATATGAAATATTTATAGTCTCATTTTAGTTGTTGATTTTACATTTTATAAACCTATTACATGCACTTTAGCTGCCAGCCTTCTTTTCGAAAAGCATAAAAACTGAGCTGATAGAGGCCTAAATATCTTCTGTTAATTTTGGGTTAATGAACAAACATTTTTACTGCTTTAGTGCAGTTCCATAGTCTTTACTAACTCAGTGATAATTGATAGCAAAACTCTGATATGACAATTTTTCAGATGTTTCACATTTCTAAAAATATTCTCTTTATTTTAGGTAAAGTGATTCTAGTTTTATATTTGTTAGAGTTTATGAGAAGACTGGACTTTTGTTTTTAGCAAAAAGGTTTTTTGATTGCCTGTAGAAAATATTGAAATGTTTGAATAGCTTTGGTGTTTAAATTTATTAGGCAATTATTTTATATGACTTTATATTTTTTCTAAATGTATCTTGTACTATATATGTTATAGAATTGATTTTTTTCATATGTTGGTCAGAGTATTCTGTCTATCCCAACCTATATACATATTAATGTTAGTGCTTATCACTGTGCTTTGGAACATAGTAAATGCTTAATGAATGCTTGTTGATACAAACTTTAGACAATTCTGGTTTCTTTTTCAGGCTCCTGGAACACCAATTATTGCAAGGCAAGTGACACCGACTACCATAATTAAGCAAGTGTCTCAGGCACAGACGACGGTACAGCCAACTACAACATTACAGCGCTCTCCTGTAGTACAGGTGAATAGTTACTAAAAATGAAACTGTAATCCTGAAATAATTTTAAGAACTTTTTTAAAGCAGTAGGTTTTGATTAAGGGCTGGGGATATAAAGTGATTTATAATTAATGCCAGTGATTAGATGTTGCTTAGGCCTCACAAGTCTATTAATAATAATTGAATACCATTTTATTTTGGGGTGCAAACTATTGTTTGAGCCTTTTAATGCTAAAGATTAAAAATGGTGAGTAAAACATTGTCTAAGTTTTAATCAGCTCTTGAGAAAGAAGTGACACCTATGTTATATCTAAAATCCTAAGCAATAGTAGTAAAATGACTGTAGAAAGAATGAAAGAAAAGTGAGAGTTTTCTGATTATTCAGGAGATCTGTCCTCAAATCACTGGATGCACATCAGACTCAAAAGTAAATAAGAAAAAATTTATTAGCTATCTTCTTATTTTGTCTTGCTTATCCTTTCTCCAGGAGGTACCCAAGTGGTAAAATAAATAATTTTGGCCTATACAAGGATGGTTTTGTTCTTAAAATTAATGAGTAAATATGTTATGGATAGCTTTCATATATTTTAGCAAAATAAGAATGGGATTATAGCTACTGTAAATTATTTGGTATTATTGGTCTCAGATTAATTGAAAATTAAGACATTTAAATTTGTAGTAAAAAGTGATTTTTTTAAAAAGAAAATTTAGAATAGATATTCTTTAAATATACTATTTATATAGTGAAGCATCTTTATCTAATTAGGAAGAAATTATTTTCTACTGAAATAGTTTTGATATCTAGGCAATATGTTTATGGAAATTAACATGTATATTTAGGAAATAAATTTTTGAATAGCATATTAGATAATCAAGTCTGATATTTTTTCCTGATATTTTGGAAAATCTTTTGAAAGACAATTTGAAATGTGTCACCTAAAATTTTTTATAGAGTCATAAAATTTTGGAGTTGGAAGGGATGTTATAAAACATTTAGTTCAACCTATACTTGAGCAGGTTCTCCATGATTTCCCTCACTAGAATTCATTCAGCCTTTCAACTTCTAATGGAAGACCTCCAATGGAGGGGCATTTACTACCTCTTTAAGAGAGCTTATTCTATTTTTGGACAGTTCTCATTATTAGGAAGTGTTTCCTCAGATGGAATGGAAATCTGTCTTCTGCATCTTCCAAATCTTTGTCTAGGTCTTCCCTCAAGGGTCAAGCAAATGAATCTAATCTTTTCATGTGATAACCCATCAAATACTTGAAGACTGCTAATATGTTAACTTAACATGCTAACTCCCTACCCCTGCCAAGTCTTTACTTTGATCCTTGTCTGACATGGTTTTAATTTCCCTCATCACCCTTCTTGCCTTCTTCTGGAAGTATTTTTGTTTGTCCCTGTCCTTCCTAAAGTACGCTCAGAACATAATAAAATATTTCAGATGTGGTCTGACTGGGGAAGTACTCTAACCTATCTTATTCTCATTACCCTGTTTCTTTTAATAGAGCTTGAGACTGCATTAGCTTTTGTGACTATCACATACCATTGGTTTATGTTGAACTTGAAGTCCACTAAAAATCCCATACTTTTCCCCATAGTAAATAAGTATTGTTTAGCTACATCTTCCCCATTATGCAGATGATTTTTTAAAAACCCAGTAAGATGTTGGAATTCATCAATATTAAATTTCAGCTTACTAATTTGACCCATCATTTAAACCTCTTGATTTTTTTTTTTTTGCATCTTGAGTCTTTCTTCCAGTAATTAGCAATTTCTCTCGATGTAGATTGGATACATATGCCATCATCCAAATAATTTATTAAAATTGTTGAACTGAATAGGGCAAAGGACAGATTCCCGGGGCATTCCATTAGGTACTTCCCTCCAATTGACATCATTCTTTGGCTTGGGTTGTTTAGCTGGTATTAAATTCATCTAACTGTAATTCACATCTTTTAATTATGTTTATTATGGTACTTTAAGAGATTTTTTTCACCTACTGGAATTCAGGTATATACTATGTCCAAAGCATTCCCATGTTCTAGACTAGTAACTGTCAAAAAAGAGATTAGTTTGTAATTATTCTGGACTTATACCTGATAAAGCCTTACAAACTCTAGTGCCTCCCTTTCTAAATGTACATAAATCATTCCTTTAATAATTTTTTCAGGAATCAAAGTCAAACTCAGCCTATAATTTGAAAAATCACTTTCCCCACCCCCTTTAAAAACTGTGACAGTTTTGTACCACCTCTCCTATTACCACAGTTTCTCTGAGATCATGTGTAGCTTGCTGTCACATCCACAAGTTCTTTTAGTACCTTTATGTTCAGAACTTAAACTGATGGGGGCATGTAGATGTTATCTTACAATCTTCTCAGCTTATCTTGAATTTCATTTCCCTGTTAGCCTTTTTTTACTTAGTCTAAAATCATTCTCCTTTTTAGAGAAAACAGAAGCAATATGATTGGTTCTTTCATTTCTTTATAGTTGAGTATTTTTATCCCATGTATGTGAAAATAGCAACCTTATCTCTTCTTTGGTCTTCCCCTTATCCCCACCATAGCAAAGAATCCCCCCCTTTTGGTTACCCATAGCATTTATTGGTTTAAAATTTTTTGGGGGTAAAATCTTTCTAAGAAGGTTGGTGGGATATTATAAGCAATATCATCTCATAAAACAATGAAATAGGGGAAGGAAAAACGAGTTTACATAAAACTTGGTGAGAGACTCAACTAAGCAAAATCATCCCAAGGGCATTTAAAAGTGAAACTGAAAGGACAACAAAGACAAAAAATGGAAAAGATCTGTGAAGATTTCTATAACAAACTGTTTTCTCCATCAATGACAGTGGAGCCACCACATTTGGACTCTAACATCACAGTCCCTGATGTGCTATAGGAAGAAGTGGAAATGACACTAAAGAAAACAAAGATGGGAAGAGCATCTGGACTGGACCAAGTATACACAAAGGAGGTCTGTGCTGGAGGTGATTCAATTTTGAGTGCATTGAGGGATTAATTCTCAAGGTATCTGAAAAAGGGAAGGATACTAAATGCCTGGAAAAAGTCACAGACCTTATTATTACCCCAAAAAAGCAACTGAGAAAATATCAGCAACCACTGACCCATGTGACTACTTTCTCACCTCTACAAAATTTTTTATGAGATGTTATATATTGAGGGCATCATTGATGAAAGCATGAGAAGTGATTAGGCAGGCTTTTGCAGATAATCTCCAGTAGACCACATCTTTACAGTTCCATAATTGACTGAAAGGTATAGAGAGTGCAGTATACCACTGTGCCCATTGTTTGAATAGAGAGAATTTGATTTGCTTGAGCAAAACACCACCTTAAAGGGTTTCCTTCCTTACCATTTGTCAAAATCAAATAAAATTCTTTGAAAGATATAAGAACAGAAAGAACTTTTGGTTGACTTCCTGGTTATTAATAATGAT
This sequence comes from Gymnobelideus leadbeateri, assembly GCA_011680675.1. Classification (NCBI taxonomy): domain Eukaryota; kingdom Metazoa; phylum Chordata; class Mammalia; order Diprotodontia; family Petauridae; genus Gymnobelideus; species Gymnobelideus leadbeateri. The sequence goes on from WOXC01003811.1 coordinate 575,299, forward strand.
TCATAGTGATGCGTATGACATGATCCTTAAAACCAGTTGATGTATGCTCATCAGAGATATTTGCCACCATCATGGAGATAGTCCTGTTCAGTGTACAGATGGAAGAGGGATTCTCTATAGATGGTGAGGTCCTCCAGATGTTCCTATTTGAGGATGACATTGTGCTGACTACATCAAGACCTGGAACATTGCCTCCTAAATATGATCTAAAATCACTCTAAAGAGGTCGGCATAATTATCCACACAGGAAAAACCAAGTGGACAAAGAATTTTTCCTGTTGTCCATACTATGATATGTGTTTCAATGGACAACCCATAGAGCTGGTTCATCAATACATATATCTTGGACATACACAGTGGATGGACAATAAGCTATGCCCAGAATTAAACAGAAGGAGGAAAGTAGGCAGAATTGCCTTTATTATATGTGTAGCACTTTCAATGACCCTGTTTCCTCCTGAAACAAAAAGTTGTTTGTTTGTTTTTTAACAGCAGTATTCTTTTGGTGATACTATATGCCAAAAGCCAAGGAATACTACAATATTTGAAGAATTAAAGTTGAGGGCACCCAGAGGGTAATGGAGAGCTGCATTGTTGGCATGTGTAGGTTGCATCATATTGCTAAGGGAGAATTACTTAGGTAGAAAGGCATAAAGAATGTCAGCAGGAGATATATAACTGGAAAAGAAGGTGGGCTAGTCATATAGTGATCACAAGGGATAAGTAAAGGACTTTGTGCATTTGATGCCAAGAGATCTAGAGGAAGGCCCTAACATATTGGGTGGACCACCCTGCCCTGCCCCTGTGGAGGAAAGACATGGACAAAAGTACCATTGGATGAGAAGGCATGGATGGGTTCTGATCTGCACCACTGGAGGGAGAAATCACATCGATGAGCTCAAAGATCTGTCAGAGGAAAAAAAAGTCATTCATCACAAACCTCAGCTTTGTTTTTAGCATTTCTCACATGCTTATCTGATACTCTTGTGTTCATTGCCAGTTATCTGTCCTTGCTTCCATCTTCTGTATATTGAAAAAAATCTATTGGTTGATGAATTTCCTGTGCAGCCATATCATTATCTTTATGTAGTTTCTTTTATTCTTTAGTAGAATTATTTGTGATCATGGTAGGACTTTAGGCCATCAGATCCTATCTTTTATCAGATATCTTTTACCCAGCTTTCCCTTTCTTATCTTATTAATGAACTTTATGATGGCATTGTCATTTACTTCTAAGATTCCTATCATTTCCAATACAAAAAGTTTATCCTTAATTTGTCAGTACTAGGTCCAGAGTAGGAGTTACTCTGCCTTTTGAAGAATGAAATTTATCATGATGGCAAGTCAAAATTTTCTTAGCTGTTCTACTTATATCAGAGAGCTCAAAATGTTTGTTTAGTTAAGGTTTATCTATATACAGTAGCTGAATTTTAGTTTTCTGTTCAAGGTTCTGCTTAAAGTTAATGATTGAAGATTAAATGAAACTAATTAATGAGAGCAATGTAATAAAGTATGGCAGTTGAATTAGATTAACTGACTTATTAAAAGCAAGCATCCAACTTAAAGATCCTGTACTTAAAAAGACTCTCCCTATATCACATTTATTTGGGTTAGTTGGTAACATGAAGTTCAGAAATCATGCCTAGTTATGCCTCAATGTGAGTTAATTCCAGTTTTTTTCCCTCCTAATATCTGAGACCAGTTATAATGAGGTATGCAAATTTTGTTTGGAAGTAGGAAAAAGCAGTAATTTGGAGTACAGAGTGCTTAGGCTGGGTTGGTGTGGACAAGAGGTACAGAAAGTAAGGTGGGATGATAACAAAGACAGACTTTGTCAATTAACGAATTTTTCATAGAATTGGCCCTACACTTGGGAAATTGGTAGGACCTTCCCTTCTTCTATGCCACATGGCTGCCTGCTCCTCAGATTAGGGTGGGTTTTTTGTTTGTTTGTTTTCTTAGTATTATAGTCTAGCTACATTAGTACTTAAATAAGCTTTTGTGGGCTGGCATAAGGAATCTGACAAGAAATTAGCATTGCTTCTATGGGTACATATGTTGTGGATTTCAAACAGTTTACCTATTAATGAACTGCTATGTGTGTCCTGTTCATATGTTAGCAATTGGTAGTACCTGGAAAAAGAAAAAGAAATATTTGAAGGCTAGGTTTGCAAACAAAGAAAGTATGTATTTAAAATATCAGTGAATATTCAGGTTTGTTAATATAAAAATAGAACAGAAATCTTAGAAATGTGTTTGAGAGCCTGCAACTTGAGCTATGGGAGTTCCTTAGTGTAAGTTTGTTTAGCTTTGTCAGATTTGCTCGATAGATTTGTTAGCAGTCATAGTAACAATTCTTTTACTTTAATATTTTATTCTTGTCTGGAACTGACCATCTTTCCTATTTATCACATCTTTTTGAAGATCCTCCTCTTTGTGACTATTGATGAAATTAACTTTTGAAGTATTTTTTTTTTTAAGAATTGGAGACAGAATTGGATATTTTAGCAAAAGGACCTAGTACTATACCTGAGATTTAATAACCTTCACTTGCTTATATATTTAATCTGTATATTTTAATTTTAGCATGAATATCCTTATTGGAGGCATTTTGATGTTTTTCAAGTACTGTTCCAGTCAATTAGTGAGTTAGAAAAATTTAAGATTAGGAGAGTTGTAATGGAAAGACTACCAACTTGGAATCAAAAGATTGTTCAAATTCTAGATTCCACTTACTATAACTGTGTGACCTTCAACAAATCACTTCATTTGGTCTCAATATTCTCTTCTGTAAAATGGATGGAACAAAGAATTAGATTACTTTTTCTGATCCCTTCCAGTTCCGAAAGTCTATGATTCTATGAATTAAAGATTGATAAATTCGATGAGGAAAAGAGACAAGGGGGACAGTGGTTTCTTATGTCCACTTTACCTGAGTAACAGGGGCCCCATTTTACTAATTAAGATAAATATTATTAATGTTTCTAGTCACTAAGATTTTAACACTGACTTCTTAAAGCCAAATTATTTTTAATTCCTAATTTTGTAAAGACCAAATTCTATCAATATTTGACACAAGTACAAAGAGTTTTTGTATTAGTGTAGTATTATGAAACTTTAGAGACACAAATGTTTAATGCTATGTCATCTTATTCAAATTAGAACCTGTGCAGTCTTCAGTTAATAAATCATGTTTGTAATTCTCTGTTCATTTTAAACCTGAGTACTTTTGTGCCATCCAGTGGTTAGGTTTCAGTATTGCAATACAAGATGATTGGTTGTAGCTCTATGTAGTACCAATTTTGATATTTCTAGTAGCTGTAGGAAGTTAAATTAACAGTAGCTATATCTAAAAGCTGACTTTGATTTCATGATGTGCAGTTACCAATTCTTTCATATTTGTTGTAGCCTCAGATTGTTCTGGGTGGTACTGCACAGACAGCTGCGTTAGGAACAGCCTCAGCTGTACAGCCTGGAACTCCTCAGAGGACTGTACAAGGAGCCACGGCAACTTCTGCTGCTGCCACAGTAAGATCATGCTTTCGCTCTTCCACATTCCCTAAAGCAGGGGTCTTTACCGTTTTGATGTCATCAATCCCTTTTTTGCCTTCTGGTGAAGCCTTTGGACCCCTTCTCAGAATGATGTTTTTAATGCATAAAATATATAGACTTGCAAAGGAAACAATTATAGTGAAAATAAAATGATTTTTTCTTCCCATTTAACTTCATGGAACTCCTGAAATCTAGGCCATTAATTCCTTAGGGGTTCATGGACCCTCAGTTAGGTATACCTGCTCTAAATAGATAAGTGGATACACAGTGATAATATGCTAGTCAAGCACATTAAGGTCTATTATGTATAATTAAGAAAATGATTCTATTAATAAAAATAGTTTACACTTATATGTTGCTTTGAGGTTTGCAGAGTGCTTTCTGTTTTTCCTCACAAAAGCCTTGTGAAGTAGGAAGCAAACTTTTACTTATATTCCTATCCTGATTTTGTATGGTGCCATGGAATTGACTCTGGATTTGTGAAAGTTAAGCCAACAGAGCACAGACTTTTGAAGGACTCTGTACAGGTTCAGTAATGGACTTTGTGTCTGTTGTCCAAGGACTAACATAGTTGAATTGGATAGGCTGATCACTGTAGTGTTGGTGCAACAACTCATTAAATAGAGTCCCAAAGGGTGGAAGGATTGTCATCACTATTCGTTTCAGGAATACCCATACCACTGAAATCACAAATTGCTTATTATTTTTAGAAAGGGAGCAAATCAAAGCTCATGTTACAGTTTTTCCAGTGATAAAAATCTCTGTTTAGTTTTAGTCCCTTTATATATACATGGGGGACATCAATATATACTGTACTTTCACCCCAACGCAAAGTTAATTTTTGAATATACAAAAAAGAACCCATTTTCTTTTGCTTTTAAAGACTTTCATGCCAGAATTCTAGAGGCATGATTTTTTGCATCTTCATGAAAATAACTTTAATTAAGAAATATAAAGTAAAAGGAATGTACATACTCCAGTGGAACTAGAAGCTATTAATGAAAAATTGCATTTTTAATACTTTTTGGGTTGCTTATTTGTTTTTATATTTAACACAGGAAACTATGGAAAATGTGAAGAAATGTAAGAATTTTCTATCTACATTAATAAAACTGGCTTCATCTGGTAAACAGTCTACAGAGACAGCAGCAAATGTCAAAGAATTAGTACAGAACTTGCTGGTAAGAACATTTTTGAACAATAATATTTTGCCTTAGGATACACTTTGATGCCCCCCCCCCCAAAAAAAAAAAACATTGTGCTATGATGTGATTATATAGGGAAGGTGTGAAAAGAAAATATATCTCAAAATCTGATGGAACTAAAAATATTATTTGGATGAGGTTATGATGGACTAGATTCAATTTTTTTGGTCAAAATTATAACGTATTTCAGAGAGACAAATTTGGACCTTATGAGGACAGCTTCTGGAGGAAGCCCAAACCCAATTTTGCCTCCAGCTTTGGTCATTTCCAAACTTATCTGGCTTCATTCTGACCATTCTCCTCATCCCATTCCACCAGAACTCAGACTCTTCCTCTGGAATCTTGGGCTCTGATACCTGAACTTTCACCTTATCCTATCCAGAAGTAGGCCTCCATGCCACTTCTTGGCCATTTCTAAAGTGTGCCACCTGTACTTAGGTTATTTTCCTCATCTTCCTCCTATCAGAATTACAACTCTCTCCGGGGAGTGTGGGTTCTCATTAGGTTAACTTTATTTTTACTGGAACCAGGCTACCATGACACCTGATGCCATGAAGTGAGCTAGGATTCCTGACCATTTTGTGTCTCCAGCACTACATTTAGGCAAGGGGACTGGTGCCATTGAAAGACCATGTCTGATTCTGCTGAGAGGTTTTTGGCTTACATTTTGTGCATTTCTGGGGAAGAAGAGATCAAATAAAGATAAAAATAAAATGCAGCTACCAGAGTTGAAGACATTTTAATGTGTTTACAAGGTGTTAGCACTCTGCTACCCCTTTATGAAGTGTGAAAAAATTCCTTAATTGAATTAAGATGAGAAACTGATTTGGCTGGGCAAAAGATTGTCCATGTCCTTACGAGACAGCTGAGTTAATCAGTTTTAGACTTGAGGTCATTCAGCAGGTAGCAAAAACACTTTTGATTTGTACATAAATTAGATACACATTCTCTATGGAAACATAGAGCCACTAGCATTTTAGGCAGGAAGCAGCTTTGAGAAGCAAGAAGTTTGACTGCAGAAAAGAGAGATGACTTTGGGTAGAAGAGAAAAGCTGTTATTTTGAAAGTTGAGCTGCAGAGAGATGAGCCCATTTGCTTGTTGTGAAGAAACTGTCAGAACTAGATCATATCTCAGAAGACTGATTCTGAGGATGGCAAAATTGGATATTGCCACTTACCAATGAGTCAAGAAACTCAACCAACGTATCTCAGTCACAAGGGAACTCTTATGCAGATAATTAGGGAAGGGCTGAAATACAGAGACAACTCCTTCCCAACTCAGTGGTCTGGTTACAGTGGCTCCAGGGGAATCATGGGTAGCCCTAGAGGATTTTGATAGTCAACTTAAAACTATCCATAAACTCTGGATTAGCACAACTGGCCAATGTGAAGTCAGCTCCTGTCAGATCTAATAATCTAGTTGTATGGGGGAACATAGGGTATTTGTAGGAGACTGTAATAGCTTGACCCGTACATAAATTTGGGATTATAACTATAGGTCAGCAGATATTAATAGCCATTCAGAAAGCTCAAGAGCATATAGAAGGAGCTCAAGGATTACTTGACTTGTGAACATACTTATGATGACTCAGGAAAAATGGGAAAGACCCTATACTTCTGGGAGAATTAGTTACTTTGACCACATTTGTTCCTTGCATGTACATCCCATTACCATTGTTCTCTTAAATTTATGCCCATTCTCCCCATTTTTAGAAGAATATGTCCCATATTTATGGGGAAGACGTTTTGTAAACTTTCCATTCTAATCAGGTGGTGAATTTGATTACTAATGTTATCTTTTAGGATGGGAAAATTGAAGCAGAAGATTTTACCAGTAGGTTATACCGAGAACTTAATTCTTCACCTCAACCTTACCTCGTGCCTTTCCTGAAGGTAATTTATACATCCTTAATCCTTTGATTCTTTTTCAGTATTCATGCACTTGGAACAATGAGAAGGGGCATGATTGTGTTTTTTTTTTTTTTTTGAGGAACAAAAAGAGTAAAGTAGTTCTGAAGCTGTGTGTGTATGCTTAAATTGAATTACCTGCCCAGATTTTTAAAAGTCTTTTTAAAATCTAGCTCCATGGCAAAATTAAGTATGCTCTTTAAGAAAAGCTTCCCTGAAAATTATTAGATATTACAATACCATGTTTTGACTACTTTTAGGAAAATAAGGAAACTTGGATTTCTGGATTTGCCAAGTAAATATAACTCACAGTTGCTTTGTGGACAGTTTAGGCATGAATCTAGGGATTGACTAGAAGAAGGAAAGAGAACTTATTCTGGGAGGCAATCCCTTATATTAGGAATTAAGAAGAAACAAGACTTTGTTAGCAATATGTTTTTAGAGAGAAATTAGGGGAATACAAGTGGTGCTAGATTTTGTGTTTGGGATATTTTTGTTAATAGCAACAAATTAGATGTGTAGAAAATATTTTTATAGATTTAATGTGCTTTTAGGAGACATGTAAAAATCTTGGTGAATGTGGGAGTCATGGTTACATAGTGGGAGCAGCTTTAGCTAGGAAAAATAGTTTTCACATAGAATAGTCAGTGACCAAATTTTTCTCTTTGACAAATGTTTTTATATAATGTAGGACTTGATCCTATTTGAAGTCATCAGGAGTTTAGAGGGGAAACTGAAACTCTGAGGTTGATATTTTATATCCAGAGGACCCCACCCCCATCTGCCTTTAAAAAACTTTATTATTTGTGGAAGAAAATTTGAAAAAAAAATTTTAAACTATTATATGAGTGAACTTCATCCCATTTTCTTGCCTATTTCAGAGGAGTTTACCTGCCTTGAGACAGTTAACACCAGATTCGGCAGCTTTTATCCAGCAAAGTCAGCAACAACAGCCTACAACGCAGGCAACAACTGCCCTGACAGCAGTGGTGCTGAGCAGTTCAGTTCAGCGCACAGCAGGGAAGACTGCTGCCACCGTCACAAGCACTCTTCAGCCGCCAGTCATCAGTCTAACACAGCCCACACCAGTCAGCGTTAGCAAACAAGGACAGCCTACACCTCTGGTATGGAAAGGGAAGGACGTTTTCTATTAATTCACAGTTGGCAGAGTATAATATTGCCTTTCAGTCTTTTAAATCAAGCATTTAGCTCAGCAGAAACCTTTTTATGAACATTCAAAGAAAAGTCCTGCTAGGAAGAAAATCATCTATTATTTTAAATAGTTAAAATGTACATAAGAGATTAAAGCCCTATAATTTTCAGTTTTATTTCCTGGTAAAAAGAAATAAGCATAAGCAAATTTCCCTTTAACCATGGACATATCCATATCATTAGTATATATTATTGATTTAAATGAATAACAAATACTTTAATGAGTCTTCAGTTTGCTAATATCTTTGAGATATATTTTTGGTCAGCTTTTCTAAGAGTTTTCTATCCTTTGAAAGAAAAATACCACTAGTAATAGTTGTATTGATTAACTATCATTAACCTTGTTACATGCAAGAAATTTTGAAGGTGCCTATATCTACATAGATATATTCATGTATAATACACATATCTTTATACATGAATATATATTGCACAGATTTATGCACACATGTATATATATCCATATCTACATATTGTTTGTGTGTGTGTGTGTGTGTGTGTGCGCGCGCGTGCAAGAGAGAGAGAGAGAGAAAATAAAGCCTGGTTGGTACCAATTTTACCATTGTATTTATATTAGTAATATAGCATATCAACTTAAGGTGTACAGCGTGGTGCTTTCCACATAACAATCCTATAAAAGTAGGGACATTTTACAAAAGTAGAAACTGAGGCACATGGTGGTTAAGAGAGTTGAGGTCATCTAACTAGTAAGTATTAGAGTGGGGATTTAAACCCAACTCTCCTGACTCTAAGTCCAGTGCTCTCTCCATTGTACTACCTCTCACATAAACACTTAAATTTATATAGATTTTAAAGGTTGCAGAAATTTTCAAATATTCTCTTTCTACTGTACTCTCTCTGCTCCTTATCCCCCCTTAAACCTCTCAGGCCTTCCCATTACATTGTATTGTTTCTTCATAACTTTTAAAAAAAGAATCAGTGTGGGGTGGCTAGGTGGTGCAGTGAATAGACACTGGCCTTGGAGTCAGGAGGACCCGAGTTCAAATTTGGCCTCAGACACTTAGCACAAAAACTAGCTGTGTGACCTTGGGCAAGTCACTTAACCCCAACTGCCTTCCAAAAAAAAAAAAAAAAGGAATCAGTGCAAGGTATCAAATGTTAGGAGCTTATTGAAGAGAAAATGTATGATGAAATTCAAACTAAACTGAAGTAGGAAATAAGATTTTAGTGAGCCACTGTCTCCATTACTCAAATTAAGCTCCTTTTGCATGATCATTTGTTTGGGACACTTAACAATACAGTGGTAATTGGGAATGATTTTAAAAAATAAAAACTTAATAAATCTTTACTTTGTTATATTCAGGTTACTGAGATGAACATAGAAATGAATGGGACACAGTCACTGCCCTCAAATTGCTTAGAATTTAGTAGGGATCATAAGAACACAAACAGTCATAGTGAAATACAGAGTGGGGTAAACTACATAAAAGAAGTACAAGCATAACAAGGCTGTGGAGGTTCAAAGGAAAGAGAGGCCACATGTTCACTTCTTGTGAACCAGGATCATTTCTTTGTATTTGTATCTCCAGGGGCTAGTACAGTGCCCAGCACAGGGTAGGCATTTAGGGAATTATTAGAAGTGACATTTGAATTGGGTATCCAAGGATGGATAGGATTTGGGCAGGCAGAGGTGAGGAAGAAGACATTCAAGGCAAAGAAAACAACAGTATGGAAAGGGATGGAGGTGGGAAAGTTTAGGGCATGGTTGTGGAGCATCCGGGTGTCAAGTTTGGCTTGCAGTTAGAATCCTCATAAGTGATACAGTAAGAAGCAATATGGTATACCGATTGGAAAGAGTGAGCAGTCAAATCAAAGTCAGTAGACTTAGATTCATTTTCTAGCTCTTACACTAATTAACTGTGGGACTCCAGACAAGCCACCTAACCTTGCTATCTAGATTTCTTTATCTGTAAAGTGGGGATGATACTTCACAAATTCAGAGTTCTTTTGAGCATTTACAAAATGCTATATAAATGTAAAGATATAAAGTGCTATTTTTAGCAATTTTATGGGGGTGGGTAGGTAAATTTGGACCAGATTATAAAGAGCCTCGAATGCCAGGCTGAATAGTTTGGAAATATGCAATAAAATTTTGAAGTAACATGTTTGTAATTAGTTTCACTATGATCAAGACAGATTAATTTGTAATTATCAGTTCCATTTTGATACAGAAGACAAAACCTAAACAAGTATGCAAAGCATATTTCTCTAAAACAATTTAGCACAATAGGAAGGAAAAAAGGGAAATTGTTACATGCAACCACACAGTAATTTGCGATTTGTCAAAGTCAAGGAAGACTATATTCTTTAATTTTGACAAATATACAAATAATATTCTTTATATTTGACCTCAGTTTTGTTACTGTTTAATGTTATTTTCATTTATATAGCTATGGTCAGTGTGTGTGTGTATGCATTTCTTTGGCTCTGCTTCATTCTGCATCACTTCATACAAACCTATTTTTAATACTCATAATTTCTTATCGTAAATAATATTCTATTCACTTCCCTACTGTTTGTTTGGTATTCACCAATCTTTAGGTACATAGTTATTTGTTTCCAGCTTTTTGCTCTTACAAAAAGAGTTGCTATGAATATTTTTGAACAGGTGGATCTTAAATAGGTTTGAACAGCTTCATAACTTTTTCCTTATACTTCAAAATTGCTTTCCAAATGGTTAGATCAATTCACAATCTAACAGCTAATGAATTAGCATGCCTGTTTTTCCCATGCCCCATCAATATTGAATTTTTCCATCTTTTATTATCTTTGCCACTGTGATGGGAGTAAGAACACAAGTCAGAATTGTTTTAATTTGCATTTGAATGAGCGTATATTTCTCTGATAATTAACCACTTTGAATATTTTTTAAATGTCGGTTGGTTGGGGTTTTTTTAAACTGATTTTTCATGTTTTTGACCCTTGTTTATTGGTATTGGCTCTTAAATATTTGTGTTAATTCCTTGAAGATTTTGCATGTTAGAAGAGATTGTCAGAGAAACTTAATGCATTTCCCTCCTCCCCCAAGGATTTATTTAAATAACTTTTGATAATAGAAGTGTAAATTATTAATACAGTTTCTAATTATACTTTCTTGTACCTGACTTTTTTATTATGCTTATAATAATAAAAATTCAGGTACATATATATATGTATTTAAATATAGCTGTACGTGTGTATATATACTCACATGCAAATATTATTTTTCTAGGAATTAAAGAATCAAATATTTTGATAATATAAACGAATAAGACACCATAGATTGGAAAGCGTGGCATTGGCATTATGGGAACATATTCAGTACTCTTTGGCCTTTTTCCACTAGGTTATCCAACAACCACAGAAACCAGGGGCATTGATAAGACCTCCACAGGTAACATTGACACAAACGCCTATGGTAGCATTGCGACAACCACACAATCGTATCATGCTTACTACTCCTCAGCAAATTCAGCTAAATCAGCTTCAAACAGGTAAGGCTACTTCCTTTTGTTTAGGGTTGGGTTTTTTTTTTTTTTTTGTGGCAGTCAGGGTTGAGTGACTTGCCCAGCATCACACAGCTAGTTAAGTGTCAAGTGTCTGAGATTGGATTTGAACTCAGGTCCTTCTGACTCCAGCACCAGTGCTCTATCCACTTCACCACCTACCTGCCTTTGATTGAACCACCTAGCTGCCTCTTGATCAGTTGTTAAAGATACAGTAGACATCAGTGTCCATTAGAAGCCAAGGAAGGTGTATTTTATAATCAGCAGCCAGTGTGACTCTTATTCTTGTTTAATTTCTAAGCTTTTCTGAATTCTTTATTATGTATGTAGTTAAGATAGAAATTAGGAAGATGTTAGGCAATTCTTCTGATTACCCATATAAATTAGATACTCTTTGAAACTTATATCTCAAATTAGTTAATATTAATCCCCTAGTATTTCAGGTTTTTAATTGATTTGTGATAATAGGTGTGAGCATTTGCTCCACTAGTACAGATTGTACCCCTTTTATAACTTTTCATATCATCTAGTTTTTATCCATACCTTTCTTTAAAACCTCAGGAGAGGCTCTAACGAACACACTAAAGATCTTTCTCTGAGTTAATTTTTTTTTTAGGGGCGAGTAGGTGCTGAAGTGAATAGAGCACTGGCCCTGGAGTCAGGAGGACCTGAGTTCAAATGTGACCTCAGACACTTAACACTTAATAGCCGAGTGACCTTAGGCAAATCGCTTAGCCCCAATAGCCCTGCATTACTCCCAACAAAAGGCAAAAATTTTTTTTTTGTTTTTGTTTTAGTGGTAACAATGAAACACATGGTTTATCTTTAATTATACTTTTCTCTAGTTCTGTGACCAACCTGCCTCCTCTTATGGTAATTTGTTTTCTTGATACTTTTTCTTGTGCACAAGTCTTCATTGATAACATTCAGTAGCATGCAACTTTCTATTGCCCTTTGGCTATTAGCAGTTTTTTTTTTTTTTAAAGAGCAATTGGGGTTAAGTAACTTACTCAAGGTTACATGGCTAGTCATTATTTGTGTGTGGGTGCTCATTTTATGAAGCCGGATTCGATCTCGGATCATCCCAACTCTGAGGCCTGCGCTCTTACTCACTGCGCCACCTAGCCGCCCCTTGGCTATCAGCAGTTTTGATTCTTTTGAGATGGTGGTGTTCTATTATTCACAGCCATATAGCATTCCTGGGGCAATATTACTATTAAGAAACAGACTGCAATTTCTCTCTTTTCTTTTCCTTCTTATATTTTCTCTTCCTTTTTATATTCAGTTTACTATACCTATATGTGCCCATCCAGATAATACATATTGATGGACTAAATGAACTGTCTATTCAACATCATTGTATACTCTGAACGAAGTATGTTTTTCATCCATTTTCTTTTTATAGTATAAATGATTAGACTGATCTCTTTTGAACAGTTCTAAACTTTATTCTGATCTTCTTAGGCACAGTAAAATTAGTATTCTGCTTGGAAATAATATACATTTTTTTTTTTTGGAGGGGGAAGGTGAGGCAATTAGGCTTAAGTGACTTGCCCAAGGTAACACAGCTGGTAAATGTCAAGTGTCTGAGGTCAGATTTAAACTCAGGTCCTCCTGACTCTAGAGCCAGTGTTCTATTCACTGTGCCACCTAGCTGCCCCTACAGTTTTTAAAGAGAAAAAATTCAGTACATTCTAGGCATATTCCTAAATAATTGCTTGAGAGGAAAGCTTTCATTTATTATTGAGGCTTGTAATCTTGAGGTGTATTAAAACAAGTCTTAGTAGTTTAACTTTTTTTTGTTACCATTGACTTAAATATACAAATTCATAATAAGTGACACATGTGATAAAAATTTCAGGTTGTTTTCAGTATGTCTGTTTTGTTTCCATAGTTCCTGTGGTCAAACCTGCTGTATTACCAGGCACCAAAGCTCTTTCTACTGTTTCGGCACAAGCAGCTGCTGCACAAAAAAATAAACTTAAAGAACCTGGAGGTGGTTCTTTCAGGTACAGATTATGCTTCATCACACGTGCTTTTAAAGAAGCAAAGAGACTTTAAAAACATCACTTATTCATCTTAATCTTTGGTTTTGATAGATCTTGTCAGGTCAATTGATTAATCAACTGGGAAACATTCATTAAGCATCTCTTCTGTGTTAGGCATTGGGCTAAATTCTTGGGATCCAAAGACAAAGAGTAAAACATTCCCTCTTCTTCAGAACTCTGGGCACTAATGGCAGATGAACATAGTATCCATCCTCCAGAGTATGGCACTTTTTTTTTTTTTTGGCTTTTTGGAGGGCAGTTGGGGTTAAGTAACTTGCCCAAGGTCACACAGCTAGGTTTTAGTTTGTGTGTGCGTTAAGTCTCTGAGGCCGGATCTGAACTCAGGTCCTTCTGACTCCAGGGCTGGCGCTCTACTCACTGTACCACCTAGCCGCCCCCCCCTTTTTTTTTTAAAGAGTATGACTTTTCTACCCTGTAGCATCCACTTTTAAAAAGGATTTTAAATTTGATGATCCATATTTAAATGGTCAGAATAGGCTAAGTAAGCGTCCTGATGAAGGGAGGTGGGACTTTTGAGATATGAAAGCTTGGTGATAGCTTTTTTTTTTTATTCTATGAAGCTATAGGAATATGTATGTATTTTTAACTTTTTTTTTTTTTGCAGTTTGACCTAATAACAAGTAGACAATTCAAAGGTGAATGCAAGCTTCCAGAAAATTTTCAAAAACAAAACAAAAAAACCAAAACCTCAAAGCAAAGAATAGTAAATTTATATAGCCTCCTAGGACTCAGGCCCAGTTCCTGCCTTATAATATCCTAATTCTTTCTTTAAAAAAATGATTATCATTTAAAAAATAAGAAAGGACTTTCCTTTGAATTTTAGGATGTAGGGCATATGAATGGTAGTACTTAAGGCCTTTCAAGGAACAAGGACAAGAGATTATATTTTGAGTATATTTGCCTTTTTTTTAAGTTTGCCTTTTTATTTTTTAAAGTTTCATTAGTTTGTATTTTTCAGAGGAACTCTGTTTCTACTTCATCACTGTCTTCCCCCAGCAAAAACAAAAACGTCTTGGAAAAAAATATGTATGTGCCTTTTTGCCCCATAAATCCCCTGTGCAGGTATAATGATCTTTTCTCTCTTTTCCTCAGGGATGATGATGACATTAATGATGTTGCATCAATGGCAGGAGTGAACTTATCAGAGGAGAGTGCAAGGATATTGGCGACAAATTCTGAGTTAGTGGGCACATTAACAAGATCTTGTAAAGATGAAACCTTTCTCCTTTCAGCACCTTTACAAAGAAGGATATTAGAAATAGGTATGTTGATCTTCAAAAGAATTGAATTAGTATTACATATAAAGAGGTACTCTGACCAGTAGCTTAAATTTTTAATAAGAATGAGTGGTTACAATGGTCTTCATATGAATGAATCTGCATATGTTTGATACATAGCCTAGCTTGTGTGTTTCATTAGTGATCATTATCACTAGTTAGAAAGTTTTCATTATTTTATTTTTTCCTAATGTGAGTCTGGAATACCTTTCTCTGTATTTAGTACAACAAAACTTGAGTGATCGGGGAGGAAAGTCTGAAAAAAATTCAAGTCATGGAGTGAGGGGTTTAAACCATTATGGGAACTCTCACAGTATAAACTTTGACCCTAGGTAAAAAGCATGGAATAACAGAACTGCATCCTGATGTAGTAAGTTACGTGTCACATGCAACACAGCAAAGGCTACAAAACCTCGTAGAAAAAGTATCAGAAACTGCCCAACAAAAGAATCTTTCTTATAAGGTAATGACACTTTATTTTATTAACAATGGAATTAAGGTGGGTCTAGACAATAGGCTGGCCCTGACAGGCTATGTTAAGAAACGTTTTCAATATAAACTAAGGGGGCTGAGGTAACTCGGGTGCCATTTACATTTCTTTTGAGAATGTTTTGAGTTTTTCACAATAATAGCTTTCGAGGAAATTTTCATTGCTTTCATTCATGGTGTTCTAAGGTGCTGAAAGAGACATGGAGAACTGAATAACAGTTATACTGTGGGCTAAGGAAGATAATTAACAGACAACTGCTTTAGAAATTAGAGGATCATTTAGTGCTATTACTAAATATCTTTTCAAAATAGTCACATCAGTCCAATCACCACATAGGACAAAAGACTTTGTATCCAAGGACTTGACATACTAAGATGACTGGCTAGACACAGGGATATCTGTACAGCTGTTACATTTTCTTTTTCTTTACACACATCTTCTTCCATTGCTTCCTTCTATATGCCTATCCCTGACTGATGGAAGATTGGAAGAGATTATCATGACACTCAGCTTCATCTACTCATTGAGTCAAAAATATAAATTTGAGCATCAAAAACTCTTAAAACATCAAAATATAACTTTGCATTCAGACATTATATGAATTACCATTTTAGGAGGTGGCATAGCAGTTAAGACTAGCCAGCATTAGGTAAGCATTGTGAGCTCTAGTTAATATTCACATAGTGAACATTCATATTCTATTTTATTAGTTTAATTTTATAAAGAAGGATTCTCAAATGGTGATATTCAATTTTTATTTTCTATTAGATATTACTTTCTTGATAATGTAGAATTTAAGGTCATATTTGCTTTGATGACTAAAAATGAACTCTAGAAAAAGGGAATTAGTATTAGTCATATAGAGTCTTGTTCAGATGTGTTGTGCAAGCTTTTACATGTTATATTTTCAAACTTGTGATAAAGAGAACTTTTGCTTTTCTTGTAGGATGATGAAAGATATGAACAGGCAAGTGATGTCCGGGCACAGCTCAAATTCTTTGAACAGCTTGATCAAATTGAAAAACAGAGGAAAGATGAACAAGAGAGAGAAATTTTAATGCGAGCGGCAAAGGTAAGTGCTTGGGTTTTAGACATAATGGTATTTGTAGAGCCAGCAAAATTAAATGGTTCTGCTGGCTCTCACTGCAGGGGCCATTCATTTCTCCTTCATAAAAGTCAGTGTGAAGGCCACTTAACTGTCTTTGGAAGCAGAGGGCTCAGGTTCAAATCCTCCCTCTTTTACATATAAACTGAGTGACCAATTGGATATGTTTCATTTGGGAATCCTAAGAATGCTTTCCCCAAGAACAGTGGCTTAAGTTGAATGTTTCTTGAGTTTTTCAAGGTTCTAACCTTGGATTATCTACCTCCCCCCTCCCCCCCAAAAAAGAAAAAAAGAAAATTGTGAATTGCAGTTTTTCTCTTTCTTCACTCCTAGAATAAAACAAAAAATAAACCTATGAAATGGCCACCCCTGACCAGGACAAGATCCTGAATTTGGGTTTTATCATAAGATTTATTTATCTTTAAAGTGTTGATTTGTGCATTATTATCAGTATTATTTAATTGCTTAATAGGTCTAGGATGCTTTTCTACTTCCATAGAAGACTTGATTCAGCTGTTCAGCAGTTTTTGTGCTAAGGGTTGCATTTTGGCCTAGAAAAAAAGTAAAACTTCCCCCAGATTGATTAAACCTAATTTTCACAAAGTTTTTTGAACAGTATTTAGTTAATTGGATTCTAAACAATTTAAATCATATTCCCAAATTTCATATGAATAGTAAAAGTCTGCTATACCATGGTTCTCATCTTTCATCAAAATTTTGTGCTTAGCTCATAGGACTCTGATTGAATTGTGTTTAATATCTTAAAATGATCAGTAAGAAAATTTTATCAAATTTCATTAGGACAAATATTATGTCTTCTCTTTTGCATCCCTTAGCACCAAACTGTTCATTTTTGTTGACTGTTTTCAGAGAGGCTTCTTTCCCCCTCTAACTTGCAACCCTAAAACTCTTAACACATTAAAAAGCCCTTGAGTCTAGAAATTAGGGTCACTTGACACACCTGTGAAGTGCATGTTGCCTCCATTGGTGGTAGTTTCATGATGAGAAATATAAAGGAGAAAATAACTTCTAGGCAATAAAATATGAGCTTTGAAAATGGAAAAGTTTTGGTTACAACTTAATTTCTCGTTCTTCCTCCCCTTTTCCTTTTTATCCTTTCAAAATACAGTCTCGATCTAGGCAAGAAGATCCAGAACAACTTAGATTGAAACAGAAGGCAAAGGAGGTATGTTTTGTTATGTTTTTGTATTGTATTTTTGTATTGTATTTTTATATAACATGTGTAATAAATAATTATAGTTAACATTTTCATTTGCTTTTTCAAAAACAGATGCAGCAACAAGAGCTAGCACAGATGAGGCAAAGGGATGCCAACTTAACGGCATTAGCAGCAATTGGTCCTAGGAAGAAAAGGAAAGTGGATTCTCCAGGACCTGGATCAGGGACAGAGGTACAGTAGAGTTATAGCATTTTAGAGCTGAAAACAACTTTAGAGATCATCTGTCAACAAGTTAATTTCTTGTATTCAGATTATATAAGCAGTTTCACTTTGCTGAGATGTTTGGTGACTGCAGTTTAGGATGGGGAGATAAGACTAATTTTAAAATATGTAAATGAGAGTTGAAAAGGAAGTGACGTGAAATTATAACATATTGAAAAATTATTAGAAACCTAACCTTGAATATCAATAAAAACAACTAAACTCTTAGTTAATTAAGTTAATTAATTGGTTTCAGTTGTATAAAGTAATACATTTTTAGTCTTGCTCTTTAAATACCTATTAGGATTCTTTGTCCATTCATTATTATTTACTTTTGCCTATGATCATAGTTACTTTGAATTTTATCATAAATATCTTTCTAGATTTTTTTGTATTCTTCATACTTGTCAGTCTTAATGGAGTATAAATGTTTCATTACATTAATGCATCCTGATTTAACCATTTTCTTATCATTAAGTAGTTAGGGTACTTCCAATTTTTTGTACTTATTTATTATCTAGTATTGCTATGAAATTCTTTAAACACATTTTTTTGGGTTTGATTTTGATAACATCTTAAGGATGTATTCTCAACAATTAAATTATTGGGCAAAGAGATTATTTTTGGTTTTTTGGAGGGGCAATTGGGGTTAACTGACTTGCTCAAGGTCACATGGCTAGTAAGTGTTAAGTTTCTGAGGTCAGATCTGAACTCAGGTCCTCCTGACTCCAGGGCTGGTGCTCTACCGCCTTCACCACCTAGCCAGGGATTAATTTTTTTTTTATTTTACTTTTACTGTGTATACCAGATTGTTCTCCAAAAGGATTAAAAAATTTTGGATTTACATCAGCAGTGAATGAGTACTTTTTTCTCTACAACCCAGGATCATTGATTTAAATTACCTTTAACTCTTTTTGTGTGTGTGTGTGCCAATTTAATATGTATGAATGGCACCTCAGGGTACCACTTGCATTTTTTGATTGAAAAATTTTCTGGTAATTATTAACACCTCAGGTGGAAATTTGAGTTTGAATTTTTTTCCCCAGTTTGATTTTATGATATATATTGCTCTTGTTTTCTTTTTCTGTGTTAATAATCTAGCCCAAACTGTTATTCATCTACTTTGACAGTAGTGGAAACTGGAACAATATTCATGTCCTATTTGCTTGAAAAAGTATTAACTTTCAAACCTAGATGGAACAACTAAGATTGCCTACAATTTTTAGGTAGATCACTTTAGAATTTCACAAGTTTCCCCAAAGAAATAATTTACATTATTTCTCTTAGGATATTTGTTATGATATTGATGCTGTACACTGATGGCAGCTTTGGTAGACAGGTCACTTACACATATCCATCTTAAGATAACACTTAATTTGATCCTCTTAAAATAATAAATATGTCCTAATTTGAAAGTGTTGTCACTTTACTTTTGTTATCATCCCTTTATAACTGAACATTCTTTGAGAACATGGGTCTAGGTTATGACTTGAGAAGAATATAAAAGAGGGCATTTCTTTTTTATTCTTAAGTAGATTTCTAATAGGTTGATGTGGGTAGTCTTTCAAGCAGTAGAGGTTATAATCCAAACACATGTTCTTATCTCCTGTGACTTGTACATGTTCTTCAAGAGGGTTTACCACACTATGCTGGAGGCCTTTCTTTAGGTCTTTCAACATGACATGCCTACCAGTGTAGTATGTGAAGTATCCATTTTGTTTTCTGTTGCTCCCACTACATAATCAGCCTGACTCTTTTTCCTGTTTATACATCATCCTTGGTAATTTCCTTTACCTTGTTTATACACACCATGTGTTTTCCAGAGCTCTTAAGGTGACCTGCAATTTTGATTATTCTGACATTGCAGTGTTGTCCAGGTAGCTATGTGGTGCTGTGGATAGAGGGCTAGATTTGGAGTCAGGAAGACCTGAGTATAAGTACCACCTCAGGCATTAATTAGCTGTGGGACCTGGGGAAAGTTACTTAGCTTTAGTTTCCTCATTTATAAAATCCTACTTTCCAGGACTGTAGTGAGGACCAAATGAAATAATATTTGTAAAGTGTTATTAGCCATTATTATTCATAGTCATATAGAGTTACCCAAAGAATACTTGTGTTCAGATAGATAGATTTTCGCTTTATAGAAAACCTTGACCTCGAGGATGATTTTCAATTTCCCAAATGCTTTTCAACTTATTTTTTATTCCTATTCAATTATGGGCCTAGTTCATTTTCCATATGTAGTATATGTCCAAGATACATGTATCTAACTTCCTATCACTGAATAATGTATTCTTCATTTACCAGCTTCTTACCACAGAACAATAGATATTCTTCACTTACTCAGTTTTCCCTCTGTAGATTATTAGGCTGAATTTCTCTTTTAGCATAATAACATGTTTCTAAAGTAAAGGTTAGTTTATAAACTGTTGATTTATTCACTCAAATAGTATATTTAAATTCTTTTTTGAGAGGGTGGGATCTGTTGCATTTGTCCTTTCATTGTTTTAACTTGAAAACAAGAATATTAGAATGCCTTTGGAAAATTGTGAAATCAAAGTAAATAGCAATTACATTTCTCTAACAATAAAAAGAGTATTTGACACTAATTTTTAGCCTATGTTTTAGCTTGTGTTCTAATATTTGAGGGAAACATCATTGCTGCTGATTTGAGGGACTTGAACTTGTAACAATCATTATGATTTTGGACCTGTTTCCTTTAGATCGCTTCTTTCCTTCAACCTTTTCCATCCATTAAGGCCAGCTACAGTGCTTCACCTCATACTCCTAAATTCTTTCAGTCACTAAAGAGAAGGCCTTTAACAAATTGGCTTAGTTCTTATATAGTAGGGAAAAAAGGGCTTTCTGACCTATCTGTTCTTGATTCAGGACATTCATCATACATGTATTGAGCACCCACTATGTGCTAGAAATACAAAGATAAAAATAAATATGTTGCCCCCAAAGAGCTTACATTCTGCTGGGGGCAAATTAATTTGTTTTAATATAATAGCTTTCAAGAACTGAGTCACCATCACACCATTATGAGATATCATCAGATTGAGATGTGGGTGGATAGTATGAATGAACAGAAAGAACGTTTATTAAGCACTTATGAGCTAAGTGCAGAGGGTACAAATCGAAAAAGAAGACAGTTCCTGCTTTCCAAGAGCTCACAGGCTAATTGAAAGACATTGCACATGTAGGAGGATTCAGCTGCAGGGGATTTGGCAAGGCCCAGGAGTTCTTAGGATGCATTGTGAGGTTGGGAGAGGAAGAAGGGCTTTTAAATGGAAAATAGTTTATCCCTCTTAATGTGGATGTGTTGCAAATTATAAATATTAGCTACAAGATAAGATATATGTAGGAATTTATTTTGCAATTTTTAAAGTAGATTTATTTTTGCCCTAGTAGTCTAATTTAAAGAAAAAATGGAAACTAGTTAAAAGAATTAAGGTCTGAATAAGTATAGGAAATTCTTGGTTTGATGTAAAATTAGAGTCTATACATTTTAATATTTCAAATGAACATTAAGAATGTAATAAGCACAGTCTTTAAGAACGGTGTGGTATTATGACTTGGATCATCAGAAGACACTTTTTGATGTCTTAAAGTTACTTAAGCCCATTTAAAATTTTTATTGAAGCTTTTCTTTAACTCCATGGTTATTTCCCAATCTGTAACCTCCCAAAACAAAATTGCATGCCTTGCAGCAAAGGAAAAGAGTTATATTAAACTGACCAACAGTAGTCTGTCACATCCTGTATACCCCCTCCCCCTCTTTTCAATTTTTTTGGTTCTTTTAATGGCCCCACTTCATTCCCTTTGTCCAATTTGGCTTGAAGTTTTGTTTGTTCTACCTAGAAAATATCTTCCACCACCTTCATTGTCTGTTGGCTGGACTTTTGTAGTCTCCTGACTCATGTACCTACCTTCTACTATATTTCCCCTCTCACCAACTTCATACTGTAAATGTTACCTTTTCAATGTAAATTCCATTCCTTAAAAGCTTTACATTGTTTTCTCCTTTCCTACTGAATAAATTATGAATTCAGTAGTCTGGATTTAGAAACCTTTTACAGTCTGACTCCAGCCTACCTTCTCATCTTTCTCCCATCACTCTTCCTTCATCTCCATGATGCCCCAAACTGTATGACTCAGTTTTGTCTTTAACACATTCTGTGTTCATCTTCATGCCTTTGTTCATGGCATTCTCTTAGTCTCAAATGCATTTTCTGCATCTCTGCTTATTTAAATCCTTCTCAGCTTAAATGGTAGATCTTATGAAGCTTTCCTTGATCCCTGCAGCTAGAACCTACCTCTCTATGCCCCAACCTTTCCTAACCTTTGTTGCTACTTATCTTATACATTTTGTATATTATATTTGAAAATTCCTCATGGGGGAAGGGAACCAACATTTATTAAGGGTCTACTATGTGTGAGTTCTTTTCAGTTTGTTTTTTCATCTGAGAGTAAGCACATGCTATTTATTGTTATACCTACCCAGTGCCTAGAATATCATACATGCTATATGTGTTCAGCATATTTATTGAATAAACATTCTGCCAGATTATTGTTTAGTTAAGATTATAGTTTGCCAAACCTTATCTTTTAAGAATCATTGGATTTTTAACTCATACAAATAGGCTATTGTAACCAGTTACAACTTGATATTCTTCCTTCTGTGCTTATCTTGACAGTATGACAAATATCTTGTCATTATTTGCATGCAGTTTGTAAAGTAGTATTGTTCATGGTCTTCCTATGAACGAAAAAATTTCTTTGCTTTCAGATCTATGTAGTCTTCATGTTTCCATTCATTCTCTCTGCACACAAATGGATCCTGGCTATCTAGATACCCTATATAGGTGTCTCATTTCAGGGTTGGCTTTTGTATTAATCAATACATTTTTATTAAGTACTTCTCTACTAGGCTCTATACTAAATACTAGAGCTACAAAGAAAATTGTAAACATTTCCTGTCCTTAAGGGCAGGAAATATTCTAAGGAAGGAGACATCCTATACATGTCTAGATATAGACAAGGTATCAGTATTCCTTTATAGCTATTCTTGAAAAACCAGAAATGCATGGGAAAACTCATTGCCCTATTTGAGTGCCCCACAGTATCACCAATCCAATAAGCAGCCTGAATTTTGACAAGTAACTTAGAATAATAATTCTTTTAAGTAATACCATTCCCAGAAAAAAAAGAATATACTCTATAGAAACTGGATCCAGAATTTTATCTTTCCCACAAAGTTCTTATTCATGTCTTACCACTCTGCGTTTGATGTCTCTTAATTTTTCTTACCTCAGTGTCCTTGTTTGCATCTTTCTTAAGATGCAGACTGGGAACTTTCTCAGATCTTTGTTGCTATTTGCACTATTTCTGATTTAGCCCCTACTGGCAGTTTAGAGATAGAGTGCAGTTTCAGTCAAGATTCAGTCAAGATATTTTTATACTCCTTTTTAAAATTTGGTTTCCCACACTATTGATTATATGTATGGGAAGTGGACTTCCCATCGGTCAGCTTCAGGTAATGTCAATGGGACAGGACACTTATGGTATACCTCATTTTCATTGAACATGTGCCCCTTTGTTGAAGTAACATATCCACTCACTTGAATAGAATTTTGAGACTTAGTAGACAGTAACATAGGAGGAATAAGGGTAACAGGAAGAACTTATCATTCTGAACAAATGACTGTTAATCTAGTAGTATCTGAAGTAGAGTTGATCTTAATTTGCTTTGTTTGGATCTCATTAACTTTTTAGCATTTCAATTTGTAAAGATACTAATGTGATATATTAATGTGTTCAAGTATTTAATAACATTTATTACTACTTTCTTCATATGTATTTTGCTTGAGTTATGCTTTTAGTGTGGTTTATTCTTTCCCCAGTAAGGATTACAGCCCTTCCAATCTCTTTTCATATTGGATGATCTTTTTCCCAATCTTTCTATAAATCCTCTTTAGAGGATCTGCCTGATATACGGGAGAACTTTCTTGTGGTTCTTTAATATTTAAGGGGTACCCTGTAGTCGTTCAGCTGTCCTTCTATTGCCTTTTTTTCTAACTTAGCAGACCAACAAACTTGATCATGTCATCACTAGCCCACTTGTGCCTGCCATATCTTTCCATTGCCCTTTGAGCTATGTGTATCTCTTTAATTCTAAAGTTGTGGTGTTCCATGATTCACCTATATCTCACCACAAGAATATTGTGTTAAAGAGGTAGACTTTTGGGGGAGGGGGACAAAATGTTCTCCAAAAAAATTCCAATTAAAAATCAGGTAGTTTAATTTAATACTGTGGCTTAGGTAGGTTTTATGGGCGCTGCCTGCCACCTGCTGGCCATAAGCTTTTACTGCTTTTAAGTACACAGTTTAATAATAAAGCAGTACTTGTTCATATGTCACATTGCCTAGTATAATGCAAAAATTCATAATTAATATTGTCATGTTGTCAAATTCAGAAAATTTAGTCTTTAAGTTCGTTTATTCCAAATGTCACATTAGTATTTGAGCTCCACCCAAGTATTCTCTACCATTATCCTCTTACTCATGGGAATATATCGTTTTTGTAAAAGGATTGAGTTGGACTAAGTGACCTTTAAATTCCATTTATTTTCCATGTGTCCTGTGTTCCTATATTTCTAAATGTGTTCCTGGTTTCATTCCATTCATGTTTTCTTTTCAGTATTATGTGAGATCAGTCCATAGAAAGTCAACAGGCATTTAACTATATGCCAGGCACTGTACTAACTGCTGGGAATATAAAGAAAGTCAAAAACACTCTCTCTTCCCTTAAGGAGTTCACATTCTAATGGACACAAGATTAAAAAAACTATATGTACAGTCAGTTGAGGAATATTCATACCAATGATCTTTGAAGCACTGAATAAATTTGGAGTGTACTTAACTCACTCTTAGGTTTAAAGGACATCATTAACAATAAATTTTGTTAATTTGCTGAAGAAGAGCAAGTGGAAAAAATAGATAAAAGAAGTTGCAGAATAGCAACGTATTTAAGATATATTCACATGGGGGAATCCAGAAACTAAAATGGGTTGGTGATAGTTATTGATGGGGAATGCAGTAGGGTGAAACTTAGCAGAGGGAGAAATAGAAGTAATATTATCATGGAAGTATACTAGAAACAACCTAGACAGAAAGAAGAATTTAACATTGTGTTTAGGGAATACATCATAAACCTGTCATGGAAACTTGGTTTTATCTATCTATCTGTCTGTCTGTCTATCTGTCGGGAATAGAGGACTTCAACTTTCCAAACTATTTCTTTGCCAAAAGCAGAACAGTTGATAAATTCTTGAGTGCCATAGTAATAATTACATTTTTAAGAGGTGGAGAGATTGACAAGGGACACTGTTGTTTTAGTCCCGATTCTGACCAGTAAATTGCTGAAGTAGAAATGATGTAGTGGTTGTTTATCCCCAAGTTTTCCATCTTGGAATCCATGATAGAGAAACAGAGGAAAGCTGGACCTAGTATGACCCACACTCTGGATATTGGGAGATTATATTTCAAAGGGTTATATTATAATAAAGGGTAGGTGGGATTCCATGACCTAAAATTCTGCATGGGAACCTCTTAGTGATGCAATTGTTAAGACATAAATGCAAATTCTTCAAACCAGGAGGAAAATATATGTCAAGAAATATGGATACTGAGGTGGCTAGGTGGCATAGTGAATAGAGCACTGGCCCTGGAGTCAGGAGGACCTTAGTAGAAATCTGGCCTCAGACACTTAACACTTACTAACCATGTGACCTTGGGCAAGTTACTTAACCCCAATTGCCTTGCCTTCTCTCCTCCAAAAAGCAAAAAAATAAAAATAAAAATGAATATATAGAGAAGTAATGATCCAATTCAGATTCTAAGGGCACGTACAGAATATGGAAGAAGTTAGTTCAGAGAACAAAATGAATATAAAAATATAATACTGTAAAAAGTGTCAGGGGCACTACAATTCAGAATAATTCTGTTTTGGCAATGAGTGCTATGGGCAACAAGAAACCTTTATTTTATTTTATTTTTTTAATATATGTTGAGGGCAAATCAAAGAAAAGATAGGACAACAATGGACCATCATGAACAAGTAGAATTACTACTTCTGTTTTTTCTGCCAAAAGAACAAGAATTGTTAAGAGGGAATCAAGATTCAAGGTAATGGTAAGAAAATTGGAGGTAAGCTGCCATGTGTTAATTCATCACTAAGCAGGGACAAACTTTATCATTTGGTACTGAAAGAAATGACGGAAGTGATTATTGAAACTTTGTGATCTTTGAAAATCATGGTGAATGGGAAATGTCCTATAGAATAAGAGATGGGCAAGTATGGTCCTGACTTTCAAAAAAGGAAAGTGTGTGGGTTCTTAAAACTAAAAGGCTGTTAAGTTTGTCTATAATGATAGAGTCTAGAATTTTGCCAGGAATCAGAGGAGTGATTTGTAATCATTTAGAAAAGGGGTTGGTAATCACTAAGAGCCAGTATGGCTTCATCACAAATAGGTCATATCCTACTTAATTCTTTTATTTTTTGAATATGGTAATGTGGCTGGGAGTTCAGAGAAATGCCATAGACATTAGTAGTATTTCATGGTGTTCATAAGATGGAAAGATATGGTTTAGGTGATTCAGAGCTGATTCAGTGACTGAATCCAAAGAAAAGTTTTTGGCCCTATGGAGGGAGATCTCTAGTGGAATGCCTCATGTATTTGTCCTTGTCCAATGATTTTATTGATGACTTTAAGGCGTGCATGGGAAACTGCAAATTTACTAATAGTAGAATCAAAATCTAAGATCTTTTTTATTTTTAGAAGATCTTGACAGACTAGAACAAATCAGTTGAATCCACCAAGATGGAATTTATTAGAAATAAATATTAAGTTCTTTGCCCGAGTTCAAATAATTTCACAAGTTCAAGATGAGAGATACATACCTAGACAATAATTCATGTGAAAAAAGATTTGGGGAGTTTTAGTGAATTGCTAACTCAAAATGAGTTAACATTGTTGCATTAGTTAAAAAATCTAATGCAATCCTAGCTTGCATTAAGGTGTATATATATATGGGAGGAGATTGAGGGTGAGTCTCTCTACCTACCTTGGTTGGATCATAATCTAGAATGAATACTGTATCCAGTTTTGAGTATCACATTTTGGGAAGGATATTTTATGAAGGACAAGCTACAACATTTCTAGAAAAAAGGTAACCAGAATGGTGAGGGGGATTGGAAACCTTGCCACAGATGGCTATTTGGCAGAAATGGGGAAAATTATTCTTTCGGAGATTACCAATGATCTCTTCATTGTAAATGCTAATAGCCTTTTCTTAGTCCTTGCATTTCTTGATCTCTCAAGTATTTGACACTGTTGATACTTTTTTATGTTGACCTCTCTTCCCTGTTTTGTTTTTTTTTTTGGACAATATTTTCTGGTTCTTCTCCAAGTCTGAATTATCCTTCTGCCTTCTATATGAGAGTTTACCTCAGGTCTTTGCTCTGGGTTCTCTTATGGCTTTTTACTCTGTCTCAATGATTTCATTAGCTTCCATGGGATCACCTATTGCTTATGAATATTGATAGAGTTAAGTGAATTCAGAGCTAGTTCAGTGGCTATACCCAAAGAAGTCTCAGATTTCTATACGTAGCCAGAATAAGTTCCTCTTAACTCTAGTCCCACATCACTACCAGCTTTTTAGAAATCTTTCTGGATGTTCTGTAGTCATCTCAATTTTAATATATCCAAAACAGAACTCATTTACTCCCAAATCATCTCCTCTTCCTAACTTCCTTCTTTCTGTTGAGAGTATTGCCCAGGTTTGCATTCTGGGAGTCATCTTTGATTATTTCTCACATCCAGTTGGTTGCCAAGTCTTGTCAGTTCTACCTCCACAGTATATCTATTTCCTTCCCTCTACTTATATAGCTATTTCATGTACTCATTATCTCTTCCCCTGGACGTTTATATTATAGCCTCCTAATTAGTCACCTAGACTCCAATCTCTCCTCTAATTCATTTTCCACACACCTGTCACAGTTCTAACCATGTCATTCTCTTTGCCACCTTCTAAGCTTTATTATAAAATATAAACTCTTTTCTTTGACTTTTAAAGCCCTTCACAGTCTGATCCCAGTATAACTTTCTAGACTCATTCTCTTCCTGTCCCCTTTTTTAAACCTTTATAGACCCTTTCCAGCCATTGTGGCATACTTGCTATTCTCTGTATACAACATTCCGTTTCACAGCTTTGGACTTTTGCATAGACTAGGCATCCCTAGTATGCATCCTGTACTTCACAGAAACACAGTGCTACCTCCTACAGGAAGCTTATCCTGATCCTTCTGGTTGCTAGTTTCCTCCTTTGGGAAATTACTTTGTATATATTTTGTTTCTTGTATTATGTGTAAATGCCAGTTCCTTAGATAAAATGTAAGTTCCTTGGGGGAAGGAACTTTTTCCTTTTTTGTCTTTGTATCTCTAATGCCAAGTACACAATTGGTACTTGTTTTATGTTGTTGAATGAATGAATGAGAAGATAAGACCAGGATTCCAGGGGAAGGGGAACCCAATAGCTGTCTCCTCTTTTTTTTTGTGTGTGTGCTTTTTGGAGGGTGGGGGCAGGGCAATTGGGGTTAAGTGACTTGCCCAAGATCACATGGCTAGTAAATGTTAAGTGTCTGAGGCCAGATTTCAACTCAGATCCTCCTGACTCCAGGGCCTGACTCCAGGGCTCTATTCACTGACCACCCAGCTGCCCTGTCTCCTACTTTTTAAAGGACTGACTTGAGGAAGAGGGTTTAGATTTATTTTGACTGGTGTCTAGTGGGCAGCACTATTTCAGTGTGTGGAAGTTGCATAGAGTCATATTTCAGTTTGAGGTAAGGGGAAAATTCACAAAAATTAGTGCTTTCCAGAAGTAGAATGGTGTAGCTTGGGAGATAATAAGTTCTTTGTCGTCAGTGAGGAGTAGCAGAGGTGATGACTTGGAAAGGATTCTTGATCAGGTATCAGTTGGACTGGATAGCCTCAGAGGTCCTAACACTTAGGTTCTTAGAAAAGCAGTTTCTTTCCATTCTTGTTAGTATTCAAATGTTAGGTGACCCTCTGGTTAGCCACTAAAGTAAATTCATCTCACAAAATCATTGAAATGTCCTAATCGTATTAAATACCTAACCACCATTTATAACTATTTCTGTGGGGACAATGCACTTTTATTTCCAACTGGGAATATAGCTTATCCCCTGTAGTGGGAATGAGGACTGTGGTGTCAGTTCCAGTTCTCTAGCAGTCATTGTTTTTTGGAGCCTGTCTGTAGCAACCAGTTAATTCACTAGGAACTTGTTCCTTCACATACTGTGTCTCCAGAATTTGAATATGGGCCCAGACACAAGAGAACAGTGAAATAAACATCCAACTTATATTCATCTTTTGTCGTTTGAAAAACGTCATACAAAGTTTGTGACGTACCTAACAAGCCTACTTGGATTAGTTCACATTTACCTTGCACTACAATACTTAACAAATCATTGTTCCCACAGCAGCCCTTCCTTTCACAGCAAAAAGAAACCAAATCTCAGGAAAAGTTACATGTTTTGCCCAAGGTTGCAGAGCTAGTAAGTGGCAGAAGACCTGGATTTGAGTCTTGACTCTTAGTCCTATGTTCTTTTTAGGATTTTTCACATATCTACTTGAAAATATTAACCTGGAGGTTTTTTCCCTACTTTTCTCTTTTCAATAGGGATCTGGAACAAGTACAGCAGTCCCGGGCGGTTCTGGAGTTGGAACGACTAGACAGTTTACGCGACAAAGGATAACGCGGGTCAACCTCAGGGACCTCATATTTTGTTTAGAAAATGAGCGAGAGACAAGCCATTCACTATTGCTATACAAAGCATTCCTTAAGTAAAATGGAAAAGATCAAGGTATTTTTGATGGAGACGCCTGGGGACGTTTTTATATATTTGCAGATTACGCCTTTTTTGTAACAAGCAAATGGGATATTGTTTAAAAAACAGCCACCTCTTTACATGGAACAGTTTTATATTCCTGTTTATAAATCAATTCTTCAGTATGAGAGAAAGTCCATTTCTGTAACAGTGAGAATACTTACAAAGGCCTGTGGATATTATTAAAGGACAATTAAATCTTAACTCATCTTTGATTGAGTGGCCTTCTTGCCAAACAAGCCATATATAAAGACTGATGGAATCGTTTAGCAAATAATTAGCTGCCCTTTGTCAGACTTGTAGCAGTTACAACATTATTTGTGCATTTTAGTTCAGTTTGACTTAACTACACTTATTACATAGGTATATATGTCGACAGCCGATGACCTCATTTCACTTTTTTTTTTTATTTTTTAAATAGTCAGTTGGCAAAGCAAACTGATTTTTAGACTATTTATCTTCCTCCCTTCCCCAAAATGTTCAAAATTCAAGAGGAATATTCAATTAATTTTAGAAACATAACCTCAGTTTTTAATCACAATACTGCTTATTTGAGGCCCTGAGAGTCCGTAAAGGAGGGTTCCTTCTGAATGTGTTATATTAGCATCTGTAAAAAAGCATTTTATTTGCTATAGTTTGTAAAGCTGTAAAGTTAAAAGAAAAATGAAAACCTTTTCAGCATAAATATATTTTACTTGCACTGTGTTTTTTAGCTAAAAGTGAAAGCTTAGATTAAAAAAAAAATCAAAGTTGAGAAGAATCATCAAAAGACTGTTTCTCAGTGTGAATCAAGTGTTGAAAAATGGTTGGTGTATTTTGTCGGTAATTGTACATAATTTTTGGCACATAACATAAAAATGGCTATGTAAACTATAATTATTTTGCTAAAAGACTGTATGCAAGCTGTGGGCCAACTTTAAAGATGTCCAGAGCAAAGTCCCTTCTTTGTACCTATTTTTTTATTACAAATATACTAATTGGTTCTTTATATTTTCAGAGGTTATTGTATCAAATTGTCTATTGATAGTACTTTTATGACTGTAAATACTTTGGCTTTCTTTGTGTGAATTTCCATGTTAGACTCTCTTTCCCACTCTTCCCCCACCCCTCGCGTGTAAACTGAATGCTGATCAGTATTTTTATCAACACCTGACAACTGTTACACCTTTTATTTTGTCTTTTAGGAAATCCTGTCTTTCCATTTTTTCTTGTAAATTTTGCACAGTTACTTGTTCATATGTAAATATTTTACTTTCAAAAATGAAGTTTTTAATGGCTATTGTTTTATATAGGATTGAAAGAAAATTAACTCCTTTATTAAAAACAAATTTATCTGTATTTGTTTCATCTGTTTTTGTTCTCTTTATCTCTAGCACTTATTTTACTCTTTTATAGACATAGACTTCCATACTTGGAAGTAGGGGATAGGACCTTAGCTCTGTTTCTGGAAAATTCATAGAATGATAGAGTTGGAGAGAAACCTAGAAATCAGTGAGCACGCACCATGCCCTCATTGTTAGCACTTTACACTTTAGTACAAGTATAATTAACCACGTTTTTCTAAAGAGAAAAGAAGCTTGTAAAGAAGTAACTTGCCCAAGACTCATACAATTATTTATGAAGGAGATAAGTTTCTATTAGCACAGCGCCCCCACAAATGAGTGTTGGTAAATGAGTAATTTTATCTGTGCTGCTAGTTCAATACTTTTTTTTTTTTAATGGCAGTAAGAATAGAGACAGGGAGCCCTGAAATCACATATAGAAATACTTTTGCCTCTAAAATCAGTTGGAAAGAATGAAAAGGTAATAATTACATAGTACTTTGATAGACAACTTTAAGATTCACAAATAACTTTCCATACCCTCTGATCCAACCTCCAGGTCAGGGGCGGCCAGGTCTTGCCTGCTTCCGGCCTTCAGTGTACACCTGGTTGTAGTCCAGCTATGTTCCCCAAGAACAGAGTTCCGAGCCAGGAGAGTCAAAGAGTAGCAAGACTTTATTCAGCGGTTTCTTATGCAATTACATCCTAACTTCTACATGATCAGCTAAGAGTTCAGATTATATAGTGTATAACTGTACAGCCATCATAAACCACTATCTTTGGGAGTACACCATTGTCTTTGTTCCCATACGCCTCTTATGTCACAGCCGTGTACTCTATATCAGGCTCCGAGTACTGGGCAGGATGTTCCAAACCTCCCTAAACCTCCCTGGAATCTCAAGGCTTCTCTTCCCTTGAAAACCCTATCGGTTGGCAACAAGTCAGAAGGTCACAGAGCTCCCATCCTGGAACAGAGCTGTCTCATGGAATGTCTGATTTATCTCCACAGGGTTACTGTAGAGTCAGCATGCTCCAGGTCTCATGCCTCCAGGGGAACTGCACGTATACCCCCAACAACCCTCTTCTCTCATTTGATCATCAGAGACATCCTTGAACAAGGCAGGATAATTGTTGTTATTCCAATTTTCAGATGAGGAAACACGTTGAGAGAATTTAGGTGACTCATCTAGAGTCATATGGTTATTAAGGCTCTGAGTTCAAAAGTAAGCCTTGGTCTCTAGGTTCTAAGTTTAGCACTATGCCATGCTGCCTTTCATCAGTATCTTCAAAAGTTCCATTTGTACCCAAAAAACTAGCTAACATGAAGAGTGGAAAAAAACCATGTTAACTTGAGCGGCAAAAAAGCCCAGAAACTTTATGCAGCCTTATTATCATAATTTTTATTAATGATTCCAGTCCTACAGCACTTGTTAACTCTTAAGGTTAGAACAACTCTATGAGGTGAGAGGTGTGAATAGTACTCTCACTTTATAGATTAGGAAATAGGCTCAGAAATATGTAGTGACTTGTTACTCTTAATAAATGTCAGAGCAGAGGCTTGGGGTTAGCTTTGACATTAGGGAAGAATCTGTATGTAAATTTCTATATATTCTAATTATTGTTATTTTGTAGCTAATTCAATTCAACAACCATTCATTAAGTGCCTACTATGTACGTGGAGCTGTGTTAGGTACTGGGAATATAAACCATAATACTGCCTTTACCCTCAAAGAGCTTATATTCTAAATTGAATGCATCATCTTCTCCTCACTCCCATAATCTCTCCTAATTTCTGTTTCTGTTGATGGCATTACAGTTCTTTCAGGTCACCTAGTTTTGTAGTCTTAGTTATCTTTGATCCTTCCCTTTTTTTTAAATTAACCTCCCAGTCAGTTGCCAAGTCCTGTCAATTCTGCCACCATACCTGTTGTTTCTTTCCCTTCATCACTACCCTCATCCATGACCTTATCACTTTTCTCCTAGATTTCTTTATTAGCCTTTAGGTCTCCTTTCCTCCAGTCTCATCCCTTCTCAATCCATCCTTCATAAAGCACTGAAAATAATTTCCCTAACAAATAGGTTTGACCATATCACTCCTCTACTCAAATCTGCAGTGTCAGAATAAAATACAAATAACTTGCTATATAAGGTCTTTCACAATCTAGCCTCCACCTACCTTTCTAAACTTCTTTCCTTTATTTTCCCCACACTCCAGCTAAGCAAGACAACTAATCAGTGGCCAAACACAACATACCATCTCTTGCCTCTATACATTTTTATAGAGAAGTACCTCAGCCTAGATTTAGAATATACTTATTTCTGCCTCTCAGATTCCTCTTCCTTCAAAGACCTAGCTCTGGTACAAGCTGCACCATAGATTGTTCTCTCATTTCCCCACCTGAAAGTTCTCTCCTACCTTAGGTTTTCTTAGAACATCCTGATCCCTCCTTTACCCACTATCAAATTCTACCTTGTATAATAAGGCACCTTATCTGTATACTTGTCACACCTTTCCTCACCCTCATAGAATAATAAGCTCTCTGAAAATAGCTATAGTTTTTATTTTAATCTTTGCATCCTTAAGTCTAGAATAATACCTTGCATGTAGTAAGTGATTAATATATTTGTTAAATTAAATTGAACTTCACTAAGAGAATCGGGATGTGTACTCTTCAGATAGAAATAAGAAAGATAACTTGCTTGTGGTTCTTCCTAAAGTTACCAGCTACACTTTAATCTTTAGGAATAACTTGTATAGTAATAAAAATTGAAGTAAAGTAAGATCAAATTGGATGCCACCTAAAGAAAAGAATGAATAAAAGAAAATCTCATTTGGGGAAAAATGTGCTGAAATAGAAACTAGAAGACTGTGTTATCTGCAGGATGTTTGGGCAATGCACTGATGTCTGCAACTTTCAGCTTCTTCATCTGTAAAATGGGACCAACTAACGTTTACTAGTGCTTTAAAGCTTGCAAAGCATCTCACATACATCATCTCATTTTTCCTCACAACAATACTTGAGGTAAGTAATACAGGTTTTATTATATTTATTTTACAAATGAAAAAAGTGAGGCTGACAGTGAGTCAACATTTATTCAGCATTTACTGTGTGCAAGAACATTGTACTAAGGGCTAGATACCAAAAACGGTATCTGCTTCTCCTTTAATGGGAGACACAAAATGTGGACAATTATGTAAGTATGACATTATGTACATTGTCTATCAGTTTCCTGGAGAAAACACTGGTATTAAGTGGGAACCAGGAAAGGCCTCTTGCAGAAGATATTTGAACTGAAACTTGAAGAAGTAAGGGTAGCTAGAAGTAGGAAGTGGGATGGGAGAGCATTCTAAGCATAGGGGACAGCCAGGAAAGAGGCACAGACTTGGGACATGGGGTGTTGTGTGCCAAGTAATACTCAAAAGTTTGTGTCACTGGATCCTAGTGTACATCGAGTATAAAGTATAAAAAGACTGAAAAGGTGGGAAGAGTTCAGTTTATAAAGGGCTTTAAAATTCAAACAACTGAATTTATATTTAATCCCGGGGGAAATAGAAAGCCACTGGAGTTTGAGTTGGAGTGTATGTGACATAGACTTGTACTCTAGAAAAGTCATTTTGGA
This sequence comes from Gymnobelideus leadbeateri, assembly GCA_011680675.1. NCBI lineage: Eukaryota > Metazoa > Chordata > Mammalia > Diprotodontia > Petauridae > Gymnobelideus > Gymnobelideus leadbeateri. The sequence continues at coordinate 609,981 of WOXC01003811.1, forward strand.
AGGTTAATGGAAGATGGATAGGAGTGAGGAAAGACGAGGCAGGGAGACCTTCCAGAAAACAATTTAAATAGTCAAAGAATGAGTTCATGAAGGCATGCACCAGGGTGACAGCTGTGTAAGTGGAGAGAAGAGGACATATTCAAGAGATATTGTCAAGGGAGAAACTATAGGACTTGGCTACAGAGTGGGTGTGTGGGTTGAACATAAGTGAGAGGTCAAGGATAACAAAGAGGTTGTGTGCCTGGGTAACTGGAAAGATGGTGGTGTCCTTGACAGAAATGGGAGCTTAGAAAAGAGGAGTATTGTGAAGAAAAAAATTTCCACTTTGGACATGTTGAATTTGAGATGTATAGGGGATAACCTGTTTGAGATGTTCAAGGAGCAGCTAGTGATGTGAGATTGGAGGTCAGGAGAGAAACTAGGGCTGGATAAATAGGTTTTGGAGACATCTATCTAGAGATGATCATTGAACCCATGGGAACTGATAAGATCACCAAGTACAAAGGCATGAAGGGAAAAAGAGAAAAAGGCTCACCATAGACCCTTGGGGAACACCCATGGTTAGAGGGTGTGAAATAGATGAAGGTTCAACAAAAGAGATTGGGAAGTAGTCAGGCAGGAGAAGAACCAGGAAAAAGAAATGCCACAAAAACCTAGAGAGGAGAGAGTGTCCAGGAGAAGAGGGTGATCGATAGTGTTAAAGACTTTAGAAAGGTCAAGTAGGAAGATGAAGATTGAGAAGAGGGCATTAGCTTTGGAGCTCAACACATCACTGATATCTTTGTGGACAGCAGTTTGAATTGATTGATGAGATTGGAAGCCAGATTGCAAAGAATTTTGAATTGAGTGAAGGAAGTGGAGGTACTAAGTGTAAATGGCTTTCTCTTAGAGTTTTTAGCCTTGGAGGAGAGATACAAAACATAGCCAGCAGGGATGGTTTTTAAAAGCATGGGGGTGTGGGGCAGCTAGGTGGCTCAGTAAATAGAGCACCAAGGCTCTGGAGTCAGAAGGACCTGAGTTCAAATCCTACCTCAGACACAACACACTTACTAGCCCTGTGATCTTGGGCAAGTCACTTAACCCCAATTGCCCTGCCCTCTCCCCTACAAAAAAAAAGCATGGGGGTGACATGGGCCTATTTGGGGGTGATCAGGAAGCAACCAGTATACAGGGAGGAATTGAAGATAAGTGAAAGTGGGGATCTAGTGGAGAAGATAGGATGGAATGGGATCAAGGGTATATATGTAGAGGGGTTAGCCTTAGCAAGGAGGATTATCTTTTCACGTGAGATAAAAATGAAAGAGGAGATAGTAGGGAAAGAAATATGAGTGATGCGGAGGCTGGGAGTAGGAAGAAGAGAGAACTCTTGGCAAATGGTCTCAATTAGAGAGGTTAAGCATCTTGTCCAGGGTTACATTGCTTATGAATTTCTGATATGATATTTGAAACTAGGTCTTCCTGACTCCAGAGCTAGTATTTTACCTACTATACAACTGAATCACACTAGTCTTCCAATGTTTTATCATGGCATAGAGGTGACCTTAGTTTCTCAAATGTTATGCTTGTGTAGTCCAAACTTTGGTAAGCCCTACCAAGCTGGAGAGGCTTTAAGTATGTGCTTTTCATGTACGTCTGTGGTCTGAGGATCCACTTCGCTAAGCTCAGAGAGGCTCATCACCATATTGGCCATGGGGCAACAGGTTTTCAGCGCCAACAACTACTGAAGATCATCTAGTATGTTATACAGAGGTTTGATATATTTTAGTAAAAGGAGCATCCAAATAGATTAAATTATATATTGTTAATGCAAATTATTCAAAAATTCAGTCATGAGAATAATGCAATGGAATCCTAGTTTTAGAATTGATAGAAGGTAGAAGTGGAAAGATTTGACAGTTTATTGGGTATAAATCCAATTTCTAATGAGGGAGATTGAAGAGTCAAGTTGCCAAAGTTGTGAGCCTGGGAAATTGGAATGATGGTGGTACCTTGGATAGAAATACAGAAGTCTGGAAGATGTTAAGAGTTCTCTTCGTCTTTGTCTTTTCCTTCCTTCCTTCCTTCCTTCCTTCCTTCCTTCCTTCCTTCCTTCCTTCCTTCCTTCCTTCCTTGAGTTTAGTTTTGATAGCGTTGAATTTGAGATGTCTTTGGGACATCCAGTTTGAAAAGTCCAACAGGCAATTAATGAGTGATGTGGGACTGAAGCTCAGGGGAGAGATGGTGTGTGTGTGTGTGTGTGTGTGTGTGTGTGTGTGTGTGTGTGTGTGTGTGTGTGTGTATGTGTGTGTACACATAAATATCTATCCTTATATCATTCCTATGTTAATATTAATAGAAATATATGTATACACACACTCACATTTATCTAGATATGTCTAGATATAATTATCTAGCCTCTTCCTCATTCTGTTCACCACACACAACATTCCAGTTTCCATCTCTGTGCTTTTGCAATCACCCATGTCTGGAATGTACTTCCTTCATATCTCAGTAATATAGAGTACTTCTCTTTCTTTAAGATACAGCTCAAACACTATTTTCTATGTGGAGCTTTTACTGATCTCTCCCCCAACCCTGGTCACTGCTTGTATGGGCTTTGACCTTGTATTTAGCTCCTTTGTATCTATTTGTATTTATACACTTTCTATTCATATCAAATGGATTGGTTGTCATATTATAAGGGATTGTTTCATTCTTTGTACTCAGATTCCCAGCACCTAGGCCAATGCTTGAAAAACAAACACACATAGATATATAGACAGATTCAGATACTGATATGTAGCTAGCTAGCTAGATGGAAGTGATCTGCATAGATAGGATAGTAAACTATGGGAGCTAATGATGTTCCTGAGAGTAGATGTAGGGGTAAAAGAAAAGTCATAGGAAAGAGCCTTGAGGGAGCATCCAGAGTTAGGGGCATAATATGGATCAGCTAGCTGATCTAGCTAAGTAGAATCAGGTAGAAAAAGAACTAGGAAAGAATTGTGTTATGAAAACCCGAAGGGGAGAGCATATCCAGGAAGAGAGATTGGTCAACGATGTCAAAAGTACCAGATAGGTTATGAAGAATGAAGATTGAGAAAAGACTATCGGATTTAGTGATTAAGAGATCACTGGTGATTTTGGAGAGGGCAGTTTCAGTTGATGAATGAAGTTGGAAGCCAGATTGCATATCTCACTAAATAGTTTCAGATCAAAACAACTTGATCAACTATTTGGTAAAGCCAGTAACCTCACCTGAGTTAAGATAAAACAAAACTTGTTGTGCATGTTAAATACTAAATAAATTGATTGACTTCAAAGTTGAACTAAGAAACAATCAATAAACTGACATTGTATAGAGAGATCACCTTGGGAAAGGAGATATAATCTCAGTGTGATTCTTCAATCATCTTTCTTGTTTCTGATATAGAAAGCATTTCATTTGTTTTTCTTTCTCTTACTTCCACCCGAGTAGAGGAAAAAGATAATCTAGATAAAGGTCTGATATATATCATTCTAAGTCAGCTCTTGATTTTTGAGAATAAACTTTTCCATTGCTTTCCCAATCAACTATATTTACAACTATTTACATTCAGAAAAGTAGTTAACCATCACAATTTCCCTATTCCTTCTCTAACTTCACCAGCTCCTTGGTAACTGCTTTTTTCTCTGAACTTTTACAATGATTTTTAAAACAATAATTATAATGGTGATGGTGACAATCATGATGTTGACAACATTATACTTAATACCAGTTTAGTAAGTTTTGTAAATTGAGTCTCAATTTGTCTGTAAAATGAGGGAATGGGCCTGGATGGATCCCTCTCCAGTTCTAAAGCTATTGTTTTCTTTACTTAATATGTCCATGTCCTTTCTCCCTGACAAGGACTGTGCTTGAGGTCTCTTTGAGTCTCCACTGTAACATGCTAGACAAATATTTATTAGTGATAATAATTCAGTTTAACTAAGTAAGCATTTATTAAGTTTCTAGAAATATAAAAAAATACAGTGGAAAATAGTCATTGCCATCTAGGAAAAAAGGTGAAAGGGTGCTAGAATCATACATTCTAAAGTCTACAAGTAGTACCTTCAATAAACATTAAAAGTGCCTACTATAAGCAATGCAACCTGTGCTGGATTTAAAGTTTGTTCTGGAATATTTTAACACAGAATTAATCATTTGACCTAAATTGATGTTGATCTCTAACTTTTAAAGTAAGGTTTAATGACATGTACCTAAATGTAGAGTTACATTTACAAATACATTTTGGTCATTTATTAAAACAAGTCTCAGAAGACCAAATATCTAAATTGTAGTTATGGGTGCACCTAAAAGTCATGTACTACAGGGTCAGATGGATTTACAAGTAAATTCTATAAAATATTCAAAGAACAATCTAAGATTACATAAACTCTTTGAAAAAATAGGAAAGGGATTCTACCACATTTCTTCTATGAAGTAAGCATGTTCTTGATACCTAAACCAAAGAGAATCAAAGCAGAGAAAGAAAGCTATAGACCAATGTTCCTGGCTAATATTGATGCAAAATTTATTTTTGCTTTTTTGGAGGGGGGGCAGGGCAATTGGGGTTAAGTGACTTGCCCAAGGTCACACGGCTAGTAAGTGTTAAGTGTCTGAGGCCCGATTTGAACTCAGGTCCTCCTGACTCTAGAGCCGGTGCTGTGCTCACTGCACCACCTAGCCACCCCTATCTTTTTTTAATTTTTAATTTTTTTTGAGGGGGAAGGCAAGGTAATTGGGGTTAAGTGACTTGCCCAAGGTCACACAGCTAATCAAAACAACCAACCAAAATTCCAGAGAACTCATGATGAAACAGGTTACCCAATTCCTGTCAAGTGTCTGAGGCTGGATTTGAACTCAGGTCCTCCTGACTCCAGGGCCGATGGTCCATTCACTGTGCCACCTAGCTGCCCTGATGCAAAAAATTTTAAATAAATTATCAGCAAGGAGACTACAGCAACATATCACAAAGATTATATACTATGATCAGAATATGCAAGCTGGTTCAATATAAGGAGACTAGAAATATTAATAACAAGAAAAACAAAGTCATATGATTATATCAATAGTTCTAGATACTGATTTTGGCAAAATCCAATATCCATTATTGTTTAAAAAAAACCCAACAACATTAGAAAGCATAGGAACAAATTGGTCTTTCCTTTTAGATAGATAAGTACTATCTATCTAAAAACATGAGCCAGATTTTCTGTAATGGGAATAAACTATAGACCTTTCCAATAAGATAAGAGGTAAAATAAAGATGTCTATTATCACTGTTACAATTCAATAAAGTGCTAGAAATGTTAGTTATAGCAGTAAAACAAGATAAAGGATGACTTCAATAAGACAAGATAAAGGATTACTTTATAGAACCATAAATAATAATAACAAAATTCATCTGGAGGAACAAAAGATCAAGAATCTCAAGGGAATTAATGAATGAAGTGGAAAAGGAGGGGGCCTAGCAGTAGATCTCAAACTATGCTGTGAAGCAGTAATCATAAAAACAGTTTGGTGTTGGTTAAAAATATATATTGATCAGGTTAGGCACACAATATACAGAGGCAAATGAGTGCAATAACTTAGTATTTAATAAAACCAAACATCCCAGCTATTACAGCAAGTATTTAATGAAATAATATTTATATTGAAATGAAATGAAATAATATTTAATGAAAACTATTGGGAAAATTGGAAAGCAGCCTGGCAGAAACTAGGCATAGACCAACATCTTATACACTATACCAAGATAAGCTCCAAATGGGTGCATAATTTAGACAGAAAGAATGATATCATAAACAAATTAGAGGAACAAGGAATAAATTATCTGTCAGATGTATGGATAGGGGAAGAATTCATGATCAAACATGAAATACAAAGTGTCAAGAATGTAAAATGGATAATTTTCATTACATAAAAATGTAAAGTTTTTACACAAAACTAGCACAGCTAAAATGAGAAGAAAAGCAGATAAATGGCAGGAAATCTCTTCTCTAATAAAGGTCTCATTTACATAGGAATATGGATTATATACATAGATACATAGGAAATGGATTAAAATTTATAAGAATAAGAGCCATTCCTCAATTGATAAAAATGATCAAAACATATTAACATGTAGTTTTCAGAGGATAAGATCTAAGCTATCAATAGTCACATGGAAAAATACTCTAAATTTTTAATAATTCGAGAAATATAGATAGAAGCTACTTTGAAGTTTTATTTTACATACTTCAGATTGGAAAAGTTGACAAAAAAGAAAAACGATAAATGCTGGAAGTAATGTAGGAAAATGGGTACATTAATACACTGTTAGTGGAGCTGTGAAGTAGTCCAGATATTTTGGAAAGCAATTTGAAACTGTGCCCCAAAAGCTACTAAACTATGCATACATATGCTTTGACCCAATGATATCACTCCTATGTCTATACTCCTAAAGAGATCAAAGAGAAGAGAAGGACATACATGTACAAAAATAATTACAGCAGCTCCTTTTTGTGGTGGGTGGCAATTATCTGGAAATTAAGGGGGTCCTTATCAACTTGTCAAAATGGTTGGACAAACTTTGGTATATGAATGGGATGGAATACTATAGTGCTATAAGAGATAGTGAGGGGGATGGTCTCAGAGAAACCTGGGAAGATTTGTATGAATGGATACAGAGTGAGGGGAAGAGAGTAAGGAAAACAATTTATATAAATAACTATAATAAAGACAATCAACTTTGAAAGATTCAGAATTCTGATAACCAAAACAACCAACAAAAATTCCAGAGAACTCATTATGAAACAGGTTACCCAATTCCTAGAACGAAGTGCTGTACTAAACCTATAACTTGACCAACATAAAGAACTCCCTGGTAAAGCAACTCCTTTTACCAGTGCAGTTCTTTACCATCTCTAAAACTTTGCCCTTAGCACAAACCTCTGTTCTCTACAGCTCTTACAGCCAGTTCATCATTTCTACACTGGCTGTATTTTCCAGACTTCCTTATTTTGATCCTTAGGTGAATCTCTTCAATTCTATAAAATTCTCTACACTTGAGTCCATTGTTTCCTTGTCCTATCACCAATAATGGAGGTGGAGAAAATCAGGAAACCAGGCTGATTTGGTCCACTATAAATCTGTGACATAATCTCAACTGAGCCCTCACTAAAGGAAAGAAATGTTTGTATTCCTCACTCCCATTTATTAGCTACTCCAACTCACCATTGTCTATTCTAAACTTTTTCATACTTTGCCTGATCCTGCCATTCTGCTCCTTCCCCCCCATTCTTTCAGTTGAGGACCTGGACTCCTACTTAATTAAAAAAATTTATGCCATTTGCTAAGAGCTCCCTCTTCTCTCATACTTTATCTCATGTCACATCTATATCTATGTCTACATCTACATCTACACCTACACCTACATCTATATATCCAGCCCTAGCCTCTCTCCTGATCTTACAATCTAATGACAGCAACAACATGCAAACAAATATATAAAAACAAATTATATATATTATACACATATATGTGTGCTTCTGATATGTAGGAAATAATTAGCAGAGGAAAGTCACTAGATTGAACAAGGGTTGGGTAAGGCTTCCTGTAGAAGGTAGACTTTTAATTGTAAGTTAAAGCAAGACAGAGAGTTTGGAGCAGAAGAGGGGAAGCCTTCAAGGCTTGGGGACAGTCAGACAGAATGCCCAGGCTAAGAGATGGTGTGTTTTATTTGTGGAGCAGCCAGGAGACCAGTGTGATTGGATTGAAAAATATGTGTTGGGGAGTAAGGTATAAAAAGACTAGAAAGGTAAAGGGTTATGTCTTATGCAGGGTTTAAAATACCAAATGAAGCATTTTGTATTTATGTCTGTAGGCAATAGGGAGCCACTGGAGTTCACTGAGTAGGGAGTGTGTGAGTGTGCATTTTAGGAAAAAAACACTTTTAGTGGCTGAATAGAGGATAGACTGGCATCAGGAGAAACTTGAGGCAGGCAGACCCACCAGCAGGCTATTGCAATATACGAGGCATGAGGTAATGAGGGCTTGCAAGTGCAACTCTAAGTATCCTCCATGGGATGGCCCTCGTTACATATATATGGGCTCACATATTTTTCCTCCAAGAGAATATCCTCTTATTTTGTAAAAGGAATCCAGCTCCCATAGTTATTTATTAAATAGTTTTTTAACTTTCAATTTTGTTAATATATGATTTTCAGAATTTTTATTTTGGTGTTTAATGTTTTTTTATGTTGCATGTGAAATTCATTGTTCTATTATTTCTCTATTTTGCTAATGAAAAAGTTTAGAGATCTAGATAGTCTGTACTGCTTTGACTGAATCCCACCAACTTTGGGGTGTTGTCTTATTATTGTCATTATATTTAACAAAATTATCTGTGGTGTCTATAATTTGTTCTTTGACCAATTGATTACTTAGTCTCTTATTAGTTTTGAATCCTTTCTTCAATGGCCTTTTGTTAAATTTATTTTTTCTCATTGTAGTTAGTAAAAGATATGTTTAATATTTCTGCTGTTATGCATTTGTTTTTGAGGTTTTTTAATATATGGTTAATTTTTGCAATGTGCTGTCCTACTAAGATATATGTACAATCCTTTCTACTTTCATTCATCAATCATCAGACATCTATTATATCCACTTTTTCTAAAATGCTATTCAGATTTATAACTTCTTTCCTTCCTACCTTCCTTCCTTCTCTCCCTCCCTCCTTCCTTTCTTTCATCTTGTTAGATTTGTCTGGCTCTGAAAGAGATACTTTGTGGTCTCCTCTTAGCATAGTTTTACTGTCTATTCCTCTCTATAACTTGTTTTGAGTTTCCTTTAAGTATATAAATGCTCTATCTCTTGATGCATATATGTTAAGTAGTGGTATTAATTGTCTATGATAGTTTTCAGCAAAATGTAGCTTCCCTCTTTATGCCTTTTAATGAAGTCTATTTTTTGCTGTTGCCATATCTAAAACTATGATCACCATCCCTGCTTTTCTAAATTGAGTTGAATCATAGCATATATTGTCCCAGGACGTTATTTTAACATGTGCATCATTATATTTCAATTATGTTTCTTATAAATAATGTAGTGTTAGATTCTACTTTCTAATTCACTCTACCATATTACATTTTTTAGGGGGAGTTCATCTTATTTACATTCACAGTTATGATTACTGATTGCATATTTCCCTCTCTGCTATTCTTATATTTTGTATAAAATTATATACTATAATGTTCTTATATTTTTTCTTTGTTCTCTGTTGCTTGATTACAAGAAAAAGTGAGCAATGAAAGCAATAGTTTACTTAGCAAAAGTTCTCTATGCTTGATGCACTTTGCTTTCTTTCTCCTGCTCTCCTTCTTTTCTCCTCATTCAGACTCCAACCACAGGTTATTACCATCTCTTTCCCTTTTGTTCCTTTTTAAACCCTGTGCATAATCTATCCTTTGAGATTAGATTTGTTTTGCTTATGACTAATCCCTGCTCTAGCCAATCATTACTCTTATTCCTACCTTTACCTGGTCCCTCCTGTTTTCCTTTTGAGTACAATGCATTCTACACTGAACTCTAACTCTCTTTCTCTCTCTCTCTCTCTCTCTCTCTCTCTCTCTCTCTCTCTCTCTCTCTCTCTCATATTCCTTTGAACAGTTCAGAAGAAAGGGAGATTCAATTGATGCCTGTTTCCCTTAATCCCTTACTTTTTATTTGTAGTCTTTGACTTGTGCATCACAATTATGTGAGTTAAGTTCTTCCACTCTTATTTCCCCTTTATTCACTGGTATATTCTTTTCTCCCTCCCTTTATTCTTTTAATATCATCAAAAATACAACAAAAACCACTCCTAGATAGTCTTCATCGTTTAACTTCCTCCATGACCCCTGATGACATTAGACTTTTATGGGGCCATGTGACATATCCTTCTAACTAGAATGCAAACATTTTATCCTTACAAAGTTCCCTCAAATTACTTGTATTTTCCTTTTTTATGTTTCCTTTGAGCTGACATATTTCTAAATTTCTACTCAGTTCTGAAATTTTCATTGGAAATGCTCAGAAGTCTTCTATTTTGTTTAAGATTCATTTTCCCTATGTAGAATTATTTTCAGTTTTTCTGAGTAAGTTTTCTTTGCTTGTAAGCCTATGCCTTTTCTTTTGTTGAATATCAGATTCTATACTTTCAGCTTCTTTGTAGTGGAAGTTAGTAAATCTTATGTGATTCTCATTATGGTTTCTCTTGTACTTGAACTCTTTCTTTGACCTGAAAGCTCTAGATTTGGGCTATAAAGTTTCTGGGAGTTTTCACTTTGGGTTTGTTCTGAATGTTACTGGTGGATTCTTCCTTTGGTTCTAAGATATCTTGGCAGTTTTCTGAAATGATTTCCTAAAATAGGATATCTAGGTTATTTTTTTTTGTCAATGGCTTTCAGATAGTCCAATGATTCTTAAACTCTTCTTGTTCCATTTTCTAGGTCAGTTATTTTTCATAGGAGTGACTTTATGTTTTTCCTATTTTTCTAATCTTTTAACTTTGTTTTTAATATGTCTTTTTATCTCATGAAGTCATTAATTTCTGTTTGGTCAATTCTATTGTTCAAGGAGTCTGTTATTTGGATAAGGTTATGTAAATCTTTGTGTTAAACTGTTCATTCTCATCCCAAGTCTTTCCTCCAGAGCCCCCATATTAAAAAAAAAAATCATTTTCTCTAGAACTGTCATTTTGTTTTTAATATAATTTTAACTTTTTAAAAAAAACCCTATTTTATTTATTCTAGGAATTCTAGCTGACATTATAACCAAGCTATGTTTTCTTTTGAGACTTTGCTTATATATATTTGGAGTTATTCTCCTCTTCTGAATTTGTGTCAGATACTCATGGTATCACATTAACTATTGTAGAATTATTTGTAATAATTACCCATTTTTCTATCTTTATTTCTCAAATTGAGACTTTGTGTTAGGTATGTTTCTGTAGAAAATGTTGGTGTCTTATACGACCCTGGTGATTCAGGTCAGGGAGTTGTAAATTTTTAGTGCATTATGAGCACGTTCTGATCACCAACCATTTGAACTTACTAGCCTCCAGACTCCAATTTGAGTCTGGGAAATACAACTGTGAACTTTCCCTTGGATGGAGCATCAGTAGACAATTGTTAGCTCAAGTCCCATTAACAAGCTAGAAGACTCTATGTGGATATTGGCATATCCCTGGTTTATGCTTGAATAGGGCCTGAATCTGGCTCTCGGATGAAAGCAAAACAGCTGTTGGTCCTCTCCTGATCAGAGTGTCTAGAGTCAGGGCAACAGAGCTGTCAGCTCACTGTTGTTCCATTATTCCTATCCTGGTCATGAATTCATGGAAGTGAACTGAAGAAATGATCCACTGTGATTTCTCCTTAAACTTCCCAATCATTTCCTAGTCTGGTGTTAGATGTTGAAGTAGTTGTGGGGAGAGCCGGACTATACTACTTACTTCCCCGCTACCATTTTTGCTGGTCCTCCTTACCATTTGAATGTAAATATCAAGGTAGAGGCTGTTTCATTTTTTTTCTTTGGATTTTCTGTGCCTCACGTAGTATCTGTCACATAATAGGCACTTAATTAATGCTTGTTGATTAATTGAAGGTAATGATAGGATCGCAGGCATGGAAGTGGGAATAAGCATGACATGCCCATGGGCCTTATTATTATCCAGGACAAAGTATAATGGGTTACATACGATAGGAATTTTGTGCCAATGTATCAGATAGATTTTGGGGACCCTGAACACGAAACTAAGGATTTACATTTGGTGTGATAGGCACCTGGGAGCCATTGAAAGCATAAGGTATAAACAGAGGAATGACATGATAAGAAAACAATATTTAAAAATAGTAAAATGGTACAGATGTACAGGATGGTTTAGAATGAAAAGATCAGGAAACCAGTTGTGAGGCTGTTGGAGTAACCTATGTATAAAGTATCAAGAATTCCAGGATCTTGAAGCATAATGAGAAATTCAATTTTGCAAAGCAATCATTTTTATTTTCAAATTGTTTCAATTAATTGCTCCTTCCAAAAGACCCTTTCTGATTCTCCCAATTGTTAGTTCTACTCCCCTCCTCCTATCATTGAGCATTTATTTTACATGTATCCAGTGTTTATTTATTTGTGAACATGCTTTATCCCCCTAGTAGAATGTAAGCTCCTTGAGGGCAGGAACTATTTCATTTTTGTCTGAGTCCCCAGTGCCAAACACAGTGTCAGGCATATAGTAGGTACCTAATAAATGCTTGTTCACAGATTGATTAGTTATTCCTTATATTGAGTTGAAATGTCTTATTGTAATTGTTATCCTTTGGAATTCTGCAGAATAAATTTAGTCCTTATACCCCATTTAACCCATGACAAACCATCAAATATTGAAGAAAGCTATCATATTTCCCCTATAATTTATCTTCAGGTTAAAATGTCTCCATTTTTTTTCAACTGTTATTTACATGACATGGTTGAGTCACCTCACCATCCTAAGTCATAAACTTTGGTTTGCCAATGTCCATCTGAAAATATAGTGTCCAGAACTGAATATATTACTATGGATATCACCTGACTAGATTAGAGAACAACAGGCTTATTTCCTTGCTTATTCTAGACACTTCACACACTATAATCACAATAACTTTTCTGGGTTCTACATAGGGTTATACTATTGCCATATATTGAGCTTGTAGTCCTTTAAAATTCCTAATGAGGCCATGGTGACAGGATAGAAGGGAAGGGACATACAAGGGACATTTTAGCAAGAGACAAAGACATAGAATTTGATTGCCAATAGGAGAGGGATGAGAAAGGAAAACACTAAAGAAAAAATATAAAGCAGTCAGAAATTCCAGCCTTCTAAACCACACAATAATCAAAACATTTTAAATACCTATTTTTCTATCCCAGTTTTCTCAGAAAAATACTATTTTTATGGTTCACTCAGGACTAAATACAAATGTTTACAAAGTACCAAAAGGCTCCTCAAATGATTAACAATCAACCACTGGCTTTTGCAGGCAATTGCTAGCTTTCACCCAGGAAAGAGGGAAGAAGAGGAAACAGAGGACACTGAAATGGGATTTATTACAGGAAACAATTGGAGAGGATGCATTTCTGCAAAAGGTCAGTAGATGGCAGACAAGTTATGATAACAGGACCCTCCCAAAAGATACATGAGAAATGAAGAAAATTAGAAGGCAGAGGAAGGGAAACAGTGAGTAAGTTGTCATGAGCTTCTAATATACTGTGTTGGCTTATCTCACTTTTGTGGATGTTACAGAGAGTATGGCAAAGCTGGGGCTAGGCTGGCTTGCCAACACTATTTTCAGAGCACAGAAAACCACCAGGATGACTAGACTTTAGCAATCTACTCATATTTTTCAGGTGCATAATTAGAGAGGCAGCTTAGGATAACATGGTGGGATGGAAGTTAGGGAGACCTTTGACACCTATTATCTCCATGAACCTGGATAAATCACTTATCCTGCATGGATCTTAAGCAACTACCTAGGACTTAGCTATTAAGTTATGGAAGGGTTGTGTGATCTGAGTTGGTAGAGGATGGTCCCTGGGTTAAGGAAATCAGATTCTTCCCACATTCATATTTGATTAAATGGGTTTGTTCACAGGATACATCCTCCCCATACACTACTTAATGACATGAAATTCACAGTAAAGCCCCTTTTTTGGTTTTGTTTCTGGTAGGATATAGTAAACAGAAGTGTTTTCCTTTCCAAGGAGTACCAAATTGCCACCACATCTTAAACTTAATATGTCCAAAACGGAATTCATGCTATTTTTCCCCAAACCCTCCCTTCCTCCCAACTTCTTTATTATTGGTGAGGATGCCACCATCTTTCCAGTCACCCAGGCTAAAAACTTAGGTGTCATTCTTAACTCTGTTGCCAAATCCTATTGATTTTGCCTTTGTAACACCTCTCACATACACTCTTTTCTCTCCTCTGATGATGCCACCACTTTGGTTTGGTCATCACTTCACGATTGGACTATTTCAATTCTGATGGTTGGTCTGCCTGCCACAAATCTGACCCCACTCCATATCATCCTATGCTCAGGTGTCAAACCAACCTATCTAAAACATAGTATGTCTGACTATGTCACTTTCCACCCTCCAATTTTATAAACTCCAGTGACTGCCTATTACCATTAGGATTAAACATAAAAATCTTCTATTTAGGCTTTAAAGCCCATCATAACCTGTACCCTCTACCTTTTCAATCATATTATACCTTATGTTCCTTTCTTCCCTCACATTCATATTCTGATTCAGTGATACTAAGCCTCCTTGCTGTTCTTCAACCAAAACACTGTCTTTAGACTCAGCATTTTCTTTGGCTTTCCTCCAAGTCTGGGATGTTCTTCCTTCTGATCTTTGTCTAATGGATTCTCTTACTTCCTTCAATTTTTAGCTAAAATTCTACCCGCTTTTGGAAACTTTTCCCAATCCCCCTTAATTCTTATGCCTTCCCTCTGTTGACTATTTTCAATTTATCTTGTATATTACTTTTTTTTGTATGTAGTTGTTTATATGTTGTCTCTCCCCCACCCCCCACTAAACTGTGAGGTCCTTGAGAGCAGGAATTATATTTTGCCTTTTTTTGTATCCTCAGAACTTAGCACATTGCCTGACACATAATAGGCCATGAATAAATTGACTTTCCATGACTGATGCACAACAGAAAAAATAAAGCTACAAAAATGGAAAAAAGTAAAGAATTACAAAACAGCGACATAGAACCTCTTTCGAAGAGCAATTACAGAATAGTTACCTTACAAGATTTAATTCCATGAGAAAAACAGGGAATAAAAAGGAACTAAATAAGTATAAGGGCCATGAACAAATGGATAAAGATCAAGAATAAACAGAAAGGGAAGAGATACAATGAGAATGAGGAAAGAAATTCTTAGGAAAAAGTACAGAAAAAAATTTAATAAATTAACAAACAAACCAAGTTGAAGAGGAAGATAGAAAAGGAGATTTTACTGACTAATTAATTGAGAGGGAAAAAAGAAGGGAAAACGTAAATAGATAAAATGGAGAAATAAAAAAGAATGAGTAAGCAGAACTCTAACTAGGGAAAAGGGGAACAAATAGGAGTAGGATGAGCTTGAGAGTAAAGGGAAAGGAGATAGCAGGAATGGAGTTGCCTTAAAATACATTAAACTAAAATAAATGAAGAGACAAAGTATTGTGTTTACAAAGAAAGAGGCAAAATGCTAATTTTGAAAAAAAAAGAAATTTATAAATGAATGGAGGAAGATGTAAACATGAATCTTATAATTTTAAATGTGAATTAAACCATCTAATAAAATGAAAAAGAATGATAGATAAGATTATAAAACTCCACAATATATTATGTTTTTTATTTTATTTTATTTTATTATTTTATTTTGGAGGGTAATTGGGGTTAAGTGATTTGCCCAAAGTCACATGGCTAGCAATTGTGTCAAGTGTCTGAGGCTAAATTTGAACTCAGGTTCTCCTGACTCCAGGGCTGGTGGAGGGCTGCACCACCTAGCTGCCCCAGACTTCTTTCAACAAAGCAGAAAACGCTTCATTTCATATATGGAGATTACTGACCTTCACACTTCTTCCAATACCCCTTAATTTCTGTTCCAGTGAATCCAGAACCCCCACCTGGCCTTCATGACCTTCAACACCTGAATCTCCTCATTTGTTATTTGTCCTGTTCAGTCACTATGCTAGGTTAAATTCATTTTACAAACAATTATTAGGCACCTGTTACATGCAAAGCATTGTGCTTTGTTCTGGGGGAGGTTCAAATTTTAGATAAGATTTTGTCTCTGGCTTTGTGAAGCTCAGTGTCTAGTAGCAAAAGCCTGCTTGGCCATCCCAATCTCAGACTTGAAATTCTCTCTGAACCTTTGCCCAGGTTATTCCTTCACTTGAGTAGTTAGCCCTTCTTCACTCCTATTAACCCATGCTCCTCATCATCTTTAAAGCAATAACATCAACTGATATGAACAGTGGCTTATGCTTTACAAAATACATTTACATCCATTAACTCATTTAAGCCTTAGATAGCCTTTCTCTAACTGGCATTTACAACTCTCTTAACACATCACTCAGTCTCTACATACTGTATGATCTAGACATACTGGCCCATCTACTGTTCTTCATACATAACAGCTAGTAGGCTTTATACTGGTTTTCTCTCTGTCTGTAATATTTCCTCTTTATGCTTCTGCTTTTAGAAATACCTGGCTTCCTTCAGCTCCCATTCCTTTCTTAGCTTATGATTTATCTTCTAGAGGATGGTTGGATTTTTTTTTTTTTTGGTCTCCTCCAGCTGCTAATGCCTTCCCATCCAAGGTTACTTTGTGGTTATGTTTTGTATGTATTGATCAATGTGTATATGTTATCACTTGCAATGGAATAGAACCTGATATTTCCCTTTTATATTTGTATTGGAAGCTTGGCACAGTGTATAGCATACAGAAAGTACCTAATAAATGCTTGTTGTGAGGGAGATAGTCTCATTGGTTTCTTCACCCTTAAAATGGAAATGATGAAGCCTACAGAGATGGAGGAAACTACCCCCACAGTAGTGCAGTCATATCCAATAGGATGATTTCTACTCTCCCCATATCCTCAAGGTGGGAGATCTGATCACAGAACACAAACACACCCCCTTGAACCTTGTAAGAACCTAATAATAATAATAATAACTACTCTATTGAAGGCATTGTGCTTCTCAATTACTATTTCATTTGGTCTTCACAATAATCCTGGAAAGTAGATGCTATTATTATCCTCATTTTACAGATGAGGAAACTGAGGCAAACAGGTTTAAGTGACTTGCCCAGGGATACATGACTGGTAAGTGTCTGAGGATGGATTTGAACTCAGGTCTTCCTGCCTCCAAGTCTGATACTTTATACACTATGCTATCTAACTGATCCTAAATAAATACAGGGTGTTTGGAAGTAGGGAAAAGATTCCCAAATGGAGCACAGCATTCCCATATGCTGTACAGTGGTGTGACAAAATCTGACACCTATGGATGGCAGAGGCCTGCCAGCTATAGGGGTGTGTTGAGAAGATAATTTCTTGAAGCAAGGACCACTCTTCATCACATAGCATTCAGTCACAGATAGGTTTAGATGGAGCAGTGGGGAAATAAAAGTTGAATAGTACGGCATCAGCTGGAAGAGCAGAGTCCCTGGATTTAGAAGGGGAAGGGGCCTTGGAGATTACCTAAACAATTCCATTTTAGGGAGGAGGAAAGTGAGCTTCAGAGGTAACCTCTGAAATAACTTGCATATGTTGAGCCTGAGATTTGAAGCAAGAGTCTTCTGACTTAAAAATTCAGTGGTCTGATTTCCACTACATCCCACTTGGAGCCAGACTGTGGTTAATTGTTAGGTTATGGTGTTTGAACTTTATGCTGCAGGCAATGGGATGTATGGAAGATTTTTTTTTTTAAGCAATTGGGGTTAAGTAACTTGCTCAAGGTTACACGGCCAGTTATTATTTGTGTGTGGGTGCTCATTTTCTGAGGCCAGATTCGATCTTGGGTCATCCCAACTCTGAGGCCTGCGCTCTTGCTCACTGCGCCACCTAGCCACCCCGTATGGAAGATTTTTGAGCAAACGAGTGACATCACACTGAAAGCAGTATATTAGGAAGATTAGTCTGAACACAAGACTACTATGGTGGATTGGTAGAGGCGATGTAGGAATCTCACTATTGTCCTAGAGACACTCTTATCTCACTTCTCAGTTCTTACAACTCCCTTTCTTATCTCCCAGATCCCATGGCTTCCCACTTCCCAGGGGGTTTCTGTGTCTGGGATATTTAGGTCTCTCTCTGATAGGATGATTAGTTCATAGGATTAAAAGCTAGAAGGCATCTGGGCATCTTTACACACTCCGTCATTCACCCACATCAACCTTGTCTCTTCTATGTCCTCATTTAATTCTATCTTCCCTTTCTGTTGTTCCCTGGGATAGTCCTGTTCTATTTTTTCTGTGCCTTTGCACAATTTTGCTTTATGCCTGGAATGCTCTCCTTCCTCACCTCCATCCTTGGGAATCCCTGACTCTCTTTAAGACTCAACTCATGTCACCTCCTTCAAGAAGCTTCTCCTAATTGCTCCAGATGTTGGTGCTCCTTTACATAATCAATATGGTGTGTGTGTGTGCAAGCATGCGTTCGATATATATATGTATATATATATATATAGAGAGAGAGAGCAAGCTCATGTGTGTGCATGCTATGTTTATTTATTTATGAACATGTTACCCTCACTTAGTAGAATATAAGCTTCTTGATGGCAGAAATTGTTCTGTTTTTGTCTTTTTTACATTTTTCCAATTACATGTAAAAACAATTTTTACCATTCATTTGAAAAATTTTGAGTTCCAAATTCTTTCCCTCCCTCCCCTTCCCCATCCTTGAGTAGGCAGGCAATATGGTATAGATTATACATGTGCAGCCATTAGCCATGTTGTGAAAGAAAACATAGACCAAAAACAAACAAGAAAAAAAAGTTTTAAAAAGTGTGTTTTGATCTGCATTCAGACTCCATGAGTTCTTTCTCTGGAGGTGGATAGCATTTTTCATCATAAGTCCTTTGGAATTGTCTTGGATCATTGTATTGTTGAGATATTTTTGTCTTTTTAAACCTCTGCACTTATCACAGCACCTAGCATACAGTAAACCCTTGATAAATGCTTGTTGACCAATAATTGACAAAGATAGATAAAAATGTTGAAAAAAGTCATCAAGGATCATTTTGATCAAAGGCTTAAATTTAGGAATTAACGGGATATGTTCCAAGGACAGTGAAAGCAAAAGGCATGTGTAATAGAAATGATACACATGCATGCATGCATAAAATATAAATGAGGCACACAGAATTACATAATACACACACAAATGCATATATATCCATCTACCTTTAAATGGGCAGGTGATTGGGCTGGTACAGGGTCATTTTTGCAAAAAAGAAAAAAGAAAGGACAAGGAAAAGGTGGAGGAGGTACATTTTTTAAGCTCTAAATGAGGCATAAAGCATTAAAGCTATTGGAAATCCCCGTCTGCTACAGATTCCATTCACTTGGTTCAGTTTCCTGACAGACACCAGATGGTGGTATCAGCTCGTGGAAAGATGCTAGATGAAGCTGAGCAACAGGAAATGGGAAAATCATTGAGTTCCCAGCAGAATGACATCCTATCTATCAGAATCACAGTCACCTCAAGGGTGGAGGCTGTGATTAAAATGCAGATTGTCTCTAGTTCTGATGATCTTTTAAAGAACTCTAATAATATTAACTGACAATTAAAAAAACTATAGCCTTCATTTCTAACTATATCCCTCTCTTTTCTACCCAGTGAGTCTTCTTTTGTAGGAAATGTAACAGTGGGACTGGCCAATGCCACTGTTCCAATCCTGAACGCATGCACAGCATGCTCTGCCTGGATGGAGGCTTGGTGAGCCTACTTCAGGGATATGCTGCAAAATGTCAAACAACTGGCTCTCTAAGAAAAAAAATGAACACAGGGCACACCTTTAAATTTAACCTGCATTATTGACATTTCTCCTTCACTTTGTTAAGTCTAAACAATTGACAAAACAATAAGTCGTGCCATGATTTATAGCTTTGTTGATGCCAAGACAAAAATGCTCACACTGAAAATTTAACAATTGGCTTTGCTAAGCCATTTGAGCTTATTCTTACACACACCTGTGTGTGATGGATGGGTCCTTTCCCTCCCTGCTTCAAAGCTTGCACAAGCTTTCTATTTCCTGTTGGCTTAACGTGTGGTGATTTAAAAAACAACAACCCAGCAACTTTTAATTGGCTGCTAAGCCTAGATTCAATGTATATACAAAAAGGCTTGAACATTTAAAATCTCTTTCTCTTCCCTGGCAGCTTTCAAGTAAGGAAGAAGAGGAGATGATGTAAAGCTCTGGGTAGAGGGAGAGGTAGTAGCAATGGTTATAGTTAGGGATATTACAAATCCTCCCCTGTAGCCACGTAATGTAGCACATAGCTGCTCTGATGTTAAAATGAGGCCGGGACCTCCCTCCAAATTTAGAACCTTTTTCACATCTTCTACCCCCTTCTCTTTACTCACAGAGCTACCATCCGATTCAGTCACTCATTATCTCTTTCCTGGGCTACTATTAAAGTCTCCTTTAGTGGGTATCTCTTCCAATATCTCCTCTCTCCAATCCCATTCCAACACAGCTGCCAAAATAATCTTCCAAAGGCATAGGTCACTCTAATGCTTAAAAAAACACCAGTGGTTTCCCATTGTCTCTAGGACGAGACAAATTTCCCAGCCTAGCATTTAATCCTTCACAATCTGGCTCACCCTTACATTTCCAGCCATATTTCACTTTTTCAACGCCTTCCATGAATTCTATGTTCTAGCTAACTTGGACAGCTAGCTGTTTGCTGGAACTCACCATGCGAGCTCCCATCTCCGTGTGCTTGGCTCTTAGGAAATGCCCTCTTCTTCACCTCCACCTCTCAGAAGACTTAACTTCCCAAGCTTTAGTTCATGTGCCATCTCCTATGTGAAATCTCTCTTCATCCCCCCAGTTGTTGGAGCTCCCTTCTGACTCCTTATATTGATTTTCCTGTGTATATGTTATACACCCCAATAGAAGGTAAATTCCTTGAAGCCAGGGACAACTTCTCTTTTTGTCACTTTATTCCTTGAACCTAGTGTAAAGATTCCTTGGCAATGGTTGGAAGGGATCTTAATGCTCTATTTACAGATTGTATTATATTAATTGCTATAAAACAATGACTTTAGCAGAAGAGGACATGGAGATTTAGAAAAGGTTGGCCAGTCATGTAGCAAGGAGAGCCAATCGGTGCATGTCTCAACTGATGTACTGTAGCCTGGGAGATTAAAAGAACCAGATGGAGGCCTCAAGCTTGTTGGATTGGACTGACCTTGGGAGGGGGGAGGAGGAGGGGAGAGGCGGACAGGAGAGGGGGAAAGGTAGTTGTGGAAAGATATGGACAAGAATGGTACAGGATGACAATAGTGATAGTAATTTACATTAAAACCAAAGTACTTTTCTCATAGGAGAAGTTGGTAATACAAGCAATACTTTCATTGCTCCAGGGGAGGAGTGGAAAGAGTTTGGCATTTGAGTTTGTTTGGTTTTTTTGGAGGGGGGAAGGCAAGGCAATTGGGGTTAATGCCCTTGCTACCCACATGGCTAGTAAGTGTCAAGTGTCTGAATTCAAATTTGAACTCAGGTCCTCCTGACTCCAGGGCTGGTGCTCTATTCACTGAGGCACCTAGCTGCCCCAAGTTTGGTATTTACATGTGCAAACCTGGTTTCAAATTTCAGTTCTGGATCTTATCAGCTGTCGTTCATGATGGGCAAGCCACAATCTCTGTTAGCCTCAATTTCCTCCTCCATTAAAAAAATTAAATTGGAAGTTTTAGGATCTGCATTGTTGGAAGAGGCAACCACACCAATGAATTGCCAGATTTATCACATTCCCTCCATCTTTTCTTGCCCAGACTAAATATTCCAAGTTGCTTCATTCTGTCCTTGTTTGACTGAGTCTCTAGTAACTCTTGCCATTTAGACCCTCTCCTGGGGCATGCTTTAACTGACTAATGTCCTTCCTAAACTGTGCTACCCAGAACTGAATACAATTTCCCCAAACAAACATTCTCATTGTAATGCTGTAGAATGTAAGCTTCTTGAGGGCAGGCAGAGTGCCTGCCGATTAAAGGAGAAAACATTCCATTTGGATTAAGCAAACCTAGGTTTAAATCTTTCCTCTTTCACAAAGTATGTAAACATGGGTATCTTAACATCTGTGGGTCTTAGCTTCCTCATCTGTAAAATGAGGGGGTCTTTCACATGGTCTCTTAAGTCCTCTTCAGAGACCATGTGAAAGACCCCCTCATTTAATGCTCTAAAGCTATGATCTATGATAAAGACATATTTATCTGAATCGAATAATTGATAATTTAACCAGTATAGTCTGACCCTTAATAACAAGCACTCTTTCCACAGGAGGAAAAAAGAAGACTCCCGGGTTTGCTCAAGAGAAATTTAGTCTCATCCACCCCTGGGATACAGACAGAGCGCCTTAGACATCCTGATGCAGGGTGCCTGCTTGATGGGGTGGGGTGGGGCACACTGCATCATGGTGGACATGCTCTCCCTGCTTAAGTGAGCAGAAGTGGGGCCCCTGCTTGGCAGCATTGGCTTCCAGGAGAAAACACAAGGGGAAACATATGTCAAAGTGAAAACTCCTTTTGTCATTTTAATTGAATTATGTCATATTGCTTTACTTTGCTAAAAATCATAATGGAGAGTTAATTAGCAGTTCCTGGTGTCTGTGGAACAAGAGTGGTTTGCCAGTGAAACAGAAAGATGTCTTGTAGATTGCATTAATGTGGGAACAGCAGGTACCCTTTGGTTATCTAAAATAGTGGCTTCCAAAAAAACAAAAGGAGCATAATTTGATGATGTTATCAGGAGGAGAAGGAGAAATAACGATTGGGCCCCATTGTCACCTATAAGATAAAATTTTCTCTTAAAGCAGTTTGTACTGATAACGTCTGTAGGGGAAGAGGTGTTTAAAAAAAAAACAAACCAGCCAAAAAAAGTACATACAGTAACCTACCAGACTAAGCCTGGGGGTGTCGAGGGGGCTGCTCTCCTGGAAGATAGAAGCCAGCTGATTAAGACCAAGGTTTTATAGCTTCTTTTGAGCCAGCCACACACATCTTCAGGATTCAATTGTAGGTACAAACCTCCTTCATTCAAGCTCTTAATTCTGAATTGAATAAATAATGCAGATAGGGGATGGGGTAATTTCTCATTACTTAGCCAACAATTTCTAGATTAAACACATTAAAGAAGAAAATGTGGAAGCTTAAATAACTCCTAAACTTCTTCTGAGCATTTTAAACACCCATTATCATAATACAAGTGACTTTCTGAATCATTCTTTTCTTATTCAATCTGTTCTCCCTAACATCTCTACTAGGCAAACACTTTGCTAACAGTTTCATTTTTTGAATATAGTTGAAGGTAATGCAGATTGCCTTTCTTTACATGCTTCCTCTAATTTGGACTTGTCAGTGGTTCTGACTGGTTAGGACTAGCTAAGTCTGCCAACTGAGGCATCTTCTAGTTTTTAGACAGCCTGTAGGAAGGATGGTTGGGAGGAACTGAGTGAAACAATAGCTGTAAGACTCTAAGTAGGAATATGGCCTGGGATCTAACATACTCCCTCCCTCCCTCCTTCCTTCCTTTTTTTTTTTTTTTGCTTTTTGGAGTGGGGAAAGGCAGGGCAATTGAGGTTAAGTGACTTGCCCAAGGTCACACGGCTAGTCAGTATTAAGTGTCTGAGACCAGATTTGAACTCAGGTCCTCCTGACTCTAGGGACAGTGTTCTAATAACTTCACCACCTAGCTGCCCCTAACATACTCCTTTAATCATGAATAAGGGCTAGCAACAGTGAGGTAGAAAGAAACTGGGAACTGGAGTCGAGAATTAAATCAAACCCTAACTCCGTGCTTATTAGTAGTATAACTGCAAGTCCATCTCTTGACCTCTGTGCCTTAGTTTCTTCATCTGTAAAATGGGTTATTGCCATTCACATAACTTATCTCACAGGACTGTTGTGAAGAAAGTGCTTTAATAAACCTTTAATGTTTTAAAATGATGTAATATTAAAGATAGTAGTAACATTCACAAACATTTGTCAAGCATGGTGCTGTGAGCTAGGACTTGTTCAGTCAGTAAACAGATATTTATTAACATCTATTATGTTCCAA
The DNA here is from genome assembly GCA_011680675.1 of Gymnobelideus leadbeateri. Classification (NCBI taxonomy): domain Eukaryota; kingdom Metazoa; phylum Chordata; class Mammalia; order Diprotodontia; family Petauridae; genus Gymnobelideus; species Gymnobelideus leadbeateri. Next base: position 633,819 of record WOXC01003811.1, read on the forward strand.
GCTGGATTAAGTAATGAAATACAGAGATATAAAGGAACAGGAGTCCTCAAGGATCTCATGTTTTGGGGAGGAGAGGAGAATGATTACATGTCTAAGAGAATGAAAAAATATTGTATATACAAAGTGATTTTGGTATGGAAGAAGAGCTAGTAGCTAGAGAGATCAGAAAAGGCCTCATGAAGGTCATTTTCATCAACATCATAACAGCTAGCATTTATATAATAACTTAAGGTTTGCTAAGTGCTTTAGAAAGATTATTTCATTTGATTCTCACAATAGCCCTGAGAAGTAGATGCTACTATCCCCATTTGACAGATGAGGAAACTGAGGCAGAGTCTTTTTTTAAGTGACTTGCCAAGGGTCACACATAGCTAGCTCCTAAGGTAGGATTTGAACTCAGATCTTCCTGTGGTCTGTCCACTGTGCCACCTAGCTGCCTCATGGAGCTTGAGTTGAGCTTTGATATGGCTAGGGATTCTAAGAGGCAGAGGCAAGGAAGGCATGCATTCTAAGCATCATGGAGATGAGGAATAGCCTCATGGAAATGAGAGGTGGAAAGCCCTGGGTAAGGGAGAAGGCCAGTTTGGCTGAACTGCAGAGTACATGATAAGGCAGGATCTGCTGAAAGTTCAACAGACAGGAAAGAAAATAGATCCTAACCCTTAAAAAATTATAATCAAGGGTGGCTAGGTAGCACAGTGAATAAAGCACTCGCCCTGGAGTCAGGAGGACCTGAGTTCAAATCCGACCTCAGACACTTAACACTTACTAGCTGTGTGACCTTGGGCAAGTCACTTAACCCCAATTGCCCTCCAAAAGGCAAAAAAAAAAAAATAAAATTACGATCCCTTTCAGATGTGTCTTGTGGGCAGGAGTCACTGAAAATTAGGATCAGTTGCTACTTTCTCCAAGTCAAGCAGCCAAGCAGGCCACTCCTCCAAATAAGCCTCCAAACACAGCTTAAACCTCATAGAACACTTTGTGCCTAACCCTCTTAATACTTATGTGTAATAGTGGTGTCACTGTCATAGCCTGTTCATTCTGCTTTTTTTTTTTCGGAGGGCAGTTGGGGTTAAGTGACTTGCCCAAGGTCACAGGCTAGTTTTTGTGTTAAATGTCTGAGGCTGGATTTGAACTCAGGTTCTCCTGACTCCAGGGCCAATACTCTAGTCACTGCACCACCTAGCCGCCCCATAGCCTGTGCATTCTGTACAATCCATGAGGGTAGAGATTATGTCTTACTTAGACTTTGGATCTCCCCTAGCACTGTTATCTGTATACAATAAGCACTTCATAAATACATTGTTTTGAAACAGCCTATTTCTGCAATTCTCAGATTCAAAAAACTCAGTAATTAACTCATTCAATGAGCCTTTACTGAGTTCCTACTTTGTCCAGGACCATGGACTAGGCCTTATGATGGGCACAAGGTAAATAAATCCTGTACCTGTTTCCATCCAATAGTGGGGATGATTTATCCATGAATAACTATAATACAAGGCAGAAAGTGATACAAGGCAGACATAACAGCTGTCTTCTAGTAATAGAAGGATTAGCCTTTGAAGGAGGGATCTGACTTACTTGGCTCAACACCAGAGGGAAGAATGAGGAGCTATGGGTAGACACTGCAGAGATTTAAGCATGAAGTAAGGAAAACAACTCCCACAGAGTGGAGTGAGCTGCATTGGGAGGCAATGGCTTCCTCCTCATTTGAGGTCTTTAGGCAAAAGCTGGAAGACCACTTGCTGGGAATGCTGAAAGAGAGGGTTTTAAAAAATATTAAGTTTTGAAATTAAGTAATTTAAAAAGCAATCTTTGCTGCATTTAAAAAAATATCAGTTACTTAGGAAATGTAACTTCCTTTTTCCTTTCCTAGAAAACAACCCTTTGTAGCAAAGGGAAAAAAGGGAAGGAAAAAAAATAGAGCCACACAGTAAAAAAAGTGAGGGGAATGCATTAAGTATGGAGTTCCTAGCTCCACACCTGTTCAAGGAAATGCGGAAGGTATCTTTGTGTAGAAGGGATTCTTATTCAAGCAGTACATTAAACTAGATGGTTACTGGGGTCTCAGATGTCTGAGTGTCTGTGATTCTCCATGCTATGAATGGCCTAACTTGAGACCATTACATTTGGTCAGCAATTTCTAATTCCCAAATCCCTTTCATAAACATGCCTTCTCTTGAACCTTATAACAGCCTTGTGAGGGAGATAGGTCAGAGATTATTAGTCCCACTTTGGGATTAATTGGAGGCTGAGGAAATGAAGGCTCAGAAAAGCCATACAGAATACAGTGGCAGAAAAGGTCTAGAATGCATATCTTTTAGCTAAAGATGTTTGTCATTTGAACATCACTCAGAACCTCTTGGGCCTCTCCTGCCTTTTCAATAAGACCACAATCCCACAAGAGCAGATTCCCATCTATTCCTAGGGGGTCCCCTTCTTTGTTGATTCTTTGCCTAAGGAAGAGCAGCTGTAGGCTGATTCATTGGATACATTGCCTGCCTTGTGGTCTGGCCTTCAGGGATGAGCTCCAGAAGCAGATGGTGAGAACACCACCCTCTGGGGGATCCAATGTTCAATTCTTTACTCTTCATATCCAGCAGACTGATGCAGATCTCATTGACCTCTCACTGCTGGGGAATGCTGTCAGACCTCTCGTTACCAAGAATGGATTTTCCAAGACAGTATCACAGGGAAGAACATTTGTAGAAACCCCTGCATTTTTTTCTGTCCTAAGAAGGCTGATACCTTATGTGGTATCTGCTTTACAAGCCCTGAACTGTGCTAGCCACGAGATATCCTCCATCCCTTAGGATCTTTGTTTTCCTCCAAGTCTCAGTTCAGGTGCCATCTCTTCCTTGAACCTGGCCCTCTTCATCCCCACAAACTGTACTGTCTTCCTTTTTGTAAAACCTTGCGTTCAGTTAAGTCCATATAATTTTTATCATTCCAATAACATGTAAGAGGCCTTTCTATTTCCTTTTTTTTTTTTTGCTTTTTGGAGGGCAATTGGGGTTAAGTAACTTGCCCAAGGTCACACTGCTAGGTTTTTTTTTGTTTGTTTGTTTATTTGTTTGTGTGTGTTAAGTGTCTGAGGCCAGATCTGAACTCAGGTCCTTCTGACTCCAGGGCCAGCACTCTACTCACTGCGCCACCTAGCCACCCCAGGCCTTTCTATTTCTGCAAGAAAGAATTAGTCTAGGGACCATCTCACTTTTTGCTTTGAATCTGCAGTAACACTCAATTATAGGTGCTTAAATAGATGCTTTTTTTTTTCTTTTTGGAGGGCAATTGGGGTTAAGTGACTTGCCCAAGGTCACAGGGCTAGTTTTTGTGTTAAGTGTCTGAGGCCAGATTTGAACTCAGGAGCTCCTGATTCCAGAGCCGGTACTCTATTCATTGCGCCACCTAGCTGCCCCCAAATAGATGCTTCTTAAAATGACAAAGAGGGGAGGAGACAAAGGTCCAGAATGAGATATGCTTTGGGACATGTCCAATATGTGGATGTTTTGCTCAAAGGAAGGAAACAAGCACCATGCTAAGTGCTACATGAGTGTCATCTCATTTGATCTTCATGGCAACCTGAGAAGTTGTTTAGCTCAGGGTCACACAGCTAATAGGTTTCTGAGGCCAAATTTTAACTCACATCTTTCTGACTCCAGGCCCAGTGCTCTATCCACTGGACCATTTAGCAGGTGCTACTATCACCCCCCACTTTACAGCTGAGGAAACAAAGGCAGAGAGAGATTTAAGTGACTTGCCCAGGGTCATACAGCTAGTAACTTTCTGAGGCTGGATTTGAACATAGGTTTTCCTGACTTCATGCCCAGAGCTCTATCCATGATACCACCTCACTGCCCGTGATGCAGTGCATATTAACTGTGAATATTTGCTACAAAGGTTTTGGTTTTCTTCCATTTTGGAAGAGTTGGGGACAAGGGGAGCATGTCTCCCAAAGTTCTCTCCAAAGTTGCCAATGATCTTTAAATCACTACATCTAACACTCTTTTCTCCATGCTCAATCTTCTTGGTCTCTCTGAAGTACTCAACACCATTGAACATTATCTGGATACCTGGGTTTACTGACTACTACTTCTTGGTTTTCTCCCCTCTACCTGTCTCACTACTCATTCTCAGTCTTCTTTGCTGTTTCATCTATGACACTACATTCTTAACTAGGTTTATCCAAAGGCTGTGTCCTGGACACTCTGCTACCTCTCAACAACTCCCATGGGTTTAATTATCATCTCTGGGTAGATGACTGCCAAATCTCTTTATCCAGCTTTTGTTTCCCACTTAAGTTTCAGTCATATCTCCATCTGTCTATTAGATATTTCAAACTAGATTTCAAAAAATATCTCAAACTCTACATGTCCAAAACTGAACTCATTATTTCCATCTTGAAATCCTTTCCTTTTTCTACCATCCTTCCAGTTATCCAGATTTGCAAACATGCTAATATGATTGATTTCTCACTCTCACTCATTCCTTATATCCAATCAAATGCCAAATTATCATTAATAATAATAAAACTAAAATTTATATAGTACTTACTTACTAAGTGCCAATCACTGTGCTAGGCATTTTACAATTATTATCTTATTTGATCCTTATAACAACCTAAAACAGGGGTGGGGACCTTGCAGCCTAGAGGCCACATGAGACCTTATAGGTCCTCAGGTACAGCCTTTTTGAGTTCAAGATTTACAGAATAAATCCTTCTATTAAGGGGGTTTGTTCTGTGAAGTTTGGATTCAGTCAAAGGATTTGAGGATCTAGAGGGCCACAGGGGGCCTTGAGGCCACAGGTTCCCCACCCCTGACATTTTACAGCTAAGAGAACCAAGGCCGACAAAAGCTAAGTGACTTGGACAGTGTCACATAGCTGGTAAGTGCTTGATGCCAGATTTGAACTTGGGTTTTACTGACTCCAGGCTCAGTACCTTATCTATTGTATTCCCTAAACCCCTCAAATATTTCAAAAACATCTTGCATTCTCTCCTTTTACCCGTGCTAGATCAGGTTCTTGTTACCTCTTGCCTTGACCATTTCAATGACTTCCTAATTAGAATCTCTGGTTCAAGTCTTTCCCCTCTCCAATGCATCTCCCACACATCTGCCAAAGTGCTTTTCTTAGGTCTGACCATATCACCACTTTCTCAGTAAATTGCATGATTTCCTATAGATCTTAAAATCAAGTACAAATACTTTAGCTTTTAAAGTACTTTGTAACTTGGCACCAACCCACCTTTCCAATTTTACTACATATTGCTTTCTTTTCTGCATTCTATGGTTTAGGCAAACTGGTCTTCTTTCTATTCCTCACATACAACACTCCATTCCCCATCACTGCATCTTTGCACTGGTTCTCCTCTTTCCTGGAATGCTTCACCTCTCACCTCTACTTCTTAGAGCCCCCCACTTCTTTCAAAACAATGCTCAAATGCCCCATAAAACCTTTCCTGATCTGCCAAATGCTGACCCCTCATTTAAATGTGTTTGTTTCCCATATGCTTCTTTCTTTTTAAAAAATTTATTTCAAATACAAAATAAGAAAAGAAAAAAAGACATTGCCATGTACACAGCAGAACACGAGAAGATTCAATATAAAACAGTAACTTTCCATTTCGAGAAAATCTATTTAATAAATACTATACTTTGTTTTCCAAGCTGTCCATCTTTTCTTTGCTTCCTTGTAGGTTTTGTTTTGTTCTGTGCTGTGTACTTTTATTTCTTCCTGTCTCCCCTCCAAGGATACAATTAAGTGTGGATACACACACATATAGATGCATATAGACATAGGCATCTATAAACATATACATTTTTACATATACAACTCATACACATATATGTAAGATTATACTATGCTTATTATCACTTGTGTGTTTATCTAAAAGTGGATGGCATCTTCTTTCATAAATCTAAGTCTTTCCATGTTGTTCTAAATCAACCAACTCATAATTTCCTATACCATAGCAATATTCCAACCTAATCACATTATATCTAAGAGAGTATCTATGAAAAAATTTCCCCAATTTTCTGCATTACTTCTATTGTTGGCTGCACAAATTTTATTTATACAGGAAATTTTAATTTTAGATACTCAGAATTATCCATTTTATATTTCAGCAATGCTTTCACCTTGTAATACGGTTTAAGATCTAATACTACTGAATCTGCTTCCTTTACATCTTTTTTCCTCAACTTCTTTAAAGTTCCTGACCTTTTGTTCTTCTAAATGAAGTTTTGTTTTTGTATTCTCATTGCCTAGCACAGCACTTGGTACAGAGAAGACATTTAATAAACACTTGTTGATTGACTGATTATTGCATACAGATTTGCTTCCAAAATGGTGGGGTCAGGAGGTTGTCCTGTCCCCAGGAATTCAGACTAGAGGGTAAAAATCCTGCTTGTTCTAGACAGTCCTCATTCAGGGGAAAGAGCCCATTGTGCACAGGTCTGCCTCTTCCAGGTTATCCTGAAGAATCTCATCCAAAGAATCTAAACAATTTCTTATCATTTCAGCTTTGACTTCCTGAATCCTAAAGTTGAATTATACCTTCTAGCCTAGTTTGGGGAATACGGTTAGATGCTACCACATTATGTTTAAGGAAGATCATTTTGCTGCCCACTGTACATCCCATAGCATTTCTAGAGTCTATAAACTCAATGTAAGTCAATGATGAAACATAGCAATAAAAAGTACTAACATAAATTTAAGCTTAAGCAAAAGAGTTAAGCAACAATCCTGTTGTACTCTTTGCTGGTCAGAGATTTGGAGTAGGATATTCAGTTTGGGACACCATGTTGTACATTGTAAAAGTGGAACATGTCCAGAGCTGGGTAAATAGGATACTAAGAGTACTCCAAACTATGTTGCATGAGGATCATTGGAGATACGGGTCATGCTGTAGATACTGCTGGCTCTACCCAAAGGACTACTACTGGGCACTGCCATCTACCCTTCAGTCATACCCTCCTATACATTTGTCTCCACCTATTAGAATGTCAGGTCCCCAGAGGGCAAGCAGAATCTCACTTTTGTATTTTATCCCCAGTCTAAGTACAAGAACAATGCTTTTCACATTGTAAATGCCTAATAGATGCTCCTCCTTCTTCTGCTCCCTTTATCTCTTCCTTTCTCCTTCCACCCCCTCCCTTTCCCTCTCCTTCTCTCCCTCTCCTTCTCTCCTCTTCTCTCCTCTTTCCCTCCCTTCCTCCTCCCTCCCTTCCTTCCTTCCTTCTCTTCATTTTTCAAAAGAGCTTAGATATTTAGCTTGGAAAAGGGAATCCTTATGAGGGTCAGGAATTTAAAGGATTCATGTTGTATGGCTCTAAAAGGCAAAACTAGTCCCAAGAGGTAGAAGTTAAAGGGAGGCAGATTTCAGATCAATAAAAGGAAGTATTTCTTCGTGCTTACTGCTGTTCAACAAAGGAGCAGGTTTTCAGAAAGCAGTGAGGTCCATGTTGCTGTGTTCAGATAGAGACTAGATGACACCTATATCAGACACACTATAGAGAGGATTCTTGCATTGGAAGGGAGGTTGGATTAGGTCCTATCCATCTCAGCTTCTCTTTTCTATATTTGTAGGAAGTGATTACTCAGTGAAGGACTCCAAAGATTTAGCTCCAACATACTCATTCCAGTCTTAATGGCAACTGCTAGGATTATCAGTGTGTTGTTGAGATTATCATTACCTTTCCTCATTCATGTTTCAGCAGGGCTGATGACAAATCATTAACACAAAACTATAAAGAGGGATAAATAAACTTTGGTCAATGTGTGTTTTTCCTCCCTCCTGGTTTAATCACTTAACAAAAGAGGCAATCTGGGGAGAAGGGCTGGATGGAATAAGTAGTAACTGATCCTAATGCAAAGCAGGATTATGTAATAAGGCTTTGTTTGCCAACAGTTTTATTTTAATGCAAGCACAGCTACCTGTAAAGATATTATGATTCGATTATGGTTTATTAACAACAATAATTATAGTAACAAAGCTACTCTAGAGTTCTAGAGCTCCACTTATCTGAGAACTTCCACACACAAACCTGTAGATGGTAATTACACCCAGCCTCCAAAACGGCCAGGAGGGGAGCTACACATTTAAGTAGAACACCTGTAATTCTGAGCAAAGAGATGGGAGAATTGGGAAAAAAAAAAGACCCCAAACCCTGCCAAGTGAAATGAATGTGGAATTCAAGGTTACTAGCTTGAAATCCCTTGCACTTGATTCTGCTAAGGGAATCGATTCCACATCTTACTAATCCATGATCAAAGAGGATGGTACCTTGGAGCTCAGAGTACTTCTGGACTAGAGAAGCCTGGCTCAACTGTTAACTCTTCATTAGGAATTCCCAGGTTTCTGATCTTCTGAAGAGGAAAACCTTGCAGAACGACATCTACATTTTCAGACATGCCCAGTGTGTTGATTTGTTTGGTTTGAATATACTTGTTTTCTTATAAGTTTCTGTTGGAGAAGGAAATGAGAGTGATACAGAAGAAAGTAAAGAACCCCAATAAAACAAAATATACAGAAGAAAACAAAAAAGTTCAGAGGGTGATTGCAAACAGCAAAAAAAATTTTTTACTACCTTATGAAACTTAATGCATACTCTTAAGGAACAAAATGTAACAAATTAATGGTATCATACACAAACCTCTTTTTTTGTTTTTCTTTGAATTATGCAATGCAGATTACTAACTATGTTTGTAATGTGTGAGAAAGGAAGAAGGAGAGAGGGAGAGGGAGAGGGAAAGGAAGAGGAAAAGAATATGAACAGCTAAGGTTTACTTATCCTTTGCTCAGTAAAAAAGGAAAAGAAATACACAAAGGTTAAATGGCTTCAGCAGTTATGCAATAGTCTAAAAATGGATTATGGAAAAGACCTAATATTCCTCAGTTCCTTGCCCATCCCTCACATCACAGCATACAGATGGGAATGGAAGTCCATTAAAACCACCCATGCCAGAAGACCATCTGACTTCCACATTACCAGGTGTATAACCCTCTGCTGCCAAGTCTTTGCTTACTCAGAAATGTTCAGTATAATGCATTGCTGTTATAAACTGAAACCTAATTAAAATAAATCCAAAAAGGGCTCTTCTGAAATTAGGAGAAATAGGGAGAGACAAAGCTAGAGAGGAGCTATATATTTTAAAATGTCATTTCTTTAACCTCCCCAATTGTACTTTACCCATTCTCCCACTTCATTACAAGAACCTTTTAAGGGGACCATAAATATATATAATAATTACGCTCGATGTCAGCTGAAATGCACACGCTCATCTTTTTTGACATTTTTATTCCATATGGCACATGGTAACAGGATGCTGACATTAAAATCTGGTTAAATTAGAACATATATTAAATAATCATGATAAGCATATGCTGTGTTAGGATGGGTTTTGAGCAAGTGTCTGGATACTAGCATTTTTGCAGATCTTGTCAATAAGCAACTTAGGAAAAAAAACCCAACAACCCAGAAACAGTCATAACTGACACATAGAGAATATCTTCAAAATTGGGGGGAAGGCTGGTTGGAATAAGCGAAAAGCCTGAACCACATACTAAATAACTTAGAAAAAAAGAAGTTTCATTTTTTTTTTCTAAAAGTATGTGTGCTGATTATCAGAATTGGGATTTGAACCCAGGCTTCCAGAGGAAACTGCAACCTAATGACTTGTGTCTTAAACATGTCCATTGTATGGACTCTTCCACCAAAGTCCAATTGGAGACCTCATTTTTGGTATGAAGATGACCCTGAGTTTTTAGGTTGTGTTTGTAAAGTAAATTGATACATTCTATTAGCTAGAAAGTCTTTGATGAGGGTCTTAGAAGTCAGTCAATAAACATTTACTTAAGCATTTACCAAATGCCAGGCACTATAACATGTGTTGGGATTAAAAAAGAGACAAAAGACAGTCCTTGCACTCAAGAAGTTTACAATCTAATAAGCAATTAATCAATTAACATTTATTAATCGTCTAATATATGCCAGGCACTATTAGCTACAGACTGCATCTGCTGTCCTAGGACTAGTTTAGCCTTATTATGGAGAGACATATTACTAGCAAGGTTGTTAAAATGGACAAATTAGTGGTGTCATACACAAACCTCTTTTTTGTTTTTCTTTGAATACTGCAATGCAGATTACTATGTTTGTAATGTGTGAGAAAGGAAGGAGAGAGGGAGAGGGAGAGGGAAAGAGAAGAATTCTTTAGCTATCATGAAAAATAAGTTTTTATTGATATTTTTTATTTTTGTATCATGCACATTTCTCTAATGTTTCCCTCCCTCCCTCTCCTAAAGAGCTAAGCCTTACAACAAAAAAGAAGGAAAAAACAGTTCAGCAATGCTAACCAACACATCAAAAAAGTCTGACATTATATGCAGTATCCCATACCTGCAATAATCCACTTTTTTTTTTTTAAAGCAATTGGGGTTAAGTAACTTGCTCAAGGTTACACGGCTAGTCATTATTTATGTGTGGGTGCTCATTTTCTGAGGCCGGATCTGATCTTGGGTCATCCAAACTCCGAGGCCGGCGCTCTTACTCACTGTGCCACCTAGCCGCCCCTTTAGTGCAATTGGGGTTAAGTAACTTGCCCAAGGTTACACGGCTAGGTTTTTTTCTTGTTTGTTTGTTTGTATGGATTAAGTGTCAGAGGCCGGCTCCGAACTCAGGTCCTTCTGATTCCAGGGCCGGCGCTCTATTCACTGCGCCACCTAGCCGCCCCAATAATCCACTTTTGCAGAGAGGGAAGGGAAGTGCATTCTCATATCTCTTCTTTGTAGCCAAATTTGGCTATTACAATTTCACAGCAATTGATTTTAATTGTTTTGTTCTTTCAATCTCGTTGTTGAAGTAATTATGTCTATTGTTTTCCTGGTTCTGTTTTCTTCACTTTGTATCAGTTTATATGCTTTTCTCATGCTTTTCTCTATTTGTCATATGCATTGTTTGAGTATAATAATATTTCATTACATTCCTGTACTACAATCTGTTTATTCACTTACCAATTGATGGGCATCTGCTTTAGCTTTAGTTCCTTGCTAGGAGTGAGGTTTAGTCAAGTCAACAAGTATTTATTAGGTGCTTGCTAAGTACTGGGAACATAAATATAAGCAAAAAGAAAGACAGTCCTGCCTTCAAGGACCTTACATTCTAATGGAAGAACACAAAGAAGGGAGCTGAAAGATGGAGGAAGGAGAAGGTACCCATTTAGGGAATGGTGAAGAAATAAGTTTAGAGCCACTGGAGTGGTGCTACTATAAGCATTTTGGTGTATATAGATTTACTCAATTCATAACCTAGGAGTCAGTCATTCTTGACTCATTCTCCTTTAGCAGCTGGATGGAGCAGAGGATAGAGAGCTGGTCCTGCAGTCTGGAAGACCTGAGCTCAAAACTAGCTCCATAATTCAGTAGTTGTGTGTCCTCTGGCAAGTTACTTAATTCAGTCTGTCTCAGTCTCTTCATTTATAAAATGGTGATAATAACAGCACCTACCTCCCAGAGTTTTTGTGAGGGAAAAATATGATATTTTTAAAGTAGTTCACACGAAACCTGGCATGTAGTAGGCACTTAATACTCATTCCTTCCCTCTCTTCTCCTTCCTCTCTCCCGCCACTCCTCTTTCACTTCCTTCCTTCTTTTTTCCACCATTCAATCTGTTGCGAAATCTTGTCAACTATATGCCCATAACATCTCTTGCATATATCGCCTTTCCCTCTGCTTACATGGCCATTATCCTAATTCAGGCCCTTATGAATTGTTTAGACTTGATGAGTTCAGTCAGGGTGTACCCCAAGAATATTGGAATACCACCTGAAATGATGGAATATGGATATGTGGGTCCTATTGTTCTGAAAGAAATTCATTCAGACAGTTCTCCACGTTAAAGAAAGTCATTTTTTTTTGCCTTTTGGAGGACAATTGGTGTTAAGTAACTTGCCCAAGGTTACACGGCTAGGTTTTTTTTGTTTGTGTGTGTTAAGTGTCTGAGGTCAGATCTGAACTCAGGTCCTTCTGACTCCAAGGCCAGCGTTCTACTCACTGCACCACCTAGCCGCCCTAAAGAAAGTCATTTATTGGAGTGACACACTCAAGAGGGCTTGCTCCTTGTGAGATAGAACCCCTTTGGGTGGGAGGCAGAGCACAGGCAGCCAGGCCTGTTCCCCTAAGGGAGATAGAACTAGCCCTGCTCCCCAAAGGCAGTTAGAACAGCCTTATTTCTCATAAGAGGCAGAGCAATCATTGAAGTTAGGTGTCTGGTCTATATACAACTCAATGGGATGGGGGAAGGGGAAGACTGCTCAGGGATGTCAATAACTCACATAGATAAGCAAAGAGAATAGGAAAGGGAGAGGGGGATAGTTAATGTGAGGAAAGGGGGTGCTTTGTGAAAGCACAAAGGTAAGTCCAGGGTGGGGGCTTCACTGCATGGTCTTCTTTGACCGCTTTTCTGGCTGGTCACATCCTGCTTTTCATATCTCACATCCTCCAGCCTCCTTGTTCCATCTGCCCCAGTACTCCTTTCTACCTCTTCATTTTGACTATTGTGATAAGATAGGTCTCCCCGATTCAATTCTCTCCAATCCATTCTCCATAGACATATTCCTAAAACACAGGTTTGGCCATGTTACTCTTCTTCTATATACTGCAGGGGAATCCCTATTACTTCTAAGATGAAACACATACTTCTCTGCTTGATATTTAAAGCCCTTTAGAATTTGCATCTCCAACACACTTTCAAGACTTATTATATACGCTCCTCTTTCACAGATTCTACTGTTAGTCAAACTAGCCTTGATATTTGTCTTACATGATGTACCATCTCCCCTATCTCTATGCCTCCACATAGGATGTCTCCCTTTCCTGGGCTGCACTCCTTCCTCACTACTACCTTTCACAGTCTCTTTTTTTCTAAGATGAGATATAATACCTACATGAGGCCTTCCCTGATCTCCTACCTCCTACCCATAACTGCTAAGACCTCCTCCCTGAAAATATTTTCTATTCATTTGTATACTTCGTATATGTTTACGCATACATACTGCTTCCTTTGATAGAATGTAAGTTCTTTGAAGATAGGGACTGCTGCATTTTTGTCTTTGTATCTCTATCCCTTAGAACACATTATGATCAACATGATTAATAATACTTTGCTGATTAGTTGATTGAACAGTCAAGAATGATTTGTAGCTAATGTAATGAAGGCGTATTAACAGATGTTTCTATAATGTTTATGGTTCCTTAAGATTTTAGTCACTTGAGTTTAGAGATTTCCCCCATATAATATTGTTCATACAAAATAATTTGTATTATCAGTGAAGAAAAGGCTTGATAACAAAAGGGTAATTTCAGTTCAAATGATCACTTTCTATTTTAGGGGACTTGGTCAGTCAACAAGCATTTATTTAAGCACCTATGTGTCAGGTACTGTGTTAAGAGTTGGGCATTCAAAGCAAGGCAAAAACATTGTTCTTGCCTTCAAGGAACTTGCTTTCTAATGGGGAAACCATAGGTATTAAAATGATATATACAATGTACATACAGAGTAGATACAAGATAACCTTAGAGGAGTGAGGCACTAGTATCTAATAGGAAAGGATTCTTATAGAAGATGGCACTTAAAATGAATCTTGAAGGGAGCCATATAAAATTAGTAGCTGGAGATGAGGAGGGAGAACACTCCAGTCATGAGGAACAGCCAAAGCAAAGTTATCTAGGGGGAGATAGAGTGTTGTTCAGGAGAAATAGCAAATAAGCTAGTGTAGTTGGGTCATGTATGTGTGGGGCAGAGTAAAGAAGTATAAGAAGGGAGGAAGGTACAGGTTGTGAAGGGTTTAAGTGCCAAATTAAGAACTTTACATTTGATCCTGGACATATCAGAGAGCTATTGATATTGTAACAATGGACAAGATATGTTTATACGTTCTCCTAAACTCCACATTGTGAGATGAGGGCAACTTCATGGGGATCATTATCCTTTCCAAAGATGCCTTATGCTCACACATATTGACATTTTCTTCTATTTGGTGGCCATGCTCATTGGAAAGTTTGACTGTTTAAACCACAAAATTAAAGCTGAGGGACCATCATTCACCTGTTGGCAGATACCCAAACTATAGACAAGTGCGAAAATAAAATAAAGTGGTGGCAAAAATCACTATCCCAGGAACTGTGGAACTCACACAGGGCTGATGTTGGTCCTTCTAACATCATGTTGAAATTGGGTTCCTCCTTGTTAGAAAATAAGCCCAATATTGACTCAACATTATCTTCCCAGTGCTGGCTATGTGTAAGGATATATGCTGGGTACTAAAGGAGGCTACAGAGATGTAGAAATCATTGTCCCAGCCATCAAGGACTTCACAATCTGGTAGACCTCTGAGGCCTCTGTCTATTCATTCAATAGCAAGCAGCATTTGCTAAATTAGTTGGATGGTAACATAGGGAATGAACAGGGTCTTATTCAAGGTTTATCACCAGTTACTTTTCATCATGGATTTTTCTTCAAATGAATAGTTTCCAACTAGCTCCTTGAAGATCAATATCTTTGATTCAACACCTGGAGCCCTGTCATCTTTCCTTATTAGTGGTTTCCAGTTTCCATTCTAATTAAGGTTACCTGATGAGCAGATAGAGTTTTGACCAGTTCAGAAGATAATTTAGCAAGCAGATCATGAATGAACCTTGGATTTTAAAAGCCTCTGTGGCTACATACCATGTATGGGTCAGAAAGCACCATCCAATGATCTTTACCTGCTCCAGGAAAGAGAGATGGGGCACATTAGCCACATCAAGCACCAAGGGTGGAAACCCACTATCCACCATCCCTTTCTCTTCTCATTTCTACTCCAGAGATGTGAATAAGCCTCTGCAAAAGCTACCTACTCCCAGTCCATAATCTAGTTCCCTTCTGCCTGCATTGAGCCTGGAGTACAGGAAAAATCCAGAGCCAGCCCTGAGGTCACATAAGTTTTCAGAGGGCAAAGGCATTTTTTTTTGCCTTTTCTGCCCCTCTTTTTAGCTCCAAACAACTCAGTTTCAACTCACACTTCAGAGAATCTTAACGAACCACTTACTCTAGCTCTCTCCTAACTTTACCAAAGACATCATGCTGCAGAAGAGTATGTGCCATTGCCTCCTTCCTTAGGGTGCTCCTCATTTCATGGGACAATAAGTTCTACCAGACATGTGGATACTGTCAAGCAGGAACAATGGGTTGACTCTTGTTATGTGGTAGGAGGAACATTTTTTAAGGGGGCTACTGAGGAATGGCAGGATTACTATAGGGAACTGAATGCATATTGTCCTTAAATAATTCATTAAATCCATATGAAGCCTTCCATTTTGATTCTTGGCCCATCTATAAACATTTCTGTGGGCACCAGAAGCACCACAGGTAGGTTGGGGAACTGAGTGATCACTGAAGTGACATTAGCTATCTCAGGAATCAACTGCTTCAGTCCTCTTCCTTCTTCCCTTAGTTTCTATAGCAACTGTCAAAAGAAAAAAAATAGCCCCAGAAGCACTGAGGCAACAAATATAAATTTATCTGTTATATTTAGCAAAAACCTTAAAGGTAATGATAGCAAAGAGTTAAATCTCAAGAATGGATTGACCTTGCCCTCCCATCTTGAGCTACTCTTAATGCACACCTTTCCTGGTGGCTTAAGTTGGGGAAAACTTTTTTGTGCAGTAGCTTCCCCATATAACCCTCTCTCTGTACCCTATCCAGAGCTTCTTAAACTTTTCCCATTCATGACCCCTTCAGCTTTACGAAGTGCTGCCCAGGCTGGGCCCATCCCACCACACTGGGTTTGGGCACAGGAGAATGTTAAGGACTACATAACAAATTGTTTCTTCTTGGATGCTTGTTATAATTTCTCCTTGATCTGGGAACTCCAAACCTGGCTATAATATTCCTAGGAATTTTCTTTTTGGCATCTTTTTCAAGAGGTGATTAGTGAATTCTTTCAATTTCTATTTTGCCCTCTGGTTCTAAAATATCGGGGCAATTTTCCTTGAGAATTTCTTGAAGGACGATTTCTAGGTTCTTTTTTTGATCATGGCTTTCAGGTAGTCCAATAATTTTAAAATTATCTCTCCTGGATCTATTTTCCAGGTCAGTGGCTTTTCCAATGAGATATTTCACATTGCATTCTATTTTTTTATTCTTTTGGATCTGTTTAATAGTATCTTGATTTCTCATATTGTCACTAGCTTCCATTTGCTCCAATCTAATTCTGAAGGAATTATTTTCTTCAGTGAGCTTTTGAGATTCTTTTTCCATCTGGCAATTTTTTTAAAGCATTCTTCTTCTCATTGGCTTTTTGAGCTTCTTTTGCCATTTGAGTTGGTCTATTTTTAAGGTGTTAATTTTCTTCAGTCAGCTTGATGACTCTCTTTTCATGATTTTCTTGCATCATTCTCATTGCTCTTCCCAATTTTTCCTCCACTTCTCTTACTTGATTTTCAAAATCCTTCTTAAGATCTTCCATGGCCTGTAACCAGTTCATATTTTTCTTGGAAGCTTTTGGTGCAGGAGTTCTGACTTCGTTGTCTTCCTCCCATTCCATACTTTAATCCTTTTTGTCCCCAAAAAAGGAATCTAAGGTTTGATTGCTCTGCTTGCTTTGCTTCCTTTGCTTTCTCATGTTGCCACTCAATTACTGACTTTTGAGCTTTTTGTCACAATAGAACTCTGCTTCCAGAGAGGAGAGCTTTGTCCCAAATAGCTGGTGTTTTTGCAGCTGCCAGAGCTATTAGTTGGGTGCCCTCTCTGCAGCCCCCACAAGCTCTGGAACCTGGTCACACAACTCAGGACCTCCACCCAAGACAGCAATCCAGATCCAATAAGGTTAAAACAAGAGTGATTACCCTCTGAATGGTCGCTTGGTCTTCTTATGACTGCAGGCCAGGATCTCTGAAGCAGTCATGCTGTGGTGGCAGCTGCACCTCCACCACATCTTGCCCCAGGGGGCAGGGACCAGACTTTGCTCTCAGTCCCCTTGTTCCCACAAAGTTCCACACTGACATTTTACTTTGTCTTTGGCATTTGTGGATTGATAATTCTGGAAATCACCACAGCTGCTGGTGATCCACTCTCCAGAAGTCAGCTCCACCAGCTGCTGGTAGGGGCCTCCCTGGGGCTAAAACCATGGGCTCATTGGGGGGGGGATGTTGTGAGGGGGGTGCTGGGCTCTTCTCACTGTGCCAGGCTGTCTCTGCTCTAATTAGCATATAATGTTGGTATTTATAATGCTACCTTGTCTATGCATGGTCTTATATGCAGGAGTCTTGGTTCCTTAAGTAGCCTGTGAACCCTCTGAGGTCAAGAACAAGCCATCTTCCTTCTTTTTTGGTCTACTCCTCAGTATAGCCCAGTCTGGAACTGAGCATAAAGTAGGTGCTCAGTGATGGTTTGATGATTGACTGGGACTGACTGGCTGCCTTTGGGGTGTATCTTTGGTTGGTAATCAATACAGCACTGAGCTAAAAAGATAGTAGAGATTCTTAGAGCAAATATATCCAAGACATATGTAACTACTTGTTCAGGGTTAAGTACTTCTCTTTTAAAAATTTATTTTTATAAAATATTTTTTTCCATGACATTTTTCCTTCTGAAAATTAACTTAAAAATGGAAAACAAAGCAAAATCATGTTTTACAAATAAGAAAATTTCAGACTGTTTCTGGATGTTTCAAGACAACAAACCAAAAACCCACACAGGCTTTTTCACATTTTGTTGAGTAGTATGACTAAAAAGAGTGATTAAGATTTTCTGTAGAGAATAATTTTTCATTTAGCAAAAGTATTCAGATAGAATTCTCACCAATTTTTAGGTCATAAATAAGGAAGGAAGTACTTTAAATACTTTATATGGTCCTTCTCAGACTTGAAATTAATTATTACTCTGAAGAGGTTGGATTCCATTAGACACAGAGTACAGATCTGGACCAAATAACTGGGCAACAAAGTCTCAAACAGTGGAAGCTAATTAATGTCCAATGAATCCATTTATACATATGTTCACACCAATATTTGAGCAAGAGTTTTATTAAATTGGTCTACAACCTGCCAACTCAAGAAAGCCACTTAAAAATAATTAAATACTTCATAAGTTTTAAACTCTACTTTGAAACTAACTGAATTTCAGTTGAAACAAAGAATTTCTAAGTGTACCTGATTATAATCATTTCCTTTTTTTTGCTTTCTCCTTGAAGACTCATAAAAATAACTGCATTCTTGCAGAGTACATAAATTGTACTTATATAATTTGTTGCTTTAAAACTTACTGATTTTATTCTTTTATTCAAGCTGAGGGCAAGTTGTATAAAATATACTTAAGAATAGAGAATATTAGGTTAGCGGATTTGATACAGTTCAGTAACTACATATACCAGTTATATATCTTTAGATATCTAAAAGACACCAAATCTAGTTGTTAAAAAAATCATTCGTATGAATCAATTGATTTACTTTCAAGGTCTTTTTTCTTAAGTAGTTTGAATTCTGACAATGAAAATAACTCTTTCCTTATTAAAGACTTGAGATTCAAATCAATGATATAATGATAGGAACCATCAGTTCATAATTGTTCTAACTAGTTCACTTCATTTTTCAAATGTTGTTTTTTCTTTAGCAGGAGGTATTTGAATAAATGCTTAAGACATGTGTACATCCAGATTTCAAGGGGAAATATCCTAGTAAACTTCCTTGACAATTCTTTTCTTTAACTGAGAAAATCTGTAAGAATTCATGGTTTGTTTTATTTTTGTAATGGGATCTGAAAACAAAACTTTTCTTGTAACAGTCTTACATATAATCTTAGCAATTTCTCCATATATGTACTACATAGACTGACTTCAAAAAGTCAAAAAAATATAGTAAGCTACAGATAAAACTCAGAACAAACTGAGTTTCTCATGGAAAATGTGTTTAAAGCATTATCAGATACAAATGTAATTTTTATGAACACTTACATAATATCCAACCATTTTTCTCAAATAAAAAATATTCATTATAGAAATGTTCTCATATAAGGGCACAATCCCTCTTCCCTCCCCTGAATCATATAGAAAAGAACTTGAACAATCATTTACCAAGTTTGTTTTCTACTATATGCAATCAAAATACCTCCTGTAGATCAACAAGTGACACAAAACAATGGTATTTACAGCCTATCATTATAGTGGCAGAAGTATAAATAAGGTCAATCATTATGCAGATATCAATCCATTCTGGTATTAATGTTGCATCTTAGTTATTTATAGAGAACAACCTTGGTCCATTAACACATATAATTGAGAATAGCAGTCAGGAGTCTGTCAGTCAACACATACAACTGAAAGGGTCAATAATCCCTCTTCTCATTGTTTTCTGTAGGCAAGTCCTTTATCTACAGAAATCTGACAGCAACGAAATTCTGTCATTTTTCCAGCTACTGGATGAACAACGATGCTGAAAGCCATGACTATATAGCATACTGCTACATAGGGACTCTCATTCACAAATTCTGGCACGCTTCCAAAATATGCCAACAATTCAGTTTTATTTTTGTCCAAGAGGCTAAGAGCCAAGAATTGGATATATGCATAGGTAAGACTATTGTCCATAGGCTCTGAAAATTGAAAATGGTAGACATAGTGAGACCTTTGATCCTCTCAGCTATATCATCCTTCCAGGGCAATGGGCAGAAAGGCTGAGTACTGCTCTTCTAAGTTAGAGCACTAATTGAAATTTATTAATAATATTTCATTACCTAAGCACTAATATTAATGAGCTAACTCCTAATCTAAGAGAATACTGGTTAACCTGGATTATGTTATGGTTATCTTGAGTTCCTGGTCCAAGATGATAGAGAGGCTTCACTCTTCACTGAGGCCCTGCTTTATTGAAAAGCATCTGTAGATTTGCAGTTTCATGTACAATCATCTTTTTCTTTATTCTACTATGTTATGGATATGCTTGTTTATTTCATAAATTAAAAATAAAATAAATAAAAGTTAAAATTAAAAAAAAGAACATCAAGTGGCTCTGGGGTGATGGCTGACAGTTGAGGTCAAAGGCCCTTTGACCCTTTGACCATCTCCACCCGTGGCTCACCCATAGGTAGCCAGGTCTCAAGGCCAAGTGTTCTCAGGCTGAGAGCTTTGCTAGAGTGCCAATGGAACACACATAATAGGGCTAGGAGGAACCTCAGAGATCTACTAATCAAGCTCCTTCATTTTACAGAAAAGGAAACTGAGGCCCAGAAAGATTAAGTAGCATAGTTGGAATTTGAATTCAGGTCCTCTCACTCCAAACCCACCACTCTTTTTTACAATATCACATTGCCACCTCTGCCTTTTGTCTTCTGGTTATTCCAGAGCCCTTGTCCCATGTATCTAGGGGGGGCTTTCTAATAGAGGTGCTTCTTCACAAAATCCTAGAATCTTTGACCTTCCCAAAGCTGAGAGGGAATCTCATTCCACCTATCCTTGAACAGGAAATTTCTTTTACAATATATTTGGCAAGTGGCCATCTGACCTCTGCTTGATGATCTCAAGAGTCAAAGAACTTAAAACTTTCCAGGACAACCTGTTCCACATGTGGACAACTCTAATTGCTAGGGCATTTTCTTCTTTAGAAAAGGACTATTTTAAATTTTGTTTGTATATTCCTGTTATCAAGAACAGAGCCTTACAGATGACAGGTGATTGGCAAATGATTGTTGAACAGCATCAAATATTGAGCTGAAATCTGCCTTACAGTAACTTCTATCCATTCTCACCTAGTGCTGTCCCATAGGGCTAAGGAGAACAGATCTCATCTATCCCCTGCCTTGTAAGGGGTGTGATAGGAGCCAGCTCAAACCATCCTAGCTGGTGGTTAAATGTTTAGTGTGAACACTCTTACCTTAGAAACGAGCAAATGCTATAAATCAGGCCTTGAATTATTGTTTATTATATAGACTTAGGAGAGTGTTGGAGAAATTGGTAATGTAGTTTACTTTAAAAGTGCATCTGGGGCATATTTTCTCCCAGAAAGTTGGTTGCCCCTGACAGTCCTTTCAGATACTCAAAGGTTGCCATTGTGTCTTCCACTTCTTGTATTCTATAGGCTAAATGCCCCCTTCAATGCTTTAAGTATGGCACAGATTTAAAGCCATATGCTGCTAGATGTTTTCCTTTGGACACATTCCCAGTCTCTAAATATTCTTCTTAAAATATGATGCCATGAATTGAACAAAATATTCCAGATGTGTTCTGAGACTGAGCAAGGGCTTAACAACAATAGAGCTATCAATTCCCTCACTCTGGACACTGTGTTTTTAGTAATGACATCTAAGATTGAATTAACTTTTTTTGGTTTCCATATCTCACTGCTGATCCATAGTGATCTCATATTGAGTTAGTAAAACTCTTAGCCCTACTTCACATGAAATGCTATCTAGATGTTTTCCATACCCCCTAATCCTGTAACTGTATTGTTGATTTTTTTGAACCCAAGAATAGGACACCTGCTAAATTTGTTCTCTCTTCATGGCATAATGGATCAGAGAGTTGGAACTGAAGCCAGGAACACCTGAGTCCAAGTCCCTTCTCTGACATTATACTAGCTATGTGATCTTGGGCAAGTTATTTAACCTCTGAGTGCCCTAGGCAACTCTCTGAGACTGTAAATTACAGACAAGGTACACTAGGAGAGAGGATAATTCATCTAAGAGTTACCTCTACCAGTAAAAGCATGGATTCCCTATCCACCCAAGTTATATTCTGATGCTTTATTGTGACATGGCAGGGACTTTGGGTTCTCAAATAATCTGTTAGCAGAACACATGTTCTTTCAGGATGTAATCAACTAAAAAGACTTTGTTTAAGAAAGGCAGAATATAGAATAGTGGCAAGAATGCCAAATGCTGGATTTGGAATCAGGGGAGAGAAAGGGAGAATCATGGTGAAGAGTTCTTGTACATGAAGCATTATTTTCATCAAAGAATATTGCAGAGCACCTTGGGAAACAGGTCACAAGCCTAGCACAGAGACATGATAGATAATAAGAAGGCCTCAATTATTCAGATAGTTGTTAGAGCTCACTCTGTGCCCCATACAGAGAAGTTATTATTATTATTATTATTATTTTTTGCCTTAATCGTATTTCATTAAGTTGTGTGGTTGCACAGTGGATAGAGCCCTATCTATAGGGCCTGGAGTCAGGAAGACTCATCTTCCTGAGTTTATATCTGGCCTCAGACATTTACTAGTCATGTGACCCTAGGCAAGTCACATAACTTATATATAAAATGAGCTGGAGAAGGCAATGGCAAACCATTCCAGTATCTTTGCCAAGAAAACTCTAAATGGGGTCACAAAGAGTGACTGAAAATGACTGAACAACAAATAATTTCATCATTCAAAAGGTAAAGGAACCAATAAGGAAAGCTACAATTTTGGATCTGATTTCTTATCAATGAGAAAGAACTGGTGGCTATGATGAAAATGATGTGATTTTTAGGGGGAAGTGATAACTTTATCTTGGAATCTATGATAGACCAAGTGAAGAAATCCAAGTATATATAGTCTGATGTGCACCCTAGATTCCAAGAGAGCAGATTTCAATTCAGAGAAAGGCTAGGCAGAATCATATGGCTTGAAATTGTATGGGGGATGCAAGGGCAAGAGAGCTGGGAAATACTCAAGAATAAAATTCTAAAAACACAAAGGAAAACAATTCCAATGAAGAATCATAGGGAGGAACTATCTAAAGAGACCAATGTGGTTGAACACTGGCAAACTTTGATTTTATATAGGTAGCTATGTGGTACAGTGGATAGATTGAGGGGCCTGGACTCAAGAAGACCTGAGTTCAAATATGGCCTTAGAAGCTTTCTATGACCTTGGGTGAGTCATTTAACCTCTGATTACCTCAATTTCCTCCTCTGTAAAATGGGGATATTAATAGCACTTAGTTTGCCTCATTGTCGTGAGGATCAAATAAGGTAATAGTTGTAAAGTACCTTGTACAGTGCCTGGCACATAGTGCTATATAAATGTTAACTATTATTATTTTTTAAAAGACATGTCCAGAAGATGGGCAGGTAATGGAATATGAAAACAAAAACATTTTATAGTGCTGAAAAGAATGGTGTTAGGAGTGCTAAAACTTAGAAGGAGCTGAGGTGTAAAGGAAAGCTAAGGACAAAAAGTTTTTTTTTTCAGCTTTACTCTTGAAAAGCCATAGAAAAAGGAAGCATAAAAGAAGGAATAAGCCTGCTGCCTGACCTCATCTCAGCACCGCAGCTAGAAGTGAAAAAGCTCTTTACTCCAGGTAAAAACCCAGGGGCCACCCTGGGGTTGAGCTTTATAATTGAATTGAGATTTCCTAGTATGCCCCTGTGGGCCTCAGACACCATACCTGGAGCCAGAAAAACTCAGACATCAGGCAAATTCAATTCAACTCAATTCACCTGGAAAAAGGTCTAATGCTGCCCCAACCAGTTCTCCAACCCTTTGCTTATATCTGGAAAGATTGGTAACTCAGGCAAAAACCTAGTGATTCTCTAGTCAGCCCTCACTGGGTCTCTGGGGTTGGGCGTCATAACCTATGCTTGGAGCTGGTAAAGTTTAGGAACTCAAGAAAAAGCCCAGTGCACTTATTGGAGTCTCAGACACCAGACTGAATTCAGAAAAGGTAGACACCAGGCTGAACACAGAATCAAATGAAAGCTTTCCATGTGGAAAATTTTATGGGTGTTCCTCATCCAGCTCTAGACACACTACTAAAGGAAATGAGCCACATCTCTATTGACATTCTCCTTATAAAAATGAAACCAAAGACAAAGAGGTTGCACTTAAAGGGAAGGATGGTTCACTGGTTCTCTTAGGAAATGAGAATAAAGGAGTTGGGTTATTGCTGCTGAGCTGATGCCATGTTCCTGGGCCCCAGACATCTGGTATCAACAACCTGTTACCACTGTCCTCAGCTCCCCAGTCTTTGGAGATTGAAGGAACATTGCACTCACATTCTTGAGCTACTGAATGTTACTGGAGCAAGTCACAATATTGCTAACTTGTTCCCCTATAAATTAATGTCCCACAATCTCTACTGGGCCATCACTGCTGCAAAGCAAATCTTTTGTTCTCTTTTTATTCTATCCCACTCCCTTAACCAGCGGGTCTAAACTCTTTCTCTCCTCAATGCCTCTTATACCCCTCTGCCTCGCAGCAGATATCTGTGCTCCCTTCTTTCCTGAAAAAACAAAAGGCAACTACCATGAGATCTCTGTCTCTTACTCCACCTTGCAAACCCCCTCTACATCTTCATTCATTCTCTCCTTTTGCTGAGGAAGAGTTTTCCTCCTTGCAAGGATAATCCATATACCTATGTCCTTGATCCCATCTCCACAAATCTTCTCCACTGGTCATTCAATCAACAACAATTGATAACAAACACTGGTTAAACATCTACTATGTGTGTGGTATCCTACTATGTGCTAGCACTGTGGTAGGTACTAAGGATACAAATACAAAGAATGAAGCAAATCCCTACTCACAATAGGCTTGCATCCTAATGGAGAAGATAACAAATGCATACAAGAATATATGTAGTGTAAACATAAAGTGAATAAATGCAAACATACACAAAATTGTTAAATACAGTGTATTTTGGGAGGGAGGTCATTAGCAGTAGATAGGAGGGGGCAATTAGAAAAGGCTTCATTGAAAAGACAGTGTCTAAGCTGTGTCTCACAGGAGGAGAGAGATTACATGAGGTAGAGGTAGGAGGGAGTGCATGTCAGGCATGGGGAATGGCTAGTGCAAAAGCATGGAGATAGGAGATTGGAAGATCAAGAGAAGGCTATTTTGGTTGAATGGCAGAGCATGGGGAGGGGTAGTAATGACTGATGAGGCTGGGAAGATAGGTTGGGGGCAAGTGGTGTAGGGCTCTATAACCAAAACAGAGGAGTTTCTATTTTATTTTATAGGCAGTAGGAAGTCACAAGAGTTGGCTAAATATGGGAGTCACATGATTAGATCGACACTTAGGAAAATCACTTTGTTAGTTGTGTGTAGGATAACTGGAGAGTTATAATAGGAGGACTGGGGAGAGATTTGAGGCAGGAAGAGCAATTAGGAAACTTGCTATATTCTAGGTGAGAGGTGGTGAAGACCCAAACTAAGATTTTAGTTTTGTGATTGGAGGTAAGGGGTCAGATGCAAGAGATTTTGTAAAGACAGAAACAGCAAAATTTGGCAAGTGATTAAATATGTAGGGTGAGGGAATGTGGGGAATTGAGTGTAATGCAGAGATTAGCAACTTGAGATATTGGAAGAATAGTGGTGTCTTGGATATAAAGGGGGAAGTTTGGAAGATAGGAAGGTTTAGGGAGAAACATAATGTGTTCGGGTTTATACATGCTGAGTTTAATATGTTTTCAGGACATTGAGTTTTAAATGGTGATGTGGGGCTGAAGTTCAAGAGAGAAACTGAAACAGAATATATAGATCTGGGAGTCATCTTCAGAAAGACTATAGTTAAACCCATGGGATTGGATTGGGTTACTGAGAGTGCGTATGGAGGAAGAAGGGAAGAGGGCCCAGGGTAGAATTTAGGGAATGCCTATGGTTAGAAGGTATGAAGTGGATGATGAGTTAGTAAAGGAAACTGAAAGAAGTGAGTGGTCAGACAAGTAGGAGACTTGCCAGGAGAAAGTAGTATACAATGGAAGTCTGGGAATGCCCAAAGTGCTTTAGATAGTCTCCACATGGGAAGATAACACCTCTCTATGTGGAAGATGCAAGGTAGCTGCTTCTGGGAGAATTGTGATGATGTATAATGGAAACAGATTAGAGACACATTTGATATATATATATATATCGAAAAGGAGGCTCTTTGGCCATGGGGAACATTCAAGGAGATTTGTTGACTTCAGCTACTGTCACTTTGCCTCATTTGTTTCTGGGGGATCTCAGTCATTTCTTTGCTCATAGAGTCAGAGGCCCTAACCTTTAGAAAGCACTCCAAATGAATTGGATGGTTTTTAGGTCAGCACTTCTCAGTATCACCAGACAACCATGCTGCTTCTAGGCATGAACTTTTTGGAATGATGTTGTATAGGAACTGTGCTATTTGACCCTACTGTTCTAGAGACCAAGATAGTGTAGGAAAGACTATGTCCCTCAGGTACTGGGGGAAAACTGTTTGTGCATTGGGTCTTGCCATTTCTGTGAAAGAAATGTGTTTCTGAAAATGCTTCTCAGTGTTAAGCTGATAGATGGAGACTGGGGTTCTAGTTACTAACTCCCTCACAATGGGGAGGACAACACAGCCACTGGGACTTGAGCTGATGGCAGAAAAAAGAGACACCCCAAAACTCTTCAGGGTATGCTAGAATCTTTATGGGTGATGTAACAGGCCTGGTCCTGAGAAAGAGGGGCCAGAGAATCTATATTATATAGACATATGGTCTAGTGCTTCTTAAACTGTGGGTTGTGACTCCATATGGGGTTGCAAAAAATTTGGCAACAGTGAAATGTTTCTGAACACGCAATGATAAAAAATCAATAAAAAATCAAATGCATAATGAATCCGAGGTGATTCTGACAGTGCTTGCATGTATTGCAGTGTGCAACATTACTGTAGTCTTGGTTCTGAACACCAAGCACACACACTTTGCATTGTGTGTGCCCTCAGGTTATCCAATAGCCAATGAACATTGCAGAAACACAGAAAGGAGTTTCTACTTGTTTATAATACAATACTATACAGTTGCATGATGCAATATTGCATGGTCAAAATTTCAATGCAGGAAAAAAACCCAAAAATTTATAATAAACTGTTAAATTTAAGATGTGTCATTACACATTTTTTTTTAAAGCAATTGGGGTTAAGTAACTTGCTCAAGGCCATGGCCAGTCATTATTTATGTGTGGGTGCTCATTTTCTGAGGCTGGGACCGATCCCGGGTCATCCCGACTCCAGGGCCAACACTCTTACTCACTGCGCCACCTAGCCGCCCCATCATTATACATTTTAAAAATATTTTTTGAAATGGTGCAAATTTCCAGAAAAAGTGTCACAGGATTAAAAAAAAGAGTAGATTTTGGAGAGAGGGGTGCTGAGTAATTGTTTTTAAAGGGGGAGGAAGTCAAATAATTTTGGGAACCTCTGACATAGATAATATTAATGTGTGATTTTCTAAGTCAATATGTGGCCTTATCATTTAATTGAACCCCTTTCTATTTGAGTTTGACACCACTGGTCTAGGCAATAGTATAATTGAATATGGAATTGGTTTAATGGTTACACTCAAAGAGTAGTCACTAATGGTTTGATATCAACTTGGAAAGAAAATTCTAGTGGAATGCTGCTGGGAATCACGCTTCTTAGCAATTAGAGCTATCTCAAAGTGGAATGGAATGAACTGCCTTAGGGAAAAACAGATTCTATTCAGGCAAAGGCAGGAGCACTTGCTGATGATACCATAAAGGAGATTTTTCTTTAGGTACAGGTTGGATCAGATGGACTTGGAGGAATCTTCTAACACAGATTCTATGATTCAGTGAAATCCTGTCTCTGACACTTTAGTTGTGTAACCAAGGGCAAATCATTAAACCCTGTGGATCTCATTTTCCTCTTCTATAAAATGCGAATAAATAGCAGTGCCTATTTCAAAGTGTTTGTTGTGAAGATCAATTGAAATAGTAAATGCAGCTAAATAGATAAATACTTTTCTGAGTATTTACTATAGGCCAGGCACCATGCTAAATACTGGGGATACAAATAGAAGTACAAACAAAAAAGCTAAAAAAATAGCTAATATTAATAGATAATACCAATAATAACAGAAACCTGGAGACACACTATATGTTGGCCATCCAAGGACTAAGTTTAAATAAGGCTAATTAGCAGAAGGTTGGCCACCAGAGATGAATTGTATTGACCATGGTGAACCATGACATGGACAAAAACAAACAAACAAAATGCCTGTAGTTTTATGTAGCCATCTTTTGTTCCTGCAGTGATGGTGCTGAGATTTAAGGAAAATGAGCTAAGGGTTTTAAGCATCACAGGATCCTGGATCATTTACCAGTATTAATTACCAGATGACACACAATACCTGATTTTGGTCCAATGACTGAGTGGACATACTACTAGAGGAAATGAGCTACATCTCTGTCGATATTCTTTTTATAAAATGAAACCAAAAGACACAAAGAATTTACAGTTAAATGGAAGGATGGTTCACAAGTTTTCTTAGAAAGGGAGAATAAAGGAGTTGGTACGGCAAATTTTATCAGTTCCTAAAGGTAACAAATATCATTTCAAATGATACCTGGCAATCTTGTCCGGCAGTACTTATGTTGAGTGTAAACAAACAGACCACCCTGAAGATAACCACAATTTAAGGACCATTATTTGTGGCTGAGGATGAAGAAGTAGGAAATTTACATGAAGATATTGGCAAGACCCTCCAAACAAAGTCAGAAGATACCTGGATCGATTCTCAGTGATCTCCACACAAAAACTGTTTTGGGAGGATGACACAAACTACTTTGAAAAACAAAGTTCATCAAGAAATAAAAGGGGAGTGAAGAAAGCAGAATGAAAAGAACACGATAAATACTGAGTACAACCTGTGATTAAAAACAGTATCAGCAACAAATCCATGCCATGTACACAGAAAAGAAGTCAATAAGAGTGACTGAAAAAAGCAGGAAGAGTTGGTTGCTACTACCTTAAAGTCAATGTGGGCATCTTTTTTTTTTGTTTTCAAGGTTAATAACAAATAACAGATTTACAGACACGTGTATGATCATTTACCGCCTTTTGTTTTCTTCTCTTACAGAGTTGATGGAAAACTGTCCTGAAATCCAGAAAGGCCTAGGTTCAAGTTCCATTTTGGGTCCCATCCTGACTGTGTGAGTTGGGTGTTGGGCTTCTGTAAGTTGCAGAGAAGGTGTATACTATATTCTAATTAAATGAGCACTTGATTTGGAGTCAGAAGACCTGTGCTCAAATCTCAACTCTCTTGCTTCTTCCCTGACGTGACAGAGGCATCATATTCCTCATCTGCAAAGTTGGTGTGAGGATACCCAAGGATCCCTGAGACCTTGCCAGGAGGTGCATGATGTAAAGCTATGCTCATAATAACACCAAGAGATTATATGCTGCTTTTCCCAACCACATATCCGAGGGAGGCTAGATTGTCTTTATATACTTCCACCAAAACAACCTGTCATAACAGACTGAATGCAAAAGCAGATGTGAGAAGCCACTCTTTTCTAGTTTAGATTTTAGGAAGATTTGCGAAAATATACAAAACAATACTCTTCACAGTAAAGTTTTTATTGTTTTGGAAAATGTAGTTTTTAAAATAAATGTTATTTATGTTTACATAGGCTAATTCATTACTGTTATTTTAAAAACTGGTAAATATTTTGAACATAAATTTTAATTTCTAATATGGTAAATATCAATTAATGTGACCCACATGAACAACAGCTCTTTGGGGAGGGATCTTTGATAATTTTTAAGAGTGTAAAGTAGTCCTAAGACCAAAAAGTTGGAGTCATACTAGGGTAATCAATCAACAAGCATTCATTAAATATCTACAACGTCCCAGGTACTGAGTATACAAAGACAAAAATGAAACAGTCCTTTCTCTTTAGGAGCTTACATTCTAACACGGGAGACCTCAAGTCCATACATAAATGGATACAAAATAAATACAAGGTGATTTTGGGGGTAGGCACCAGCAGATGGGGGTCATGAAAGGCTTCATGGAGGAGGTGGGCAGAAGGAGACTAGAGATTCTAAGAGTCATAGTGGTGGGAGATGAACTGCATTGTGGGAAGAACAGCAAGTAAGCCAGTTGCATTACAGTGAACATGAAGGGGAGAGATATTTAATTAGACTAGAAAGGTAAGTTAGTGTTGGGATGGGAAGGGCCTTAAATGACAACCAGAGGAGTTTGGATGTGGTTCTAAAGATATTGGGGAGTGTATTGGGCAAAGGAGTGACATTGGCAGATCTGTGGTTTGGGACCTCACTTGGCCAGATGTGTATTGGAGAGGCTTGAAGCAGGGAGATTAATTTGGAGATTACTGCCATAGTTTAAGTAAGAGGCAAGGAGGCCATGATCTAGTGTGGTGGTCATATGAGTGGAGATGATGTGAGAGACACTATGAAGGTAGAAAACAAGAAGGTTTGTTAAGCCAATGGACGTTTGGGGTGAGGGCAAGAGAGGAAGAGAGCATCACTCTGAGGTTATTGAGCTGGTACCTAGAGGGACGCCCTCAACAAAGATAGCGATTTCTGGGGAAGGGTTTAGTTTCGAGGAGAAGATATTAAGTTCTGTTTTGAGTTTGAGATACCTACAGGCTATCAAGTATCAATAAGCAGTTGATGATAAGAGTCTAGAGCTCAGAAATGACCAGGGGAAATGGAAGGGAACAAGATCTATTAAGCATCTTTCATGGGCCAAGCACTGTGCTGAGCCTTTTATAAATGTTATCTCATTTTTGAGATAGGTGCTATTGTTATCCTTGTGAGCTAGGTGCTATCATTATTCCCTTTTTACAGTTGAGGAAACCGAGGCAGACAGCAGTTTGGTGACTTGTTTCACACAGCTAGTGTCTGAAGCCAGATTTGAATTCAGATCTTCCTGAGTCTAGGCCCAGCACCTAGGTGCCTCTAAGGGTCAGATATATAGACTTGGGGAGTCATCTGCTCAGAGATGATAACTGAATCCATGGGAGTTGATGAGGGTGTGTGTGTGTGTGTGTGTGTGTGTGTGTGTGTGTGTGTGTGTGTGTGAGAGAGAGAGAGAGAGAGAGAGAAAGAAAGAGAGAAAGAGAGAGAGAGAGAAAGAGAGAGAGAGAGAGAGAGAGAGAGAGAGAGAGAGAGAGAGAGAGAGAGAGAGAGAAGAATGGGAGAAAGAAGAAGGAGGAGGATGATAGAAAGTCTTAGGGAGACATTCACAGTTTGGGGCCAGTATGGATGAAGATCCAGCAAAAAACCCAAACAAGCCCTGAAGTAGCAGTCAGGTAAGAGGGGAGCCAGGATAGAATGGTGTTATAGAAATCCAGAGAGTAGAGGAAAAAGATGCTTAATAATGACAAATGCTGCTCAGAGGCCAAGAAGAGGGAGGGTTTAAAAAAGGTAATAGGGTTTGACAATTAAGAGATCTCTTGTAACTTTGTAGAGAGGAGTTTCAGTTGAGCAATAAGGATGGAAGACAGGCAGATGATCTCTAAGTTCTCTAGCACTAAATGTATGATTTGATAACCATGCTATCTATGTTATGATCTAAGTAACTGATAAAAATGCATCCTAGCAAAGAAGGCCCAAGGGAAGATCCCTGGGGGACTCCCCCAGAGACTACCCTTCAAGGTTTTGGTGTACAAAACTAAATGAATGTACCCTGGCACCTGAAATTGCTGATAGGATTCTAGATATTTTCATGAGCCGTCCCTCATGCCTGGAATTCTTTCCCTCTTGGCTTTCTTTATGTCTAGTAAAAATACCATCTTCTGCAAGAAGCCTTTCATAGTCCCTTTCCATGCTAGTGCCTTCCCTCTGAGGCTAACTCCAATTTATCCTGTATATACTTGTTTGTACATAGCTGTTTGCATGTTGTCTCAAGGGCCTACTTCGCCTTTCTTAGTATTCCCAGTGCTTAGCATAGTGTCTGGCAAATAGTAAGTGCTTAATAAATACTGGTTGGCTGACTGACTGCATATATAGAATCCAGAATGACTGAGGTGTTAGTCCCACTGTATCCTGTCTCGTTTTGGCCAAACCTTTAATTCTGGCCATCACATTTAATGAAAGACTTTATAACAAGTTGGAGTATCTATGTCCCAGAGGAAGGAGAATACAATAGTGAACATACTCTAAACCACATTATAACAACAATTAGTTGAAACAGTTGGGGATATTTAGCAGGGAGAGGAAAAGACATGGTGGTGAGCAAGGTCAAGGCAGGGGACAGGATAGATTTCTGCCAGTAAATGAAAGGCAGAATTTTGTTTGATTTGAGTCCAAGAACAGAACTAGGAGCAACTGGAGAAAGTTCAGAGGGGCAGATAAGAGATTCCATATAAGAAAAAAAGTCCTAATAATCAGTTGGCCGGGGTGGCTAGATGGCATAGTGAATAGATCACTGGCCCTAGAATCAGGAGGACTTGAGACACTTAACACTTAGTAGCTGTGTGACCTTGAGCAAGTCACTTAAAAGCCAATTGCCCTGCCTTACCCCCTCCAAAAAGCAAAATAATAATAATAATAATAATAATAATCAGTTGGCCAAGTGAAACTGGCTTCCTTAGGAGGCAGAGCTCTCCATTACTGGAGGTCTTCAAGTAGAAGCTTGTTGACCACTTTTTAGGGATCTTGGAGGGAGATTTTCTATTTGGGTGTAGACTAAAGGTTCCTTCATGTCCCCCCTAAATCTAAGATTTTAATCCTTCATTGGAATTGACCAAGGTTGGATTAGGCCATTTGGGTCATAACCTGCCCCTTCTGCCTCTAACTTCAGGGAGGTCAGATTAAAAATCAAGAAACCAGAAAACTTCAGAACCAGGAGAATGCTGTACATAGTAACATTAATATGGTAAGGATGTTCAACTATGAAAGACTACGATACTCTGATCAAGACAATGATCCAAGATAATTCCAAATGACCCATGATGAAAATGCTCTTCACCTGCAGAGAGAGAACCAATGAACTCTGAATGCAGATTGATGCATATTTTAAAATTCTTTGTTGTTCTTTTTTTTTGATCAGTGTTTGTTTTCTTTTGCAACATGGTTAATGTGGAAATATGTTTTGCACGACTTCATATATTATCAATATCAAAT
The DNA here is from genome assembly GCA_011680675.1 of Gymnobelideus leadbeateri. NCBI lineage: Eukaryota > Metazoa > Chordata > Mammalia > Diprotodontia > Petauridae > Gymnobelideus > Gymnobelideus leadbeateri. Next base: position 666,676 of record WOXC01003811.1, read on the forward strand.
TGCTTGCCCTCTCAGAGAAGGAGGAGTGGTGTGAGGGATGGAGAAAATTTGGAACTCAAAATTTAAATTTTTATATGTAATTGAGAAATATTTAACGAAATAAATAAAATATATTGAAAAAACATTAGGAAAAAAAGTCTCCAAGAAACAACATAAAATCTTGTCCACTTACAAAAAAGCTTCCTTTGAACTACTCCAAATATTTTCAATTTTAGAGACAGAAAACCTTGTCTCAGGCTCTCTGCTAGGTCTGAAAAATGAAACTTCCACAGAAACCATTAGATTATGATGCCACAGTGTTCTATTCAGATGCCTTTTTCTCATAAGGGAAACTCATTTTATAAGAAGAACTGAAGCTCTTTAATATTTAAATTCTAATTGGAAGAAGGAGGGGGCTTCAATTCTGTGCAGCTCAGCCAAATGAACTAATAAAGTTGGTGGGACCATCTGCCTCCAATGCTACAATCTCCTGAGACTGGGGATACCTAAGATGAAACTATAAAAGAAAAAGATGCTCTGGGGTGAAGGCTCCTCAAGACCTTGGTCTCCCTGAGGAGGGAATAATTAGGTGAATAAACATCAGGTCTAGGTGAACCCAATAGAAAAAGTGAGTTGAGCTCACTCAGCCTTGGTCTTTCAATTGTTAGGTTGTCTAAGAAGCACCCGAGGAAGACTGGAATCTTCAGACATCAATTGGAGATAGAAAGCTCTTTAGAAATCATCTAGTTCAACTCTTTCATTTTATACATAAGGAAACAGCCTCAGAGAGGGGAAGTGACTTGTCCAAGGTCACACAAGGGAGTGAGTAGAAGAGTTTAGTTCAGATGTCCTGACTCCTAGGCTCCTTCTACTCTGTTACTCCAATCAAACTTGAGATCTTTCTTGAACCTTGAAGGAGGTATTGTTTCAGAAGAGCAGTTCTCAAAGTATGGTCACTGAAACCCTTTTAGGGGGCCCATGAAGTCAAAGTTATTTTCATAACAATACTAAGATGTTACTTGCCTATTAAAACACTCCTCCCTTTTTCAACTACTTATCTCTATGATGCTGAATTTTCTTCATATACTTGAAACAAAGCAACATTTTGAAACAGTGAATGCTGAAGTAGATATGAAAAGTCACTCTTCTATTAAGTCAGACATCAAGGCTTACAAATACATACACATGTATACATATATGTGTGTGTATACACACACACACACACACACATACATACACAAACACAATACCACCCTTCTCACTGAACTTTTCTGTTTTCTGTTTTAGAAAATAGTTATTTTCCACAGGACATTATTTTAATATGTAATGGGTTTATTATTATTTTATAATTAAATTTATTTAAATTATAAATATAAAATATTTAATATTAAGCATTAAATATTAACATTCATAAATAAATATTTTAAACATTCATCAGTTTTAATTTCTAATGTGGTAAATATCAGTCAATATACCATGTATAAACAAAAGCCCTTTGGAATCCTCAATACTTTTTAAGAGTGTAAAGGGGTCTTGAGACCAAAAACTTTGAGAACTGCTGCTTTAGAACAAACCAAAGCAAGTTTTACTTTACACAGCAGGGAATAAATTTATGGAACTTGTTATCCTAAGACACGGTAGAGGCTAAAAATATAAATGGGTTTCTTCAGGGTTTAGATAAATCCACAGATGACAGATCTATAACAGGTTATTAAAGAAAGTGAGCATTGTTAGGGGACATCTTTAACCTTTCAAGTTCAACATTAGGGAGGAAACCTCAGCTTTCCAGAAACTAAGGAAGTACATTCTGACAGAGACTCCTGGTCTGGAGGGGGCCAATGGGACTGGCCCAGGATGGTAATTCTTATGACCTAGATTTTGAGGTTTGGAATCTGCCCTGCTAATTGAGGTTTCTATAGAATAGAATATGTCTTAGTGGCTCTGAGGGACAGGCCTAGAGGACACATGGAGGTGGACAGAAGTTTAAAACTGTCCAGAAAGATGGGGGACACTTCCGGTTTTTGAGTCCTTTTTTAAAAAAGTAGACATATTAAAAAAAACAACAGAAAAAACCTGAGAGGGTGAATATTTAAAACTGTAGTTATTATGCTTTTCTAACCATTTCCCCCTCCTTGTGAAAATATACCATTAAGGAGAAAAATAAGCATGTAATGCCTCAGGTCATTAAGACTGACAAAACCAACCAGTGGCTCTTGTCCTATAACTGAATAGGGACAGTTTTTTTATCTGTTAAATTTGGTTAACCCAAATTTAGCCCTATGCTCAATGGCCTTCCAGGCCTAGACCTGACTGGCCTTGATGTGTGTGTGTGTGTGTGTGTGTGTGTGTGTGTGTATGGTGTGGAGTCATGTTTGGAGGACCTGGGGACCATCTACAGTTGTTTGACTTTGCAGATCATCTGTGGTTTCCATTTGATCCAGCTTTCCTTTTGAAACTCTGTTCCTGCCTAGAGGCAACAACATAGACTTTATAGAAATTGAAAAGTGTGTGTGGAGGAGAAGGCACAAACAACCAAAACATAAGCTAACAGGCTTTGGGCATATATATATTTAAAGTAGGTGAGTAAATCATATTTAGGAAGGTTCACCCCAAGGGGGTCCCAAAGACATGGTCTTTTCTTTTTAGGGGTCCAGTGTGAATCCTACTCCCCAGAAATTTCAGGGATCAGAAGAGAAAAAGTGGCTCCCTTCCTCCCCTGTTTCATTTTCAAGAATCCATACTCATAGACAAACCATCCTCTTCTCTGAGTAGAATCCTTGAAAGTAAGTGAGCAGAAGCAAGTGGAGATGGCATTAATTTCTCATCCAGGGTCAAGGAAAATAGCCAGGGGATGTAAAGTTTGGTCTACATGCAGGTACACCCCACTTTGAGTAAACTTCACTTAGGAGAATCCAGTTTTACTTACCGGCTATATTAGTAGCCATTCATTCTCTTTACACAAGGCTTTGCCTCAGGCTTCCTTTAAATAGCAAACTCCCCTACTACACTTAAAACAGAATTTAGTTTACTTGCAACTTCAGGAATTCATCCAATTCTGTCAAGTGGAGGCTCACCTGAATTTCCAAGACACTTAGATTAAGTTGGAGGAGGATCTGGCATCTAGAATCAAAAGTCCACCTGCAGCTAAGAAATAATGGGGCCTTTTTTTTTCTTTCTTTCAAAACTAACTATGGAGAGAGGTCAAGGTGCACTTACAGTGGAATAATGTGTAATGGTTGGGAAAAGGTTATTGTGAGCCCATCAAGTGAAGAAGGCAGGATTTTAAATTCTCGTTATTATGCTTTTATATGACAATCCATTAGGGTTCCATTTATAGCCACTAAATGAGAGAAAAATCAGAAAGTAAATACCTAGATTTAGGGAAGAACTGAAGCAGTCTTTATTTAAATTCACTTTACTGTGGGTTTCTCTTCTTTCCTCATTTGCATGTCAATATATAAAAATCTGCATTTAGTCCCCTTCCAGCTTTGGACTCCCCCCTCTCCTCGTATGCTTCTAAACCTTGGACCTATAAGACCAACTAACCTAAGAGGAGAGGGGAAAATACGAAATAGTAGCTCTGGGATCTCATGCCTCCCCTCCCTTCAACTCCCTCAGGAAGTGCATTTGGAAATGGTTTTTATGATTCAGAGTTGTGCTCCCTCCAAATTCCAAGCTAATTTCAGTTCCAATCAATTTATTGGAAGTCTGCATTGTGTGAAGATCCCAGTACAAGGTGATATGGGAATTACAGAGATGAGTGAGACATTGCTTCTTTCTCAAGGGGCTTAGTCTATCAAGAGAAATAAGAAACACAAGTAACCATTGTTCTTTGTCCTTCGCACTCAAAGAGGATCAATGACATCAAGATGTTGGGGGTCAAGGTACAGTGTGTTTAACTGTGGCTGATCAATCCAATATGGGCTCAGAAAGCTCTACCACAAGTTGGGCAAAAATAGTCTGTTTGAACATTGGTGACTGTGATGTCTTTAGATTTGTACATTTCATTTTTCCCTCATGTTACTTCGATTCTGCTTTGCCCATAAAACACGGTGCCTTCTTTAATGAGGGTATATACCATGCTGGGCTGTTCTACTCTATGTTTTCCATGTCTCAGTCAATACTAAAGTTCCTCAGAGAGACCTTGAGAGTGTCCTTGTATTGTTTCTTTTGACCTCTGTGAGCATTTGCCTTGTGTGAATCCTCTGTAAAATAGTCTTTTAGGTGAACATAGGTTTGGCATCTAAGGAATGATGGTGGTAAGGGCTTTAAGAGAGTAACAAAATGCTAGGAGAGTATAGACAAGGCAGAACTCACAGTTTGTTAGAAGGAGTAGGAAAGGGTGTGAAAAAGTAAAAGGTAAGGTTTCATGGGAGAGTAAGGCCTTAAAGGCTAGGGAGGAGGCAGAAATCAGGGAGGGGTGGTAGGGAAGAACATTCTATATACAAGGAAAGACACACACAAGTCTACTTCCAGAGGTGGGAACCTCAGTACCTTCCAAGACAGCCAAATGCATCAGTGGACATCTCTGAATGCCTAATGGAGAGGCAGCATGGTATAGTAGATAGAACTTACTGGACCTAGGGTCAGGATATTTGGATATGGAGTCTGCCTCACCCACTTAGTGGCTGTGTGTTTTTTGGAAAAGATCCAGTCTTTTGTAATATCCATTTCCTCATCTACAGAATGGAAATAATAACTCATTACTAGTCTCATAGGATTGTTGTGAGGAAAGGGATTTACAAACCTTAAAGCCCTATACAAATATGAATTATTATTACTATTAGAAAATTCTTCCTTACATTGGGATGGAAGCTACTTCCATTGAAGTGTTGAGGCTAGGTTTGAACTCAGGAAGATGAAGTCATCCCGACTCCAGACCAGGCACTCTATCTACTATGCCACCTAGCTGCAACATGAGAAGACTTCTCCTGGCATAATGGGTGGATGAGAACAGTCTGTTCCAACAACCATGAAGGCAGCTGAAGCAGGTGCTATGGGGCACTTAGGGATTGGTTGGGATTCAAAGACACCAAGGTCATCCACTGCATCCTGAGCCATCAACAGTCATTCTGACTTTTGTCTTGTTGGATTTTGATGACTCTGGAAGAGAGAGGGAGGCTGATGACTGTACAACTCTGCCTCACTTAAATCCAATTCACCCATAAGTCAAGACATCGCCCTGTGATGTCATTTGTCTTCTTTGAAATGAAGATAAAACAACTTCCAAGTAACTCCCATGATTTATACTTCTGCCCTTTGCTATCACACTGAAGAAATCTCCATGTTAGCCTTTCAAGTAAATATTCCTAAAATGAACATATGATTCACTGGACTCTTCCTCTACTCAAAATCTCCAGTGGCTTCCTATTGCCTCCAGGATAAAGCCCCAACTCTTCAGCCTGGCATTTAAAGCTTCCTACAACACAAGTCTTTTGTACCTTCTCTAGCCTTATTTCATATGACATGCTTTCATATACTCTATGTTCCAGCCAAACCAGTCTACTAGATGTTCCCTGAACCCAATATTCTATCTTAAATCTCTCTGCCTTTGAGCATGCTGGTCCTCATGCCTCATGCCTGAAAGGAACTCCTTCACCTCTATTTTTTTTTTTTTTGCAGGGCAATTGGGGTTAAGTAACTTGCCCAAGGTCCCACGGCTAGGTTTTTGTATTTGTTGTCGTTGTTTGTTTGTGTGTGTTAAGTGCCTGAGGCCAGAACCGAACTCAGGTCCTTCTGACTCCAGGGCCGACACTCTATTCACTGTGCCACCTAGCTGCCCCGACCTCTACTTCTTAAAATCCCTGGCTTCTTTTCAAGATCATCTCAGGTGCTGAAACCAGAAACCTTTGCTTATCCTCTCAGTTGTTAGCATCTCTCACCCTTATAATTACTTTTCATTTAGTTGTCTGTATCTATGTTGCATTCTACACTGCTTCCCTTGAACTACCACTCCCTCCAAGGTAAACTCCTTTAGGGGGAAATTATTTCAGTTTTTTCTTTTTATTTCCAGGGTCTAGTACAGTGACTTGCCCATTATGGGTGCTTTATCAAAAGTTGGAGATGTGGAGTGAGGGAATTCAGCACAAGGAATAAAGATCAAGGATTGGGAAGAGTTTCTTTAAGGAAAAAAGTGAGATGAACACATGTTATTCTCCAAGAAAGAGAGGCAGGGTAGGTACTAGGGGATCATGGCAACCCCTTTTTAGTTCTAAGATTGTATATTATTCAAAGGAATGGCCTCTAAAAGCACAGTCCTTTATTTCAAATTATAGGACTACACTGAAGAGGTGAAAATTGCCTCCTCTTTTTCCCCAATCAAATTTTGCAGATAGTCTGAGTCCTAAATACAGATAGCATTGAGTCTGCTGGAGATCTCAAAGAGGGAATATTTGTTATGTTAGGACCTGCTTTGGATCCCTTGGGAGTCATTAGATGAAGATAATTAAAAGCAAAATAATTTCTCCTTTAAGAAAATGAGCAGCATTCAATTAGACTAGACCCCAGGAGATTGCCAATTTTTCTTTAAAACCAACTTGGAATAAAATGGAATATATTTCAGTGGATCACAGGATCATAGAGTTGGAAAGTGATTTAGAAGCCATCAGGTCCAACTCCCTAATTTGAGAGATGAGAATGTTGAAGCATAGAGAGGTTAAATGAGTTGGGTAGGGTTATACAACTTTTTAGTGCCTGATGCAAGATTTGAACCCAGGTCTGACTCCATATCCTCTGTATACTACACTATATCTTCTACTGGTGCTGACTATGACCAAATACAAGATTTCTAGCGCCCTTTCCAGGTCTAAATCCTATGATCTCATTATCCATTCAGCCCCTTCTTCACCCTGTGTGATTCTTGTCTCAAATACTTCAGCAGTCTCTTCATATTTCATGACTAACATGGTAACATGTGAGCTTGTACTTTTATTATTCCTCATTTCTTACTACATGACTATTTTACCTTTTCTGGTCATAAATGTCCTTGATGAAACACACACACACACACACACACACACACACACACACACAGTCACTCACTCACTTTAAGGAGCCATGCTTTCATTCCATTTGGCCCTGCCATGGCTTAGGAGGTGATTTTTATGAGTTGTTATGGCAGAAAATAATTATCACATGGTGTCCTACCCTCTAAGTAATAAGTCTTTTTGGTCCTCTGACATCCTTGGAATTCTAAATATTGTCTTTCTAGCTTGACTAATCAATGAGCAAGTATTTATTAGATGTGTATTATGTACTAGGCACTGTGGATATAAGCACAAAGAATGACATAATCCCTTTTGACTAGGAGCTTACATGTTAATCAGAGACAAAAATAGATATTTAAACATAAGCAACATAATTATATAGATTATAATATATTATATAAAGTAGTTAAATTCAAGGTAGTTTGGGAGGGAAGGCTTGAACAGTAGAGATAAGAAAAATTTTCATGTAATAGATGTGTTAGCTGCATCTTAAAGTAAGACAGGAACTGTAAAAGCTGAGATAATTCTAGTCATGGAAGACCTATTGGGATTTGCATTTTGGTAGAAAGCCCCCCAAAACCCTGGGCTGTCACTATACCACAAGAAGGCATTAGAAGACATCTTTAGAGGGCCAACTTTCACAACTAATCTTACTGTGTCTGTGTGTAAGCACACATCTATAATTGTCTTTTCACATTTATATCTCTCATGGAAAGTCAGGTTTTCAAGAGTTGAAGCTATTCATTGAAATGGATGACCCTTTGTTATAAAATTCTTACAATGTGGCTATGTGGTCCGAATCCAGATACAAGAAGCCTCTTTGCTTTATGATGTGTTGCCTTAGTTCAAATTCAGTCTCTTCAACATGACTAGCAATTGGGCATTTCTGCTTTTTTTTAAAAATAAAACTGATATTTTGGATAGGAAAAAGGCAAGTAGGAAAGCATCTTCCTATCTCAGTTAATCTAGTCTATGACATAAGGCAGATTACCAAATTGTAACTGAGGCACTGCTACCATAAACTGTGGTAGTTGTATGACTAGCTCCTTTGAAGAGGGGGACCATGTGTTTGAATTCTATTTCTCCAAGTGGATTGTGAACTCAAAGTCAAGACCACATCTTAGATTTATCTCCTCAATAGCATAGTTAAACAAAGTTATAAGCTTGCAGTAGTTGCCCAATAAATGCTTGTTTTGTGAACCTGACTTTCTTTATGACTCAGTACAAATCTCACCTTCTGTAGGAGGCCTTTCCTGGTCTTTCCCCCCACCTTTTCCCTTTACACCATCTATCTCTCTATCTATCATATTCATTGTTTACATCTTGTCTCCCATATTAGAATATGAGCTCCTTGAGAACATGGCTAGATATAGTAAACACTGAATAAATGCTTTTAAATTGACTGAAAATGGCCAATAAATAAACCAGCAGCTGAGATATATACCAAGGCATTCACAAATATGAGAGAACAAATTCCAGAAAATTTATTCTCCAAGGTTATAGAAAGGAGTATGTGAGTGTGTGATTATGTATGTATGTATAGGGGCAGTGGTGGCAAGGAAAGGAAACTGTCCATATGGGAATTACAGTAATGCCCTCCCCCCCACCAAGGAAGTCAAGCACACAATGATCAGGATGGTGAGATGAGAGGAGATATGTCACCAAAGAATCATCTGAAGAAACCAGGCACCCTCAGCCTAGGTATAAGAAGATGTAGGGGGGTATAGCAACCCGAATATGGATTAAATTGCCTTAGGAAGAGGCAGTGGATTCCTCAATCACTGCAGGACTGTAGAGGCTCAATGATCACTTATCAGGAATTATATAAAGATACTTTTGTTCAGGGACAAGCCAGGTTTGATGACCTCTTGGGTCTTTTAGATTCTCTGAACAATGGGCACATTCCCCTCCCCTGGAATTGGAAAATCAAGAGACCTGGGTTCTAATATAGGCCCTAAAATTAGCAACTTGAACAAATAATTTCATTTTTTATGGGCATTAGCTTCTTCATTATTTCATAATATGATGTCCAAGGTCTCTTTGTAGTCTGTATTTCCGAGGGATGGGTAGCCTCTCTTTAACTATGGACACTTTTCTTCCTTCATTCAGACATGGATCCTAACTATGGAATATCCTAGGAGGATAACTCTCCTGGCCTGACACCTGCCTGAAAGGGAGTACCATACACTAATTCCTCACAGACAGATTTTGGGAAGGAAGTGAGATCTGAAAAAGGTGGACACTTTATAACAGGTCACTCATGATTCTGCATTCCTGAGACTAACCATAACCTCAGCATTTATTCTCTTTCCTGCTCTCCCTAATCCTGGGGTTTGGAATGAGAAAGGACATTTTAAAATCTTTTTTCAGTTGAATATGGGAAGAAATGCAGCAGATATTTTCATAAGTGGATGCCTAAAGCAGGAACCAGTGATGATCATTTGGCACAGCACCTTGGACAGCACCAGGGACCAAAGCAGAAGGCGCATAGATAACCCAGACTTGTTAATATCTTTCCTGTGTTTTTTTAAACAGTAGTTCAGGGAACAGAGAGATGGAGTTAGAATGCAAGTATTTCTGTGCTCTTCTTCCTGCCAGCCTCCCTCCCTTCTCTCTCCTCATTTCCCCCTCTTTCTTCTATTCTTTTATCTCTCTTTTCTCTCTCATCTCCTTTCTACTATCTACTCATTTCCTACTCATTCTCTTCTCTCTCTTCCTCTCTCCCTCTCTACTCTGTTTTTGCTGATACCAGAGTAGAGTATATGTTTTATTCATAGAGAAAACCAAGAGCCTTCAGACTTCTGACTGATGTAGAAGATGCAATGACAGGTTGCACAGAGCACAGAGGCAGCTCTGCCTTCTAAGAATGGGGCTGAAGTGACTAAAACCTTCATGTAGTCCTAGGGAAACGTCCCTCAATTAACAGTTGCAAAGGTCACTATAAAAACTAAGAATGATGATGGCCTTAAGATGAGGGCCAAGTATATTCAGAGAGAATCATACAGATCATAAGAACTGAAAGGGACCTTAACACAGAGCCCAGCCCCCTCATTTTATATATGAGGAGACTGAGGTCCACAGAGGGGAAGTGACTTGCTCAAGGTAGTTAGCAGTGGAGTTGGAGACTAGAACCCAGGTCTTCTGCCAGCCCAGGACTTTTCCCACTGCAAAATGGGAGAGCCTTTGTTATTAATATTTTTATATGCCTTTTCCAGCAATGACCTGGTACAGTTTATATACAAACATTACCTGATGATTTAATAATTGACGTGCCATTCTCTCCCCTCTCTCTCAACATAAAATTGTATGCATGTGTGAGGGGCTGGGGGAGTCTCCCTTTCTGGGCTAGGCATGCTTGCTTGCCCATGTGGCAATCCCATAAATCTCCAATTCTCCTGCTCACTCATTCTCCACTTATAATTGCTACAAGGGCTCCACAGCATCTGCAAATCTCATAGATCATGCAACCTCCCTCAGCCAACCTTTGAGATTCTATCTTTGATGTATGTTTCAAAGGCAGCCTGTGACACAGCCCAAACACTTATCAGGCCATCATCTGCAAATTACAAGCTGCCCATTAATCTTGTAATGACACTTTGGGGAGGGGAGAAGATGTAGAACTTTGAAAGAGACACCCACCCTCATTAGCTCCACCCCTCACTCATTCTCCTTCCTATAATCCCCTCCCTCCAGCTCCCGCTCCCACTCCAAACACCGGAGAGAAAAGACCAGGGCAAAATTATTGCTAATGAGGATTTTAAGAGCTTGAGGTATGGAAAGCAGCCAGCCTAAGTGTTTTTTCCAAGGTAGCAGCTGTAGGGGAAAGGGTGGGGGGGAGGAAGGTAAGGATGTGGCCCAGGTTCTGTTAAGTAATTAAGGGATGTGGGCTCTCTCCAAAGCCCCAAGGCTCTCTATCTGATCTGGAGTGTTTGTTTACAGGGATCCAGTCAACAGATTGCAGTTCCCAGGCCCTGAAGCAGGCTGCACAAAGGCAGAACAGCCTGTGAAGTCTCTCTGAAGGAGTAAAGGGTAGAGAACTTAACATGCAGCTTGCCTGCGTTCTCAGGATGCTGCTTAAATAAATGATTAGGACCCAGTTTGGAAACTGTGATTTAGCCCGTTCTGGGGGAAGGGTAAGGTTGAACATAGTTTGCTGTCATTCAGAAGTCAGTGTAGATACTCATTAGGTATCTCGGTCACACACCTAAAGAAAGACCTAACTGACATCTCAGGAGGAAGCAGAGATGCTGGATGGGAAGTTGGGAAACAGTCTCAGGTCTTATACCACACAATTCTGTCTACCCAGGCTAAGTATCACACAAAAAGGGTCAACCGCTGGTACTTCCCAACCAACTCCTGACAAGATGACCATTTCTGTAGTCTTTCTGCTTCTACTCCTTGACAAATCAGGCAGGACCAAATTTTCTCTCAAGTACTCTAGATATGGAATAGGATAATTCTACATAACATGATCTGATAGCACAAAAATGTTTTCCCCCTAAACCACCACCTCAAGATCTCCTCTGCTCATACTATATGATGATCAACTGTGAATGATTTAGCTCTTCTCAGAAATACAATGATACAAGACAGTTCTGAAGGACTTTAGATGAAAATTGCTATACAGCTCCAGAGAAGGAACTGATGGAGTTTGAATGCAGGTTGAAGCATATATTTTTTGCTTTCTTTATTTTTACTTTTTTTTTGGTGTGTGTTCTCTTTTGCAATATGGCTAATGTGGAAATATGCTTTGTATGACTGTGTGTATCTATCTATATCTATATATCTATATCTATCTATATATATGTAGGTAGATATATACATATATGTTCTATATCAAAGTGTTTGCCTTCTCAAAGATGGAGGAGGAAAGAGAAGAAATTTGGAACTCAAAAATTATAAAGAATGAATGTTAAGAATTATTTTTACATGTAATTGAGAGAAAATAAAATAAGAGCATTCTTTAAAAAAATATCTCTTCTGCTCCATAGTATTGCATGGAATCCTTCCATTCTGAGCACATTTTGTTTTGGTTAAAGTATTACCCTCCAGACATTTTCTGTCAAAATGAAAGTACCACCTATGAGGGATAGCACTAATATGTTAAATTCAATTCAACATGCATTTCTTATGTACCTATTATATACTAAGGCTAGGCACTATGCTTGGCATTGGTGTTTTTTTAAAACCCCCCCACAAAAATGAGATAGTTCCTGACCTCAAGGAGTTTATAATCTAATGGTGAAGGGCATGCATGCATACAGATAAGATAGAAAAATTTATACAAACTAAATACAAAGTAATTGGGCAGATTGTGCTTCCTTAAGATGTGGCACTTGATCAAAATCTTGAAGGGAACCAGGGATTCCAAGAGGCAGATGAGGAAAGAAAATATTTAAGTCATAAGGAATCAGCCTACACTAAAGTATAGGGAGAGGAGTTGGAATGTTATGTACTAGGAACAGCAAGTAGGTTTGGATGATCAGAAATATAGAGTACATGAAGGAGTGAAATATAAAATTAATTTAGAAAGATAAGCTGGATCCAGATTATGGAAGTCTTTAAGTGCCAAATAGCAGAATTTCTATTTGACCCTAGAAGCAATAAGGAGCCACTGGAGCTCTTAGAGCAGGAGAATGACATTGTTAGAGCTGTGATTTAGGAATATCAATTTGGTAACTGTGTAGAAGATTGATTGGAAAGGGAAAATATTTAAGGCAAGAAGACTAGGTGGTCAATCTGTCAACAAGGCAAGCACTGTGCTAAGGCTATTTGCCAGGAAGCTAAGCTCTCCAGACATACAGGCAAAAAGAAAGGAAATCCTTGCCTTCAAGGAGCTTACATTCCAAAGGGAGAAGATGAACTGGAGCTGAAAAGTGGGGGTGGGGGAAGATATTTATAGGAAGTCATGGTGGCAAAGTCTAGAGAGTCAGAAATAGAGCCAGGAAAAGAATATAGGATGGTTTCATTGGGAGGCTATTATAATAGCCTAGTTGAGAAGCACTAAGGTCGCAAGGGTAATGGTTGTATGAAAAAAAGAGGAGGGGGTGGCAAACATAAGAGACAGTATAGAGGTAGAACTGACAAGCCTTGACAAATAATTGGATATGAATGAGAGAAAATGAAGAGTGCAGGAAGATTAATTAGGTTGTGAATCTGGGTTCCTAATGGGAAGGATTGTGGCAACCTCAAAGGAGAGGAGAGAGGAAGAGGGAAGGAGAGGGGGAGAAGAGGGAGAGAGGATAGTTCATTCTATTTTCGATATATTGAATTTGAGATGACTGTGGGAAATCTAGGTGACAATATCCAGCAGGTAGTTGATGATGCTACACGGGCACTCAGAAGAGAGATGAGGACTGGGCATATAGATTTGGGAGTTTTGTGAATTGATGGTAATTGAATCCAAGGGAATTGATGAAACCACCAAGACCTAGAGAACAGAGAGAGGAGAGTGAAGGTCGAGGACAAAATATTGAAGTGCATCCACATGTAGAAAGGGGCACATGGATGATGGTCCCACAAAGAAGATTGAAAAGAACAAGCAATTGCTAAGTAATTATGTTGTGCCAAGCACTCATATTATCTGCTTTAGGAGGAGAACCATGAAAGAGCAGTGTCATTAGAACCCAGGGAGGAGAGAGTTACTAGGAAGAAAGTGTGGCTAACAGTGTTAAATGTTTCAGATATCAAGAAGGATGAAACCTTAAAAAAAATCAATGGGTTTGGAAATTAAGAGATCATTGGTGACTTTGGAGACAGCAGTTTCAGTTAAGTGGTAGGATCAGAAGCCAGATTGCAAGGGGTTGAGGAGTGAGTGGGTCGTAAAGATATCAATCATTAAGACTAATTATGTGTGAATTGGTTGGATACCTCCCAAGTACTGAGAGTAGTATAACAGAATATTAGGGCTAGAAAGGGCATTCATGACCATTTAGTCTAGCCCTTCAGTCTTCCAGTTGATAAAACTAAGGATCACAAGGTTAAATGATGTCCACAGCCACACGGTGAGAGAAAGAAGAAGTCGCAGGGAGAAAAAGGATAATTTCTGAGCTTTAGGGGATCAAGGGGAAGGCAGAACTAAGGTGAGACAGGACAGTAGGAGATTACGAATGCATAATGGTGACCTTGGAATACCTGGAAGACTCAGAGTAAAGTGGAACAGGAGATGGGAAAAGAGAAGTAAGGAATAAAAAAAGTGCCAAATGATTAATTTGAAAAGGAGTCTGCTAGAGGATTCAGAAAATCTTGGCTTTTGTGCCAGAGCCAATATCTACCACCATGTGACCTTGAACATGTCACTTACATTTGCTGTGCCTCAATTTCCTTCTTTGAAGAATAAGAGGTTTGGGGATGGCTAGGTGGCACAGTGAATAGAGCACCGGCCCTGGAGTCAGGAGGACCTGAGTTCAGATTTGAACTCAGACACTTAACACAAAAACTAACCATGTGACCTTGGACAACTCACTTAACCCCCATTGCTCTGTCTTCCCCCTCCAAAATGCCCCCCCCCCAAAAAAAAAAGAATAAGAGGATTCGACTCCTCCAGCTCTGATACTGATTATTGAGAAAAGATGTTTAAATGTAGCATAGCACAAGAGAAGACTTTTGCCTAGGAGAAAGAAGGCTAGACAGAAGAGAAATGGTAACAATGTTTTCTTTAAACAGTTCAGTGGATCATATACTGTTTGCAGATGGCATTGTTCTCTACAGAACTCCATAGAACATCAAAGTTGGAAGGGATCCCATGAGTTATTTAATCCAATTTGTGCCTGAACCTTGGGCAATTCACTTGTCCTTTCTGGGCCAGCAGCTCCTCCCTAGAATACCACATTAGTCTGGAAAGTGAGTCCAGGGCAGAAATCAAGTAAACAGGCAGAAAAGGGAAGCCATCCAGAGAACTTAGATCTTTGCCATTATGGACAAGTCAATAAATGACAGATCACTGCCGGGAAAATCTGGTGGCTTTTACAACAGCACTGAGGAAAACAACATCCAACCCCCAAGTCCTGCATGGCAGAGGATGGGATGGAGGAACAATTCTTTGAGATTCAGTTTAGAACTCTATAGAGTCTTTCCCCATCACTCTCATGAAAAATCCCTCCCAGAGTGCCTGTAGATCCAGCACTGCTTCCTTGCTGAGGGTAAGAGAAGGAAGGAAAAAGAATCATTTTTTAAAAATCCAATGATATGTCATTGACTCAGGCCATCCAGGGTTATACAAGCTTGCAATCTGATCAAGTACCAGCTGAGCTTCATTTGCAAATATTTGGGCTGGCTTAAAATCTAAGTAAATGAGCAACCAGTCACTTTTATGGTGTGAATTAAGCATTAGTGCTTAACTCATTTGGGTCTTGAGTAATCACCAAGAGTTTCCTGTTTAATCATATGTACTCACATGTTTGGGCACCTAGGTGACACAGTAGATAGAGTGCTGGGCCTGGAGTCAGGAAGACTCATCTTCCTGAATTCAAATCTGGCCCCAGACACTAATTAGCTATGTGATTCTGGGAAAATCATTTAACCCTATCTGCCTCAGTTTCCTTATCTGCAAGATGAGCTGGAGAAGGAAATGACAAACTACTACAGTTGCTATGTCAAGAATATCCCAAATAGTGTCATGAAGAGGAGGATATGAAAAATGACTGAACATAAACAACAAAATTCACATGTTTACATTTCAAAACTAGTATAAATTAGGGGACTCTCTAAGGTCAAGGCCATAGAGAAAGCAGGATGATAGGAATTAGGATAAGGGGTCTAGAAAACTTACCCATTTCACAATTTCCCAGGGGTCAACTCAGAATTAGACATACTTTTGTACCCTTTTCTACTTTCTAAATTAGGATTCCCTGGATAAGTGGAAGCTCCAGGGAACTGAAAATCTTTAGTCTGGAGAAGACTTAAAGGGTCCACAATAGCTGTCTTAAGTGTATTTGAAAGATTGCCTAGTGGAACAGCGATTCAATTTACATAGTACCAAAGGTCAGAACAATCCTGAAAGTTTCAAAGAGGTAAACTTAGAAGGAAGGAAACAAATATTTATATAGCACCTACTATGTTCCACGCACAATGCTAAGTACTTTACAGATGTTATCTCATTTGATCCTCTAACAACGTGGGAGGTAGGTGTTTTATTATCTCTATTTTATAGCTAAGGAAACTGAGGCAGACAGTTACCTACTGTCATACAGTAAGTGTCTAAGGCCAGATTTTATTTTATTTACTTTTTTTTTCAAAATGCAGGAATTATTTCAAAATCTGAGTTATGGTTGACCCCTTTACCGAGTGCCACTGGTCACCTGCCGCACCTATACCAAGTTGTCTGTGTATCCAGCAAAAAGAGTCTGGCCATCAGCAGACCAGGCTAAGGAAGTACACTGGGGAGGCTCAGTCTTGCTGCTGATGCTAATCACTTCTTGCTTAAGCTCATCCACAATGATTTTGCCCTCTAGGTCCCAGATCTTGATGTGGGGCCCAGTAGCAGCATGGAGCCAGTAGCGATTGGGGCTAAAGCAGAAGGCATTAATTATGTCACCACCATCCAGAGTGTAGAGGTGCTTACCCTCATTGAGGTCCCACAGCATGGCCTGACCATCCTTGCCTCCAGAGGCACAAAGAGAGCCATCAGAAGAAACTGTAACTGTGTTTAGGTAGCCTGTGTGGCCAATGTGGTTTATCTTCAGCTTGCAGTTGGCCAAGTTCCAGACCTTGACCAGCTTGTCCCAGCCACAGGAGACAATGATGGGGTTGCTGCTATTGGGTGAAAAATGGACACAGGACACCCACTCTGAGTGGCTCTCATCCTGCACAGTGTATTTACAGACACCCAGGGTGTTCCACAGCTTGATAGTCTTATCCCGGGAACCAGAGACAATCTGATAGTTGTCTGAAGAGAAGGCTACACTCAGCATATCCTTGGTGTGACCAACAAAGCACCTGGTGGTAGTGCCAGTTGTAAGATCCTACAATCTTAGTGTGCCATCCCAGGAGCCTGAGAGAGCAAACTGGCCATCAGAGGAAATGACCACATCACTAACAAAATGTGAGTGACCCCTGAAGGCCTGCTGGGGGATCCCATAGTTTGTCTCATCTCTGCTAAGCTTCCACATGATAATGGTCTTATCTTGGGAGGCTGACGGGATCATGTTGGGGAACTAGGGAGTTGTGGTGATCTGGGTCACACAGCCATTGTGGCCTTTGAGGGTACCCTGAAGGGTTATCTGTTCAGTCATTATGACAAGACTTCGTTGGATCACTCCAGGAGGAAGGATGGATCCAGATTGCACTGAGAGAGACCAGCCAGCCCTCCTTCCCTCTAGCTGCCCAGCAAGAAAAGAGAGAGCCTGAGGCCAGATTTAAACTCAGGTCTTCTTGACTCCAGGTCCAGTGCTCCATCCACTGTACTACCTATCTACTTAGACTTAAGGTAAGTAAAAAACTTCTTAACAACTAGAACTTTCCCAGAGTAGAAAAGGCTACCTGAGGAGACAAAGGGTTCTTCATCTATGGAAGTATTCAAGTATCCTTAAAGATAGCTCCCCAAATCATAATTCTTTGGCTGATTTTGCCCCCATCTAGAATTGCTTCTAGAGACCTCTGCTCTCACAGATCAGAGATATCAGAAACCACTGTGGCCTTAAACACTCCTGAGCATAAGGGAATTAGATTAAAATGTAATTTGGAGGACTTTCATTTCATACAAGCAACAGAATGGAGCATTAGACATTTTCTCTGATCCCCCAAACCTCTCCAAAACAGAAATTATGTAATCAATAAGTCAAGATTATCACCACCCCCAAAAAACCAACAACCAAAATATTATGAATTGACCCTCACTGACCCTGTACTCGCTCAGTATCCTTCCCCGACATGCCACAACATTAGTAGTGAGGCTGCATTAGTAGACCCAAACATAAACACGGGTTTTCAACAAAAACCACCCCACATTCCAGTGCCCTGAGGACTCTAGTTATAGGTTGTGGAAGTTTGCCCTGGCTATGACAGTCTAGTGGCAATAGTCCCTCAGGAACAAAAGCTTCTGGGGACCACAACCCTGTAGGAACAGCACTGCGAAGCTCTGGACTTCTGATGTTCGGCCAAAGTACTAAGAAACAGAAGAAACAGGGCAAGATACTAGTACAGGACATTCATGTGTGTGTGTGTGTGTGTGTGTGTGTGTGTGTGTGTGTGTGTGTATAACTAGGGTGAAATTTGACCACCTAAAAGTTACTTGGGGCAGAGACTTAGGCTGGTGAACTATGATTTTCCCAGTGTGGGAAGAGGCTGAGACACTTGGAGATTTTACCCCCAAAGAAAGATCAGAGGGGAGGAAGTCAGAAAATGAGAAATAGAGGAAAATAAGGGGAAAAAGACAAATTATCAAAGATTTCAAAGATCTTGAACATGATCTTGTAAATCTACAGGAAAAGCAGTAACAACACAAGGAAATATGACTCCTACATGCGGTAAATAAATTAGATATCTATAAATATATACTATAAAACAAAGGAAAATGGTTCAACACTTGGTGAAAGAGGACCCTGTGGAATTAGAGAAGTTAGAGCCACAACGTGTTGTTCCTGTGATATTCAAAAGAGAAATAAGAGTTATAAGAGCAGAATTTATGGCCTACACAGCAAAAATTAGAAAAACTGGCTGTAATAGTAAGCTTCATCAAAGAAACAAAGGAGAGAACAATAGATTGGGAAAGCAAATGAAGGGAAGGCACAGAAATGAAGGACAATCTAGATTAAGAGAAGCAAAAAACAACATTAAAAGAAAATGCGCTCACTGTCTAGGCAAAACATATAGACCTTGAAGAAAGGATACATGGAGACAAACTAAGGATCATGGACCTTCTAGAAGAAACGACAGGACAAAAAATGCACTTAAAAGCACAAAGAAGGAAATAACAGAAGAAAACTGTTTAGAACTTCAGAACTAGGAAATTAAATTCCAATTGAAAGACAAAAGAAAGAAAAAAAGGAAAGAAAAACAAGGCTGAAAATGACTCATAATGTCTAAATTTAATATTCCATTTAGAAACAGCAAGTACATGCAATCAGGAGAAAGATTTTCAAACACAAAGGAAAGGGCATTCAAATAATAAAACTATTTTGTACTCACTACAACATATAGGAAAGAATGCAATATTGTGTTCCAAAGAACAATGAGTTCAAGATGCAACTCAGGGTGACCTATCCTGTGAATCTGAGCTTAACAATATATGAAAGAAAATTTAAAAATAAAAAGGCAGTTGAAACATTTTTAGAAAGAAAATCAGAACTGAAGAGATTATTTACTTGCAGATAATGTTTCTAGAAGCTGATTTAAATCAGGAACACAGGAATAGATTGACAAGTGTCAAAGAAGGTAATATTGCCAATATGTAACATAATTTAGATTAAAAAAGTTTTATGGAAAAAACCCCCCAGCATCTTCAAATGTTTTTACTTAAAACCATGCCTTACTGTACTTACATTTTCTATACTATATCAAAGTTTAAATCATGGATGCTTCATTAGCTAAATTAAAAATTTTATTAAGCATAAAAATGTACTTGGTAAATATTTAACAAAAATAAAAACAACAAAACATAAATAATGGTAATTTGTGATTTTCTAAGTCAATATGTTGCTTACAGAGATCCTTATACATAGTATAGTGCCCATATTTATTTGAGTTTGACACCATTGTCCATGATTTATACATCATATCTAAAATCTCTACAGATCCTACAAAAGCACTCAAGATGACAATGCACAATGGGTAAAAAAACTACCCCATAGAAAAAAATTTTAAAACCCTTAACATAAAGCATTCACAGTGAAACCAACATAAAATTCATCTTCCCTTTCTAGTGAATCCCATTTCCCCTCAGGTTTTAATGCAGTCCTAATCTACAGCGCCACCCTATAGTTTGGATTCCCTCTTGGAAGAGAAACAAACATGGAGTAGGATAGCAACTCTATAACATTCTGCTTAGTTCCTAAGTCACGGAGCTCAGATCTAGAACTGGAAGTCCAACTCCCTTATTTTACAAAGAAACTTATGTCACAAAGATTAAGTCACTTGCTTAAGGCCACATAGGTAAAGTATCAAAACTAGCCTTTTATTTTTAAAAAAAAGTTTTAATGGATATTTTCTGTTTCTTATTTTTAATGATTTTTAATGGATATTTTCTATTTTTATTTGGAATAACCATCATTATCCCAAGCATCTTTTCCTCATTTCCTCACAGAAAACCATTCTATATGACAAATAGTATCTTTTTACAAAGAAAAAACATCAGCACAACTGATCAATACATTGAAAAAGTCTGAAAATATGCAATGTTTAACATTTGTGGATCTTCTACCTCTGGAGGTGCAGGTTGGGGGTATCTTCTCATAACACAGAGTTAGAATTTCAATTCAAATCCCATGTCTATAAGTTCAATACTCTTTTCATTGTGAATCTTTTCACTCTATGGTATTGTCCTAAAAGCTTGGACTCCTCTGGGGGATTACTTGGCAACTCCTTGACATTTTGGTGAATCCCACCTTTCAGTCCAGAGACCCATATGTTAGTCTTATGGGACAACACTGAGGGCTCAGAATCCTCTATGGAAAGCAAACTTGAGGTTTCTAGGAAGGCAGCCCCTTTCTCACTGGACCTCCATCATCTAAATAACTCATGATAATAGAGGAGAACTAAGTTAGAATTTTTTATTCCCTCAAGTCATGACCACAATGCCTTGCTGACCGTCCAGTTTCTGAAGCTACATACAGAATACTCTTCTCAAGAAACTGGAGTTGTTCAAAAACACTCATTAGCACAGCTTAGCCATAGACAAGAGTGCTGTCACTAGTACTGGAAGTAGGCAGTGACCTTAGGCAAAAAGTGACTGAAGGGTAGAACTGTGAAGAGATGGAGAGACTGTGACTCAGAGTTAGAAGGAACCTTAATGATCACCTAGTTCAACCTGCTAAAATGTAAAGGATCAGGAAAGCAGGGCCAAGAGAGGCAAGTGACTTACTCAAGGCCATATCTAGTAAGTTAGTGGAAGAACCAGGACTAGAACCAGGTCTTTTATCTCCTTGGGAAATGTAAATGGTTTGAGGAATGGAAGGGAAGGAAAGAGCATCACGTATGCTAAACAAAAGAAACGACTAAATTAACCCCTCCTGACTTTTTAAATGCCTAAATAGAGAGGACAGAGATGCTAATGAGAATGGTTTCAAGAAAGAGCATATCAAGAAAATGCCTTAACTGAAAACCCCTCCATGGGTGCTCACCTCTCTGCCAATTGTTTACCAGTGAGTAGCTGACATTGTGATGCTCCAAAGAAATGAGCTGCATTTGCCTTGGAGCACTCATGGCAGAGCCAGAGTGGGAAGCAAGTGGAGAATTATGTTTAGTGCACACCCACTGTTCAGAGCTATTAGCATCTCAGTTTCTGCTCCAGAGAGAAAAGGAAAAGAAAATGAATTTAACCTTCTTGCCCCTTGCAACCTTGACAGTGATGACTTTTCTAAAAAGTAAAAATTTAGGGGCAGTTTGTTGGCACAGTAGATAGAACACCAGCCTTGGAGTCAGGAATAAGTGAGTACAAATCTGGCTTCAGACACTTACTAGTTGTGTGACCTTGGGCAAGTCACTTAACCCCAATTGCCTCCAAAAATATTAAAATCTTATTGACATATTCTGTTTTTATACCAGCTTCATGTCCCAGTATATCCCTCTTCTCAGAGCCATTCCTTTTATTAGTTCTTTGGCAGCAGGGATTTTTGTTTTTGTATTCCCAGGAGGTACATAGAAGTGCTTCATAAATGCTTGTTGAGTGATCACAAAGAATAAAATAAAAAAAAGAAAACACTTTAGCAAAATAAACCAATATGTCAATCAAAGCTGACAGTATATACTGAGATGTATCCATAATCACAGTGCCCCCACTTTGTAAAGAAGGGAGATTCTCTTATCTCCTTTCTATCAGAGTCAAGTTTGGTTATTGTAATTAGACAACAGATAGCTTTGATCTGTTGACATTCTTTTCATTTATCTTGTTGCAGCCACTGTGCATATTGTCTCCTTGGTTCTATTTAGTTCACTTTGCATTAGTTCACTTAAGTCTTCCTATGTCTTTTTGTATTCTTCATTTTATGACTTGATATTTCATTACATTCACACACCAGAATTTGCTTAGCCATTCACAGCTGTGGGTCATTTGTTTCTAGTCCTTTGCTTCTACAAATAATGTTGCTACAAATACTTTGGTATATCTTTGGCCTTTCATTCTATCTTTGACATTGTTGGGATATGTGCCTAGTGATGGGATCTCTGAGTCAAAGCATGTGGACATTTAAATGAATAGCAATGACTTTTAAAAAGACCTCCTAATCACCCTGATGGCCTGGAGGAAGAACAGATTATCATTAAGAGTGATTTTTAAAAAAATTTTAATAAACACAAATTTAGTTCTCTAAAACTTGAGAGAGAGAGAAAATAGACACAGACCTTCCATTTCTTCACCCCCAACCAAAACCCAATCACTTTTAGTTAGAAGACCTGGGCTCAAGTCCTAGGCTCTATTTCTTCTTAGATGTGTGACCTAGGCTAAATTAATCTCTTGGGACTGAATTGTATCAACCATAAAATGGGGATAGCAGTTACCTATTGTAAGTTATAATATAGAGCTATGCAAATGTGAACTATCATTATTTTTAAGAATTTGAAGAAGAAAGATTGAGGAGGTTTCCTGGATGAGATGAAATGAGTTGAGTCTTAAACTCCATGGGTAGCTGATTTTAGTTTACCTTAAACTAAGTCATTGGTAATCCTAGTAGATTGCTAAACTATTTTAATAAATATTACTGTTATGAATATAAGGGTTACTAACATATTTGTATAGTGTTTATTCTTAAAATAATCATTTTCCTACAAAGTATTATAGCTAGGTGCTAGGGTTACAAAGATTAAATAAGAAATAGTCCCTGCTTGCTTTAAAGGAACACACAACTTTGGGGGAAAGAGGTTAGAAACAAGTATAATTCAAGATACAATATAAGAACTGAAAGAGATGCCTAGATAAAGTGTTCGGAGAAACCTAAGTTTTGAAAGGTAATTTTTGACTGGAGGAAATCAGGAAAGGAGGAAGCAGCACTTGAGTTGAACCTTGAAGAAAAGGAAATATTTCAACAGATGCAGATATGGAGAAAGCAACAGGTCTGGGGGCCAGTGTGAACAAAAGTATGTGTAGATAGAGAATAGGAAGATAACAAATGTAGAGGCTAGTCTGCTTTTATTGGAATACAAGATGACTGGAGGGGCATAGAGTGGGAGTTAAGGAAGTAGAGACTAGGAGAGAGAAGTTTAGGATGATAGTGTGAAGGCAAAAGTTTCTTTTTTTTCCAGGAAAAAAGAACCTTAGAGTAAAGAAGATCAGAGCTGGAAAGAATCTTAGATTACAGAATGCTATAGCTACGATAGACCTCAGAGATTGATTCATCCTCACTAATTTTTTTAACACATAGAAAATATTTAATTATTTTTATTGCCTCTTCTGCATTTCAAAAATCTTATTTTTAGCTCAAATTCTTTCCTTCCCACTTCCCTCCTACCAAGAAATCAAGAAAAACTAAAACGTGGAATTTGGAATTGTGGTTGGTCACTTGTTCCCAAGCCTTTCAAAGTTGTCTTTACAATATTGTTGCTACTGTAGAAATTCTTTTCCTGGTTCTGCTCTCTTCACTTTGCAACTGTTTCATTCTCCTTGCTTTATAGATAAGGAAACTCAGTCCCAGGGAAGGAAAGTGACTTTCTAAAAATTGAATAGCCTGGCTAGTGGCAGAATCAGGACTATGGTTTTTAACATCACTGCAATCAACGAAAGGGGTAAAATTTCCACCTGCATAAGAGAAAGTAAAAGAAGACCCCATTCCCAAGACTTCCCCAATGGAACATAGTTACATCCAAAGTACATTTCCCAGGTATTGATTGACTGTTAAGTTTCTTAGCTCTTGCATTCTAAACAGTTCTGGAAACTGATGGCTAATTTTGCATCCCCAGTATTGACAAAAGCTCCAGCTCCATCAGCTTTTAGCAAAAAGGAAGAGAGTCTTATCCACCAGGGAAGGAGATTAAGGTTAAACTGAGTCTCATTTTAAATAAAGGAGTCTTGGCAACTTGACAGGTTACTCTGGGGTCCACAGTGATAATCTAATTTGATTAAAGGAGCCTTTTAGAAGTTAGCTCTGTGACTTGCCTTGGCCCTCACAGAAAGGGAGAAAACGACTCCTTCTCCTCCCTGGCTAGCTCACATAATCCAAACTCAGAACTTAAGTTAGACAGGATATATCTCAACAAAAATACTTTGTCCCCTAAGAAAGTCAGAGCACTTGTGAGGCACCATCATGGAAATCATGAACATCAGAATTCATTGCCAAAACCTTAGGCTGTTGGCTACACATGAAGTGCAACGAACCTTCTTTTTTTCTGCCTTGCAGTATCTCTAGCTCCTTTCTTTTTTTCCAAATGCTTTATTAACTTCTGGTATACATCATCCATTTCCATCAGATTTTGAGTTATAGTTTTTTCCCCATTTTTCCCCTACCCACCACCCTAGAATAGCAGTCCCACAGGATATCCCCTCACCCCATCTGCTTTCTTCCACATCTTCTCCCATACCCTCTTTGACTTTTTCAGTAGGGCGAGGTGAATCTCTGTGCCCCAGTGACTGTATATCTTATTTCCCAATTTTATGTAAAATAGTATTAATAATAGTGTTTATATATTTTTAAACATTTGATTTTAAAACTTTGAATTCCAGATTCAATCCCTTCCTCCCTTGTTACCCACCCTTACTGGAAAGATAAGCAATTCAGTATATGTTGTACATGTGTAGCTATGCAAAACATTACCAATATTGTAAAGGGCTGACTATATTTCCTTCCCTCCTATCCTACCTCCCACTTGGTTTATTCCCTACTTTGATCCTGTCCCTTTTCAAAAGTGGGTGCTTCCAACTTCCCTCCCCCTTCTTCCCTCCCACCCTCCTTTCCATCATCCTCCCTCTCATCCCCTTCCCCCCTACTCTCCTGTAGAGTGAGATATCCTATTTAGTATGTATGTCGTTCTCTCCATGATCCAAATTCAATGAGAATAAGGTTTTGCCTTTTTGCCTTCCTGTTCTTCCCCTCCCTTGTAACCATTTTCCCTGGCCTCTTCTATATGGGATAGTTTACCCCATTCTGTCTCTCCCCATCTCCTCTTGTTATATTCCTCTCTCACCTCTTAATTTCACCTTTTAAGTATCATCCCTTCCTATTAAATTCGACCTGTGCCCTCTATCCATGTATACCTGTAAACATATATACACACACTCACATATGTATTTATATGCCCATATACCCATCTTCAACTATTTTTGTACTGATAAAAGTTTCATCAGCTGCAGTTATCTTTTTTCCACGTAGGAATGTAAATAGATCAACTTTGATAATTTCATTATGTTTTCTTTTCTCATGCTTCTCTTGCTTCTTGCATCTGAATGTCAAATTTTCTATTCAACTCTGGTTTTTTCATCAAGAATGCTTGAAAGTCCTCTATTCCACTGAATGACCATATTTTCCCCTGAAACATGATACTCAGTTTTGCTGGGTAGGTGATTATTGGTTTTAATCCCAGCTCCTTTGCCCTCCAGAATATCATATTCCAAGCCCTTCATTCCCTCAGTGTGGAAGCTACCAGGTTCTGTGTTATCCTGATTGTGTTTCCACAATATTGAAATTGTTTCTTCCTGGCTGCTTGTAATATTTTCTCCTTGACCTGTGAATTCTGGAACCTGGCTATAATATTCCTAGGAGTTTTCTTTTTGGGATCTTTTTCAGGAGGTGATCGGTGGATTCTTTCAACCTCTATTTTGCCCTCTGGTTCTAAAACAGCAGGGCAATTTTCCTTGAGAATTTCTTGAAGGATGATTTCTAGGTTCTTTCTTTGATCATGGCTTTCAGGTAGTCCAATAATTTTAAAATTATTTCTCCTGGATCTATTTTCCAGGTCAGTGCTTTTTCCCATGAGATATTTCACATTGCCTTCTATTCTTTCATTTGTTTGGATCTGCTTAACAGCATCTTGATTTCTCATAAAGTCATTAGCTTCCATTTGCTCCAATCTAACTCTCAAGGAATGAATCTCCTCAGTGAGCTTTTGAGATTCTTTTTCATTTGGCAAATTCAGCTTTTTAAGGCATTCTTCTCCTCATTGCCTTTTTGAGTCTCTTTTGCCATTTAAATTAGTCTATTTTTTAAGGTGTTGTTTTCCTCAGTCAGGCTGTTGACTCTCATTTCATACTTTTCTTGCATCTTTCTCATTTCTCTTCCCAATTTTTCCTCCACTTCTCTTATCTGCTTCTTAAGGTCCTCTATGGCCTGTAACCAGCTTGTATTTTCATTTGGGGCTTTTGGTGCAGGAGTTCTGACCTCCCAGTCCTTCTCCTGTTCCATGCTTTGATCCTCTTTGCCCCCAAAATAGGAGTCTAATATTGAATTTTCTGTTTATTTTTGTTTCCTTTACCTAGATATGTTGCCACTCAATTACTTGACTTTTGGGCTTGTTGCCATGGTAGGACTCTGCCACCAGCCAGGGGAGCTTCCATCCCAAACGCTGGGGTTTTCTCAGCTGCTGGAGGTATTAGTTGGGTGCCCTCTCTGAAGCCTCCAGACACTCTGGCAAACTGGCCACACACCCCAAGACCTCCACCCTAGACCGTGATCCAGATCCAGGAAGGCTAAAGCAAGAGCGATTAACCCTCAGACTGGTTGCCAGATCCCCCTACAATCCATAGGCCAGGAGTTGAAGCTGCAACATGGTGGGCACTCTCTGCTGCACTGTGGCTAATCAGTAGCTTCTTGCCCCCAGTGAAAGAGGCCGACGCACTCTCCCAACCAGTCCCAAAGTCCATACCACACTGACCCCTCACTTTGTCCTAGGCATCTATGCGTTGATAATTCTGGAAACACCACAGCTGCTGGTGTTCTGGAGTCCCTCCAGCCAGCTGCTGGTCTGGCCGCCCTGGGGCTAAAACCTCGGACTCATGGGGGCCTGGGCTCAGTTCCCAGAACACTGCGCTGGTCGCTCCCTGCCAGGCTGCCGGGCTGTCCTCAATGGGAGGTTAGCTTCTCTGTGTCATTTTGTGGGTTCTGGAGCTCCAGATTTTGTTCAGAGTCACCTTTTACATCTATTTGGAAGTGGTGGGAGCAGGAGTTGTTAGGAAATGCTGTTACTACTCCGCCATCTTGACTCCACCCCCTCTCTAGCTCCTTTCAAGGTTTATTTCAACTGCCACCTCTTATACAAGATCTTTCCTGATACCCTAATTGTTAGTGCTCCCTCCTTGCAAAATTACCTTGCAGATATTGTGTACGGATTTATCTATCTAATGAGTGATCCCATCACCCCCAAAGCAGAATAAAATAGAGTAGGTTTTTTAAGGACAGGGATTATTTTGTTTTTGTCTTAAAAAACCTGAACCTTTGCACAAGACAGATGCCTAATAGACTTTCATTGAATAAATGAATGAATCTATAATAATAATAAGAACTAGTATTAATAATAGAGCCCTTAGGTTTGTGAAGCACTGTACATACATTATCTCATTTGATATCTCCAACAACCCTGTGAGGTAGATGCTGTTTTTATACCCATTTTACAGATGAGCATACTAAGGCTGAGAGAAGTTAGTTGATTTGAAGTAGGATAGTGTTATGTGAATGAAGAGAATGAAGATTTTTGAGTTGTTACACATGGTAGGTGTTTAAGTTTTCATTGAATGAGTGAATGAATTGATAATAACAAGAATTTGCATATATTTAGGCATCTTAGGTTTGTGAAGTATTTTATATATATATCATTTCATTTAGTCATCACAATAACCCTGTGAGCTGGGTGCCATTATTATGCCAATTTTACAGTCAGTCAACATTTATTAAGTACCTACTATGTGCCAGCCACTTTGTTAAACTCTGGGGATAAAAAGAAAGGGAAAAGGCAGTCTCTGCTCTTGAGGACCTCACATGGCTGCAGTAAGCGACAGGGAATTTGTAACTTTATGTGGAAAGATTGGGTGAACAAAGAGGGTCTCTTTTTCTGTCTCTGTTTTTCTTTCTGAACTTGGGAATTTTGCCTGAACCTTGCCAATTATGCATAACACCTGCTCGGTCAATTTAGCATATGCAATACCTAACCTCTAGACTGTATAAAAGGCACTGCCCTATTTGGCTCACTGAAGCCTCCATCTAGATCAAGCCAGTGAAACGCTGGAAAGTTCCATTACAGGACTCTGCTCCCCCAGAGTATGTCTTTGTTGGGGTTGTTGCAAATGTGAACTCCCCCATTGAAAGTTTCCTTATAATACTTTTAATAAAAGTTGTTTCTGCATCCATGTTGTGGTCCTTTTAGCCTTGGTGCTCTCACAATTTGAACCCAGGCCCTCTGTGGGTGACACATCTGAATTTATAACACAGCATAGAAAACAAGGGCAGGAGGCTTCTGATGAAACTGATTCTACAGTGATTCCTTGATGATGAGAGACAGTTAGAGGGAAGAGCACTTGAAAAGCACTCATGAGGGAGATGCCATGGGATCATTTGTGGTTGTCATGTTAATGACAAATGTAATAACCTGTAAGACTGCATATATGGAGGGACTGATGGGCTAGAAAAAGTCTTTTTAATATACCCTCTTTGCATCTCTCCACCTCATCAACTTTCTATTGCTCTTTAAAACCTCAGTTGGAAAAAAGTGCTATTTTCTTCTTTGTCTCTCTGTATCTTTTAATTTTTCTTTCTGCACTATTATGTGCAATTTAACTTTGAGGGCACTGTGGGATATAACTGGGATGAAAAACCATGGATACAAAAAGTATGGTGCACAGAGAGTAGCCTGATTCTGGCCTTTGAAAATCAGATTCTTGGGTTTTTTTGGAGGGGGGGAAGGCAAGGTAATTGGGTTTGAGTGACTTGCCCAAGGTCACACAGCTAGTAAGTGTGTTGAGTGTCTGAGGCTGGATTTGAACTCAGGTCCTCCTGACTCCAGGGCGAGCGCTTCATTCACTGTGCCACCTAGCTACTCTGGAAAGCACATTCTTAAGGTGGGCTCCAAAGAGAGGCAGGAAAAAGCTGATTCTTGTCTGTCTGCCATGTTTGTGACCATTGGGCCTGTCACCCAACAGTTCTAGATTTACAGCACTAGGCTTTGACACTGGTTCTGTAACAACGGGTGAATCTGCCCCCCTCTTGGAGCCCAGTTTCTTCATCTGTAAAACGGCAAAGGTTGGGGAAAAGGTAATGGGAATAATAGCTAACATTTAGATAGTACTTTAAAGTGTGCACAGAATTAGCAAATATCTCATTTGATCCTCAGATAGACCTGGGAGGTAGGTGCTATTATTAGCCCCATTTTACAGATGTGGTAAACACAGATGAAATGACTTGCTCAGGGTTACACAGCTAGCAAGTGTCTGAGGGTGGATTTGAACTCAGGCCTTCTTCACTCCAGGCGCAGGGCTCTTTCCACTGAACCACGTAGCGGCCTTTAAGTACCTGTAGGACTCTTCCTAGAGTTATTCTGAAGCTTAAATAAGATAAAGTGTATAAACGACTTTGCAAATTTTAAGGTGCATGATGATGATTGATGATTGATGATGATTGGTGATTGAGGATTATGATGATGATTGATGACGACAATGACAGTAATTATTGTCATCATCATCTTGTTCTTTTCATATAGTTTATTTAATTCAGGTAGAAAAGGTCCCAGGACAAGTTACTATGCAGCTATTATTATTTTGTATTTAATATACTACAGACTACAACATAACTTTTTGTAGTTGAATAAAAATGTTAGGATGTCAGATCAGCTTCTGCAGATTCACTGACAGCATCTTTTCAATGTTGGCAACAAAGTGATGGAGAAGATACTTTGTTGATTTCTCATCATAGGCTTCTATAGTCAGGAAGACCCAAGTTCAAATCCAGCTTCAGACACTTACTAGCTATGCAACCCTGGGTGAGTCACTTAATCTTTGCTTGTCTCAGTTTCCTCAATTGTAAAATGAGGATGATAATAACTCCTATCTCCCAGAGATATTGTAAGGATAAAATAATATCTCTGTAAAGTGTTTACCACAATGCTTGGCACAAAGTAGTGGGCACTGCTTGTCCTCCCCCTCGCCCACATATTTGGAAAGCTTTTTATTCCACATAACTTGGAGATTATGAGTATTTCGAATAGTAACAGCAATTAAAATTATTTTTAAATTTTTATGTGTCAATTTTATGTTGAGGCTAAGTATGGACAATAGTTATGTCTATGAATATTGTCCAATTTGAGTACAGTTTATTCCGATTGAACTTTTCTATCTCATGTATATAAGCCACTATATGTATTTAATATTGCTTTGGCTGTTAGGAGACAATTTAATTTCAGAATGCATTCCCAACCCCACCAATTCATTCTTTATACATGGTCAGAACAGTCTTTTTTATTCTTAGCTTTGGCAATGCTGCTCTCTGATCAAAACCATTCGGTGAAATCCCCATTGCCTACCAAGTCAACTTCAAACATTCAAAACCCTCTATAGCTTGACACTACTCTTAATTTCTGGCCTTATTCCCAATCACTTTCTTCTAAACACCCTGCACTCTTGTCAAACTGGAGTCTCTTTGACCAGAGGGCTCTGGACTCTCTTGTTCATATTGTTACCTTATACTATATGTAATCTTCTCATTCCCTTCTTCATCTGTTGAGTCTCTACTTTCCCTCCAAAGTTCAGCGAAAGTGCTCCCTCCACCACATGGACTTCTGCGATTATTCCCTTGCTGACAAGTTTCCCTCTCAAAACACACTTTATTTTACATCCTTCTATTGCACTTATTATAGTGTATATTATAGTTGTTTATGTTCATACCTTATCTCCCTGTTGGATCATAAACTCTGAGAACAGAGACCCTGTTTAATCAGTCTATCAATCAATAAGCGTTTGAGTGCCCACTTTGTGCACTCAAAAGTATGCTTAGGGTTCTGGAGATACAAATAATGAAACTTATCTCTACTCTCATGGAGCTTACATCCTTTAAAAAATTATTGATGTCTTTTGATTTCATGTTGCCTCAATTCCTTCTTACTTTCATGGAGCTTATATCTTTTTAAAAAATTATTGATGCCTTTTGTTTTCACATTGCCTAAATTTCCTTGTATATCCCACCCATTCCTTGCCACATAACAAAAAAGGAGCTTATTATAGTATAAAATAGAAGGCAAAAAGTCTGCATATAATTAAGTAAATAAATCATCTTTATGAATAAATACTTAGTAGGTGAATCCAAGGTAGCCTGAGAAGGAAGGCACTGCCAATAGGGAGCAGGAAAGGCTTCATGTATAATATAGTACTTTTTATCCAGTTTTGTATATCCCCTAGTGTCTAGCAATGCAATAGTTGCTGAATCAGTGTCTGTTGAACGGACATCTAAATATTGTACTTCTGAACTTTATTGAAGAATCTTGCAAAAAAAAGAAGAAAAAGAAGAAGAAGAAGAAATCCTCTTTCTGTGGAATGTTTTAGAATGGTTCCCAGGCCTACTTTAGAATACTCTAGTCAGGGACCTAACAAGCCTAGAATTTAACAGACGTAGGAGATATCTGTCCAAAAGAGAGTGATTCTGATCTGGGCCTAGGCACCCCAGGAGCAGACTCCATTGCCTACTGCAGTGGTTTGCAGGCACACTTCTGGCCTGTTTTTCAGTGGGGATGTAACACCAGCCACAGACCACTGGCTGCCTAATGAAATGATGAATCCCCAGGTAACACAAGCAGCCTCCAGTTGGAAAGTTACAGATGCCCATAGAGCCCAGGCAAGTGGAGAGAGCCACAGGAGACCCTTTTTCCCACATGAAATTGCAACACTCAGGTTATTCCACAGGCTGGAGTCGCTCTGTATTTTTTTCCTAGACAGGAAAAAAGAGACTTTGGGGACCCATCTGGTATTCAGTTCTGCCCTCCTGGGACTCTTCAACAAATGGGAAATTGGGTCATGAAGTTATAGAGAGAGCAGCAATGGAAGGGAAGTGACAGTCTCTTAGCACTTTCTCTTCAACTCTTTCTAAGCATCTATAGGAGCCATCAGCACCCTATCTTCTGATTAACCTTAGAGCTTGATTCACCAGGGAGGAGTTTATATGTCTACACACACACACACACACACACACACACACACACACACACACACACACAACCACTCCCCCCCCCCGCCATGTTCCCTTCAGAGCCAGGCATGCTTCAGCAGGCTTGGAAAAAATGCTGGTAATTTTGTTATGGAGATGCAACCTCAAGGATGGAGACAACTGTCATGTGAAGGAGATCCTGACAATCAAAATGTTAATGCAGAGACAGAAATGATAATGTAACAATATCCTGGGAGCTTCTCCAAGAATATCTGATTGACTACTGCTGTCTTCCAGAATGGAGACGAAGGCTCCTATAGAAATAACCCTGACAGGGCAGATCAGAGATCTCCCCTGAGGAAAGATCCCAGTCAAAAAGGGAAAAAGGGGAGGGTAGTGCAGAATGTGGGGGCACTTCAGAAAGAAACCATTCTAGGATGATACATGGGGGGAAAATTCAAATCCCAAACCCCAAATCCCCTATTTTCCAGTTAGGTGAGAAAAATGTAAAGTTGCCCCTGACCATTTCCAGGCATCTCAGATATGCCTGTTCAAACATGTACAAAGGAGAACTCTCTTTAACTCAGCTCAATGAGTGCTAGACACTTTCTATGTGCCCATAAGCACATGTACCAGTCCATGAAAATCGTAAGACAATTTTCTGCCTTCAAAGAACTCAAAGTCTAATTAAAGAAACCAGATGTACATGTGTCAATCAATCTACAATCATTTCTTAGATATCCACCTTGTACCAGGTGCTGGGTTACTAAGCAAAGAGATAGGAATACACACTGGAAGTGTGATTTCACTGGTGTAGGGAATTGCTGAAAGAGGAAACTCCTTATACCAGTGCAGGCTGGAGTTTTCTTTTCAATTAATAGTCTTAGAGAATTAGCTAGTGCTCTAGAAAGGTTAAGTGACCAGGGTCACACAGCTAGTATGCATCAGAAGCAGGACTTGTACCCAAGGTATCTTGGGTCAGAGGTCAGGTCTATGCCTGCTATGTCATGCTAAAACAACAACAGACCCTGCCCCCAAGGAGCTTACACTCTTTTGAGGAAATCAACATATATATACTATATACACATATATATATATATATATAGTAATAATGATAACTAGCATTTATATAGTATTTTAAGGCTTTTAAAGCACTTCACATATATTATCTCATTCGGTTCTCACAACAACCCTTTGAATTATCCTAATTCTAATGAAGAAACTGAAGTTAAATGATTTCCTGGGTCACATAAACAGAAAGTGTCTGAACCAGGATTAGAACTTGTCTTTCTGACTCCTAGTCCAGTATTCCTTCCATTATGACAACTAGCTACCATTTTATCTATCTATCTATCTATCTATCTATCTATCTATCTATCTATCTATCTATCTCTCTGTAGATATATGATGTATATGAGATGAAAGGATAGCTAGGTGGTGCAATGGATGGCCTGGAGTCAGAAAGACATCTTTCTGAGTTCAAATCTTGCTTCTGATACTTACTAGCTATGTGACTCTGAAAAAGTTACTTAATGCTATTTGCCTCAGTTTTCTCATCTGAAAAATTAGCTGGAGAAGGAAATTGCAAACCACTGTTTTTATCTTAACTCCATATAAAGTCATGAAGAGTCAGACTGAAATGATTGAACAAAAAGAACAACAATACAAGATGAAGACAAGATAATTTTTTGCGGGGTGTGTGGGCAGGGGGCAGGGTAGGCTGGGGAGAGGAGGATACTGGAAGCATTATCAATCAGGAGTACCATGAAGGACAGTGCCTAAATGGGTGGCATAGACCTTTTAGGGGCTCAGGGCCAGGAGAGATCAGCATAATTTGGAGTAAACAAACAAGGAAGGCACTATGGAGGAGGTAGGATTTCAGTTGACCCTAATGGCCTGACAAGTTGGTATCATTCTAGAAACTATGAAATTGTCCCATACTCTAAATTGAACTACACAGTTTATTGATAATAGTCACATCACAAACTAGCAGTAGTACAAATACGAAGAAAGGTGCATTCTAAATCCACTGTCTACTCTTACAGAAGCAAAATGGCACAGTGCCAGGAATACCAGACCTATCCAAAAATATAGGCTAGCTATGAATGATGATGGAAGTTATGGGTAGCAGTATGTTATACTTAGGAGGGCAAAGGGAACTAGGTCCCCCCTTTTTTTAGAAACTGCATCTCCCTATCTCTTTCAGGGTGGAAGCATATATGCCTAACCCAGCAGTGATTGACATGGGAGTTTGACATGTTCTGTTTCTGAACTGGGCTGGTTCATCCCTCCTTAGGCAGCCTGATGGGTCCCATTTCTGGGGGCTCACCATATTGGTGTGTCTCAGTACAGATACATAATTGTCTTTAGCCCACTGCAACTCAACGTTCCCAAACTCGAGTTCCACTAGCATCAGCTGAGTAGCAGAGATTACAGGATTGTTGTACCACCATGCTAGACTAGGGTCTTTTCCCCAAATACATTTATCTAGAGCATAAATGTGATTCCTAACCTTTTTTTGGTCATTGATCCCTCTAGCAGTCTAGTGAAGCCTATGGAGCCATTATCAGAATGATTTTTTTAAGTGCACAAAATAAAATGCATACAAAGGCTAGTGAAAAGAAAGGTACATTTTTTCCCCTCCATCCTGGATCACAAACCATCTGAAATCTATCCACAGAACTATCCTAAGAATTCCTGATTCAGGGTAAGCAGATCCCAGACACCTTCTGAATGCTCTAGTAATGACTAAGTGGGATCAGAAAACATGCAAGAATTTGCAGTTTCTCTCAATTAAGGGCTACACAAAGAGATTCATTATTTTAGTAGATTTTATCTACTTGTCTCACCTCCTCCCTCTGGGGCAGGAGGCTCAAGTCATTAAAGGTCAAGTGTCACTGAAGTCAGAGGGCCGCACTTGGGGACCTAGAGGGCCACATGTGGCATCGAGGCTTCAGGTCCCCCACCCCTGGTCTAGGCAGACTACATTAAATGTATAGGGTTGAATTAAGTCAAGAGAATAGCAAAGTACAGTTTAGGCAAGAGACAAACATAAGCAAAGGTACCAAGATTCATATTGCTCCTACCTGTGAGTCTTCTCCAAAGGGGGTCCACATTTGGGGGCGGTCTCTCTTTATCAGCTCAGGAGTGTCTCCCATTTGGTTCTGAACTTCTACCTTCTTCAGAAAGCTTTTCCAAATCAATCAACATCTGTCCCCTGGGCACGAAATTCCTACAGATCAGAGCAGAATCAACCAAGTGATACTTATTTAATTTGACAAAGTAAATAATGGTTTTCTGGAAACATTTTTAAAATTTTAATTTAATTTTTTCAATTAACAAAATCTATTTTCTCCCCTTCCTACTCCTCCCATTGTAGAAAAAAAAAGAAAAAGAAAACTTATCTTACAAACATGGATAGTCAAGCAAAACAAATTTCTAGAGACATTTTAACGGGGGCCTTCTGGAGACAAGAAATAATTATTTGGTATATTACATCACTTTGTATAAGTCAAATAAAACTAGGTCAGAGGATGTTGGTGTCAAATCTCTTTGATCTTGTATATATATATGTATATATATACACACATACATACACAATACGTATATATACATATATGTATACATATACACATATTATATGTGTATATATGTGTGCATGTGTATAAATAGTTTCATAGACAAATGTTCTAAGGGTGAAAGGTGATGCTACAAAAGAACCCATGACTTGGCATCTGAAGACCAGGGTTCAAGCCCAGAATCTGCTATTTGATCAGTGAGTGATCTTGGCTAAGTTACTCTTTATCCCTTAGTCTCAGTTTTCCCATATGTGAAAGGAAGGTTTGAAAAATAAAGATTTCCATGCCCCTAATGCACAGGTAACCCTGGTGGTTTCCCCCTTCACTGTTTTTTAGCTTCCTTTTATGTGTTGTCTTCTCCCATTAGATTGTAAGCTCCTTGAGGGCCGGGCCTGGCTTTATCTTATTTCAGTCTTCCCTGTTTAGCACAGTATCTGGTACATTTTAGGTGCCTAATAAATGTAGATTTTATTGAATTTAGGGGGCTTGGACTAGATGATCTCTAAGGTTCCTCCCAGCTCTGACTCTCTATGAACATGATCAGCAATGGCTCCTTTCTCTTAAAAGGCTGATCACACTCTGTTTTAGGGTTCCTGTTTTGTTGTCTGTGTAACCTGGGCACAGCTGTCTGCCCCAGCTCATAGCTAACACAACAGGTCAATGGCAGAAGCAGGATCAGTTTCCAATTCTCTCTCATGCCTGACTACAGGCTATTTCTAAGGGTGAATTAGATTATTGTGAGACTAGCACTCTCTCCATAACTGTAGCCTGGCAGGGCAAAGGAGTGAATGGAGGGTCATTATTTCCTATGGAGAAAGCCCTAGGCTCTGATCCTTCCCTTTTGCCCATTTACACAGAGCCCACCCCCAAAGCTCCAGGAATCTGTCTGCTCTAAGAGGGGGCTGTCAGTGGCATGTTCTCCCACTGTCTTCTCCCCAGTAGGGCTGGCTGATAAGCTCCAGAAGCAAGGAGGAGGAGTGAATAGGAGGAAAGGCAGCTTATTAACAAGTCTGCTGCATTTGAGGGGGGAGGAAAAACAGTGACAAAATAGCTTGTGAAGGAGCAGAGGGGAGCACGTCTGTCTCACCCAGGCTGTCTGAGGGAGGCTGCAATTAGTACCATTTGAAACATGCTGGCTTGTTTCTTTCTTCCACCAAATCAAGACAAGCAAGAAAAATGGAGGGAATAAGTCTCTGTGCCAGGTCAAAGGGTAAATGATCTTAATAGAAAGATAGACCACAGGCCAGATAAATTTGTTCCTATTCCAGTTGTCTGGGGCCAAGCCTTCAAAGGGAACTACCTAGGTCAATCTTAGGCTAGTTCATTCCCCTGTCTTTAGGCTGATCATTGATTCCAGATTGATAGATCATTGGATATATGGTACTTCCAGGGGAAAGCTTACCATCTGCCCCATAGTGAGGGCATCTGCTTGAAGAGAGTTTGCCCTCACTAGACTAGCAAGCAGTTGCCTAATTGTGAATGTAATTAGCCGCTTGCACCCTCAAAATTAGCAAGTGGCTAATTGTGCCTGTAATTATCAACTGCACCCATAATTAGCTGTGTGAGCAATTTTTGTTATGTAAGTGATTGTGGATGCAAATTTGCACCTAAGAAAAGGTAAAATAAAACTTTTTCAGTGGAAGAATAGAATCTGGCATGCTCCTCTCTGTGGCATGAATCTAGTCCCAGGTCTACAAAAACCTTTGCCTGTGAAATCCTTAGCACAAGTTGATCAGTGTTCTCAGAGCTGCTGGTGGTCCTGGGACAAAATGGAACAGAAAAATGGAGAGAAAGAAGAGAAAGAAAGAAGGAAAAAAGAAAAGAAAGAAAAGAAAGAAAAGAAAGAAAGAAACAGATGATTGCCTCAGCAGGATCTATGTATCATCTTTTGTATCCCCAGGGCTTAGCTCAGTACTTTTACATAGGAGGTAAAACTCCAGGCTTGGAGTCAGGAAGTATTGCTGAGTCATTTTTCATGTGTGTCTAATTCTTCATGACCCCATTTGGAATTTTCTTGGCAAAGACACTGGAATGGTTTGCCATTTATTTCTCCAGCTCATTTTACAGATGGGGAAACTGAGGCAAACAGGATTAAGTGACTTGCCCAAGGCCATATAGTAAGTGTCTAAGGCTAAAATTTGAAATCAGGAAGATCAGTCTTCCTCACTCCAGACTGGGCACTCTTTCCACTCTGCCACCTACCTGCCCTGGAGTCAGGAAGACCCGAGTTAAAAATCTGGCCACAGCTGTATGACCTGGGGCAATTCACTTAACACTGTTTGTATCAGTTTCCCCATCTGTAAAATGAGCGGGAGAAGGAAATGGCAAACCACTGCAGCATCTTTACCAGGAAAATTCCAAATGCGGTCATGAAGAGTCAGATAGGACTGAAAGGACTGAACAACAACAAAGGTACTTTTTGGTTTTTTTTTTTTTCACTCATTTTTATTGCTACCTTTTGTTCTAGTATCACCTTCTTTCCAAATATATCTCTTTCTTACTCCACTCAGCAAGCCACCCTTTGTGTCAAAGAATTTGAAAAAGAGGAAAAAAACACCCCTATCAGTCTCTGAAGATTGACCAACACATCACAAATTTCAGACTCTGTGTACCCCCGTGGTTCCCCACCTCTGCAAATAAGCTAGAGAGGTGTAGTTTCTCACCTCTTCTCAAACCAACTGAACGAGTTTGAGTTCATCTTTTGTTACCAAGAACAGACTGCTCTATCCATAACAGTCACTTAGTAACTTCTGGTTTAGTGCATCAGTAGAAAGCACTTATAAATTCCTTAGCATAATAACAGCTAACATTTAACATCCTCACAACAAACCTAGGACTTAGGTGCTATCTTTCCATCTTACAGATGAGGAAACAAACTGAGAAAGAAGGGACTTACTCAGGCTTTCAAAGTTAGTAGGAGTCTAATAGAGGATTTGAACTCAGGTCCAGGGCTCTAACTCTATACCACCATGCAAAAGGCTGCTAGTAGGTAAAACACAGAGTTGAAGTGGTGGGTTAGTCTGGCATTGTCTTCAGTTAACTAAGGTCATACCCCAACCCTAAACAAATTCATGGACTTTATAGGAGTCTCCCAGGACCAGGTGTATTTCACATGTTGAAAAATGGTACTTTAGGCCTCCCCCCAGATTAGCCATCCCTCCAGAAACAGTCCCAAAGCTTTGTTTGACTGGCCTCACCCTGGTAGAATGTGGTCAGGGCTTACCTGGACTGGGGGCAGGTCTGTATAGGTGGTTTTACCTGGAAACCCCTCTAGTTCTCTGTTCTGGAACACACAAACACAGAGAAAACTCAGCTTTTCTACACTTATGGTCTTCAGAGGAAGGCTAGGATGCCTCATTTTCTGGGTGAATTATCTAATCAGTACAGACTCCATATCCCACATGGTGGGGAGAGAGACTGAGACATGCTCAGCTGTTTCTAACTCTGGAAGGCCCATCTACTTAATTTATAGCTTTCTGTCTTCTCTCTTTTTTGCCCCTACCCCACCCAATCAGCAACCTCGGGCTTCCCAGAGAGCCTTTCAGGGTTCAGGGGAGGGATGATAGAATTACTGATTTAGAGCTAAAAAGGTCCTTAGAGGCCATCAGTTCTAATCTCATTTTATAAATGAGGAAACTGAGGCACAGAGAGGTTAAGGGACTTGCCTAGGGTCACATAACTAGCAACTGAGGCAACATTTGAATTCAGTTCTTCTTAAGTCCCACTCCAGCACTGTGCCCTATGCCACTCAGCATTTTTGTCTTTGGAGATAACCCTGTGGGGCAAAATATTTTCTACCACACAATCTTTCTGGCATCCTGCTTGGGTGGGGTTCAAGATGCCGGTCTGGCTCAGTTTTCTTTCAGGTCGTTCAGTTCCTGAGCCAGTCAGTTTCCCTTCTCCCTTTGCCTCCCTGGGTTGAAAGGCAGATGGTAACAGCTTCAGAAATTACGTCCCATGACTCTTGGCACTCCACTTGGGGGTGGTGTGGGACTCTGCTAACCAACCTTACTCTGATCTGGGTTTCAGAGGTAGAAAGTTCCAGTGTTCAGGTCTAAGCCCTCAGAGTTGGGCAGCAAGGGAGCTGTTTGGCCTGGGTAGAGGGAAGTCAGTAGATTAGGGGAAGAGGAGCTGTTTCTTAAATAAGAAAAGGGACTAAAGTTTTTCACAGGCAGCTTGTGGCTCCTGGGCAAATCTAGTAATTAGAATCTTCTGACCTAGATTCCCCCAAATGTTTGTATTTGCTAAATGTTAGCATTTACCAGACACTAGCAAATCAAGGGTTTGAGCAAATTCAAGAAGGCTGAGTAGACTCAGCTACGCCCTTCCCAGGAATCTCCTAAAAATCCTAGGATTAATGCAGGGGTTCTTAATCTTTTGTGCAGCATGGCTCCCTTTGGCACAATGCTTTTAAATAATAGAAGGAAATGTTAAATTTCAGTTAGAGGTTAGTGAAAATGAAGATGTATTTTTTTCCCATCCAAGTTTAGGGACCCCATCAAACCTTGTCCATGGACTCTAAATTAAGAACCTCTGAATTAAGGGCTTGAAAGGAGAGTCTAGTCAAATACTTTCATTCTGTAAGTGAGGAAATTGAGGTGCCAAAAAGTAAAGTGAAGTGTTCGAGGTCATACAGGTCTTCTGACTCTCAGTCTAGTGTTCTTTCCATTTTTTTTTTTCTAAAACCACATCTAATTATGCAAACCTGACTTGATCTCTCTTATTCTTCATTCCCCAAATCCTTTGCCTCAGTTTATAGGGTTTACAAAGTCTATTCTATGTTTATTTGTTTGTTATACATTTAATCTCTCCTACTAAAAAGTAAGCTTCCCCAGGAGAAAGTACCTACCCCAGGACCCAATAAACAGAGGGTGCTCAGTTTGTTGAAGTAAACTTTTTTAAAAATGTATTTTTATTTGTCTTTTTTGTTTCATTTCACATTTCCCTATGTAGCACTCTCCTTTCTTGCTCCCAAAGAACTATCCTTTATAATAAGAATTTTATTTTTTAAAAAGGAGAAATAAGAGGGAAAAATGAGTAGAACCAATTACCACATTAAAAAAATCTGCCATTATATACACTTGAAAAAAAAATCTGCCATTATATATGATATTCCTGAGGACTCCCACCTATGCAAAAGAGGAGGGGGAAGATTTCTTTTGTAATCCTTCTTTGGGGACAATAAACATTTATTGAACAAAGGAGTGAATGGTTTAATTTCCATTATTTATTTTTAGTAAATTAAGTAGGCTCATTTCTAAGCATATTATCTATAACTGTTGGCAGAGGCCTCATACCCATAGGCATAGCAGCTTCTTTTCCAACACTAGATTGTACCTGGGGAGCTAGTGATTTGATGCCTAGACTGGAGGGAGGAGTTCCAGGAAAGCAAGAAGAGGCAGTGGGAGCCTCCGGGAGGAAAAGAAGGGTTTGTTGATTAGCTTATCTTCCTCAAAGGGAAGGGAGAGGGCAGTAGACCAAATATGGGGACAATAAAAAGTTTTAATTTTCTTGTGTAGGGTTACTCTAAATTTGAAGTCCAATGATATACAACTGGTGGAATAAATTAATTCCATTTTGGGTCTTACTCTAATATTTTTAGTCATATCCTCAATCAGGGGTTCTTAACCTGGTGCCCATGGACCTCTGAGTAGTACTTGGCTAGATTTTTGGGAAAGGGGGATTTGTGAATATGGATGGGAAAAAACTGACATCTTTAATACAATTCAATAGAATTGGTTTCTTTTGTAATTATATATATTTAATTTTATGAATTTAAAAACATCATTCCAAGAAGGAGTCTCTTGACTTTGCCAGACTACCAAAGTAACCCATGAGACAAAAAGTTAAAAATTCCTCCTCTAAATGAAATTAGAAGGCATAAGAAAGTAAATAGAAGGCTGGCTCACAGGTTCTTCTTGGCAAGACAAATTAAGAATGGGGGGAGATGTACTTGAATCAAACATTTAGGGGTAGGCAGAGTCTTTTAAAAATAATTAATTAAATTTAAATTTTCACATTCACTTCCATAAGATTTTAAATTTTGAATTTTCTCCCTCACCCTCTTCTTCCCCCTCCCCAAGATGGTATGCAAGCTGATATAGGCTCCACTTATACATTCATATTAAACCTACTTTCACGTCAGTCACAAAGTAAAGAAGAATTAGAACTAACAGGAAGAACCACAGGAAAGAAGAAATAAAACAACAGAGAAAAGGAGAGCAAATGAGGAAGGCAGAATCTTAAAGATCATGTAGTACAATTGTCTCATTTTGCAGATTAAGAAACTGGAGGCGGCTGCCCAAAGTAACACATGTAGCTAGATGGCAGAGCTGGGCTTTTAAATAGGTTGGTGAAACCAATTTAATTTTGATTACAAGAAATTCATGTCATCAGAGAACTGGTCATCTTGCCTTTTGTCACAGTGAGCATAACCAAAAGGACCACCACAAAAATTACAGTTTATACACCCACATTAGTTACAGAAGATGAGGAGGTAGAGATATTTTCCCCAAAACTTGACAAGATACTCCAAATCTAATTAACACATATTTTTAATACCCAGTGACTTTAGTGTAAGGGAATGATGGGGAAAATATGCTA
Organism: Gymnobelideus leadbeateri; assembly: GCA_011680675.1. Lineage (NCBI taxonomy): Eukaryota > Metazoa > Chordata > Mammalia > Diprotodontia > Petauridae > Gymnobelideus > Gymnobelideus leadbeateri. The sequence continues at coordinate 709,018 of WOXC01003811.1, forward strand.
GAAAATATGTCTCAGGATCAAGAAACAAAAGAGGATAAAAACTTGAGAATTATGCAGATCCCCAAACCTATATATCATGAACAAGAAGACTAAGAAGGAGGCTATCTAGTTAGGACTACATGATGTAACAAAAAGTAAAACTGATTATATCTTAACAGACAACAAATGACTTATTACTGATACAGGAGTCATTTCTGAATCAATTGCTTATGTATAGTTACATTAGTTAAGATAAAGATTAAAATCACAAAATTAAAAGAAAGGATAAAGATGAGAAGATATATTATGCAACCTGACCTATTTAAAGTAAGCTAATAATACAGGAAAATATGTAATGGACAAAGGAGCAGTGATTGATACAGACTAATTTCACTTTCTAGGAATAGTTAATTGATGTGGGGAGCCTAGGAAGCCTGATTTAGGACTCAGATAAATATTTCACAATGGGCACTTATAGAACACTGCTTTGTTAAGCTTGCTCCTTGGGTCTTTTGATATGGGTTACACTTAAAAGGATGTTGTTTGAATTCTGAGACCAATAGGCTCTGCCCCAAGACTTCAGTTGTTCAAAACCAAAATATTTGTTTCTTAAGTGGTCAGTTCCTATGCAGATGTGGCTTGATGATGTGGCTTTGGTTTCTAGCCTTGAAGCCAGCTCTTGAGAGCATCCTTTGTAATGTGACTGCATATGAAAGAAGTTAACTGACCTGACTTTTCCTAAGACTTTCTGGCACCTAGAGAACAAAAGCCTTATTTCTGTGCCACTTCCAGGATATAACAGACTAAGATAATGATAAGAATACTTGAGTATTTTTTTGTCCCATTGCTCTATAAAAACCTTGTCCTAGGGGCGGCTAGGTGGCGCAGTGAATAGAGCGCCGGCCCTGGAATCAGGAGGACCTGAGTTCGGAGCCCGGCCTCTGACACTTAATCCATACAAACAAAAAAAACCTAGCCGTGTAACCTTGGGCAAGTTACTTAACCCCAATTGCCCTCAAGGGGCGGCTAGGTGGCGCAGTGAGTAAGAGCGCCGGCCTCGGAGTTTGGATGACCCGAGATCAGATCCGGCCTCAGAAAATGAGCACCCACGCATAAATCAAATGACTAGCCGTGTAACCTTGAGCAAGTTACTTAACCCCATTTGCTTAAAAAAAAAAAAAAAAAAAAACCTTGTCCTAAGAATCAATAAATGGAGTTCATGGTTCTTCCTTGAACTACCCACATGGTCTGGTCATTTCTTATTCATGTCTCTGAACATGCTTAGTGCTGGACACTGAGCAGCCCAGGGCAAACTGACATAAACCAAGTATCAAAATAAGGAGGTCAAAAGAATCTAGAAAATAACTTAGCCAATAAATGTTATCTCTTGATTAAGTGGATAGAGAGGACAGTGAAGGGTGTTCCCAGTTTAGAATATAAATTCATTTTCATATTCTTTTGGTGCAGAATAGTGGAGGATTGTGAGGAGTATTATTTGAGAAAATGGTGAAGGGGAAGATGAGTTTGTAGAAAGTTTGGTATGAGAATCAACTAAGACAGATCCCATGAAACTGGAAGAAAACAAATAGATAAAAATGGAAGAGATATGTCACCATTTCTATAACAAATTATTTTCTGTAACAAACTATCAGTGATCCTGGAACTCTGACATCACAGTTCCCAATGGACTACATTAAGAAAATAAAGTTTGTAAGAGCAGTTGGATGAGACCAACTAGGCACAGTGGAGGTACATGTTTGAAGTGATACAATTATGATGATGTTTAGGAACTGATTCTCAAGATATTTGAAAGAAAGTGACTTGAAAAAAATCATGGATATTATCAATCTCAAAAAGGTGGCTGAAATAATAACAACGTATATTTGAATTTTCTCATCTGTCCACATTTTTTTTTTTGCAAATAAGCTACATACATGTTAAAGGCTTCCTTGATCCAACTTTGAAAAGGAAAGAATCTTTTTTTCCAGATAAGATTTTATAGCAAGCAATGTCATTACAGTCACATAATTGACTGAGAGATTCAGAGAACACAAGATCTCACTGTATTTATCATTTGTTGATTGTAAAGAAGTTTTTGGCTCAATAAAGCACTATGCAGTCTTAAAAAGCTTTCATCCAGTAAAGTGTTTTCCATGAATAAGTTAAGATTTTATAAGAATCTTTGACAGATTCCATGATAGAGACATTTTTATTATCTTCTGTTTTTTGATATTAAACAAGGCATAAAACATGGATCAATCAATCAATCAACAACCATTCAAGAGACTGCTATAGAGATATAAGCTTTCCAAAACTGTTTGTTACCATCAGAGGTGATGTGCAATCCATAATCCAAATAAGATGAAGAATTCCCTATAGATGGGAAGGTCCTTTGGATGTTCCTTTTTTGCCAATGATATATTATACTGATTATTTCCAGTCTTGGAACCCCACAGAGTTTTATAAATGATATTCATAAATTACTTGAAAAGATTTCAAGCTAGCAATTTATACAAAAGAAACCAAGTGGATGAATAATATTCATTGTCTAGATTGTAAAAGGAATTTAGATGGATAGCCCATTGAGCTGGTCTAGCTGATATATAATCTTGGACAGATATTATAGATGGACAATGAACTGGGCTTGGATTTGAACAGGAGAAAGAAAATGGACCAGATTACATTTGAAAAATAGTATGTTGCTTTCAAAGGACTTCAAGCTTCTCCCTGAATCAAAAGCCTGTCTTTTTTTTTTTTTACTGACAGTTCTACTTCTTATAAATATATGCAATTTACCCAAATGTACTTTTTTTTTTCTTTTTGGAGGGCAATTGGGGTTAAGTAACTTGCCCAAGGTCACACAGCTAGGTTTTTATTTGTGTGTGCGTTAAGTGTCTGAGGCCGTATCCGAACTCAGGTCCTTCTGACTCCGGGGCCGGCGCTCTACTCACTGCGCCACCTAGCCTCCCCAAGCCTGTCTTTTTTAACATCAATATTCTTCCAGTGTATCTCAGAAAAACCATGATTTTCAAAAGGTCAGCCCTGTAGATTATCCAAAGGACTATGGAGAAATGTTGGTAGTTGTCCTTTGTTCTCAAAGAAGACCAAAATGACATCAATATACAGTGTGTCGCACTGTGCTGATCAGACCAGTTTAGAATATAAATTATGGTAGAGCTCGGAAAGCACTACCACAGGTTGGGCACAAATAGTCCATATCAACATTTGGAGGGGATATCTCTAAATCTGCATGTTTATCTGAGCTGTTGAAATTCTGCTTTGCTCATGGAGCATAGCACCTTCTTTGATGTGGGCATACTATGCTGGGTAGTCCTGTGCCAGTGTCTCCAGGATCTTACAATTGGTTCCAAAGTTCATGGAGAGATGTAAGATGTGGGGAAACAAGATGAAGCATATTGCCAATGAAGAATAATATGCAAACATTGGTATAAAATATCATTAAATATATAAATTACCGGGAAAGAAGGTGGGTTGGTCACATAGTAAGAGAGAGGAATAATTGATAGATAACCTGGAATGTTCCGGAAGCCTAGAGGAAAGTCCCTAATTCTTTGAGTAGCTCTTCTCTGGGAGGATTTATGGGCAGACATCAATAAGAATCACATAGGATGAGAAGGCTGGATCAGTCATAGTTTGGAAGGAGTATTCATACTGAGAAGACCCTAAAGCCACTGAGGCATTAAAGGAACAAGAAGGAGCAAGAGACAAGACATCCATTGGACACTACTGGGGTTTGGCACACAAGTACTCTAAAGTAGATGCTGTTTAATATAACAAATGTAGTTAGAACAAAATAAAAGCAAGACAAAAACAACTTAGATGCAGGGCAAAAAAATGATACTCAGAAGCACAGAGAATTGGAAACCCCTTTGTTTCCCTCCTGCTTTCTGCCCTAAGAACCCTTGTATGAATGCTTCTTTCTAAATGGTACCGATGAACAGGCAGAGGGAGCAGTGCAAAACAAACAAACTCACAAACAAACAAACAAAAAAAGCCCAAAACCCAAACAAACCAATGAAGAAGCAAAAAACCAACCAAATAACAAAACCAAAACCTTCCTTCCCCATAGGAAGTGGAAGAGTTATCGCATTATAAGACCTTTGAGCTTGTCCTCAATTCTTTGGTCCCCTTTCACACTGCCTCCAAGGCTAAAGGCTGCCTCTTTAAACCCACAGCTGGCACAATACCAGGTCCTTAGAAGCCCTAAAGCCCTCAGACCAGTCAATCTTTTTTTGATATCTTTGAGAATTCCTTTCCTGCTTTCCTACTTCTGTTTACATATTCACCACTGAAATTTCAATTTAAAATCCTTTTCCCATAACTTTTGTGCCCACAAAGTCCGTAGAATTTGAGCTAGAAGGGCTTAGATGTAATTTTAGTCTAACACCATCATTTCTGTAGGTCCAGAAAGGGGAAGAGACTTGTCCAAAATTACACAGCTAGGAAGTGGTAGGGCCAGAATCAGCAACCTAATCTTCTCACTCCAGATCCTGTACTCTTTTCGGAGCAAATTGTTATTTTGGAAGGAAGGGACAGGGGTGTCCATGGCAGGATCATAAATCTAGACCTCAAAGTTGATATAGCCCAACTCCCTCCTTTTGTAAATGAGAAAACTGATAACTTGCTTAAAGTGACACAGATATTGAGTCGAGGCAGGATTTGATTCCAAGTCCTCAGGTTCTTGAACCAATTGTTTTCCACTGTATGTGTGTGTGTGCTGTGGTTCTTGTGTGTACACACAAAGGGACCCATTATGGAACTACAGGGGGTTTGGAGTTTTCAAGATCTTGCCTCTCATCTTTGAAAGGATGATAATCAAGGTTCTAGGGTGAGCAGCTTCTCCAGGGAGGTATTAGGTCATCAGGAGTTGGACAGAAGCTGCTGACAAGAGGCTAGAAGAATCTCTTGAGAGTTGACTTTCAGTTCATCCCCAAAATGTGCTGTGGTTCCCATAAAGCATGGTAGCAAAAAATGTTTTCTCATTAAGATTTTTTTTGCTTTTTGGAGGGCAATTGGGGTTAAGTAACTTGCCCAAGATCACACGGCTAGGTTTTTGTTTATGTGTGCGTTAAGTGTTGGAGGCCGGATCCGAACTCAGGTCCTTCTGACTCCAGGGCTGACGCTCTACTCACTGTGCCACCTAGCCACCCCTCATTAATATTTTTTTAAAGGAAGAAAAAAAAACCCACTGCTAGGACAGACTCTGAGGAGATGCACATTAATCATAGTTCTGAGAAGTACCCTTGTGGCTTACTAAGAAGGAGCCAGAGGCTAGTGCTTGGGGACAGGAGTGACTTCTAAACAACATGTGTCCAGGGGAGAGAGAATCCCAAGTGTCTGATAGACAAGGCTTAGGTTTGGGTTGGGGGGTGTATGGGGAGGTGCTGAGCAGTACAGTCTCCTGACTAGGGGGTAGCAAAGGCAGGGAGTGAGGAGGATGCAGGAATCTTAAAAGCTCTTTCTGAGCCTTTGGCCCTCATTTCAAAATACTAATTTTTAATGTCTCATTAGTTCCATCCCCCAGTGTGAGCCCTCCAGTGCTCAGGAGAGTGGAAAATGATAAATAATAATGGTTCTCTAGCCACCAAACAGATAGGAGTGAAGTGGGGAGGAGGGAGGAGAGAGCACTTCAGTTCCCTGTTGAGAGACCTGCCTCTATTTCTTTCCTGTCTCCACTGCTATCAACAGAAGGAGATATTATATGACTTCCCTAATGAAAATCACGTTCCTTGAAGTCATAATACTCATTTAGCAAGTGTCTTGTTTCAGGAGGTAAGACACTGAACAAAACCTCCAAAGACCCAATCTTGGATGGACATTCCCGGGCTCCTTCACCTCCCCAGTGTTATTCTGGTCCACCTCTAAAGGCCATAGTGTAGACAACCCTAGGGCTCAAGCCACTGCTGTAATCCTCTGCCCATCCCTATGTCTCAAAAAGGCTCTCATAAATCATGGTGGCAGAAATAAAGGTGTTTGTTTCAATGCTGGCTTTAAAGCAAGACATCAAAATCCTTTCCCACTTTGGTTTCCTTCCCATGGGTTGACCTTGAGGAACTGCAGAACTTTGCCCACTCCCAGCCTGCCCACTGCTTAGTCTGTCACCTGCCCTCCTCTGTCAGTCCCTTGTCTGCTTCTCTACCTTGCTAAATTCCAGGTTTAAAATCACTTTGAAGATTCAGTCGAGGTAAATCTACTCCTCCTGACATTGATTAGGGCTCAGGAGGGAAAAGGGATGGGGAAAGGAGACTTGAGAGGAAAAGGACAAAAAGCTGGGGTTGGGGTGGGGGTGGTGCAAAAATGAACTATGAAGAGAAAGAAGGGAGAGGAGGGGAAGTGGAAGAGTGCTGAGAAGAGAGCAAAGAGGAGAGAGGAAAGGATAAGAGAGAAGAGAAAGTAGATGAAGGAGGGAAGAAAGAAGTCAGAGAAAAACTAACAAAGGTGAAAGGTAGAGAAGAAAAGCTAGCAGAGAGGGAATGAGAGAGAAAGACCATCAGGAGAGAGTGAAAGGAGTGTTTATATGAAAAAAGAGAGGGCATGAGACAGACAGAGGAGAGAGAGGTGAGGATGCTACTTCCCAGCACTGCACAAGTGTCCCCATCCAAGAATAATAACCTTGCCACACATGCCATTCATCCTAGCCCCTCCCATATGCTCAAGTAGAGGGCATCCTTAATCATCTTCCTCTTTTAGTCCTTGATGTCTTCTTCCATTCAAGCACCTTCCTTGTTACCCTCAGACATGCCTAAATCTCTACCATTCTTTAAAAAAAAAAGAAACAAAAAACCGCTACTAGACCGCCCCATCCCCCCAAGCTATTGTCCTATATTTCTCCTCTCCTTTTTGGTCAAGCTCCTAGAAAGAGCTGGCTGTATTCATAACCTCTGCTTCCTTTCCTCTCACTCCTCAACCTCTTGCAGTCCAGGGTGCAACCTTTGCACACTGGAACTTTTGCAACTTTTGACTTAATCATTCAACTGAAACCACTCCCTCTAAAGTTCCCAATGATCTCTTAATTGCCGAATCTGATGGTGTTTGGGGGTTTTGTTTTGCTTTTTGGTTCCCATCTTTTAGCTCTCCATTGCATTTGATACTCATGACTCTCTCCTGGATACTGCCTTTTCTCTGGGTTCAGTATACGATCATCTCCTGCCTCTCCCCTTCTCAGCCTTCTTTATTGGCTTATTATTAGTGTCACGGTCCCTAATTGTGAGGGTTCTCAAAGGCACTGTAATGGGTTCTCTTCTCTTTTATTTATTTATTTTTTGGAGGGCAATTGGGGTTAAGTAACTTGCCCAAGGTCACACGGCTAGGTTTTTGTTTGTGTTAAGTGTCTGAGGCCGGATCCAAACTCAGGTCCTTGTGACTCCAGGGTTGGTGCTCTACTCACTGTGCCACCTAGCCGCCCCTCTCTTCTCTTGCTGATTTCATCAGATTTTATGTGTTTAATTATCATCTTTATCAAGTTTTGGTCCCATATCATCAACTATGGGACATTTCAAAATGGATGTCCCAAAGATACCTCCCATTCAATATCCAAAATACAATTCATTATCTTTGTCTCCCAAATATACCCTTCTACCAAACTGTTGAAGGCACCAACTTCTTTTTTCCTACTCTTCTAGGTTCTTAATCTTACTCATCTCCACTCATTCCATGATCCTCCTGCACTGGCCTGCTTGCAGTTACTCAACCATGGCATCAGGAGTCTCTGTGGCTCTGTGATCACCAACCCCCATGCCTGGAAAGCTTTCCTTTTTGCCTTAGCCTTTTTGTTTTCCTGGCTTCATTTAAAACTCTTCTCAGGCATCACTAGGCCTTATCTTGGTGCCCAGTGGCTAATGCCTTATGCTTTAATGTTTTCTTCTATTCAGTGTATTCTATCTATTCAGTATATACTGTGTATGTACCTAATTGTTTCTATGTTGTCTCCTTCATTAGAATGTAAACTCTTTGAGGACAAGGACTATATTTTTCTCTTTGTATCCTAGAATTACTTAGTAAGTGCTTGTGGACTTAAATTACTATGGGTCAGGCATTGTGCTAAGCACTGAGATGCTAAGAAAAGCAAAACAACAAAACTATTTCTACCCTTAAGGAGGTGGAATTTCCAACTTTGTTTTGAAGCTGGAAGTCAGGGAAGTCAGGGAAATGGAAAGGCCAAGAGGGAAGTGAGAGCAGTCCAGGCCCCGGGGTGGTGGTGGGGGGGATGGGGGGGGGGAACAGTCAGTGAAAAGGCAGAGAATCAGGAAATCAAATGGAATTTGTGAAGATCTGCGATTAGGCTAGTGTTTCTGGAATATAGAGAAAGAAGAGTGTGAGAAACCTGGAGAGGAAGGAAGGGGCCATGTTATGAAAAACTTTGAGGGCCAAACAGAGGAGTATACATTTGATCCTAGGGGTAATAGGGAGCCACTGGAGCTCTTTGAGCAGGGGTGTGACATGGCCAGCCTTAAGTTTTAGAAAAATCACCTTGGCAGCTGAGTAGAGAATGGATTGTAGTGGGCAGACTTGAGGCCCTGAAGCTAGTTAGAAGGTTTTTGCAACAGTTCAGGGAAGAGGTGATGAAGGGCTGAATTAGATTGGTTGCTGTGTGATTAAAGAGAGGGGGATATAGGAGAGATGTTTTGAAGGTAGAAATGATAATATTTGGCAATAGATTGGATATGTAGGGTAAGAGTGAGAAGTTGAGGATGACACAAAAGTTTTGAACGTGAGTGACTGAGAGAATGGAGGATTCTTGACAGGAACAGAGAAGATAGGGAGAGGGGATGTGTTATGGGGAAGATAATGAGTTTTGTTTCAGAAATACCTAAAGGCAGTTAATAATGTGAGATTAGAGCTCAGGAGTGAGGCAAGGGCTGGAATATAGATCTAGGAATTATTCACATAGGGATAATAATTGAGCTCATGGAAATGGAAAGATCATCAAGTCAGAGAGAATGCTGTAAAAGGCAAAGAGATCCCAGAATAGAATCTTGGGGGTCACTCGTGATCAGTGAGTATAATATGGATGAAGAACCAGCAAGGGAGACTGAGACTGAGCAGTTGGACATCAGATAAAAGGAAAACCAGCAGAGAGAAGTGTTATGAAGGCCTAGAGAGGAATGAGTATTGAGGAAGAGAATGTAATTAACAATGTTAAATGTTGCTGAGAAGTCAAGAAGGATTAGGATTGAGAAAAAAAAGTTGGCAATTAAGAGATTAATTGATATTAAAAACAGCAGGATATGTTAAACTTCAAGGTTGAGAACAGAAATGTTAAGCAAGCATAACTTATTAATTTTATGACTCTACATTGAATAATATCCCACAGGTCTGGATACCTATCTCAGATTCCAGGTCCCTTTTCTCCCTACCCTTCTGCTATCCACAAGTCAATAAAAGAGTTGTGTTGTTCACAATTAGAAAAAAAAAGTCAGACCTTTTTTTGAACTGTGTAAAGTTTGGAGATGTAGTATAAATGCATCTTACATGGGATGTACTATGATTATGAAGCCTCTGAATATTCAGTGGTTTCTTTTTTTTTTTTTAAAGCAATTGGGGTTATGTAACTTGCTCAAGGTTACACGGCTAGTCATTATTTATGTGTGGGTGCTCATTTTCTGAGGCCAGATTTGATCTCGGGTCATCCCAACTCCGAGGCTGGCGGTCTTACTCACTGCACCACCTAGCCACCCCTTTTAGGGCAATTGGGGGTAAGTAACTTGCCCAAGGTCCCACGGCTAGGTTTTTGTTTGTGTGGGTTGTTTGAGGCTGGATCCGAACTCAGGTCCTTCTGACTCCAGGGCCGGCACTCTACTCACTGCGCCACCTAGCCGCCCCTTCAGTGGTTTCTTATTGACTAAATCTCAAACTCCTTTGCCTGGCATTCAAGGCTCTCTACAATCTGGCTCAATCTTACCTTTCTAGCTTTAGTTTATGATCCTCTCTAGGTGTTCTACATTTCAGCTAAACTAGACTACTTTTAGTAGTCTCCCCCTTGCTTAATTCCCCAGGCTGGGAATATTCTTCCTTCTCCTTCTTGACTGTTAAATTCCTGTGCACTCTTTAAACCCAACTAACATGCCCTCCTTGTGGTAGTTCCTAATCCTCTTCATACTCCCATTGCTAACAACCTTGTCTTTTCAATCTAATGTTATTGTTTTTCCTTCATTCTTGAAGAGGACCAATGATATCACGGGGTGATGTCTTAATTAAATCCAACCTAACAGCACATTGTTCTATTCTGCCCTAATGTGCTTATATATTACAATTATCTGTTTCTTTCTCCATGATTATACTGTGTGCTTGGTGAGGAGAGGGACCCTGTCTTACCTAAATTGGCATTTGAAACTATTCATCACCTGGCCCCATCCTTTCTTTCTAGTCTTCCTACACATCACTCCCCTCTATTTACTCTTTGGTCCAGTCATACTAGCCTACTTATTGCAATTCAGATATAATGCATCACCTCCTGTCACTGTTCTTATGCATTGGCTTTTCTCCACACCTGGAATGCTCTCACTCCTTACTTCAGCCTCTTAGAATTTCTGGATTTCTTCACAACGCAGCTGAAATGCCTAGGGGGCCTTATTTGATCCCTCCAGGAGTAGCAAGACCTTTCCTCCTAAGGTCACCTTTTAACACTCCATATATATCTTGCAAGTCAGTATATGTATCTGTGCTGGGTCTTGAATTGGAATGCAAGCTCTTTGAAGCCAGGATTTGTTTATACTTCTCTGTATCCAGTGCAAAGTATAGTGTCTGGCACACATTAAGTGACTAATGAAGGCTCATTGATTCACCTATAGTCTTTTAGTGTGCTCTGAATTCAATCATTACTTAAACATTTGTTGAATGAATGAATGAAACCTTTGAGAACTGGAAACTGATATTAACAGTGAGTCTGCCATGTTTGGGGTTATTGGGAGTACCAGTCATCTCATCTCTTGCCTTCGGGTCCCAGGGGGCTTGGGTACTGTCCCAGTTAATGACTTTTCTTTGAGAGAAGATCTGTTGAAATCTGTAGTTTCCTCATCCATTATCAAAGTGAATAGATGAGAAAGAGAGAGAGGTTGGGGAAACGGAGAGAGAGGAGAGAGAAAGAGGGAAAAGAGGGAGGAGAGAGGGAGAGAGGGAGAGAGGGAGGGAGGGAGAGAGAGACAGAGAGACAGAGAGACAGAGAGAGAGAGAGAGAGAGAGAGAGAGAGAGAGAGAGAGAGAGAGAGAGACAGAGAGAGACAGAGAGAGACAGAGAGAGACAGAGAGACAGAGAGAGAGACAGAGAGACAGAGAGAGACAGAGAGAGACAGAGAGAGATAGAGAGAGAATGAGGGGAAAAAAAGCCAAGACAGACTCTTTAAAAGGGGGACTTTATTTATTATACTGGAGCAACGCGCCAACGACCCAGCTCTGCTCCCATACACAAGAAATCCGCAAAGCTGTCACTCAGTTTTGAACCAAGATCGCAGTGGCACTAAAAACACATTGAAAACATTGACTCTCTTCCCTTTTTTTTCCTCTTTTTTTTTTTTTTTGGTACAAAATGGTACAAACAACAATACAAAAGAGTTGTGCTGTTGACGATTACAAAAAAAGTCGGACCTTTTGTTGAACTGCGCAATGCTTGGCGCTGCAGTGTGAATGCGTCGTACACCAGTCGCCTTGCCCAAAAACAACCACCATCATGCAGGCTGCTACACATTTTGTCCATTGTCAAAAGAAACATGCAAAAGAAAAAGAACCCAAATGGAAGGAAAGGGGAGAGAAAGGAAAAGGAAGAAGCGTTCTGTTTCTGTACATAGCTGTTGCTTTTCTCCAACTTGGTTTGTAGCATCGACCAGTACCTACATTATATACATACACATTTGCAGTGAGCAGTTTCAGGCGGAATTCTGGGTACTTGAGATCTTTTTTTCTTTGATTTTGCCAGAAATTAAGTTTTTTTTTTTTTTGTCTTTTTGCCTCGATGAAAGCAAGCTGAGGTGTCTAGTCACATTGTCTGATTGAGAGTGTCAGACAAGGCTCCCCCGCTAAGGAAATGGAGGCATTTCTGAGGGGCAGAAGCCTGGTTTTTTATCTGAACTTTTCTTTTTAGCACTTTGGATGTGCTGAAAGACATTACAAAGAGGAGACGGTGCATGGGGAGGGTCAACAGAAGCAATGTCCCTATTCTGTTTTCTACCCAACCCTGGTTGGTGCTCATTACAGAACAAACTCCCTCCCTCCCCACAACTAAATCTTGAGCCCGAACCCTGCCATTTCAGTGGCTTCTGGCTTCCCTATGGAGGGGCTTCTGGGCTTCAGTTTCACTTTTCCACTGAAACTTTCTATTTACAAGCTAACTAACCACAAACGTTTGACATTGATTGTACTCTTGGTTAATGCTAATTCGTTAGCCTAAATTTGGGCTTGAAGACAGACGGCTCTGGGAGGAGATAGGGGCCCTAGGGGAGTTGGGGCAGGTTAGTCTTTGAGACACAGAGAATAAATCTTTGCCATCCTGCATTCCCATATCCTCTGCCTTCTTAGTGAGTGAGTGGACAACAGAGACGCTCTGGTGCCCACTGGCAGTGGCAGGAAGCAAAGAGGAAAAAAAGGCAAGCTCAGAGGAATAAGTGCAGGAAATGTGCTTTCTCACCAGCCCCTTACACTCACCTTACATTGCAAGATGAAAGGTTGGTGAAAGGGATCCTGGTGCCTCTCCTTTCAGGGACTAAGCCAGCTTCCTATTCTTCTATCCTGGTGCCTGTGCCACTTTAAACAATGGGGATTTTAAGTAGGGCTTGGCAATAATCTTTTCTCTACAGAGCAGAGCTTGAGGGGTGCATTTACTAACCTCCTTTCCCTTTTCCCATCTCCGTCAGTAAGATGTTCCCAATTCAGGGGCATCCTTCTAGAGCAGGGTTTGTGAGCAGATTTTGGGGGTCTGAGAATTTTTTAATATTTTGATAGCTACACTTTGATAGCTGTGTGTTTTACACAGGATGACATGGGAAACAAATTATGCTTTATTTTATGCATTTAAAAATGCTACTCTGAGAAGGGGTCCATAGACTTTAACCTGACTGCCAGAGGGGTCCATGACAAAAAAAGGGTTAAGATCCCCTGTGTGTGTGTGTGTGTGTGTGTGTGTGTGTGTGTGTGTGAGAGAGAGAGAGAGAGAGACAGAGAGAGAGACAGAGAGACAGAGAGACAGAGAGAGAGACAGAGAGACAGAGAGACAGAGAGACAGACAGACAGACAGAGAGACAGAGAGACAAAGAGAAACAGAGAGAGTGACTGAGACAGAGGATAGAGACTGAGACAGAGAGAGAGAGGGAAAGAGAAAGAGACACAGAGAGACAGAGAGATAGATGGAGAGAGACAGAGAAAAAGAGAGAGGGAAAGAGAGACACAGAGAGGGAAAGATAGAGACAAAGAGATAGAGAAAAAGAGAGAGGGAAAGAGAGAGAGAGAGATAGACATACACACACTGAGAGAGAGAGAGAAAGAGAGAGAGAGAGAGAGAGAGAGAGAGAGAGAGAGAGAAAGAGAGAGAGAGAAAACCCAGAGTTAGACTTGAGAACTAGCAGCTATTGTGTTCTTGGGAAGTTCAGGGAAAAAATATTTATACCTGCTTCAGTCAACAAATCATATTCACATTTAAAAGTAATTCACAGTCCTCAGGTTAAAAACTTCTACCTAAAAGAAGAACTTAAAAAAATGACAACCACTACCTAACTCACAATCCACCAACCCTAACCCCACCAGCAATTCCATTAGTCCCCCCTCCCCCCTCCCTGTTTTGCTCCCTGATCCCCATGAACATTTCAGACAATTCTCATTGGCTAACTGACCCCAAGTGGTTTGCATAGCATGGCTTAAAACTGGGGTGGGGTGGGATGGGAATAACTTACACAGAGCTCTCCCCACCACCTGCCTGACTCGCCCTCCCCCTTGGCTTCAGTGAGTACATCTCCTTGGGGACTACCTGGATGCCTGCATAGAGGGAAAAAATAGGCCAGAGGAAGGCCTCTGACCCTCAGTCATTTGAGAAAGGATCTCCTACTTCCCCATCCCTATCCTTTCCATTCCCTTTCCTCTGAAGTACTCTATAAAGTACAAGAAGAGACAGAAACATTGTCTGGGCTTTAAGGACTGAACCACACCACAATCAGTGCACTTAGGTAGAGCCAGGGGGATGGGGATGGTGAAAGTGAGGCACAACTATGACTTTAAATTGAGAGACACTCTCCTGAGTGTCATGTACTATTGTAATATATTAGTGGCATATACTATTGTCATATATGTACCTTAAAAGAATGGGGAAAGCACAGGAAAAAGGGCCATAGGTTGAGGAAATCAACTCACCACTCCTTTCTCCAAGAAATGATGGGGGCAGGGAAGAGCCCCCAGAATACTAGGGGAGTATCTAAGTAAGAGGCACCTTAGGGTGGGTGTAGAGGTTTCTGTGTTGGAAAGGGATGGGGAGGATGCTGTGTATGGGGACTGTAGGTTCCCTACCAAGTTCAGGTTACTTAGCAAAACCCCACTAAACTACCATGATGCACTAGAGGGATGTCCCCCTGTCAACCCATCAACCTTTGGGGACATTTCCTGAGTTCCTGTCTAACATGGTGTCATCTTCTCAGGAATCTCCCTTTAAGCTTCTTCCTCCTCACCAGCCAAGTGGTGAATGGGGAAAACACATTGGACTGCAAATGGGAGATGGGAAGAATACATATTTCGCATTCCTTCTGTCCCCTCTGGAGTCCAGATGGCACATGTTCCAAGCATTCTTTTGTTCACAGAAGTTGCGTCTTAGGGAAGATAGACTCTGGTGAAATGGGAAATGCACAAAGAGCATGTTCATCACTCATAAGCTATAGCAGCCCTGTATGCTCTACTAAATGGGACCCATTTGCTGCCAGAGGGATCCCTGCCTCTCTCCCTCCTTTAACACTGAGCATTCAAAATCATTCTCATCATGGAAAAAGTCATCATCCTTAGACAGACACTTTCTGACCCCACACATAAAATTGGAGTCAAAAGGAAAAGAGAGCTAAACACTTTGATACTTTTACCATATTCACTCTAAACTCAGTTGCAGAATATAAAAAAAAATACAGTTTTACCCAGAGACTCCTAGCACGGGACTTAGGTGGCTTCTAATCCAAGAAACATGGTTCATATCACATATCCATGCAGGTGAAATCATTAGACATTAGACAGAAACCCACAAGTCCAAA
Source organism: Gymnobelideus leadbeateri (assembly GCA_011680675.1). NCBI lineage: Eukaryota > Metazoa > Chordata > Mammalia > Diprotodontia > Petauridae > Gymnobelideus > Gymnobelideus leadbeateri. The sequence goes on from WOXC01003811.1 coordinate 724,227, forward strand.
TCAGTAAAGGGGGAAAAGGTTGTTTTCAAATCTACTAGCTATTTCTTACTAGTTCAAAATGACCTTACATACCAACTAGGTAGTTACTACTGTTTCTAATTCTGAGGTTCAATTCTCTGGATGCTATGAAACCTTTTGCTAAGTTGGCATTCTTGGAGCCCAGCCAGGAGCACACACCACAGAGTGAGCATGCCTTAATCCATGGTTGCTGCTCTCCCCCGTGGACTTGATTAGAGTGAGAAGTGTCAAGGACCCACTGGGTAGTGGGGACACACACTAGCTGGTTTACATGTTGCTGTCTGACTTTGGCTGTTGGTGCTTAGAACATGAATACTTTACTAGACAAGAGGTGAGGGCGATGGGCTAATGAAGCCAGGCTATGTCTTTAACACTGAGAGGGAAGGTGGCCGGCCGGGTCCTTGTGAAATGTCAAAGTGATAAAAAAGCAATATCTGCCCTGGGTAATGGCTATGCATCAGTGACGATGCCTGACAGCAACATGTAGCTTGGCCAGGATTTAGTTAGAGGACTCAGTAGCCTGGGGACAGCCAGAAACCTGTGGAAGGCAGAACACAAAGAGATGCTCCTTTGGTCTTTTGGTGGTTACATGGGTAGAGAGTGTTCACCAGGCCTAGTGGAGACGTTCCAGAGGAGCCCATAGCCCAAGGCTAATCAGTGGGGCCATTTTATGTGGCTACCTCAAATGTGGCCAGGGGAGAAGAGGGATCCCAGGTAATAAGTACATCTGTTAACACAGAACTATAAACAGCAGGGATGACTAAACCACCATCTTCGGAGTATGAAACAATGGCCATTTGGATTTTGACCCAAAACACGTTTTGTGTTTTTGTTTTTTTTAGTTTGTGAAACAAGTCATCCACTTTTATTTACTTATTTTTTCTTTGAAAAAATGAAAAAAAAAAGACCACCCAAAAAACGAAAACCAGAAACAATCTCCATGGTTCCTTCATTATTCCTTCAGAGCCAGAACTAGCTTGGGGTCAGAGAGAGTGCTGCTCATAATGGTCGAAACTTTTGTTTGTTTTTAATCGCTCCTGAGATCGAGGGAATCTGATACATGTACCAAAAGGCACTTTCAAATTTTTTTTTAAAAACAGTACTTCTGTTCTAAGAAATTCAAGTTAAGACAGAGTGCCTTTCACTCTCCTTAGTCATAAAGCGGATATTGTAATGAGCCATAACCCTGCTGACACTTAAAAAAAAATGGAGCAGAGACAACAAGTGTTCATGCTAGACAGCTCAATGTTCTGGGAAAAAAAATAAAAGTAACTCCTAACTCACCACTAAAATAATACAGTCAGCAGGGGGGAGTAATTAAAAAAGCTGCCACTTTTGTACAGCTCTTGCTTCTCTGCTGTCCGTTCGCTTTTTTTCGATTTTGTTCTAAGAATATGAGGTCAGTTAATCTTCATCGCCCCCTCCATACATGTCCGCAAGTTTCTTGAACCTGGGTCCCCAGTCGTTGAGATAGTCGTAGTCTTGGTCCCCAGAGCTGGAAGAGTTCAGAGAGCTGACCGAGCCGGCTGTGGAGCCACTGCCTTCATAGTCAAAGACCAGCAGGGAATCATAGGGTGGTGCTGTGGGGTCATTATCTGCGGCTCGCAACCCCTGGATTCACAAAAAACAAGGGGTTAAGGAGGAAATGGGGAATCCAGTGGTGGGGGTGGGGGCAATGGGTGGGGCACCATGGAAGGAAGATATTACCTGAGTTGTACCTAAGTTATTCTAAGGCTTCTCTGGGTCACTTTTTTTTTGAAGGGGGTAAGGCAAGGCAGTTGGGGTTGAGTGACTTGCCTAAGGTCACACAACTAATTAAGTGTCAAGTGTCTGAGGCCAGCTTTGAATTCAGGTCGTCCTGACTCCAAGTCTGGTGCTCTTTTCACTCTGACAACTAACTGCCCCTGGGCCATTTCTTTACCTATAAAATGAAAGGGTTGGACCAGGTGATCTCTAAGGCTCTTCCAATTTTAAGATTCTGAGTATGACTCTGCTTGAGGTCATATGGGATGAACACATTGGATACAACAAAAAGGAGTTAAAAAGATGTTGGTACATCCAACTGTTGATACACAGGAGTGGTGGTTATTCTGCATGTGTTTATTATCGTATGATCTGATGGTTTTATCATCACAGCAAGCACTGTATCCAAGGGTTCCATGGTCCAATCCCCAAGAGGCTTTCTTTCTGCAGCACTGCTCTAGGGACCTGAACAGGGCTGCTGTCCAAAGATCAGGAAGGAGCATCCCTATTACCTCCAAACTGCTCAGGGCACTCCTGGAGAGCTGCGGCTCAATCCTACCACTGATACAGAATTTCTTCCACAGTTCCTCCATTCTTTTTCTTTTCTTTTCTTTTCTTTTTTGAGGGGAGGAGGCAAGGCAATTGGGATTGAGTGACTTGCCAAAGGTCACACAGCTAGTGAATGTGTCAAGTGTCTGAGGCCAGATCTGAACTCAGGTCCTCCTGACTCCGAGCCCGTGCTCTAGCCACTAGACCACTTAGCTGTCCCTGGATGTTCCTCCATTCTTTGTCTCAGTCTGCCTTCTTGCAAACTAAGGCTTGTACCAGGTAACTCTGTCCTGAAGGAATATTGTCATGACTAGATAACATCCTTTGGGCTTTTAAAGGATGAAAAATCCTTTAATTAACCTTCAAGGACTACATTTTCTGCTTCCCCCACCAAGACTGAGGACAATGTGCACACATTTCACGAGTTTGCAGTCTCCAAATGGTTTCTCAAGGCCCTTTATCCTCACTCCAGAAGGGAAGGATGTAACTAGTTTATACTACACACATTTAAATATAAATCCCGTTTGCTAAAAACAATTTCTCACACATTCTGGGACAGAGGAGAGAAGATGGGACTGTCTCAAATTAGGATTCATGTTTCACCTCCCCTTACAGAGGCAGTGAATTAGAGGAGTGATGACAACACTTTCTGCTTTTTCTGTTCCCTTATCAGGTGGCACAAGGCCAATGACTTTCACCTGACTATAACCCTCACAGCAAAGTTCTCAAGCTCCAGTCACCCTGGGAAGAAATCACTTCAGAATTCTGTGCAGAGACCATGTTTTATTCAAATGTATATGTGTTTTTCCAAAGCTAAATCCTGGTATAGCTTGAGATTTTAGAAACTTCCTTGACTGGAGGTCAGAAAGCTATATTATGGCACTAGCTATGTGATCTGGGGCAAGGCACTTTGATTTTCAGCTTTTTCTGTTGAATTAGACAAACTCTAAGTTTCCTTCTGTATCTATATATGGTCTATGTTCTAAGGTCGCTTACAGTGATTCTACAGCAAGAGGATGTGGAGGGTACCTAGCCATAGGAATATCCCTGTCCCCCAGTCTGCTCTTTGCCTACATCCAACTAGGCACCATAGGGCCTAGCATAGGCAAGTTCATGAAGAACCATTTTCCTTCCCTCAGACCTTTCCCTATACAGCTCTTGTTGGAATTTCTCCTCTCTCCAATCCTTCTGCCATCCTCATTGCTCTTTCCTGCCATCTGTATCTCCTTAGGAGAAAGTGGGGAATGAACAAAACACTCTGACCCTTTGACCTACTATGCTTTTCCCAACAGTCATAGGGACACAGCCACTTACACCACTTTAATACTCAAGGAGTCACCAAAAAACAATTCCGTAAGCCAGAGGTCCCCTGGGTGTCGCCATCTGCCTGGAGTTCCAGCCACTGGACCTTTGTATCTACTCTGGGGCCGAGGCTTCCATATGTGTTATCTCTAGAATGTGGGCTCTGTGAGAGCTGGAGCTCAGTTTTCCATTTGTATCCCTATCATGTAGAACAATGTTTGGCACAAACTAAGCACTTAAAGGAGCTTTCAACAATCAATCAATCAATTCCAATTCTAACATTCTATGTTAGGAAGTCCCTTCTTGCTTTAACCTTTTATGATTTTACCATTTTAAAAGAATGGAATTTTTGTCAGAGCTTAAGCTGTTAAAGCCATGGGGAACTTGTGATGTTTTTAAAAAAAGACCTTCTGTGTGCTTATCTCTAGGAACCTGGCTCAACAACAAGCATTTTATGTGCAGGAGAATCTCATTATGCTAAGAAATTACCTGCCTGAGCAACCAATAGAAAGAAAAGTCATAGGGTGCTGCTCTACTGATGAACAGACACACAGTGTGTGTATATGTATATATGGTATACATATGCATGCACAATACATATATGTATGTATGTATATATGTGTGCATACATTTATGTGTGTGTGTACACACATACATGCACATACTTTTCCCCCTCTTTCTGGCTTTGGAAGGAGAAGGATTACATCGGATAGTTTGCTTTAGTCTGGACTACAACTGGACTATTAGCGTCAATTCAAATAAACACAAATCATTCTTAAGTCCCAACTACATGCCAGGCACTGGGTTAGGCTCTAGAGGTACCAAGGAAAAAGCAAAACAGTCTCTACTCTCATGGAACTTACTTTCTATTGTGGGGTGGGGATATTATGTAAACAGTCATAAGTTTTCTTCACTAAGAGAAAATTTCAACTGTAAGAAAAAAAATTGAGTCAAGATGTATTCTACTTAAGTCTGGGATAAAAATGAGGAACTAGCTAACTAGCAAATGTGATACCTAATTGTGCCAGAGGGTTCTGAAACTTCTACATGTCTTTAAAGCCTTCTTTTAAGTGTGTTTTTATATAGTGTGATTATTAAAGTGTTATGGTTACTTATTTTAAAAACATTCTGTTTTTAAAGAGGAAAAGCATAAGTGAGTGATAAAAAAATATGCTCCATATTCTCTCTACTCCTTTGGCCATTCCCATGGAAAGTCTACTTGTATGTTTGAACTGTGAGAACTTACTCTAGGAGCTACTAATTTCCCTAGTGGCAGCTTATTTCATTGTACCCTAGTGCCTAGGTGATAATGATGGGGGATGGGAATAGATTCTGGGTAATTGGTCTAGAAATCAATTCCAAACCGATAAAGTGATGGCCAATGGAATATCCAATGGTAGAATTCCAGGTGGCAGGGCAAGCCAATGAGGGAGAAGTTTTTGGTCAGGGGGTCTTTTAGACCTCCTCTAAAAGCAGCTAGGTGATGAGATGAATAGAGCACTGGGCCTAGATTTTTAGGAAGATGTGAGTTCAAATACATCCTCAGGCATTTAGCTTTTGGACCCTGGGAAAGTCACTTGGTATCCCCCAGCATCAGTTTCCTTATCTATAAAATGGAGACAATAACAGCACCTACCCTGAAGGGTTTTGTTTTGTTTTTTTGCTGTGTGGATCAAATAAGATTATATTTGTAAAGTGCTTAGCATATAGTAGGTATTTAATAAATGTTTATTCCTTCCTCACTTCTCTAAGAAGTACTATTCAGGAGACAGCCCCTTCTATCTACAGGTATAGATAGTCTTTTCTCTCTGTCTGTCTGTCTCTCTCTCTGTCTCCCTGTCTCTGTCTCTGTCTGTCTCTCTCTGTCTCTGTTTCTATCTCTCTCTGTGTCTCTCTCTATCTCTCTCTCTGTGTGTCTCTCTGTCTCTCTCTCTGTGTCTCTCTGTTTCTCTCTCTCTCTCTCTATCTCTCTCTCTCTCTTTCTCTCTCGCTCGCTCTCTCTCGTTCTGCCAAAGCCAGCTTCTTAACCTTTTCATCTCAAAGGAAGCACATTCATTTGATTTGACAAGAAAAAAAATACTCTCTGGGCTAGAAGCCAAGTCTCTAAGAATCATGGTCAATGGAAGCTTTGAGGCAGCTCAGTCCAGAGTGTCTCCAGATGCAAGTTGGCACCTGCAACATGAAGTCCAGAACTGCATTCTGGAATCATGCCTGGCTTTGGCATTTGACATATCTGTAGTATTTTCTTCCAAGGAGTCTGGGCAAATTTTGTCTTTGTAGCTGCACACACCAGTCTCTGAAGTCTCTTTCTATATCTAGCTCTATCACCCTACCCTGTTAGTTTACCCCCTTTTAGAGTTTCAGGAAATGCTCACCTCATTGATGAAGTCACCAATGTCTCCCGGGTGGGGAACAACTGGCCTGATGGGGTACTGGGGCTCAGCCCCTACTGGCCTCTCATCCACCCGCCTCACACCTGGTGCTTTGTTTAACACGTGGTCCATTGTCTCTGGTTGTTGAAGTTGGCTCAGGTCATAATCCTAAAACATGGGGAGAGGTGCAGAGTTAGACCTAGAGAGAGCTTTGTTGGAGGTCATAAATAATAATCATCATCACAATAATAGCTCTTATTTATACAGCCTTTAATAGTTTACAAAGTGGTTAAATGAGTTACCCCTGGGCACATAGCTAGCAAGTGTTGGAAACAGGATTTAAAGGATTTCTCCCCTGACTCCAGAGCTTGAAACTAAGCAAGTCTGATCATTCTTCCATATAACCCTTCATTCTCTAAGTCAATGATGCTAAATTAAAGATCAAAGTATCTGAAACTTCCAATTACAAATTTAATATCTAGTTTGGAAAAAAAAACTTAGGGACATTAGAGTCCCATGCCCTAAGGCAGCGGGGGACCACCGAATAGAAGCAATTAATAGTCAGAGAATATGATGGAGGTGAGGGAACAATTTAAAAAGGGATATAGTCAAAAGATTAAAGAGAATGGGGCCAAAGTAAAAGTCAGGTATCCACAGGATCAACCAGGCCTGGGGACCTGGGAAGGAGTCAGGTGAATTGAAGAGAAATAGTTTTTGGAACTGTGCTAGGTATACATAGAATAAGATCAGGAAAAACACCCTGTAGGGAGAAGTATAAGGCATTGTGAATGACAATTTTTCTGACACAAAGAATCAACCCAACACAATTCATTTGAAAGTTGGTAAAATGCCAGCTATGCCCCCTCCTCATTCAGCTGCAGCCATGTGACTGAGGGTCCAAATAGGATCGATGTCATCAACTATGTGAAGAGCTAAAACATGGAAGGGGAATCATTGGCATTCTGGTGTGCCCCTGGGCAGCAGAACCAGGGCTAATAGGTGGAAGTTACAGAGAGGTTATAGTTGGCTCAATTTAAAGGAATAATCTTCTAACCATCAGAGTTAGAACAAAGTGGCCTCTTCCATTGCTCAGGAATGGAATAAGCCACTTTGGGTGAGCCAGCAGGTATTTTCACCCTAATCTTCAAAGTATAAGAGTATTTCAAATGAGAGTGGGAAAGAAGTTGCCCCTGTGGAGGCCTTAACTGAGCTGTCTTTAGCTTGAAGCTCAATTATGAAACAGACCTTGGCTACTACAGCTTTGCAAAAGAAAAGAAAGATGAATGGAAGGAATAAAATCCCCAAACACACTTAGACATTTACAAATGAGAACCAGACATAGAAATTAAAGGCTTATTCGAAACTCTTAGGGGAACTACATTCCACTCTACCAGGGCAGGAGATACTGTGATAGCATCCATAGGTAGGAGGTGATAGCTTCAGTAGCCCTGGGATACCCTCCATAGAGCCAAGCCCATCCTCAGAGGTACTGATCATTGCTGTTCCCTCCCACCTTTGGCTTAAGGGCCTGAATCTCCTTCCTTCCTCAGCACTTTTAAAACATACCCCACTGTAGTAATGATAGTCTCTGACACACATACATACACACACATCTGTGTATATATGTGTGTATGCATGTACATATATATGTAAAGCCAGTTTACATGGCACATCCCAATCTTTCGATATAATAATAATCATAACCAACACACACACACACACACACACACACACACACACACACACACACACATAAGTGCTTTTGTATATGTGACTTCTTTTAATGCTCCCAACCATCCTGTGAGGTAGTTGCTGTTACTATACCGATTTTGCAGATGAGGAAACTGAGGCAGAAAGCAGGTAAGTGGCTTTGCTGAGAGTCACACAGTTAGTAAGAGTCTCAGGCAGCTCTTTCTGATTTCAAGTGTATAGTCTATCCACCATACTATCTAATTGTCACCTCTGGAGGAGGGTGACAGTTCTGGATGGGAAGAAGAACAGTGATCATCATATTCCTTTTACAGGTAAGGAAACCGTTCTCCAAAGAGGGGAAATGACTTGATCAGGGATGCTCAGGGAGTTAGTGCTGTCAGCTTAACTACTAACCACGGCAGAGATAGTGATGGGCCAAGAGGAACCATTGATTAAGAACACAGCTTCCCAACCAGGAAGTGAGCACCCTAAGCTTAGGGACCATGTTTCCCTTTTCCTCCACAGCAAACCCAAATACTTAATTTTTCAGTGAAGGAAAAAGAGGTGCGGGGTACCAGTGGACTTGCCCAGAGTCAAGTAGGAAGTAAATGTCAGGGATAGCATTTGGACACAGGTCCTCTGACTCTGCCAGAGTCAGTGCTCTTTCCATAATGTTTATTGAATTGAAGGAAGACAGAGAGAGAGTTAGCATTTTCCTGAGGCAGATGGGACTCAAAAGGCTGGTTAGCATTTGGACAGGTGAGTGCAAGGTACTCCAGTGATGGAAATTCCATCTTTTTTCTCAAGTGCCATTCAGCTTTGATTTTTTCCAGCCTTAGCCTCTTCTTAAACACTGAACAGTTTGAAAGTAACTAATGTATTGAAGGAATGGAGCAACAAAGAGAAAGACTTGAGAGTGAGCCCAGACCCTCTTACCTGGTCTTCCTCACCCCCTCCTTCCTCGTCATATTTCAGGATGTTGTCTCTGACGTCATCCTCAGGATCAATGAGAAGCTGCTTGGTATGCCGCTCCTTCTCCCGACGTTTCATCCATACCACAAAGAGCAGAACCATGGCTACAATGAGATCCAATAAGCACATGAGAACTCTTCGAAAAAGGCAACACTGGCATCCTTTAATTCCTGCTTCCCTGCCTTTGCCTGTGTATTCCTTCCTTCTCCATTCAGCTCAAGTCCCAATTGTGCCTATAAAAGGAAGGCTGAATTTGGAATCAGAGGACCCGAGTTTTATTTCCAGCTCTTCTATTCCCTAGCTATGTAATCATGGACAGTCACTTGAATGACTGCAATCCTCTTTAAAATGAAGAAATTGGACTAGAAGGCTATCTTTTCTGGCGACCCAGTGTACAACAGAGATATACCTGAGGTATCACATAAGATTTACCTATGATGGAATGCTTGACATCTTGTACTGTCTTGATGGAGACTGTCAAGTATTGGCGGGGATGGGAATTGGCTGTAGTATTTTGTTAACCAATAGCAGCAGAAGCAAACAATATCTCTTCTCTGCGGGTTCAATTTTATTAAGACAGTGTTTATACTACAGCTAGAATTTAACCTCATTGTAAACAACATCAGTACTGGGATGTCTAAAAATTTCTGATCTGGGTTGAGCAAGACTGGAAGGGATAGTCTGGAATCGATAGCTGGAATCTGAATGAGAATGGATCTCATTTAGCCCAATGCCTTTCTTTTACAGAAGAAGAAACCAAGAGGGAATTTAAAAGAATATTTTCATGGAAAATAGAGCTGGGAATCTGAAACCCAGGTCCTCTGATTTCAAATCCAATCTCCTTTCCACGATGGCATGATGCTTCCACAGTGCTACTTCTTTTTCACTAAATGCAGAAAAAGACAGAAAGCTGGAGAAGCAGTTGTAGTTCCCAAGTTCTCAAAATACACAGCAGGAAAAGCAGAGATGGCTTAGCATACACTTGCCCTCCTGAAGATAATGGAGTTGGGCAAAGGCTATAAGAAATCAGAGCACAGATAAGCTTAGCTAAGGACTCTGAGGGCAGAACTGCAACCAGGCCAGGGACTGGACCTATCTGCACAGCAGGGCAAGACTGGGGATGAGGAAATCATGTCCTGCACAGGCTTTCTTATCTTTAAAGGTATTATCACCCTAGCTATATCTCCCACTCTGCTCCCTTCTTATGGCTCCCTCTTCCTTCTCCCTCAATCTTACTCTTTTCTTTCTTTCTTTCCTTTGTTTCTTTGTTTCAGCTTTTTTGGAGGGGGGAAGGCAGGGCAATTGGGGTTAAGGGACTTGCCCAAGGTCACACGGCTAGTAAGTGTTAAGTGTCTGAGACTGGATTTGAACTCAGATCCTCCTGATTCCAGGGCTGGTGCTCTGTTCACTGTGCCACCTAGATACCCTTACTCTTTTCTTTTCCTTCCTTCCTTCCTTCCTTCCTTCTTTCCTTCCTTCCTTCCTTCCTTCCTTCCTTCCTTCCTTCCTTCCTTCCTTCCTTCCTTCCTAGCTTCCCTCCTTCCTTCCCTCCCTCCCTGATTATCTTTTTCTTCTTCTCTTCATTTTTCTTCCTCTTCCTTATTCTCTCTCTCTCTCTCTCTCTCTCTCTCTCTCTCTCTCTCTCTCCATTCCCCCACTTTTGCATCCTCTTTTTCACTACCCCCACCCCCCAGTCTTTGTCTTCTTTTTTCTTCTTACTCATTCTATCTCTGCCATACTGTCTCTGTGTCTGAGTGTATATCATTCTATTTATCCCTGTCAAGGGCATCACCATTCTTCTATTTACCCAGGTTTGTAAACTAAGAGTCATCCTTAACTTTTCACTCTGTCTCACAACTTATATCCAAATAGTGCCAAGTCTTACCAATTCTACTAAACAGTATCTCTTGCATTCTTTCCCTTCTCTCCATTTTCACCATAACCAGTTTATTTCAGACCCTCATTGCCTGTCACCTAGACTACTGATTTCAGTAGCCTCTTAATTAGCTCTCCAGCTTCTAGTCACTGCTGTCTCCATTTCATACTCCACCTTGCTGCCAAATTGATATTCCAAAAGCACGAGGCTGACCATGGCACTCCTCTGCTCAGGAAGCTTCAGTGACTCCCTATTACCTCTAGGGATAAAATAGAAATCCATCGATTTGGCATTTATAGCCCTTCACAATTTGGTTCCAGCTCCTCCCCCACTTTACATGCTTTGCATCATAGCCAAACTAGCTGCTTCCTTTACACAATGTTCCTCTCTCCTTTTTGCCTTTGTATAGGTTATCCCTCATGCCTGGAATGTTCTCTTTCTTTTATCTTTGTTTCTTGGAGCCCCTAGCTCCCCTCAAAGCTTAGCTTTAGGGTTATGTTCAGCAAGAAGCTTTTCCTGATTTCCCCCCAATTATTAATAGTGTTTCCTATCCCCATTTGGGCAGCTAAGTGGTACTGGGAGAGATCTCTGGGTGTCTGCATCAATGGTAGAATTTTTATCTCTCATGATCTTCATCCTTGGACAGAGCATTTTGTTCTGCAACTCCCTAGTGCACTGATTGTGTGATATTGTCTATTATAATCCTCTGTACTTGTGGCTCATTCCCCTGCTTGGCTGGAATCTGCATGGACAGCTCTCCACAACCTGGCTCAGGCTGCTTTTTCCAGTGTTATTTCATATGAACACTCTCCAGGCACTCTACCTCCCAGCCAAAATGGCCCAGCCAAACTAGCTTTTGTCTCATCTTTGGCATTCCATCTTCCTCCTTGGGGCATTCATATGAGTGATCCCCCAGCCCTGGGACATATTTCTCCCACACCTATACCTCTCAGAATCTTTATCATTCTTCAAGGCTCAACTCAGGTATAACCTCTTCCTCCATGAAGCCTTCCCAGATCCCTCTCTACCATCCACCCCAGGTGTTAGTGCTCTCTGATTCCTAAAATATATTTCCTTCTCTGTGTACCAGTTACACCCTACAGGAGTAAGCTCCACAAGGGGATGTCTTATTCTTGTTTTTGTTGCCCCAGTGTCTGATAGGTCACCTTCCACACAGGCCTTTGTGAAGGATCTGTGATTTTGTCTCTCCCTCAACAATCTTTCTGTGGTTTTGGAGAAAAGATCTAGTTTGAGGGAGTTGCCTGAGGCACAGAGAAGTTTGTAACTTGCTGGGGTCTCACAGGTAATGTTCTGGGTAGGATTTGAACCTGTCTTCCTAAGTCTAAATCCTGCATAATACACCCTTTTGCCTCTCACTTTGCATATAGTATAGGTTTACTAAAGGTATGCTAAATGGGGGCTGAAAGCAGTGTCTTCTCTAAACTTTCCATCTTCCTCAGAGCCTAGAACAGTCTTCTTGAATACAGCAGGCACTTAATAAATGTTTAGATTAAGGGATGAATGATTTAAGGGCCCAGAATAGAGATGAGCTTTTATCAGTGTTCAAAGTATCACAAGGCCTACAAGTAGTGGACTCAAAACATCCTATATCTAAGGCCAGGGAATGGGGACAGGGTGACCTTGTGCCTCAGGCCCTGAGCTCTCTAAGGAGCCATTGTGTGAGGAAAAAAAGCACAGCATTTCTTTCACTTTCTCCTCTGCTAAGGTGGGGGAATATGGGTAAGGAACATTGCATGGGCAGCTTGATGGTGTAGTAATAGAAGACCTGAATCCCACACTAGTTGTGTTACTTTGGGCAAATCACTGAATCTCCCTGTGCTTCCATTTCCACACCTGTAAAATGATGGAGGTGGGCTCAGTGGCCTCTAAGGTCCATTCAGTTAGAATCTATGACCCTGTGGTGTCCTCTCAGACTCAGATGAGATGCTGGCTAATTTTGCTGAATTACTTCCCTTTCCTCCCTCTTCCTTTTTTATTCTTTGTTATGAGGGATGGCTTTCTGGGTACGGGAAGAAAGGGCTATTTTCGGAAACGAAGGTGATATGAAAACAAAAGATATCGATAAAAAAAGAACGTCAAGCCTTCTGCATTCTAGCTTCTCCCAACCCCTCCCCAGCTTTTCATTCTCACCTCCTCTCTCTACCCTGAACCAGTGAGAATAGGGGAATGAAGTGGCCCCTGCTCCTTCTGGAAGCTGAGATGAACAGGAGGCTTGCAGTTTACCTCATTTTCTCTCCTTGTTCTGAGGGCTGTGGTATTTATGCCCAACACGGAGGTGCTGAAGTGACTAGAAGAGGACTGGACAGCTAATTACTGGTACTCAGTGCCAACTGGCTGCCGCCTCGTCCTGCTCACGGTGCAGTTTTCAGAGTTCAGCATTTTTTTTTTAATGCTTAGCCGAGATCTGCAGTAGGAGAATATAACTCTCTTCTCTGACATAAAACCTCTGAGCTATTTAGTGAGCCTTTTAAAGGCCTTTGCTGTTTTCTAAGAGTCATTCACAACAAGCTACCTGCCTGGTGCACAAAGGTGGTTTTGTAAGGCTACACTGGCTTCCCATGTTCCCTTTCTCCACCTGGTGAGAAAGCCTGCCATTAACCATGCTGTCAGAACTTCCTTACAGGATAGACTTGGAGCATATCAATGGCCAAAGTTGGGCTTGTTCTTTTATTTTATTCCCACAACAGAATGGAAAGTAGCATTGCTCCAGTTACAAATCCATCTGGACTCTGCATGGAGTCACCTAGAAATCAATTTGTTTTCTTGGGTGGTGAGCCAAAAAAGGGTGCTGGGTTTGGAGGTTTAGAGGTGCTGGCTCTGCCACTTCTTACCTGTGCAATCTTGGACAAGCTGTTAAACTGCTTCTTCATTTATAAAATGAGGTGGCTAGTCTAGATGGCCCCCAAGGGCCCTTCTGGACCTAAGCCCCGGAGATGATATGTTTTATTATGCATTTCTTTTTAAGAAAATTATTTTTAAAAATTATTTTTATTAATTTAACAAACCAAATAAATGGATTTCTCCTCCCCAGTGGCCTGTGATTTTCCTAGACAGTACCTAACACTTTGGGAACTTTGCTAGTGAAGGAAAGAAACAAATATGAAAGAATATCAGAATATTAGAGTGTATTGGCTGGAAGAAACTTTAAAAATAATTTAGTTCAATGTTCCTCCCTCCCCCCATTTTACAGATGAGAAAACTTAAGCCCAGAGGGGAAAATGATTTGTCTCATGTCATACAAAGTCAGTGGCAGAGTTAGGACTAAGATTTCAAGCCAATGTTCTTTTTCCTGAAGGTACTAATTGGTTTGATATTTTTAGGATTCGGTCTTCAAGAGGGGTTTCAAAAGGGAAAAGAAATCTTTCCTCTTATCAATTGTTTTGATATTTGTCATTTGGTATTTCCCATATCACTTGCAAGAGTGGCTTCATTATATTGATTAGGCTGCATGGATTCCTGTTGAATCTGAGTATCGGACTTGTCTATATGGGCAGGTGACTATGGATCTGTGGCCCACACCAACTAGCCAAGTGAGAATTGTGCCTCCCAAGTATAGTGAAAGTAAAGGTGATCCCATTAGAATGTGGAATCCTGGAAAGTGGTTATGTTCATATCCCCAGTGCCTAGAACAGTGCATGTACATAGTATGTGTTAGTAAATACCTATTGATTAATTGATCTCTCTCTCTCTCTCTCTCTCTCTCTCTCTCTCTCTCTCTCTCTCATACACACACACACACACACACACACCGTGCTCTGGTAGCCTTACTGGCTTGAAGCTAATGGGGAGTATTCTGAGCCAGAGGTCAAACTTTCTTCACTGAAATGAAGATTCCAAAGTGGCAGGTCGCATTGCCAACCTCCGTGTAATTTAAAGGTATCAGAACTGGTGAAAATGTCTCTTCTCCACTCCCTGCCCCCAACTGGCATCACTCCTTCCCCAAACCCACTCATCATAAATTACATTTCTTATCCTTCATGTGGCTTTTTCAGCTCTCAAGCATAAAAAAGTCAATTAGACTGACAATGAATGTCAAAATAAGCTTTGCTAATAAAAACCAGCCTTTAAAGAGGGATAATGCATCTGAAAATGAGGAAAGGAACCTCTTAAATTCAGTGCCCTTCAGCCAAAGGTAATTTCAGTCAACAGAATATTCAGGAGGTTATCTTGTACCTCGAAGTGAAGTTTTATAAAAAGGATAAAAAAACCTAGATCCTGGATTTCCTCCCCCCCCCCCCCCCAGCTTCTGAAAGTCTAATGCAAACTTTCACATTTTTCTAGAACATCACAAACATTTTGAGGAGGCATTGATAAGTGAGGAGAGGGACCCAAGCACTGTCCTTCCCCTACTTTCAATGTGATGCCAGATATGGCTCACCCCTTCAGAACCACACACAATGGTGGCCAAGATTAAAGTCAGGGTCAAAGGCCACCAGGTGATGGGCCCCTAGGAGTGACCCTAGGTCTCTGGCTATTCTAAAACTCTTATATGAGTGCATTATTACAAACTTGTCTAAAGCAGGGGAAAGGAGTGAGAGACTGTGGTGGAGGAGGTGGAGGATAGAGGAGATAGAGGAAGAACGCTGGAGGGCCCCAGAGGGCTACTGCCTGTGCATTCTGGTCCCTTTTGCATTTTCATGAGCACTAACATTAACTAAATTTATGCAAATTCAAAGATAAAAATGATAACGGTATAACTTTGAGCAGAGCTTGGCACAGTGGGGACAGAAACCTGGGAAGCTGAAAAAAATATGCATTGGGGTAAATATTCATTCCCAATGTGCAGGAAAAAGCAGTGGGACTCCCATTAGAGATAACCCAAGTTACAGTTTTCCATCTCTCTGCTTCTCACGCATCCCCTGGCCCAGTGTGTTTAAATGGAGATCTCAGAGCTTATGCCATTAGCTTTGCCTGGCACCCACATGCTGTAGCACATTAGGATAATGTACCCGCTCCAGCCTCATCCTCCCCCATTTAATCCTTGGCTTGTTTTCCCAATTGTTTTCCACAATAAGATATGACTGCTCAGTTCTGATTTCCAAGAAAGTGTGTATTTGGTCCAGCTGTCCCTCCCTCAGAATTTAAGTAGTCCAATCCAAACTCACAGGCCTTGGTTCAATGTTGAAATGTGGCCAATGACCACTTCATTGGGTTTTAGAGAAAAAGTAGCCTTCTCTACCCACTAGGGCAGATTCCTGAGGTTCAAAAAAATAACTGAAAACAAAAACAGGATATTTCCTGGCCTCAGCAGGGCTCAAATGTGGATTCTTGGGTTTCCTTGGGTAGCTCACAGGCAGCTGATGCTTCAGAGCAGTGGTCCAAGTGGTGATTTAGTTTCTTTCCCATATTGGACACATCAGAATAAGGCCTGCTATCAGCTGAGAAGGGACAGGCAGACTAGGAGTGAGAAGACCTGGGTTTGAGTCCTGATTTTGTCACTAACTCACTGTGTGACCTTGAGAAAGTTTCTTTTTCTAGACTTCAGTTGCCTTAATAAGATAATAAAAGGGTATTATTTATATAACACTTTAAGGTTTGCAAAGTGCTTTATGTATGTTATATTATTTGAGCTTCATAATAACCATGTAAAAGTAGGTGCTGTTATCTCTGTTTTATAGATGAGGGAACTGAGAGAGGCTAAATTAATTTCTCAGACTCAGTTCACAGCTAGAAGCAGGATTAGAACCCAAATCATGCTGATTTCAAGTCTACGGTGCTACTTAGGTGCCTAAAATGTTCTTAACAGTTTTGACGCTCCATGATTCTATAAATGGCCTCCCAGGATTCTATCTGTTTGCTTCTCCCAATTCCCTCAAACCCCCAGGAGAATATCTCTAAGGGAATGGCAGGGTGTGGTTTGAGTCTGTGGGGCATAAACTCATGGAGTATGAACTGAACTACCCAGTTGAGCAATGATGGAATGGGATAATTTGGGATGATAGAGCAGTCTCTTTATTGATCCCTTGGTCTTGGGATGTCAGAAAGGGGTGTCTGCACCAAAAGGATTGGCCACTAAGCTAGGAAGAGTAGCCTGCTCAATGGACCTTTAAGAGAATGACCCCTACCCTTTGACTCCCCTTCTCTTCCTGCCTGATCCTTTATTCTTGTAGGCACCCCTTATCTCCATGGTGAGACCAAGAAGGGGATTGCTTCATCATCCCAAAGAGCCAGGTCCTTCAATGCTGAGCCAGGGCAGCCTCTTCACATGCTCCATGGGATGGTCCCCATCAACTTAGCCCCTACCACACAAACCAGAAACCCTTTGGAATTTGGACAGTAAATGTTACCCTTCCCCACTCCAATCCTGATCTACCTTTGTCTATGGGTATAGAGTTGAAGGGGAAATAGAGAGGTGCTGGGAGAATTTGGACCAAGTAGTAAAGTTTAGTTCTCTCTAAAAATAAAGTCTAACCCTGCTCTGGCTCCTCATGTTCGTGGAGGCCCAACTAGATTTTGGAATTCTTTAAAATGAAATATGCATCTCTGGTCTTCAGCGTTATTTCTTGTTTTTGTTTTAAAGACATGCTTTTTTCATAGTTCTATTCATTTCTCCCTCCCGGTTCTCATTCTCCTCATGAGCAATCTGGACCAAGTGAGCCAGGCAGCGTTATCACAGATTCAGGGGGGGAAGGGACTTTGGAGGCCATCTCATTCAATCTCTTCGTTTTACAGATGAGGGAACTGAGGCCCAGATAGATTAAGTAGCTCACCCCAGATCACACAGGTAATATGTGGTAGAGGGAAGAATTTAGTCTCAGCTTCATTCAGTGTTATGTGGTCCTGGGGAAAGTGATTTTGTCTCCCTGGGCTTCCCTCTAGAATATAGGAATTGGACTTGATGGTATCTATGATCCCTCAAAACTCTGCTATTGTAAGGTCTCATCACTAGAAGAGTTAAAAATACACATATCAAGCCATTCTGCCAATCTCCCATGTCATTCTCCCAGGAGAACTGTACAGCTACGTTTACATATTCTAAGGGGCTCCAGTATAGGGAGCAGATTGTCAGGTGCGTACAGGCTTCTTGGTGAAGCTTGGACACAAATATTGGACATGAGCCAAGGGCCTGGATGCTCCTCCTCCTCTTCCTCCCCTCTCCAGTAGAAGCAATACTCACTTAGCAGAATGATGATACATATGAGTATGGCGACGATGGCCCCCGTGCCTAGGCCGGCGGCAGCCACTGCACCAATGGTGGTGCAGTCTCCGTTTTCATCACAAGGGCACACTTTGACTTTGATGATAGACATGTTGGACAGAGGCGGGTTTCCTGAGTCTGTGACAATGATGGGAACATCGTACATTCCAGCCTCGAGGTACATGATACGCAAGCTGAGCTGGGCATAGTCACCTGGAGCAAAACAAGCAGACCAACATGAATGAGAGATGCTGGGGGAACATTCCCAGTACAAGCTGTGGGGCTCTGTGAGCATAAGCAAGAGGGAAACCAGGGCATTTTCAGGCTCCCAAACCTATCCTCAATCAAGTTCATGAGAGTGGGTTAACCCTGATCCATGATCTGCCTACAAAGCATTAGTGACAGCACCAAGTTGAATTCACCATGTGCTTTTCCCAAAGGGCCTTACTATGAGATACTAAAACCTATAGATAATCAGAAATAGGAGAAAGGGCAAAGTAAGGACAAGAGGGAAGGAGGAAGAGAGATAGAGTTAAGAGGGAGGGAAGTAGAGAAGGAGAATGTAAACTCTTTGAGGGCAGGGACTATTTTGATTATATCTCTGGCTTCCCTATCACCTTGTACATAGTAGACACAATAAATGTTGAGTTGAAGAAGAAAGGAGGAGATAGGGAAAGAGAAGAAAGGTAGAGAAGAGAGGAAGAGAAGAAAGAAAGGAGAAGAGGATAAAAGACAATAAAGAATGAGATGATGAAAGGAAAAAGTGAAAATAAGAAGAAAAGCAGAGGAGAGAGAATGATAGAGGAAAGAAATAGGGTAAAAAGAATGAGGAAGGGAAGATACAGGGGAGTGAAAAAGATAAACAAGAAGAGAGAGGCAAGTATGAAAAGAAAGAGGCAAGGGAGAGAAAATGGAAAGTATGGCCTGGGTGTTACTAGGCTTGTATGGAACCTAGAAGCTCAGCCAGATAACAGGAGGAAATAGAGAGGTGCTGGGAGAATTTGGACCAACTAGTAAAGTTTAGTCCTCTCTAAAAATAAGTCTGACCCTGCTCTGGCTCCTCATGTTCGTGGAGGCCCAACTAGATTTTGGAATTCTTTAAAATGAAATATGCATCTCCGGTTTTCAGTGTTATTTCTTGTTTTTGTTTTAAAGACATGCTTTTTTTTCCAGTCAAGTTGTGACTGCAGGTGAGTGCCCTTCCTCCTCCAGGCTCCAGTGCGAAGCTTAACAAGCTCCACTATCTAAAGCTCTGACACGAGAGCACTTAACTCTGGATGTCACACTGGCAGCTCATCAACAGCCTTTCCTCCATTCTCTCCCTCCTGCTGCCCTTTACCACAGCCAGAGCAAGAGGGAAGGAGGCAAGTACATTCAAGCATGTTACATACTGGGAGCTGGGTCTGTGGTGGTCAGCGGGGAGACAGTGGAAACCTCTGGATGAAATGGGCTTTGGGCTAGCAATAGTAATGATTACAGCAGCTGAGAGGCAGTCTGACATGGTGGACTGGATGCTGGGCTTGGGGCCGGATTTGAATTTGGCCTTAGACACTAGAGGCTAGCTCGGGCTACCACCCGAGGCTAGCTGCTCAACTTCTTTGACTCAAGTTCCTCCTCTGTAAAATGAGGGAGTTGGGTTGGATGACTTTTTAGTGGTCCTTTCAACTCTAAATCTACAAACCTCTGCCCACAAAATGCCAGGTACCATGCTAAGCACTGGGGATTCCAATGAAGAACAAAGCAAGCCCTGTCCTCAAGGAACTTCCATTCTACTGACGGATACCACACACCCATAAGCAGGTATGTGTAAACTATACATGGATAAAGTATACATAAAGCATACAATCCTTTAAGGTTTCCAGAGCATTTTACTTAGCATAGCATTTGGTATACATTAAATGCTTAATATATGTTTATTGATTGATTATCTTATTTAGGATAACAGTCCTATCAGGTAAATACTGCAGGCATTATTTCCATTTAAAAATGAGGAAATTACAGTTCAGAAGAGGTCCAGGGATTGGCCCACTGTCACACATTTAGTAGACAAAGCAGTTCCCTCTTCATTCCCAGCTCTATGCTCTTTCCACTGCCTCCAGCTAGCTTGGATAGACCAAGAGTTTCTACTCATATATTTCCTGAAGACATTTCCAAGAGTTTCATGAATTTCTAATACTGACCAAGCATGTATCTACTGAGAAACCACTAGGCTTCATTCCCACAATCAGGCCCTGAGAGGCTCTCTGGGAGCCTGAGGGGTTAGAGAGGAAAGGAAGTAACACCTACATAAAATAAAAGTAACAATATCTTTCAGGTTTCTCTAGCACTTTTTCCTTTTGAAAATTTCCCCCCATCTGTTATCTTATTGGGCCATAAGATAGGGAAGTTGTTATGATCTCCTACTTGAGAGATAAGAAAACTGAAACTAGTGACTTGCTCAAAAACACATAGCTAAATCCTAGCAGAGACAAGGTCAGAACATAGGTCTTGTGTCTTAGCTCACAGCAGCTCTTTGTACTGCACTAACCTGAATCTTTTAGGCTCTGACCGAAGAGGGTGGCTCTCCCTTTGACTTTCCATAAAACCACATCACAGGGCCTAGCAAGATAATTCTGCACCTCTCCCTGTGGGCTGATAAGTTTTATTCTGGCTATATTATGTGGCTTCTACCTCCTTCTGATCAGAATGGCATTTCTCATGCATGTGCTGACATTTTCTAAGAAAAATGCCTTCAGTTTAGCTCTTAATTAAGCAGTATTGGGGAGTGAAGAGGCAGGTAGGTGATATAGTGAAGAGAGCATCAGGCCTGAATCAGGAAGATCCGAGTTTGAATCTGTCCTCAGACACTTACTAGCTGTGATCCTGGGTAAGTCACTTAGCCCTGTGTGCCTCAATTTCTTCATCTGTAAAATGAGTTGGAGAAGGAAATAGCAAACCATTTAAGTATCTTTGTCAAAACCCCCAAATGGGATCATGAAGAGTCAGACAGGACTGAACAATAACAACGGAATGAAGGGGCAACTCATTGGAAAGAACACCTGATTTGGAGCCAAAGTACCTTGGTTCAAGTCCCTGCCCGAGACATTTCAGTTCTTTGGACCTCATTCAATTTCATTACCTATAAAATGAGTTTGGATTAGGCGATCTCTGAACTGTCTCCTAGCTCTTAATCCTCTGACTCAGTGACAATTTGAAAACTTTTCACTCCTGCTTTGGTCTCAATTCAATAAGCATCTATTGAATACCTATAATATTCTTAGCACATAAAGTTAGCACAGTCCCTGACAAATAGTAGGTACTTAATAGACACTGGCTGATGGAATGACTGATATGCCAGGAATAGTCCATTAGACTGTGAGCTCCTTGAGGGTGGAGTCTGTTTTATTTTTGGCCTTTTTTGGGTATTCCCAGGCTTAGGACAGTGCCTGGTACATAGCAGGTGCTTACTAAATGACTAACTAGGGGATGTGAAGTCAAAAATGAAATAGCTGCTGCCCTCCAGGATTTTAAATGATGCAGCAATGTAGCCACATACCTCTTACTGATGGGGGGAGAGACAGTATCGGGAAAGCATCTTCAGGCCTGGAATATAGGGGTGGGGGCTGGGGATGAGAGTGCAGATCCAAAAGCAACATAATAGTCCCATCTGCTAACTTTGTCTTGGACTGAACTGGCCCAGACTCTGCTTTCACCCATGTGCAGGAATGGCTGTCTGGCATCTGTGTAAAGGCTGTACAACCATCTGTGACAGGGCATCTTCTCATTTCCCTCTGCCCACTATTAAGAGGCCACCTTTGGGTGATTATAGCCCAAGGCATAGCCATTGATCCTGACCATAGCTTGGGCCAATTGCTCTGGGACATCAGGAAGACAGATAATTGCCTTCTCCTCTCAGTCATTGTGGATGATTAATATCCAGTCTGGTTCTGATAACCACTCATAATTACGAGCTGCATTAGCCAAGCTTAGTGCCAGGACACTAAGGGTTTCTGCAGCAGATCTGATATGAATCTTCCCTGATGAGCTCTTGGGTTTGTACCATGACTGGGGCAGGGGCAGGAGGAGGGTGAAGGAAGGTAGAGGGAAGTTATAGTGACAGTCTAGAGGCCCAAGTCAGCTGCCAGACCCTTACCATTTAATCGGGTGATGGTCCAGTTCTTCCGCACAGCTGATGGCATGAAAGGCAGCTCGAAGACGTAGGGGCCAATATTGGGATCAATGTCAGCATCTGCAGCTGTGATGTTGATAACATTCAGGTTGGGCTTCTCACACACCTGGGCCTCCTTGGGCAGCAGCTCTGGGGCATTGTCATTAATGTCTATGAGATAGATCTGCAGTGTCCCTGTGCCACTAGCTGGGGGGATCCCTATGGAAGGAGAGAAGGGTCAGACAGCAAGATCACACACAGAACTGCCCAACTCACAGTCACCATATTCAGAAAGGCACAGTCACACACAACCCACACAGGAACTGAAATAGACAAAAACACCTAGAATATGATCATATACACCTAGCATCTGGTATTGCAATAACAATTAAAACAACAATGATATCTCATTTGCATAAAGCTATATAGTTTACAGGATGCTTCCAAGTCCATTTTCTCATTTGTACCTCACAATAACCTTCTGGGGTAGGCATTATATGTATCATTTTTTCCTATCTTACAGATGAGGAAACTGAGGCTCACAAGCAGGAACCCAAGTCTTCTTTTTTTTTTTTTAAAGCAATTGGGGTTAACTTGCTCAAGGTTACACAGCTAGTCATTATTTATGTGTGGGTGCTCATTTTCTGAGGTCGGATTCGATCTCAGGTCATCCCAACTCCGAGGCCAGCGCTCTTACTCACTGCGCCACCTAGCCGCCCCGGAACCCAAGTCTTCTGATTGATTCTAGTGCTCAGTCCTCTTTGTCATGCTACCTTGCCCTTGACCATGACTGTCATATTGATGATGAAAATACCAGAACAGTAAGTGGGACAGGGTTTTGTTACCTTTTCAGTCATTGATTTTTTTCCCACTTTGTTTGGCAGAACCCCTTAAGAATGTGATTCATTAAATGGATTTGGAAATACCAGGGGTCAAACTATATTTTCTCAACTATTAGCTTCCTCCCCCATTGAAAGACTAATAATATTAGACTTTCTCCGGGATGGTTACCTCCATGTCTTCCTCACTAGTAATTTGAATTCCACCCCTGGGTCCATTGTCCCTGGTCAGTTTATCTCATCTTGCCAGGGCTCAGATTTCCATGCTACTTCCTGGTCAGCACCAAACCATAGTTATTGTGGGTGTATCTCTCCCCCACTCTGTTTTACAGTTTCCCTTTATGTGTTAACTTCCCGTATTAGAATATATGCTCCTTGAGGGGAGGGACTGTGTTGTTCACTTATATTTATGTCCCCAGTACTTATTTCTGGTACATAATAAGCACTTAATAAAATTTCTCTCTCCATCTCTTCCTCCCTCCCTCTCTCTCTCTTTCTCTTTCTCTCTCTCTCTCTCTCCCTCCCTCCCTTTCCTTCTCTCCCTCCTCTTCCTTTCCCCTTTTGTTTTTGACATCAATTGTATTAACAATAACTAACATAATGCTTTCAAGTTTTCACAAATGCTTTATATACATGAAATAATTTGAACATGACAATTCTGTGGTGTAGATGCTATTTACAGATGAAGAAACTGATCCTGGAGAGGTTAGGTAAATTGGTTATTCAGGATCACACAGAGCTGGCAAATGTCACAGGCAGGATTTGAAGTTAGTTCTTCCTGACTCAGGCTTCCACATTCTATCCACCATACCACCTTGCTACTTCTGATAATGCAATAATCATAAAGTTTTATGGATGCTTTTTGTTTTTATATCACAGGCATTTCTAGATACACATCCTTCCTCACCAAGAATTGAGCTCTCTTTTATAACAAAGAAAAAGAGTTAAGTAGAAAATCCCCATACAATGTCTGAAGCTGATGATGGGCGCAGCAATTTGATCTTGTAATCCTTCAATTCTCTGCTGAAAGGAAGGGAGGTATGTTTCATTATTGGTTCTCTGGGACCACTACTGTTATTTCTGTTACTTCCTTTTAGTGATCCTTTCATCTTCATTGCTGTCATCATCATATCAACAGTAGCTGCATAAAAGGCTACAACCAATATTTACTTCTCTCTTCATTGTCTCTTGTAACTGGTGCCCTTTGGACAGCTGGATCCCTGTCTGGGCTTCAAAGCTCCCTGTTCCTGCCTTCTTCATGACGTCTACTTCAGTTTCCCTCAATTGCCTGGGTTTTCCAACCCTGATTTTGACATGGACATCCTGTCATGGAGAGTCAGATCAGATTCTCTGACTCATCATCCAAACTTTTAGCAGAAATTTACCCCCCTCCCTGCCACCAATTACTCCAAAGCCTGATAAGGGACTTCTTTGGAGGTCAGCTCTTAGGCTAGCAGAACATGGGCAGAATGATGCACTGATTTCTATTTTTTATGTAGGATCTACATTATTTTCAGGGCATCTAGGCTGTATGACAGATAGCATGTTAGACTTGAAGTCAAGAAGATGAATCCTACCTTAAACCTTGGGCAAATTACTTAACCTCTGTTTGCCTCAGTTTCCTCATCTGTAAAAATCGGTATAATAATAGCATCTACCTCCCAAGGTGTTATGAAAATCAGATGTGTTCTGTAAATGTTAAAGTACTCTATAAGTTGTTGTTCTTCCTCTTTTCTCCTCTCCCTCCTCCTTCTCCTCTTCCTTCTTCTTCTTCCCCTTCCTCTCCCTTCCCCTTCTTTCTGATCTCATTATACTCATAGATAAGGAGTGTGGTGTCAATACTAAGTTTGGAGTCAGAGGTCCTGAGTTTGCATCCTGACTTTGTTGTCCGATTCTTATATGAACTTGGGCAAATTCAGGCCTCATACATTCACTTAAAAACTGTGTAATCTTGGAAAAGCCACTTATTCTCTCTGGGCCTTAGTTGCATCATATTTAAAATGGTCACTCAGTGGATAGAGTGTTAGACCTAGAATCAGCTGATCTGAGTTCTAAAATGTCCTTACTATCTGTGTGATACTGGGTAAGCCCTTTGACTTCTGTCTGCCTCAGTTTCCACATCTTTAAAAAAAGGATACCTCCCAAGATGTGAGGATCACATGTGATCATATGTGAAGAGCTGCTTTGTGAATATGAAAGTGTTATATAAGTGCTACTTACAATTATTGCATACTTCATTATAAAATGAGCAGGTTGGACTGGACTCTGAGGTCCCTTCCAGTTCTAAATATTATGTTTCAGTGATTGCAAGGTCTGCCCATGGGAGAGATCTCAAGGAATATTAATTGAGGTTCCTTAGAACTACTAACCCTTGCTCACCCTGCCCCTTAATAATCTACGGTCTAAACTCAAAGGGTCTAACCTCCTTAGTGAGTGGCTTGGGACAGTTTTTACAAATCCTAATTTATTCTGAGCCTCAGTGACTTTTGGGGTATATATCTTTGGATAAGAATGCCTTACATTTCTATGGGCGCTTTACAAAAAACTATACACAAAAATTGCAGATCTGGTTTGAGTCAAATGATCCTGGCAAGTCACTGAATCTGTCTGAGTCCCAGTTTTCTTATCTGTAAAATGGGGAATATACTAGCATAGGATTTTGGGGAGGATCAAACAAGGTCATATATGTAAAGTACTTTGTAAAAATCTTAAAGTGCTATAGAAATGTGATATATTATTATTATGCCGTGGAATATTATAGGGAATCTTCAATTCACTCCATTCATTTCATAGATGGAGAAATTGAGGCCCAGAGAAGGAGAATGACTTGCCCTAGGTCATACAGAGAATAAGCGTGTGAGGGATCAAAGCCAAGATTTTTGGATTTTCTACTACTCCTTGATGAAAGAGTCAGGATTGGAACCCAGCTCTCATGATATTCATTTTAATATTCTTTCTTTCTGGGGCAGCTAGGTGGAACAGTGAATAGAGCACTGGCCCTGGAGTCAGGAGGACCTGAATTCAAATCTAGCCTTGGCACTTAAAACAAAAACTAGTCATGTGACCGTGGGCAAGTCACTTAACCCCAATTGCCCTCCAAAAAGCAAAAAATAAAAAATAAAAATAAATATTCTTTCTTTCCACGGTAGGACTTATAAAGTTAGAGCAGACATTACTGGCCTCATTGGACACCTGAGCAAACTGAGATTTACAGAGGTAAAAGAATTTGTCCAAGGTCACACATATTATTAGTTGAAAAATCAAGGGAGAAGATAGATCCTAGGTCTTGTGAATCTAGGCTACCTAGTCTAATGCTTTTTTTTTTCTGTTACACACTGTTAGCCTGATATAGACTAGAGTTCCTGACCTGAGGAATTCATTCTTGGTCTTGCTGCTGCCTCAAGATGTGACCCAGTAGACCTAGTCAAAGATCTTCCCTAGGCCTCCTGTCAAACATAGAAGAAAACACTATTGAACTTCATAACCCTGAAGGTGCCTCCTTAGCTTAGTCCTGGGAGATCAGGAACCCTCATATGACACTTATAATGTCAAGGCAGATGTGTTATAGGCAGCTGTCAGCTAGATAGAGTTCCCTTAGTAGCCCAAGAAATCTTAGATTGTATGGAAAGCCTTTATTGATCTGCTCCCTTCCTAAAGTCAATCTGTCTCCAGTGAATGGAGGATGCACATAGCAGCCACCCAGGCCTCACAGACACCCCCAAAGACAGAAAACCTAAGGCATCCAGAGTGTGTCTATGTCTCTGAGGACAAGTATTTTGACTGCTATCTCATTCCATCTTACAGGTGAGGAAACTGAGGCTCAGAATTTACAGAGGGGACAAGCTTAAATGACATTTTAATCATTCTCAAGCCAGTTGTAGCAGCCAATTTTTCTACAAGACTCTAAACCATGCGTGACTAATTCCCTGGGGGCTGCAGCTGCCCTCTTGATGGGATGGGATGTAGGCATAGCTCTCAAACTACCGAAGGTGAGGACAGAAGAGAGAAGAGCAGTAATATTCTAATCCTGGGTCTGGCTTCAGATGGAGGCACCTGACCTTGCATTAACAGCTGCCTGTTCTTGTTGAAGCAGGCCGTGTGTAAAAAAATATATCCGAGGGGATGTCTCTTTAATCTTTCACAAAACACATCAAAACAAATTTAAGGAAACGTAGCCTTGTTCTTGCCTTTGAAAAGCTGCTTTGATAAGTAGATGATGACACAGCACATAAGCAGGGAGACATGCAAAGGGATTCTATTAACCTAGATAAAACTTTAGCCATTACCCTGAGCACTCAGGAAGGAATTTTAAATGAGATGTTTTCTCATGTGCATTTTTATGGCTGCACTATTATAGTGACGATTCATTTTTCAGAAATCTTCATGCAATTTCAATTCTGGGAGCTACAGTGGGACCAGAGGGAAGGGCACCAGGCCCTTTATCTTTGCAGGACAAATATCAGGGCAGCACCTTTGACTTCCAGAGCACTCAGGGGAGAGAGTGGCCACTGTGGCCTCCTATAAGATTTAAAAGGCTAGGATCTAGGAGGAAATTAGAGCTTTAACATTAGCCTGAGATTTTACTTTCACACATGTACATTTTCCCAAGAAGCAGCAACTATAAGCTTGTTTCTTGCCTTTCTTTGTGGAGCTCCCACCTGTAGAACCTTCTCCCAGGAAGAACAGGATTAGAACAAAAGAACCATCAGAAGCCATCTTGTCTAGTCTGAGCTACAATCTCTGCTAGAACATTTCCTGACAAGTGCTCAGTCAGCCTTCAAGGTAACACTTCTACTGACAGGGAACTCACTACCTCTTACGGGGGCCCATTTTGGTTTTGTATTGCTCTACTGGACAGGAAATTTTCCCTCACATGGTCATGGTAGTGTAGGCAACATTCACTTATTGCTCCTAGTGGTGGCAGAAATACAAGTGGTTTTAGAAATCCTCTCTTTTAGCCCCTCTATTTATAAGAAGATGACACTGAAGGCCCAAAAAGGACAAGTGAATTGTCTGAAGTCACAGAGTTAATCAGTATGGTCTTCACCTAAAACCCAAGTTTTCTGAAATACTTTTCTTATATTCTCCTTGCTTTCTAGCATAGTATCTTATACATGAGAATAAATGTTTCTTGAACAAATGGCCCCTCCTACCTTTCCAGTCTTCTTACACCTTTCCAGTCACCCTACACATACTCTGCGATCCAGTGACATTGGCCTTCTTGGTATTACTCCTTGCCTAAGACAGACCATTTGCTGACTCTGGGCATTTTCACTGACTCCCTCCCATGCCTGGAATTCTCTCCCTCCTTATCTCTACTTCCTCACTTTCCTTGCTTCTTTCAAGTTCCAGCTAAAATCCTTATTATTATTGTTCATCCTTTATTCTGGAAGAGGACCAGTGACATCATGAGGGGGATATTTTGACTTTCAGGTGAATTGGATTTAAGGGAGGCAGAGCTATGCCAAGTGTTCAGCCTCCCTTTCTCCTCAAAATCTGGTGACAAGACAAAAGTCAAGATGACTGGTAGTGGCCCAGGCTGCAGTGGGTGATCTTGACCTTTCTATCTTCAAGAAGCCTTTCCTGATTCCTAGGATTCCTGTTAATTCTAGGGCCTTCCCTTTGTTGATTATCTCCAATTGATCCTGTGTAGAGCTTGTTTGTATACATCTGAATGCTATCTCCCCTGTTAGACTGTGAACTCCTTGAGGGCAGGGACTATCTTTTACCTTTCTGTACATCCTCAGTACACAGCCCAGTGCCTGGCACATAGTAAATGAATGAAAGGGCAGCTCAGGCCATGACTCCTTTGCTTTGTTCGCTGTGACTATGGCCCTCTGCAAAGGCTGCAGCATCTCCCTTTTCCAGTTTACCTACTTTCTTCCAAAGCTGTCAGAAGCACAGCACAGGCCCCACTGAGCAAACCTCCCAAATCAATCCTCTGTTTGCCTCGGCTTCCCTTTAATAACACATTCTGAATCCTGTGCACATTTAATTTACTCCACCAATTTCCTGTCCCACTTTCACATTTCTCCCCCTTTCTTTTGACTGTAGAACCTGGGAAAAGGATAAGTTATCCTGACAACTCTGTCAGGGCATCATTCCTGCTAATGCATCACATTAGGGTCTCACTGAAGCATGAACAATGCAGATCTGGGCCACACCATTGTCAGCCGCCAGGAACGTGGCCTCGTAGACATTATTCTTAATGTAGACAGACTCTCGATCAAGGACAGCCGCCGTGGTGATCTGACCATTCGTGGCATTAATGTTCAGCCAGTTTGCTGGATCGGACAGCTTGGAGTATCTATGGAGAAAAGGAATAAATATAGGCAAGGTTCTCTCTTGATGAGCCCTTGGTAGAATTTGAAATAAAGGAATTTGTTTCTTCCTTTAAGTACTGCTGATCTTATTAGGGGAAAGATGGCAGCAATGAGGGTTGTCACCTGAAATAGCCAAGATTCAGAGCCAGCTCATACTTGATATCAGCATGAGACAATGTTACTAGCATCCCAGGATGCTTGGTGAAGCTGCTAGGCATTGCAGACTTTTCTGATTTCTCTCCCTATAAATTACCCAATAGGCCTCCTGGCAAATGACTCTTTATTCACTGAGAGAAGCCCAGCTTTTATCTCTCTACTTATAAGATCATAAAATATAGAGTTGGATGGGGCATCTCCTCCAAACTCCTCATGTTAAAATAAGGAAATTGAGGCTTGGAGAAGATTTGAGCAAAGCTAAATCTTGATTATTCCCTGCCCCGGCCCCTCCATTGGCTTTGATTCTGTCCTCAATCCTCCTTTAGTATTAACTTAAAGTGGTCATCTGGGGTTGTGGGTATATTGCTTTGGAAAGGTTTCTGATATCTTTCTCCTTTGGAAGTTTTGCTATGTCTTTTTAAAGTCTTTAAATACTATGACTATGTCTTTTGTATCCCCTCCTTACCATCAGATGACCTAATGGGTAATTATTCATTTTACAAATAATTCACCTTAGAATTTTTGCTAAATTCCATATTTTTTACCCATCATCCCCCCTTCATGTACTCATTATTCCAGTCACATAGGTCAACTTGGCATTCCCCAGACATGGTGCTCTACCTTCCACCCCTCTGCCTTTGTATAGTCTGTCCCTTGTGCCTAGTATGCCACCTCTACCTGCTAGGATTCCCAACTACTTTCAAGACTCAGCTTAGGTACCATCTCTTATGGGAAGTCTCTTTGGATCACCTTAGGAGTTAATGCTTCTTCCCTCATCTTCCCTGTATCCCTTACAGTAGAATGTAAGCTCTTTAAGGACAGAGACTGTTTTTTGTGTTATCTCTGTCTCCATAATACTTCACTTAACAAATGCTTGTTGAATTGAATTGTAAATTGATCAAAGTTCATAGATTTGGAATTTTAAATGACCTTAGAGATCACTGAGTTTAACCCCTTCACTTTATAGATAAGGAGTTGAGACACAGAGGTTAAATATGACCCAGGTCATACAAGCTAGTGAATATGGGTGGGGTGGGTTTGAGCCAAGGTCTTCCTGATTCCAAGTGCCTGCAGCACCTTTAAAACAAGAAGCAGTTTATAATGACTTAGTACATAAAAATCTTTTCAGAAACACCCATTTTGTAAAGCAGGGACCCCGTTTACACTCTCAGGATTGTATCCAGTCCTTGTGGCTCTCAAATCTGCCTCTCTTTGCAGGCTTCTTTGACTAGTTCCTCTCTCATCTTTTTTGCTGTGTCAGCCACAGGGGGAAAGAAATCTCATTTTGCATTTCAGAAAGCTGTGCTGGGGAAAAGCTCAGCTGAACTTAATAGCCTCAGTCTGCTATGGCAAAGCACTGTTCTCTGCGATAAACCCCAGGTAAACAGCTTTATGCCTTTGTTTTCAAAATGTGCCACTTGATCCACTGGCAAAACAACAATTTTGCCATAAAATGTGTGGTCTGGGAACGTCAGCTGGAGCAGTGGAACAAGCCCCTGGCTGGAGGTTGTTAGAGGAGGCACTTTCAGATATGATGTCTAGACTGTACAAGCCTGAGGCTTCTCCAATCCTGCTGAGCCTCCTTGAATGGCCGAGCTGGCCATCCTGTAGACCTGACAATGCAGTACTTCTCTGGATCATGTTCTTTTATAAGGGATCTTGAGGAGGTCCCTTGGCTCAAGTGGAATAAGGATAGTCTGAGGAGGCAGGAAAGGATGAGGCACTAGATTGTCTCTGAAGTTTTTTGTCACTTATCCCAAATCCCTTGACTCAGGCCTTTCTCCACCAGACTAACAGGGAGATATGATCACTGCCTACTGTTTGCTCAACTACATCAAGAATCTGAGAATTTTATTCATGGGGTTATTCTCTCCACTTATACAGATAAAAAATCTTTGTGATTTAGTAAGTAAATGGTCTTTGAAGTTTATAGTAAAAACCCACGTCTCTCTTTAGTCAATCTGCTGATGAGCCTGACCATGTTTAGTTAGGCTGGTTCTTAGACCAAAGAGAAGTAAAGTGTGGTGCATATGTAGTTGGATTTGGAGCCAGGAAGGCCCCAGTTCAAATTCTGCCTCAAACACTTACTAGTGTAACTATGGGCAAGTTGCTTGACCTTTTGGGATTCACTTCCTTCCATTTGTAAAAATAAAGGGATTGGACTAGGTGATCTTGATGGTATAGAGAGGAAAATGGCCCATATGTCAGGGGGTGATTAGTAGGGATATCCTTCTATGTTTACCTCACTCCTCTCTTACCTATTACCCCTTCCCTGGGAATCCCTTGTCTCCTTGTCCCGTTGCCACATATGTCTTGCAAAATCCCAGCCCTGGGTTTTCTGCTCCCATCTACCTTTGTTATTCCTATACACGAGCTGCAGAACACTGATGGAGAAAATCACACAATCGTGCCAGTTAGGTGCATTACAGATTTATATTATCCAAGTTATAGGCCCTTGCTGCTGCTGCTGCTGCACAGCAATCCTTTCATTCATCCCTGATTCTCTTTCTCCCCTTCTCCCTCTAAGGTGTCAAGGGATTCCCAGGGAAGGGGACAGCATATGATTAAACTGGTTAAGGCTTAAAAAAGAAGGAAAGTGAAATTAGAGCAGGCAAGATGGGCTGGCATAGCCGGGAGGGGTGGAGTGATGAGGCCAAAAGAAGGATAAAGAATAGGTAAGAGAGGAAAGAGGTAGACACAGGATATGAAATTAGGATAGGATGTGATCATTTCTGTAAATACCTAGGGTAGAGAGAATATAGGTAATAGAAATTTGGGAGGGTGAAGACTTGAGAGCCCAGGTATTTGAGGAACTTCAATCTGTACACTGAAGTTTTTAAGCATAAGGGAAGAAGTTAGAGAAGAGAAGGCTTAAGATAAATACAGAAGACCTTGAGGAAGGAGGGCAATGGGCAATCCATTGAGTCAGTCCAGCTCAGCTTCAGGGGGACAATGAGCTGGGCTCCAGATGAAACAGGACCTCAGGCCAAATATCATTTGAGAAACTGGAGTACCATCAGTGATCTCAAGGTTCATGCTACTGCAAAAACAGTACTGATACTAATGCTCTATGGTTTTAATTAATGGATAAACATTATCTAAGAAGATCCACAGGACAATAGAAATCTATATGGTGGGTTTATGTAAGCTGTAGCATATTATCAATGGTAACTTGAGCATATGAAATGCTGTAAAAGACATTCTTGAGGACATGTATGACAAGAAAAGGAAGAAGGCCGGTCATATAGCAAGAATGAGAGATGGGTAATTTGAGTACTGTTCTGGTATTGACAAATATTAAAAGAATTAGGAGAAGCCTTGTAGCATGTCAGATAAAAAGGATAGTTATGGAGGATTTTGGAAGGACTTACACAAGAATAATACAGAATGCAAAGGCAAGCATGGGTTGCCAACTGCACCTGAAAATACCTAAATTGATGGGATTGCAGATCCATAGAAGTATCTAATTGAGCAACAAGGAAGGTTTTTGAAACTCAGGGAGGAACTTCCTGAATATTCTAGCAGTTCAAAATGATGCCAGCACCTCCAGATAAGAAGGGAAGAAGTTCAAGTATGTGAAGGACAAGAAACTTTCTTGCTAACATTCCCCCCAGTCAGTGAATGAAAATGTTTGTAGTTTTCTATTTTGCAATTTTGCCCATTCCACAACCCAGGGATGGCTAAAGAATCCATCCATCATTGGGCAGCCCTAGTCTGACCATGATGTTTCAGTCCTTTTAAGTTGTATGATTCTCCAAGCTTTAACCACACGTTGCACGTCTTTTCAAATCAAATCAAGGTTGCACCTCATCTTTGGTATGAGAAAAGAAAAGAATCATTTTTTACCTTACCATAGTACATTAGAGTTAGAAGGAACATTAGAGGTCATCTAATCCAACTTCCTAAGGAAATTAAGGTCCCAAAGTGATGTGTTCTGGGTTGTACAATATCATAGCTGAGGCTAGAACACATTTGTCTATTTCAAGTTTGGCTCTTTGTTTCTGGCTCTGAATTGTATGTCTTTACACAGCTGGAGATGGAAGTAAAGATAAAGTTTTGTGTAAACTCTGTGAGGGTGTCTCCTCTGAATCAGCAGAACAGTCCCCTAGAACACAGGGGAAGATTACTTAGGATTCCAAGGCTGGGCTGCTCCATCCATCCAGGAAATAACCAGTAGCCTTTCCCTTGAGGTACTCTTCCTTCTCTCTCTCTTTTTTTAACCTGGGGGAGTATGAGTCTGGTGAATAAGAACTCTGTGGTAGCCACTTGGGACCCTTCTCTGTGGTGTCTCAACAGAGGAAAAGGAAGCCATGGAAGCAATTTGGTTTTAATTTTTACATTTGGTAAAGTACCTGTGAACTCTGGGTCTAGGCACCTTTCCCCAAGGTCTTCCTCAGGGACTAGCTTAGCTGGATAAAACTGAGCTATCACTTTTGGGTCAAAGATTTTCTTTCTTCCAGGGACCTACCTTACTGCCTGCTGCATGAACCTGTCAGGATCCACAGCAGAAAATGTGGTCAGCACTGTCCCCATGGGAACACCCTCCTCTAGGCGGATCAGCTTGTGGTTAGAAGGGAAATATGGGGCTTCATTAATGTCCATGACTGAGATGGTCACTCCTGCTGTAGACTGGAAGGACATCTGGATCCCACTGGCCAAGGGTGCTTGATTGGATACCATCACAGTTAGCATGAAAGCTCTGTTCATTTCATAGTCCACAGCCTAGAACAAGGGAAACAAGAACAGTAAGTGGATATAAGGCTATGGGAAAGCAGTGTCATTCTGGAGGTGTAGAAATGATAAAAATTCCTTAAGTCCCACACTGTGGACTGGTATGGCTGCAAGGCTGTACTACAGGATGGAGGAAGGAAGGAACAAGGAGGTGGTATCACCTCTGAAGCAAATCATTGTCCAAAAGTGGACTGGGCTGCCAAGGCATGATTTTTACATTTTTGTCTTCTCACATCCATGTGAACCTTGCTGTTTCCAGAATACACTGTATTCTGAGGTCTCTGTAGTTCTTAATGCACTTTGTTCTGTCTCCTCCTCTTCATCATGACACACTGGCTCAGGAAGAGGAATCAGAATTTTTTTTTATACCCTTCACTGCTACTTCCAGACCTTCCTCTTTACTCAGTAACCTCTCCTCTTTATGACTATCTCCTTTTTCTTGTATCATCCAAATTCATATCTTTCTAGTAGTTTTCTACTGTACCCTAACTCATTCTCCCTTTCTCAAGGAGCTGAATGATACCTGGCTTACAGTAAAAAAGCTAATACAAAGGGATAATCAACCTTTGATCTCACCATTGCACCATGTTCTACCTCCGTGATTCAGAATTCTGTAATTCCAATGCTTGACCACAGTTCTGACCCACCTAACTCTCCCTTTGCCTCGGTCCTCCTAAACCTATTCTTTATCATCACTACTGCCTTTAGGTATTTCACTTTCCCTTGGTTTCCTAGTTCTTGTTCTGGCTTCATTTTCCTTCCTTTGCAATCTTGATCCTATAGTTAAGTAATTCAATTATACCCTGTCCTCTATCTGAAATCCCCTGTCCTCCTGTCCTATTGCTAGTCATGCCTCGTGAAAGCCCAACTCTGGCTTACTCCCATCATTCACCATCTCTATTTCTATTTAGATGATGCTAAATGCCAGTGAGAAAGTCACACCTCACTGCTATATGGGCATATTACAAATTAGTGTAATGTTATTTTAACCAGGCCTCACCACATGCAGCAATCTTCCCCAATTGGCTCTCTTACTATACTCCAAAAACAAGCAGTTCCAAATCTTCTGGTGTTTTTTCAAGCTCCCTGTGTTATCCACTTCCCCTTCCTTTTTAGCAGGGGACTTTGCCCAGGAGTGGGGAATCTATGGCCTCAGGCCACATGTGGCCCTCTAGTTCCTCAAATGTAATCCTTTTTAGTCAAAGGGCCTAGAGGGCCACACGTGGCCTCAAGGCCACAGGTTCCCCACCTCTGACTTTGACTCTCTACTTTACTGAGAAAATAGAGCTCCCTCTGCTCTCTTGTTCTGTACCTTTAACACCCCTCCAAATACCATCACCAGTTCTCTCTTCCTTTACCCTATCTTTGATAAAGAGAATTCCCTTGCCAAAGTGAACCATTCTGCTTATGCTCTTGATGCCATCCCCTCTGATCTCCAAGACTTAGCTCTTTTCAACCAGTCTCTCCCTTTCTAATCTTCAGTCTCTTCCTGCCTATTGACTCCTTGCTCGCTGCTTACCAACACAGAGGTCTCTCCCCTCCTCCAAAAACCTTTACTCAATGCCATGTTCCCTTCAAGCTCTAGTCTTATCTCTTTTGCCTTTCACAGCCAAATGCCTAGAAAAAGCCATCTGGCCTAGCTGTCTCCACTTCCTACTCACTTCTCAAGCCCCTGCAATCTGGCTTCTTATCTCACCAATCAATTAAAATGTTCTATTCAAGGTTACCAATGATCTCTTCATTGCAAAATCTGATAGTCTTTTCTCAGTTTTCAGCCTTCTTGACCTTCTGCAGTATTTGACACTGATGACCAAGTTCTTTCTATGATAACAACTGACATTTACACAGCACATTTAAGCTTTCATAGAACTCTCTATATCTTAACTCATTTGCTACTGACAATAATCCCATGAGGCAAGTACTATCTATACTATTAACCTCATTTTACAGACAAAGAGACTGAGACCAGAGAAGTTAAGTGGCTTGGCTACCCATGGTCACATAGGAAATAAGTGTCAGAGGAAGTGCTTGAACTTGGTCTTCCTAACTCCAAGACTGGCCCTTTATCCAGTACACTATACTATTGTGACATGGTCTGAGGATGCTATTCTTTTGCTCATGAAACAACAGTGGCTTCCTCTTATCTCTAGGACAACTCACAAACTCCTCTCTGACATTTGAAGCCATTTACATTTGGGTTCTAGCCTACTTTTGCACATATTCCATTTCATACATTTGTATTCCAGCCAAACTGCCTATTTTATGTTTCTTGAACAATGCATTCTATGTCTCATCTCTAGTCTGTCCCCTCTGGGCTGTCCTGTATGCCTGGAATGCACTCACTTTTTACTTCTGTCTCAGAGAATCCCAAGAGGCCTTCAAAGCTTAGTCCAAGGGCCATCTCCCATAATAGGCCTATCACAATTTCCCAAGTAGCTAGTGTCCTGTTCCCCCCTACCAGAAATTACTTTGTACTTATTTTTCTGTGTACATGTTGTTTCTACCCAATGGAATGCAAGCTCTAGTAAAGACAGGGTCAGTTTTAGTTTTGTTTGTATAACCCTAGTGCCTAGAACAGTACTTGGCACATGTTGGAAATTAAATTCCTTATTCAATTAATGAGTAAATGAATGCTACTGTCTCCTACTTTAACGACATTGCTCTTCTCCTGGCTTTCCTACCTGGTTAACTGCTCCTCAGTATCCTTTGCAGGATCATCATTCATGTTGTGCCACTTAAACTTGGGTTCCCCCAATGGCCTTCTCCTGGTTTCTCCCTTATTCTCTCTCAGTGATGTCATTAGCTACCATTCGGCACTTTGATAACAAGGTTGTGAGGAAAATGCTTTCTAAACCTTCATGCACCATAGATGTACCATTCTATCATCATCATCATCATCATCATCAATAATCATGTCTCCTTGCCATGTTTTCAAGAATAGTTACTTACAATGCCTGTCACAGCATAAAAGAAGGCTTTGGGAATTAGCAACTTAAGAAAAAAGACAAAAACCTAAAGGATTTAAGTTTGGCCTTCATTTATTAGAAATAAATAAATAAATAAAATCAGGTTTGTTGGGGTAGCATCCCAAGAATAACCAGTTGGCTCTGTTAAGAATGGGCAAGAAGGGTACCTCACCAAATTATCATCATTTCTGGCTCTCCAGGCAACTGGGTCAGACTCCCAGGGGTTCTTCAATCTCTCTTTAACATGTTTGCCCCATGTCTGTCACTTTCTAGCCTGACTACAACTAGAACTACCTTGCCTATTTCTCTCTGCCAAATTATACCTCCTCTTCTCACCTTCACAAATCTTTCTTGGACTTGCTTCTTTTATGAAGGCCTAAAACTCAACCAATTCTAGTCACTCCAATATTGCTATAGCTTCTCAGGGGCATAGTGTGTCTCTTTAAAGCTGTGGTTATATTCAGAGTCTGGCTAAACGCCAAAAATAGTTAATGTCCAGAGTAAAGAAGAATAGCAGGCAAAATAATTATGGTTATGTGTTCACTTCTATTCTCAAAACTAACTTAATGAGTTAGGGTTTTATCATATTAGCACATATAATCATATAAGTTAGACCAGAGGTATTACATTTTTAAAAAGCAAAAACACAGATCAGTTAAAAAATAAACAGGTAGTGGGCCAACTTGGCCCTTGGGACTTTATTTGCTAGCCCCAATTAAATTAGACTATCAAGTATCAAATTTAAGAGTTTGTAACACCAAGCTCAAGCAACTTTCAGGTTCAGATTATGAGCATAGCAAACTCCATTTATTCAGTGACAGATTAAGGCAAAACAGTCACAGAAAATCAAAATCAAAATACAGGGTAACTCAGTCATTTAGTAAATTCTCAATTAAATCACAAAGTATTAGGGTACAAGTATTCCACCCCTGGGCAGTACATTCATTTAGTCAATCACAAAGTCTTCTCTCTATTCAACTGGAGATTAGTTTCCAATCATAAACAAAGTACATTCATTTGGTCAGTCACAAAGTATAAATCTCAAAAGTTTTCCACCACTCGATCACAATTAAATTACAATACCATCCATCACCATGAAGTACTTTCTCAACGGGGCAGTAGAGAGCACAAAGGCCATCTACCCCCAAGCCGCAATAAGGTTATATCATCACAGCACTCAATACCCAAGGAGAGGTCTTTTCTTCATCATGGCCCGAGGCAAGTTCTCAGCAATTTCTGTTCCTGGGAAGACAAAGCTTAACAAAGCCACTACATACATTGCCAGTGTCCTCATCAATTCACTCTCTGCCGGCAGAACAGTCTCAGGACCCCTGAAAACATCAGCAAGACCCTCCTTCATGATTTCTGTAAACATATAACTAGAAAATCCTCCTTCAGGACTTCTGAACCAACAGCAAGGTTTTAGGACCTCTGCAACAATAGCACTGTTCTTTACCAGCAGATGAATTTGGCAAAGTAACATCAAAACAGACAGAACAAGTACTGGCACCACAGTCATGCTTCTTCCCAGTTCAGTCCTCAGTTCTCATTTCTTTCTCTCTAGCAGTAGCAGCAGCCTCCAGATGCTGGCTCCCAGAATTTCTTCTGGCCTCTCTATGCTTGGGCCTCTCTCTAAATCCACAGCACCAGCTCCTCCCAGTTCAGCCCCCTCTCTTCACATCAACAAGTCCATCCCACAAGTGGGATTCACAAGCTCTGGGTTTTAACCTTTAACTTGAAAACCAAGTCAATACAAGTGGATCTTTAAATTCCATTACCATTACAGAGTTGTAAAATACAAACATGCTTAAGAAACATATAACTTTTGAGTTACTAATGGCCTATTATTAGAGTAGAATCTCTTTGTAAATAATTAGTTTTAGAAATAGAATGTAAAAGGAAAGAAAATTCATTATTTTTAAAATTTATTCCTTATTATAGACCTTCAGTTACTATTTTTTTCTTTCAGAGGTCTTTGGAAAAGCCACATGACAATATACACAGACATCTACTCAAAGAAGGTATGCATTTCATATCACACACCTATGTCATATTTATGAATAAGTGGTTATGTCTTCTCACAAGCCCACTGTGACACATGCACTTATTTGGAGAAACATAATAGAAAGGTCATTTTTTCTTATGGGCAGTTAGGTCGAGCAGTGGATACAATGCCAGGCATAGAGTCAGGAAGACCTGAATTCAAATCCAACCTCAGATACTTACTAGCTGTGTGGCTCTGGGTAAATCACTTAACCCTGTTTGCCTCAGTTTTCTCATCTGCAAAATGAGTTGGAGAAGGAACTAGCAAACCACTCCGGTATCTCTGCCAAGAAAACCCCAAATGGAGTCACGGAGAGTCTGATACGACTGAAATGACTGAACAACAAAATACAAAAGCCCCCTATGTATAGGCATATGCCATATAATACACTGTTTTGACAAATATTGTTTTCTAACAATGTAATTAATCTATCATAATGAAACTATATAGCAATATTATGATAGGTTACTGTAACACTAGTCATATATCCCATTTATTACATTATCCTTATCTTTCATTTATGACATTGTTCTCATGGAACAATGATGTTACCTTACCAAAAGTGCTTCTGCTAACCAACCAACGTTACAGAGAATATGCCTGTAATAATATTGTAATGCTTCTGAATTTCCAAGATTTTTAACAAATAATCTTTTCTTTATCCTTCCAGGAAATAGGTGATGTCAAATCTAGAGATTGTGGCAGTCAAAGATTCTTGCTTATCACAATTCTCTTAAGAATATATTAGGCATTTTCTCCATAGAATGTGAGGCATCAGCAATTACTCCATTTTCCTAAAGCCACATATTATAGCAATTAATCAATATTGTGCTAGGTACTGGGGACATAAAGAAAATAAATGAAACATTCTCTACCCTTAAAGAGCTTATTTTCTATTAAAGGATAGAATATGAACATATATAAAATGTACAAGATAGATCTAGTATGAAAACAAGTTTTCATTTTTTTGTGTGGGTGGGGGTAGGTAGTAGTAGCTGTGGGGATCAAAAAGTTTTCATGTAAAAGGTGATCTTTGAGCTGAGTTTTGAAAGAAATTAGGAACTGTAAAAGGAGGAAGTGAGGACAGATTGTATTGAGGGGAAGAGCTATTACAAAGGCATGTAAATACACCTTAACTGTTGGTATTCCTGGATTGTCTCTCAGTTGTCTCAGTGATCTCATCAGTTTCCATTGTTTTTATTATCATTTCTTGGTGGAAGATTCCTATCTCTTCCCTGGGTTGGAGTTTGCTTATAGTAAGATTCCACGCATTTTAGCACACATGCCACTTAAATGAAACCAAGTTTTGTTGTTCTTCAGTCATTTCAGTCATGTCTGACTCTCTGTGACCCCATCGGGGTTTTCTTGACAAAGATACTGGAGTGGTTTGCCATTTTCATCCCTAGCTCATTTTACAGATGAGGACACCGAGACAAATAGACTTGCCTCAGTTTTGGCACATGTGGGAAATTAAATCCTTATTCAATTAATGAGCAAGTCAAAAAATGACTTGCCCAGGGTCACACAGCTAGTAAGTGATTGAGGACAGATTTGGACTCATGAAGATAAGTATTCCAGACTTTAGGCCCAGCACTCCATTCAGTGTGTCACCTAGCTGCCCTGAAACCAAGTTTAAGAAACATGTAAAGGCTAAAATTTCAGGATGCTTTCAAATAAGCACGGTATTTATACCTGAACTCTGCTTGAACTGTTAAAAAGATTCTGCAGCAAAATATACCTTCATGAGGAACATGAAGCTCTATTGCTTTGTGAATGACAAGTTTACAATTATGGTTCCTTGCAACTAGTGCAGCCTGATTTACACCATTAACAAGTGTGAAGAATCTCTAAACCATGTATTGAACTCACTTCTCAGCTATACAAACATGAAACTCTAAAAAAAAAAAAAGTGGAAAGCATAGTGAAACATATGGGGTTACTTTGCTCTTAAGGGATTTTGCACTTTGACCTCATCCCCCAGATTTCTTTCCATCTCTCCCCAGAGTGAGAGATGAGTATGTTTGCTGGCCATGGATGCCACTTGATTAGCAATATAACTAGCATGTAGTAAATGGGTCTTTGCATTAGGGTGTTGATATTTGCTTGCTTTTGCTTTTTTGGAGGGGGGAGGGTAGAGCAATTGGGGTTAAGTGACTTGCCCAAGGTCACATGGCTAGTAAGTGTTAAGGGTCTGAATTCAGATTTGAACTCAGGTCCTCCTGACTCCAGGGCCAGTACTCTATTCACTGTACCACCTAGCCTCCCCTAGGGTGCTGATATTTGGCACAGGTGTGGGGCTATTTCTTCCTCTGGAAAGAAGAAGTACTTCCAGCAGTGACTTCCACCCTCGTACCTCACCTCATGGTTCTCTGCTGGCCCAGGACATTATTTGATACAACCTCCCCCAGGCAGAATTGTGCTTGGGAAAAGGCTATTTTTTGATACACCTGAGGTCAGATTGTCCTCTTTGCCACTGCCCTCTCTCTCCACCCCATTTACTGCTTTTGCCTCTGGGGAAAATATTCTTCTGGTAATAATTCTACACTTGACTGGAAGCACTGGTTAGTATGCCTGCCCCTCTCCCTACTCCCCAAAATGCCTATGGCCTCTCATTAGGTTTAACCCCAAATGTACCACAGTTTCTAAATCTTTCTACACCTTTCTCTTCCTCTTCTAAGTACAGGGGCTAGCAATACATCACCCAGGGCTGAATTATGCAGGAATACACCTCAGTCTGAGAAGGACAGTTGGTTATAACTTATTAATTTAGAAGTCTATCAATTCCCTTGAAGACAGCTCCTAACATGAGGGTTATTGATTGATTTCAGGGCCAGCATGTTCTGAAAAGAGGAAGGAGGAGGGCAAGAAGAGAGAGCAAGGGCAGAATTCAAACTAGAGATGCTCTGGGCCCAAAGCAGAAAACCTGCATTGTAAAAAATAAAGCAGCTCAGAAAGGACAGAATCTACTAAATGAACTGGCTTTAAACACTTGTGCAAATGCTCCCAGTGTAAAATAAATAATTTCCCCACAATCATGTTGAACACATAGCCAATAAATGAAAAGAATGCAGATTTATATTTGGTATTCTTTCTCTCTCTCCAACAGGCACCCTCTTCTCTCCTACAACCTTTATTTCATTGATGCCTCAGGCACTGAGTCATGGAATTACTGTTGATTTCAATAACAGACACATAATAAAGGTGCCTATATAAATACCTCTCTGGCTCCTGGAACAGTTGACTAATGGACTTCAGGAACCAAACTATCCTTTCAGTATTCATTCTTCTTTTCTATCTTGTAAAACATCTGCCAATCTGCTAAATATGTCAAACTCTCATAAACATCTAATAAGAAATTATATTTATGCACATCCTGCCCATTGGACTTCTGATTATGATTCATCCAAGTAGGGGCTTAAGAAAACCCATTAAGATCTGTTCTCTTGCTAGAGGAAGGTGGATATGGCTATTTAAATTGGTAGGGGAGCACCAGACCTGGGCAGAGAAAATGAAGGAAGGAAAACACTGGAAGACATGGCCCAGAGAGGGCCGTTTCCAGATACATATTATAAAAATACAAAAAGAAGAAAGAAGATGAACTATTTCTACATCCACCTAAACAGAACCTGGGAATTCAGCCACTCCTTTACCCATTTCCTTAAAGAGTTGATTCTGCAACTTTGAATGGAAAGAGATTAGGCTAATAGTTAGAATAACAAAACCCTGTACTAGTCAGTCAATAAACATTTATTAAGCACCTGCTATATTCCTATGTTAAATACTAGGGATATAAAGAAAGGCAAAGGACAGTTTCTGCTCTCAAAGAAATCAGTCTAATGGGGAAGACAACATGCAAACAACTACATATTACCGAGCTATATACAAAATAATAAGAAATAATCAACAAAGGGAAGGCGCTAGGATTCAGAAAGATCAGGAAGAGCTTCCAGTAGAAGGTAGGATTTTGACTTGAGGAAACTTGAAGGAAGCTGGGAGGCAGAGATGAATATTGAGAACATTTCAGGCATGGGGGAAAGCCAGGGAAAATGCCTGGAGTTGGGAGATGGAGTGTTTTGTTTGAGGAAAGCAAGGTGGTGAATTTCACTTGATTGCAGAGTATGTGGCATTGGGGAGGGTACAAGGATTCTTAGTGAGGCTAGGGCACCTCACAAAGCCAATTAGAATTATAGACTATCCAAGTTGGAAGGATCTTTAGAGACCATAGACTCCAAACCCCTTCATTTTGTAGATAGGGAAACTGAGGTCAGATAAGGGAAATGATAGTAGGTTAGTGGCAGGGAATTGTACCAGAACTCAGATGTCTAGAATCTTATCTCAGTGATCTAACTTCTGCCATAGTATCTCTCCACTTTACTTGGAAATTTCAGCTTTTTAGGATAGAGATTACAGATCCAGGATAAAGAGACAGCCTTATATAAAAGAAAGTGTGGGGAGCTAGAACTAATTTCAATTTCTGTGCAATATTGCATAAGCTCCCTATAAAATCTTACAGTCACATAGTAGGCACTTAGTAAATATTAGACCGACTGCTAACCAATGGAAGGTGGGAATATGATTTACATCCAACCCTCTCATGACAGCCAATCATGGAGTCTGTCTCAATCACAAATAAGTTTACCTTCTCATTCTATTTCTCACCCTGTCCTCTCAATCTTCTGTGTATACTCACAGTGTCTCCTTTTCTGGGGCAGGATCACCCTGACAGAAGATGTAGTGGACATGCTACTGGAAAAATTCATCTGTTCCCCCTTCTGTCCCAGCTTACCCACCCTTTGCTCCTCAGATCACCTCATGGCTGCAGCAGATATTTAGTGGGGTGTGGGAAAGAGCCATTTTCCTTTTCATTTGGGTGGGACAGAATAAGCATCGGATGTGTAGGCATGGATGGGCTGCCATAAACTGAAGATGTAAGTCCATTATCTTCC
Source organism: Gymnobelideus leadbeateri (assembly GCA_011680675.1). NCBI lineage: Eukaryota > Metazoa > Chordata > Mammalia > Diprotodontia > Petauridae > Gymnobelideus > Gymnobelideus leadbeateri. Next base: position 768,062 of record WOXC01003811.1, read on the forward strand.
CCTCCAGCCCAAACTCAACCCTTTTTCAATCTCCCTTATTGGCAGCCACCACCATCTCATCTTTGACTCCACACTGCCCTCAAGCCACGCATCTAATCAGTGGCCAATCTTGTCATTTCTGTTGCTACACTTCTCACATCTATACCTCCCTCTGTACTTACACAAACATAACTGTAGTTCAGGTCCTCATTATGTCTTGCCTGGGCTATTGAAATCGCTACCTAATTGGTCTTCCTGCTTCAAGTCTCTCCCTCTTCCAATTTCTTCTCTATACTACTGGCAAAATAATCTTCCTAAAACACAAATCTGACCATATTGACCCATGACTTGCTATTGGCTCTAAGATGAAATATTTTATTTCACTTTTACCTAGCCCTTTTTATTTCCCTTTTTGTAAGTTTTTGTAATTTATATTTTTGTAAGTTTTATAATTTACATGTTTTTGTAAATTTTTATAATTGTAAGTTTTATAATTTATATGTTTACAAATAAATATACACACTGGGGGTGTGTGATCAAAATTTTTTAACTGAAACAGATGCCTGATGAGAAAAGTTTCAAGGTAATTGAAGTAGGTAACAAGATCAACAGCTACAAAAGACCTTAGAGATTATTACCTAGTCTAACTTTCATTTTATAGGTAAGGAAACTGAGGCCCAGGGAAGGTAAGTAAACTTGCCCAAGTATCAAAACCCAGATCTTCTGCTCCTATGTTCTGTGCTCTTCTCACTAACTCACAGCTTATAGTGTCAGTCAATACTCCTGATTCCCAGTCCAATGAGCTTTCCACTATGCCACACTCTCTGATGTGTAAGGATTTACACGTAAGGAATTATTAGGAGGGAAGTATGTACAGTGTCTGGGCTCTAAGATGATGCTTAAGTATCCTAACACTGCTGAAAATTGGATAAAATAGGGAATAATCCAGTAAATGTGGCATCTTTGAGCCTCAACATATAGAAAATTAGAATAAACTCTTAGGGATAAGGAAAGCTTCCTAGATTTCCTGACTACCTAACACTGAGAATCCTAAAAGCCTCCAATCCTCTAAACCATATAAGAGCTCAATCCTGACATACTTCATGCCATGTTCTGCCATGACTGTTGGGTCCCAAGTCTCTCACCTGTAACTCATATGTAGCTAGAGCCAGCAAGCCCTTCCCCAAGAGTCTTCCTGAGAATAAGGAGGGATGAAGGTTATGCAGGATGAATATATTGCTTAATAAAATTGTGGTGGTGTCATAATTGAACAAGCTGGTAAAGGCAAGTGATCTTTCTCCTATATTTATTGGTTTGCTTCCCCAGGGGACAAGGAATAATGTAGTATGTCATGCATTAAAAATTATATCACTGTTCTAAGCTAGGAGGCCTTCCAAAAAACTGTTATAGCCAATAAAAGATCATAGGAGGGTAAAATAAAACATATTTGTAATGGAGAAATCAATAGATAATTTGCTGCAACAGTTTCAATTAGGGAGGCCAGCTACTCCCACCACAATCTGCCTAGTTACCCCGGGATGTGAAGATAACCAGTCTTCTCAAAAGTCTAAATGAGTTGGGGCTTCACTAAAATCTCAGTTTGGGCCACTGGAGCTGTGAAGCCCAGAGCTAAATGCATCATATTCTGCCTATGAGACCACAGCACAACCCAACTTGCTTTTTTTTTCTTTCATTATCTATCAATTGAGGCTGCCCAAAGCTAGGTATTATCACCTCAAGATCACATCCAAGGTCACTACTGGAATGTAAGTGGTTGGGGGGGGAATAGAGGACTGTATCTCAGCAATTTCCTTTTATCATTTGCATCCCCCCATTACAACTGGGCAATTGGGAAGGGAATTAGATTGGGATAAAACTCCCAAGAAGAGAGTCAATGGGGTATAGTGCAACGTAACAGAAAAACCACTGGCCTTGGAGGTAGGAGAACTGGTTTCAAATTCCAGCCTCAATACTTACTTAATGCTGTAAAATGGGTATAAGAATTTGTATACTTCTAGTCTCACCAACTGACCCAAAATATATTAAAACACTATATAAATGGAAGTTATTGAAACTAACTATTTTAAACTGGCCTCTTCATTAGAATAAGTATATAGCTTTCCAAAGGGGCAAATTTCCAGGGGACAAACCTCATTAGGCTATATAAATTCTGGTCTTTTACATATAAATTCAGATCTTTTAGACACAGAATTGTATTATAGATAGAGCACCAGTTTCAGAGCCAGGGGATTTGGGGTCAAATTTGGGTTCTGCTACTTAGTACTTATGCAACCCTGGTCATTTTACTTCCCCCTTTTTGGCCTCAGTTCCTCATTTGTAAAATGCATGGATAAGTGAACCATCTTATTTCTAAGGCCTGTCTATCTCTATATTTGTGGTACTACAAGTTTATAGATACTAAAACCAAGATTGTGGCTGCCTAAGGCAGAGCATTCTCTTTGAGTGGCACAGGCAACTTGGACAACAAATTATGAAAATCAAGATGTAGGGTCCTTGTTTCATCATCTGATGCAGTCTTTCCAACCAGCCCTACAGTTATGAAGGAGTTATAATGTAGTAGAACTTGTGACTGGGAGTCAGAAGAGTTTATTCCTAGTCCTAGCTATGCTACTTACCATCTATGTGCTTGGCAAATCAATGAACTTCTCTGAGTCTCAGTGTGGTCACCTGTAAAATGGGGATAAAACTTGCCCTACCTACTTGTCAAATAGAGAACTAATAAGATCAAAGCATAATGGAAAGCATGCTGTACTTAGAGTTAGGAGGGTGTGGATTTGAATCCTCTCAGATACTTGGTATGACTTGGGCAAGTCATTTATCCTCTCTAAGGCTCAGTTTCCTCATTTGTAATAGAGACAATAATTACACAGGGATATCCTGAGGATATGGGGGAGCTATGTGGTACAGCGGACAGAGTGCCAGACCTGAAGCCACAAAGACTTATCTTCCCGAGTTCAAATCCAGCCTCAGACACTTACTAGCTATGTGATCCTGGGCAGGTCACTTAACTCTGTTGACTCAGTTTCCTTATCTGTAAAATGAGCTGGAGAAGGAAATGGCAAACCACTCCAGTGTCTTAGCAAAAAATAAAAACAACACAAGCCCAGATGGGGTCATGAAGAGTTGGATATGACCAAATTTAAGGATTAAATGAAGTCATGTTTTTTTTTCTTCCGAACTTCACCCTTTTGTAATCAGAGCTGGGCCTGAGGGAGATGCTTTTTAAAAACTGGGGCAGGGAAGAAGAGCAGGCCTTGGAGAGAGAGGATTTCCAATGAAGATGATGGGAGGACGACTTCTAAAGACACTGCAAACTAGTAGGCATGCCAAAGATTGAAATAGCAAGGTCAAACATCCTGTTTCAAAACTGCATTTCTGACCAAACTGGATAACTCTGCCTGGGGCTCCAGGGCACACGGAGCATCTCCATCTCTAGATAAAACTGAGTTTTGTGGCTGCATGTACCACTGACTATGCAGAGCGGAAAGCCAGAGTGAGAGTCATTCTTTGAGGACAGATGCCCTGTAACGTGTGTGTGTGTGTGTGTGTGTGTGTGTGTGTGTGTGTGTGTGAGAATCCCTGCTTTACACTGAATTGGAAATTTAGTGTATCATTGATACTGGTCCCTAAGAAATGAAGGAAGCAACAAGGGAGGGGAAAGAATGGAAGGACACAGAAGGAATGGAGGTCCTGACAAGCAGGGGTTCTGGGACTATGTTGTTTCCAAACCAGAGCCTGTTTTTTTAGAGGGGTGGTTCTCTTGGGTTGGGGATGTTGCATCTGTGAGAATAAATTAAATAAATGAAAAAGTGTTTGTAAAGCATTTACTATGTGCCAGGCACTAAATGAACTCCAAATGCTATCTAAAAAGCTAATGTTTGTGTCATAGTAACAAGAGCATTGGTTTTGAAGTCCAAAGGTTCATATCTGGGCTTTGCTACTTCCTAACTGTGTGACTTTAGACAAGTCACTTTATTTTCCTGGGTCTCATTTTCTGCTTCATGAAGAGGAGGTTGAACTGGATGATGTCTAAGGCTCATTCCATCTCTATATCCAGTATGAGGGAGAGCAAAGCTTATTTGAGCCACAACTTGCTATGATGAGATTTTGCCACCCTTTTGTTCTCCTTTCACTTATAAGTCAGAGAAAATGTCTAAAATGATGATTTAACTGCAAATTAACTTTGTACCAATTTGAGAATGCTTCCTGAGCTGAAACATGACAAGACAAGATGCTTGTCTTAAACAGCTTCCAAATTGAATTTTTAAAGAAAAACACTGCATTGACTTAAAAAAATAATAAATACAGCTCCTCTATTATGCACAATCCATAAGACCTGTGGATGAGCTGCCTGGATTGAAGTGGTGCCTGCTTATCTGTGATTCTAATCTAGCTCTTTCACAGAAGCCTGGCTGTGAGGGATAGAGGACTCCTCCGGGGGAGTTGGCTCCCATCGAGAAAACAGTCAGCCGATAGCAGAAAGGAATCTCATTTTGGTTCCGCTGTATCTCCTTCTTCTCACGAGGCTAACGCTTTCCATCTTCATGTCACTGGAAATGTTACCTATTGATTAGGCTGACAGCAGCAGACAGCACTAGCAATGCCTTGAAGCTCCGACAAACCCTATCATTGGGGTGGATATAATTGCCACCATCTTATTTCCACTTAGCTTTTAATTTGAATTATTTCTCCCTGAATAAGCAAGGATTAACAGATACAGCCACAAAGGAAAAATAATAAATGCCACTGATCCTATTGGGGTTATAGAACCCTAAAGGTTTTATAATGCCTGAGATTTGGGGTGGGGATCAAGGTGAAGGCAGAGTTCAATTGAAGACCAATGGCTTTCAGAGCGAGGGAAGCTGGAGTTTTATTTCTAGGACAGCTGATCCCTGTTTGACTGAACATTTCTCTCTCCCTATCACTAATCTCCTTCCCCACCTCAGCAGAACCTTTAAGGTTAACTCCACCTTCAAGGTTAACTATTTCCTTAAACTGAAATGAGAAGAAAAACCTGAAAGTCATTTTGTGATGGAAATGCTTTCCTGTTTCTCCTCCAAGGGTCTGTATTCTTTCAGGTCTTGTTACTGTTATTATTTTTAAAACCCTATATTGATTTAATTTTACATTATAAATACTTAGAGATTAGCATTACTCCATGAGATGTCTCTTATAATAAAGTAAAAAAAATTAAGCAAAACAATATTATGACCTTGTTTGAAAGTATATGTAATGTCACCTATAGCACTCTAACCCTCTCTATTAAATTTTTTAATTAACAAATCTTTTTCTTTTCTTCCTACTCCCACCTCACTGAAAAAAAAGAAAAATGGAAAAGATTGAAAATAGAAAAAAAACATAACAAATATGCACAGTCAAATAAACAGATTCCCTCATTGGCTACACACACACACACACACACACACACACACACACACACACACACATAACACACACACGAGCATATGTGTGTGCATAAACATATATTACCCTAGTATTTGATAAACACAAAGATCCCAGCTATGGACTCAGGTCCATTTATTTAACTTCAATTTATTTAAAAGGAGTTCCCATGTATACACACAGAAACATTTCTTCAGATTGATTTCGTTATATATGGAGAGAAAGGGGGAGAGAAAGACACCTTCACAGATTTTAAATGGTCATGCAAGGTCAAATTCTCATATATTCTATTAAGTGATATACATTTAATTAACAAACATTCATTAAAAACCTACCATTCAATTCAATTTAATAAGCATTGATTAATCATCTAGTATGTACAAAGTAGGTAGTGGGGATATGAGAGTTAAATAGTCCCTGTCCTCAAAAAGCTTGTATTTTATTCCACTGAAGTAAGCCCTGAAATCTCACTCATCCTTAAAAACTATCACTTGATCTGATCCTTTGGCTACCTGTCATCCTACATCTCTTCTTTTCCTGGCTAAGCTTCTTGAGAAAGTAATTTACGCTGGGTGCCTCCATGTCATTTGTTCTGCCTCTGCAATCTGACTTCCACCTTCACTGTTCAATTAGCAATGCTCTCTTAAGGGCCTTTTCTTAATTTTCCTCCTTCTTGACCTCTCTGCAACCCTTAATATTGTTGATCACCCTCTCTACCTGTATACTCTCTCCTTGCTTGGGCTTCACTTACTATTCTCCCCTGATTCTCCTCCTCTCTGTCTGATAACTCCTCTTCTTTGCTGGATTTTCATCCAGGTCATACCTATTAATCGTGGGTGTCCTGGGTCCTCTTCTCTTTTCCATTTGTGCTAACTCATTAGTTCCCATGGGGTCATCTATTATCTCTAGGAAGGTGACTCCCAGATTTACATATATAGCCCTAGTTTCTCTCTTGAACTAAATAGTCCTATATCACCAGTTGTCTTTGGACACTTCAAATTGAATGTCCCATGGGCATATCATACACAAAGGCATGTATGTGTGTAATGGCAGGATTTCAGGTACTATGACATACAATGAAGGAAATATTTTGGCTTGGGGGGCTTCAAGGAATCACTCAAACTATATCACATAGATTGTCTCATACTCTCCCGAGGACAATGACCAATTCCAGATATAAGATAACTGTTGGTCCTGGGTGATATATCCATCTAAAATTAGGAGTCTCTCCTGCTGCCATTCCCCACCTTCAATCTCTCTTTTAAAAAGCTTAAAGAGTCATTTAATTCCCTTTCATCAATTTGTTTCATATACAAGAGATTTTCAACAAACACCTGGTGTTGATGATTATATAAATAGTCATAGAGCATAGTGCTCTATCCATTGTATTGCCTAGGGAATCATGGGATAGCATCTTAGAATAACGGATTCAAGAAATGCCTGCCAAATAATTCTGCTATCAATCCTTTCCTTCCTTACTCTCTCATATGTGTTTATACTTTTTTTTGGAGGGGGAAGGGTAGGGCAATTGGGGTTAAGTGACTTGCCCAAGGTCACACGGCTAGTTTTTGTGTTGTGTCTGAGGCCAAATTTGAACTCAGGTCCTCCTGACTCCAGGGCTGGTGCTCTATTCACTGCGCCACCTAGCCACCCCTCTCATATGTGTTTATAAACACACACACACACACACACACACAAATACACACACATACATATATACTTATATGTATATACACATACAAATATACACATACATACTACATATAAACTATATACACACATACAAATTGAAAGGTGCTGAAAGAAAAAAATCGCTAGCAGAATTTTTTGGCAGGCATTTTTTGAGACTTTTTCATTTCTAGGGCTCTACTCTATGATTCTATCCCATGATCCCTAGGCAGCTGGCACAGTAGATAGGCCCGGAGTCAGGAAGACCTGAAGTAAAATCCAGCTTTAGAAACTTACTAGTTTTGTGATCTTGGTCAAGTCACTTAACTTCTGTTTGTCTCAGTTTCTTCAACTGCAAAATGGGGATAATGATAGCATTTACCTCCCAGGGTTGTTGTAAGGATCAAATGAAATAATTTTTATAAAGCACTTAGCACAGTGCCTGGCACACAGTAGGTACCATATAAATGTAAGTGATGATGATGATGATGATTATTCTAGGACTCTATGAATCTACTGGGTCACTCTGTTCTAAGCTTTTTCACTAAGATTCTATCCCTGGGCTGCCCAGCTCAATGTCCCTGTTAATGTCAGTCTCTTATCACACCGAGTTCACATACTGTGCACTGCTGGTTCTCTGCTTTAAGAAAGCTGTTGTTTCCCTAAAGTCTTTCTGAAATGTTTCCCCTCATCCCCTTTCCCATTTAAAACCAGAGTCATATTTTATTGGCCTCTCTCTCCTTTTCACTTCTGCTTTTGGTATGTGAAGGTCACTCTTTTCAAACAGGAGCAGGTCTTTGTTCGCAGTGGCATAAATAATTCTTTTCAGTTGCAGTGCACATAGTACATGGAGGGCATACACCCCTGGATCACAGCCACCTATTCAAACTTCCCCTGTGTTCTTGATAGTCCGTGGAAACATCTGTAGGACTCTTATCTGGGAAATGATTCACAGAATGTCCTACCAATGTAGCTAAGCCCTGACTGTGCAGAATAATAACCACAGAGGCAGATGCCTAGGCTGGCCCCACTTATCAGCCTGGATGGTGAAGGCCAGAATGGCAATGGAGAAGACTTAAGATCGCGGGCCCTTTCTGCACCTACCACTTTTTTAAGAGGAGGTGAGAGAGAAGGTAACAGTAATGACAGAGCATGTCCCTTCCTAATACCATGTAATGCACGGACTTTGGGAAAGGGTGGAGTGGAGAAATCATTGGGTTGACAGATAATTTAAATCGGGGTTCTTTCCCAAGAGACCTCCAGCAGTTTTCCTAAGAGAAAGTGCTACACAAACAACGGTAATTAGAGATGTGCTGGAGTCAGCTTGTATTGGTTCAAGAGCTGATTGTTAATTTTTTAGTATGAATCTTGGAAACTGGCAAATGCTATGAATCAGAGCTTGATTTATTATTTTTTTGATTATCTAAACTTGAGAAAGGGATAGAGAAGATGTTAAAAATACAGATTACACTTAAAAGTTGTGTGTGTGTGTATGTCTGTGTTTCCCTTGAGAACTGGTTGTTAAGCATTTATCAGATCACCCCTGGTGATGAGCTAGATTTGGAGTCAGGGTTCTCGGGTACAAATCATAGTTCTGCTGCCTGTAACTTATATGGTCTTAGGTAGGTTACTTCCCCTACTTCAATTTTCTCATTTTCGAGAAGTAAGAGAGGTAACTTTTGTGGTTAGGGTGCCCGCCTCATGGTCTGGAAATAATACTATAATCCCATCTCCTGCTTGGTCTACATAAACCTGTTATACTTTGCTCTTAAGCCTGACGTATGCCATACATCATGAGGAGACTTAAAAAAGTACAGGAATAGTTCCATGGGGACTTTTCACTTTTCTGTTCCATTTGATAGCTGAAATCAGCCTACAAGGGCTGAGAGGAACCATAGAAATCATTTATTCCAACCTTATCAGTTTATGGGTGAGCAAACTGAGGCCCAGAGGGAAAAAGCATACATGGAACCCTATCTCCTGCATCCCAGTTTTTATACATGTTGTGTCCCATTCCTGTAATGCCCTCTCTCCTCTCCTCCACCTCATAAAATCCCTAGTTTTCTTCAAAACACAGATCAAGGGCCACGTCCTACACAAAGCCTTTCTGATGTCCCAATTCTTAGTGCTTTGTCCATCTTGAAAAAACTTTGTATATGCTTTGTTATATGCTTTGTATTTACTTAGCTGTGTATATCTTGTATCCTCCTCCTCCCCTAGTAGAATGTAAACTCCTTGAGGACAGGGAGTACTTCATTTTTGTCTTTGTATCTCTAGTGCTTTGTACAGAGTAGGTGCTCAAGATATGTTTATCAATTTACATTGCATTACCCAAGGTTACAGAGAGTTAGAGCCAGAGTCAGGACTAAAATGTAGATCTCCCAACAACCAGGCCAATTCTACAACATTATATGAGACCAAACAGCAGGCATAGTTTGGGGACATTTGGAAGAATGGCTATGAAAGTTGGGGAGAAGAGCAGAGACCCACCTTTACAACAGTGACCATTCCTTCATTGGTAACAGGGTCTGTTCTGATGCTAAAATGTCCAGATGGGTCTCCACTGATGATACGGTAGACAGCATTCCAATTGGGAGAATGAGGCTGATCTCGGTCCATCACAGTGAGGTTGGCTACCACAACTTCCACTCGGTTTTCTGGGACTTCACCAGCATACTGCAAGACAGGGAAAGGGACAGTTATTTGTCAGTCTCTAGGGTTGGACAATCCAATTTATCAGATGTCGGGGGAACAGTGTTAACAGGAACATGACATTATCTGGGGAAAACCATGAAGTTTGCAAAGTTTGTCTCATCTCTCTCCACATAGACCTGTCCCTACAGTACAGATGGTGAATCAGAATGTGATATTAGTGGCTGGTTGGTGACTCAGGTAAGGCAGCTGGACCAGAGACTCACACATAATTAGCTCACAACTTTCTACCATCTCCACCACCAAAACAACCTCTCTGCCACACTCCCTCATCTTAGGTTGTCCTTTGGTGACTTTTTCCCCCTTTAAGTCTACTTTTGAGGTTGACTTTCACTAGATTTATCCAGAAGAGACCTTAGAGGTAATCTAGTACAATCCCTTTTTTATTTTTAATCTTTTTTTAAATGCCTTTGTTTCTACATCACAGTCAACTCTCACCTTCATCTCTCATGACCAAAAACATCCCCGACCCAATGAAAATTAAGCAAAACACCTGAAACAATGACTGTACCTAACAATGTAGATAATATTCTGCCCTGTAGCCTTTTTGCTATGGAGAGGAAGTATGATTGTTTGTTCTTTTGAATATTCACTGAGATCTCACTTTCCAGATGATGAAATAGGGGAAGGTGAAATGGCTAACCTTATACCATCCAGGTGCTAAGCAAGAGAACTGAGGTTTGAACCCATGTTCCCTGATTCCTAGGCCAGCATGGCTGCTGCTATAACAGTAGAAGCCTTTCTTATGGAACTTGTTGGGATATCCTAGGAAAGAACTTCTATCTAAGCCATTTGTCTAAGTATTTATCTGCTCCTTCAGTTTTACAAAATACACTGCATGAACCCACTTTCCTTCTCTCCATCACAGTTCTCACTACTTTCTAATCTTTGTCTCCCAAGGTAAAAACTGGTAAAATAGAATCAGAAAACTAGAAGGGGATCTATTTTATTCCAGGTTCTAGGAAGTATGCTGCTTAAATTATACCAGAAAGAATTAGAGTGAGGGGAGGAATAGAGATTGGGAGTTAAGGGACGGGGAAAAAGAAAGCATACATTTTAATTTTGAGTTATTTACTTATTCTCAGTTTTACTAATGCTTTTGTTTCTACATTGTAGGCCATTCCAGATATGTCCCCTTCCTAACCTCTAATCCCTTTAGCCTTCCCTTATAACAAAGAAAACCCAACAAACAGAACAACTATGTCTAATAGTGTATAAGAGATTCCACACAGAGAATCACCCACTTTTCCAACAAAAGCAATGTGTGACATTTTCTTTTCTCTTCCCCAGGGCCCAGACTGTCATAATAATTCTATATCATCTGTCTTCATTTTATTGTTATTTTCATTTATATTATTTTAGCATCATGTATAATGTATTGTTTTCTCGGTTCTGCTTACTTCATGGTATCAGTTCAGACAAGTCTTCCTATGCTACTCCAAATTCTCCATATTTGCTGTTTTTTATGGTATAAGAATATTCCATTACACTTGCTTATCCAGATTTGTTCAGTCATGCCCTAACAGATGGACATAGCTATGTCATTTTTAGACTCCCAGTATGTGAAATTTCACAGTCTCCCCAAAGGGAGGGTTTTTCTTTGTTTAATCATTCATATGGTTTTTCACAGGTTTTTCATCACTGTCCTCACTAGCCCAGTAGATTGCAGAACCAATGAAGTTTCTAAGGGTCAGAAGGATAGGCCAGTAGTCAGGGGGAAGTGGGCCAGGGACAAGTCTACATTCCCCCCATCCCCTGTACCAAAAGCAAGATCTGATTAATGACCACCCTTGGTGAATAAGATAGAGAAGTAGCAGATAAGACAAATGAACCCAAGAATAACTAGGTCTGAAAAACTGAAGAGTAGAGAGGCGGTGGGATAGGACTCTTGGAGTTCTAAGTCAATATGTCAAGAAAAAAAGGAGGAAAAAAAAAGAAAAAAGGAGGGACAGAGAGAAATTTGGATTCACAGTCAGGTTCTAACACACAATGAGCAAAAATAATCAATCAATGTACACTCGTCAAGTACTGTGGCATTTATCCAGCCTTTTAGGTACCAAACTAGGCTCTCTGGATATGAATACAAAGAATTAAACAGTATTTGCATTCAAGGAGCTTACATTCTATCGTAGAAAGATAACATGTAAATATATATAAGTATATATAAAATAAAGACTAGGGAATTAACTACAAAGTGGTTAAGGGTAGGAGGGCAGAAGAAGTTGGAAGGATCAAGAAATTATTCATCTATAAGGTGGTGCTATACCTTGCTAGAAGATAGGGATCTCTTCACTCTGCATCTGGTACTTTGTCAGGTTTTAACTCCACAGAATATAATGCCTCCATTCTGGGCACCCTCTGGCCATTCCCCTGCTTTCCTGCCCCATTTTGTATGTTGACTTCATTCATTACATTGTAAGTTCCTTGAGGACAGGAACCGTGTTTTTTTTTTTTATTAATTGTATCCCCAGCACTTTGCAGAGGCCTGACATGTAATAAAATAAAATAAAATAAAAGTTTAAAGTTTGGATTGGATTCTATGAAGCATAGGTGAGGAGGCAGTATATTTGAGGCATGGGAGATGCCTAGAGTATAGACATAGAGATGGAAGATGGAGTGCCATACAGAGAAAGCCAGATTGGTTGGACAGTAGAATCAGGTAAAGGGAACATTGAATAATGAGGCTAGAAGGATAGGTTGGGGCTTAGAAATCATAGCAGTTTACAACTGATCCTATAGGCAATATGGAGCCACTGGAATTTTTGAGAAGGGCAGTGACAGGATCATAACTGCACCAAAGGAAAATTCCTTTGGCAACTGTGTAGAGTATGGGTTGGAGTGGGGAGAGCCTTGAGGCAAGGAGTCTAAATGGAGACCATTGCAATTGTCTAGGTAATAAGTGATGAAAGCCTGAACTAAGGTGTTAGCTATGTGAGTAATAATAGGTATGGGGGCAGAGCAGTCAAAGGCAATTAAAAATAATAATTTCCTCCATATTTGGGAGCCTTCTAGTCCCCTTCAAGGCCCTTGTTTCCTAGTACCCATCTCCTGCCCCATCCACCAAAGATCCTTATGGAAGCACCTTCCAGTCTATTCCTGATACTGGACGAACATTATTCATTTCCTGAGTACTAATTTCATTTCAGTTATTAAAACTTTCATCTAAGGTATAGGAGGAATAGAAGAAGCTCTGAGTTGATATTACTTGTCTTTAACATTCATATATGCAGTTGTGTGTTGATTACAAATGATTATAATATTGCTTTACATTCTTTCTCACTGCTCTGAAGTTTCCCTTTGAAGTGCCTGTACTCGATCCTGTCACCTTTCATGTGACAATATTTTGTTTGCACATATAGCCTCTGCGACCAAAATATATTATTTCTTATTCAACAACAAATTATTTAACTTGCTCCATGCCAAACTTGAGCCCTTGTGGTTGTTTCCTTTAAGGACCACTTGCCTTCCTTCTCCATAAACATAACTCATTTCAAATCTGCGATTAGTAAAACCCCATGGTGTTTTCTGCTGTCAATCCAGACTGTTGAGTGGAAGAGAACAGTGGGTTTCCATTATCCTCTGGACTGGCAGTAATTTTCCTGACTCTTTGTTTTCTGCTGTACTATAAGTTCTTTATCTATGCCTAGGCCCAACTTGAACTTTCAGCTACAAAAAACTGTTAAAAGATTTCTGAAAAGCCATTAGATTGTGCCATGTACACAGTTTGATTATTGATCTCTTCTGCAGTCTCCCCCAGAGAAGACAGAGAGATTAGTTAAGCAGTATTTCCTCCCAGTGAATCTGTGTGGGTTCTCTCCCATTGGGTTAGTTGAATGTGGTCTGGCAAGCGGGCAATGATACGTTGATGGGCACTGGGACCTTCTCCAGTGGCCTGGCTCACTTACTTAGAGCTGAGATATCATATATTCTGGAACCTTGGCTGAAGTAAGAACGTAAAACTCAGGGACGTATCCCGGATCATTGCTATGGCCTTGAATTTTTGTCTTGAGCCCTTTAAAATTTTAAACTAAATTATATCTGGTCCTAGAGAATGGCAGTCTGGAGTCATTCAAACTTATTTCATATGACTGCCTCCCTGGTCCTGACATAATTTAGGATTAGGGACAGAGAGCCAATGTTACACACTTCATTGTCCTTCCCCAAATAGCAATAACTGTGAATATATAGCAAAGCAGGGCATCTCTTCTTCACATAGATATTTGATCATAACTACCTATATCTGTAGTCAGGGTGCTGGCTATTAGTGACCTTCTGCTGATGGTGGAACACTGCCTTGTATAAGCTTTTTGTAAGACTGGTTTTTCAGAGAAGCATTTATTTTGGCTCATCTAATTTTTATTTACCTTCATTTTTAATAGCACCATTATGCAGTTTCTCATTTTCTGAGCCTCCTTTCTAATATTGCTCTCCATTTTGCAGAATATTGTTCCATTTGTATTTGCATTACAAGATAAATAATTGCACTGCCGATTTACCATTAGTATGGAAACCTATTCTATTTATCTTAACCAATGTCGTTTCCTTTTCCTACCCCCCTCCTTTCCTTGCATCCTGTTCCTCTTTTATCCCTCCAGAGCTGGGCTGTCTGAAGTCATAAATTGTTCTTATGATAAGTAATTTGTTTTGATTTCCAGGTTGCATTCAATTTAATTACACCGGAGTTATGTAACCCTAGAGCCCTCCACTTATTTATTATTGTCTTGGACATCACTTCCCATCAGATACAGAGAAACATTTGGATGTGCATGGGAGGTAGAGAAGGAGAAGCAGTGGACACTACTGAATTCCCAGGGAGCTAGAGGTGAGAAGCTGATTCCAAATTACTGAGTTCCACGATTATTTCATACGAACATATTCCAGAAAGACAGACAATCTGTCCCATTAAACTCAACAAAGTGGAGAAAGCAAATTGATGTTTTATACCCGCTGTACTTATTTTATACTCTTTTCTTTTAACTTCCTGTTCTGGATTTTGTAGCCTAAGCACTGAAATCTAAGATATCAGCACCAGGGACAGAACCACCACTGGGAGAGAGCAGCAAATTGTTCACAGTTGTGCTGTATTGTGCTGCAAATACGGGAACATGAGGTGACTTGTATATAGTAGGGGATTTGAAGAGGAGGAAGAGCTAGAGTCTGCCACTAGTAGTTAACAGACTAGTTGTTCTTGTAGAGCCTTCTGGCAGATCAGGTTGCTTGTGGAGAGTAACTCAGACCCAGGTGAGCTGTCAGGGTTTGGGAAGGCTGTAGCTGAATTGTTTGGGATCACAGGAAGCATTTCTAGCTGTAGCCATTTCTCTATGCAAGCTCTTCTTGGGATGAATGCACATGCAAATATGTGTGTGTATTACATATGTATGTATACACACATATGTGTGTACATATGCATAGCATAAGTACATGGTACAGAACATATAGGGCTGGTCTTGTGAGAAAGATCTGGGTTTGAGTCTAATTTTTGAAACACATTGACTCTGTGAACTTGGGCAAGTCATTACATTGACTCTGTGACCTTGGGCAAGTCATTAAATCTCTTGGGCAACTCCCTATGACTCTAAGACATAGGCAAATTTCTGGTATGTAGTAAAGGGAGTTTCCACACTGGAAGCTCTTCTACACTTATAAAAATGCAGAGCTACTTCTACACTCCCCCTTGCTCCAAATTTACTCACATACATTTGTATGTATATATCTATATTTATATCTACATCTATTTATTGCCCTAAAAACATAATATTCCTTCCTAGCAGTATAAAAAGATATATTGAAAAGTGGTACTAAGCCACTGAGTTCTAGGGAGACAACAATTTCCATACCAAATGTGTCATATATAACAGAGTTTAAAGCCTGTAAAATTCGTATATTTAATACAAAAAAGCATCACTCCCATAAAGGAGCCATTTCAATGTTCATATGAAAGGTTGAAAATAAGACTAAAATTATGAGTCCTTAAAAAACCATATGGCCTTGTCAAGAGAGAAAGAAATTCCAATTTAACCCCATAAAGGAGTGTTGTACTTTATCTGTATTTCAAAGGCCCCAAAGACCTTCTTTAATCAACCCACTTGACTTTGGGACCTTCAATGCTTGACTCAAAATCCTGAAGCTGTCAGGATCCAGCTTGGCTTCCCAGATACAAAGGGCTTTAATCTATAACCTAGCACACTTGAATGTTCAAATCCTGATACAATCACCTTGTTAGGAAGAAAAATTGTGAATTTATCCAGAGTGGAATCTCCTACAGCTGTGAGTGATACCACCTATGGAATAGTGACCTTTAACAATGGTTATACTCAACAATAAAAGATATTATCATAAGCCTCAGAAGCAATGACATTCGTTAAAATGTAAAGCTGATAACAGCTGCTGCTCTTATGTTACAAGTTGAGTGAAGATTTCATTTGCCATCTTCTCTCTTCTCTCTTGGTTTCAGGTTTAGGAAACATGGTTATGCAGCAAAAGGTGGTATGTTTCTAAAGAACATTTGAACAGCTGGATTCAGGATACATTAGGAGGGCTGTATGTTTATTATGACACTGCTATTGAGGCTTCACTATTAACCTCAAAACAAATAATCCAAATGGCCTGTTGGAAATGGAAGGATTCTTCATAATGCTGGGGTCTAATAACACTAGCTGAGTTAGGCATGGCAGGGCAATCATTTGCAGTGGTCGTAAGAGGTCTTGCTCATGAATTTCCTTGCTGGATTCAAATTTGCTAAGTGTATGGTGAGGAAAGAAAGCAATAAAAGAAGGGAGATAAAATGGCCTTACAATTGTGCATCTCCAGCACCTGTCTAAGGTGTCACTCAAATGCTGAAAGTCAGCACGGGCCTCAATTCATCACTCCCTAGGGAGCTCAGCAAATCCCTTTAAATGAAATGGGGGAAAAGCACGTCTTTTTTTGCAGATATGGCTGCTCCAGAGAGGGTGAAATATCCAATCTTTTCTACCTATTCAGCCAATCCTTGAAGTTAGATGGAGATTCTAAAGAGCTCAAAGTTTGTCTGTTCAAAGTTCCTCCCTCTCTCGTTCTATCTCCACTGTGTGCTACTGACATCCTTTCCTAAAGTGTGCCTCATTGGAGACCACACTGCTTCTACCATGCCACTTTGTTTGTATTGTCTTTAAAGGAACAAATTGACAGATACCTTTTTGTTTTGATAACCAGAGACCCTTACCCAAACATCCCTTGAGGAAACAGTTTAATTATTGATTATTAATAGAAAGGAAGGATGTACCTTTTACCTTTGGCAATATGGTGGGAAGCATTTGGCCAGAATTTTGGGGCCTTTCCATGTTGACTTTATCTTTAATAAGTCATGTGTGTGTATTCTTCTTTTGGTCAGCTTTTCTCAATCAGAATCACTTCACATAAGAGTTTGAATGTGTTTCTGAATTTTTAAAATATATTATTCTTTTTAGTACAATAATATTCCATTCAGATGCCATAATTTGTTCAACAATTCCCTAATCATTGGGTAAATATTTGGTCTCCAGCTTTCTTCGCACAAATATTGTTATTAATATCGTAATCAAATATTACTACTAACATTTTTATATATACGGGGTCCTTTCTCATTTATCATCACTATCATTAAGTGACGGGGCTCTAAATGCTAAACAGAAGAGCTTGTATTTTATCTTGGAGGTAATAGGGAAAACACTGTTGCCTTTTAAGCAAGTGAAGGACATAGTTAGAACTTGGATTTAGGAATTTCAGTTTGACCTCTGTAGGGAGGATGGATTGAACAAGAGAAATACTTGAGGCAGTCTTTTTTTTTGCTTTTTTTTTTTTTGGAGGGCAATTGGGGTTAAGTAACTTGCCCAAGGTCACATGGCTAGGGTGTGTGTGTGTGTGTGTGTAGTGTGTGTGTGTGTGTGTTAAGTGTCTGAGGCCAAATCTGAACTCAGGTCCTCCTGATGCCAGGGCCGGCACTCTACTCACTGCGCCACCGAGCCGCCCCTTAAGGCGGTCTTTTGACCACTTGTCTGTTGGGAAATTATAAAAGCTGAGTTGGAAGGAAACACTATATTTGTACAGGGTAAGATATAGAACTATGACCAGGATTTAGTGTTTCTCCTGTGAATGAAGCCCTGATAATAATAGCTAGCATTTGTATAACACTTAAAGGTTTGCAAAGTATTTCACATGTTATCTCATTTGATCTTCACCAACATTCCTATGAGGTAGGTGCTATTATTAACCTAATTTTAAAGATGAAGAAACTGGGGTGCATGGAGGATAAGTGATCTGACCAATATCACACAGACAATAAGTGTCTGAGGAGGTTTGGACTCACATCTTCCCCTCTTTGTGCCTCTGTTTCCTCAATCATAAAATGAAGGTTTCAGTTAGTTTCGAATGTCCTTTTCAATTACCTACCCCTATTTTATTATACTCCTTAGGTCAAGATTTCCTAAATGTTTTGTGTCATGGACCCTTTTGAGAGTCTAGCAAAGCCTATAGAACCCTTCTCAGAATCATGTTTCTTGCCTAAATTCATAATTGAAGAAAATACTCAATTTCAGTTTGAGGTTAGTGAAAATAAAGATGTATTTTTTTTCCTTATCCAAGTTCATAGATTCCAGGTTTTTCCTAGGTCACTGTGAAGGAATAATCCACAAAGAAAAAAATGCAAATGCATGAAAAATGCTTGTTATACAGATTTTCATATGCAATTTTATGACCAGCTCATTTGGGTAGATTGGACAGATATTACAGATGGAACATGAACTGGGTATAGAATTCAGTAGAAAGGGAAGGATGGGTACTGCATTAGGGAAGCTGAAAACCCTTTCAACAACTCTTAAGTATCTCACTGAAACAAAAATCCATTTTTTGTATTTTTTAAAATAAATATTGATTCCTTTGGTGTGGTATTACCTTTGTTTCTCAACATATCTTGCCCTGATCAGTCTCTTATTAACAAGAATTAAAGAGGAAAAAATGATGGTTCAGCAAAACTAACCAAATATATTGAGAATATCTGGCAATATATGCAGTATTTGATGCATTTAGGCCCCTTTTCATGTCTCTTTTTTGAGACAAAACTTCATCACTGTAATTTTGCATCATTCAGTTTTGTTTGTTGCTGTTCTTTCCATTTAAATTATAGTCACTGCGTATATTGTCTTCCTGGTTCTTCTTTACAGTACATCAATTCATATAAGTTGTCATGCTTCTCTGTATCATAGTCATTGTTTTATATACTACAGTATTTAATTCATGTGCTACACCTTGCTTAGCTATTTACCAGATGAATACAAAATGTCTTTTTTAATACTAGTACTCTTAGTGTTAGTTAACAAGCATATATAACAAGCAGCCCTAACTATGAGCCGTGCATTGTGCTAAGCACCTGAGATACAAAGAAAGGCAAAAAACACAGTTACTGTTCTCAAGGAATTCACAATCTAATGGGGCAGAGGTGGGGTAGAGAGGGAAGAGGAGAGACAACCTGCAAAAATTGTACATGCAATATCTATAGTCTAAAACTGTAAATGGAGAGTAGTCTCAGAAGACACTAGCCATGGGGAGGATAGGGAAAGGCCTCTTGAAGTTAAGATGTGAGCTGAATCTTGAAGTGGGCTAGGAAAACCAGGAGGTGGGGGTGGAGTTGAGGATATTTTAGTGATGTTTTATTGCTGTAATTCATGGAATACCACAACCTCCAAAGAATCAAAACTGCAGGTCACCAAAGGGCAATGGGAAGAAACAAGATAGGCATAAAAAAAGACTGCAGGATATAGTTGATGATGAACTGTGTACAGGAAATGGTATAAAAGGGATCATCAAAGAGACACATCATAAGAAAAGGAGATTGGCTGGTCTTACAGCAAGAGCTGGGGATGATAAATGCTCAGCCCATGTATTGAACTGCTAACCTTCATATGTAAAAACAAACCACATCTAGAGGTAGATCCTCAGTAGAATGTGTGAGCTCTGTGTGGAGGATTGATGTTGGACATGAACTAGAGCTGTACGGTATTTGGAAGTGTGGCCAGGGTTGTTATCCGCACCACTGGAAGGAGCACTCACCTTTATGAGAACACAAATCTCATTTTCACCTTGAATTCATATTGAAAAATAGGGGGAGGGAAGTACATCAGATCATTAGATCATATGAGTAAAAGGAGTCTCCATGTAAGCTTGCCCACTTTTCAAATGTCAGCCTTAGCTAAAATATAACAGAGATATGAGCTGTGGGAACAAACTCAAAGTTTGTGCTAAACTAATTTCCTTTCATATCCATGACAACTAAACCATCACCCATGTCCAATGGGAGCTTCAATGTGGTCAATAAAAGTGAGTTCCCATCATTAAACATCTGAGTTCCATGCTTTTATGGCCCACTGTGAATCACGTGTCCCCAAAAGCCTCTCTGACTTTCCTCCAATACTTCTTGGTGAAGTTTATATGGAAGAGTCTCTTTTAATTCATGAAACTTTAATAAAGTTTCATAAAGAAGGGCCTTAAGCTGATAAATCTAGTTTAGGATTTTCTTATTAACCTTCCCTGAGACATAATGAGTTTTTAATTTAATTTTTTCAGATCTTAAGGCACAGGAAAAGCTTCTCACATATCCTTTGGGACACCAAGGCAGATATTTGGGATGGGAAGAATTTTAAGGGTGTTGGAACTGAATTTCTTGTCTAAACCATAATCCTTGGATTCAAACTTAAACCAATCCCATGAGGCAGTGTTCATCTCATCTGCATATGTGGGCCTTCTCTACCAAACTCAATTCTATGGTCAAAAATCCCAGTTGTTCCTAGATTGGTTTCTTAATTAGCATAAAGGAGGATTTGGGGTGAGATCCATAAAGCAGGACTGCCAGAGTCCATGTGAAATCCACCAGGTCTTTTGTTTACAAATGGTTGCTGTTGGTCTTTTATAGCCTAGGCATAAAATCACTATAAGGAATAATAGAAAAATACAGTCCAAGTCAAAGCAGTTTGATAAATAATTATTAAGCATACTTTATACAAGGTCTAGTAAGGGAAATAGAATGGAATGTCAAGATATACTTTTGCATCAGATTCATGATTGACACAAATCTCGGAGAAATAGCTAATATACTTCATGATATATTCAATAAGCCTGAATCCTAAAGGCATTGAATGGTAGGTCAAATCCAATAAAATGATAATTATTAGGGATAAACAAAATCTCAGTGTTGGAAGAGACCTAAGAGACCATCTGGTCTAACCTATGCCTGAACAAGAAACCTCCTCCACCTACAATATGTCTGATAAATAGTCATTTATCCTATGCTTGGAATCTCATTACCTCCCCAAATTTTACTTTCTATAGCTCTAATTATGAGGAAGTTTTTCCTTATATCAAGACTACTTTTGTTACTTTGATACTTTGACTCACTGCTCCTACTCCTACACTCTAAGGAATAGAATAGTTTCCCACATTCCAGCCCTTCAACTACTTCAAGACATTTAACACATGCCCTCACAAATCACCCATAGTTATTTCAATTGGTCCTCAGATAGTATAATCCAGCTATTGTCATCCTGGCTACCCTCCTTTGGATCCTCTCCGGCTTATTATTATGTTGACCAGAATGCAATGCAATGATTCAAATGTGGCCCAAAGTGGAAGAATATTGCATATATATCATCTTCCAAGTCTTGGACACAATGTCCCTCAATGCAACTAAAGATTAATGAGTTTGTTTCTTTTGGCCTTCATTTCATGCTATACTCATATTGAGCTGATAGTTTACTAATCTTTTTCAGAGTAACTGCTACTCAGCCCTTCCTCTCCCAGTTTTTAATTGTGATATTTATTTTTCAATCCTCAGTGTAACGTTTTCTATTTATTTTACTAGATTTTACGTTATTAATTTCAGTCCAGAATTCTAGCCTGTTGAGATATATTTAAATTCTGACTCTATTGCCAAGCGTATTGATTGTTCCTCCCATATTTATGTCATATGCAAATCTGATAAACATGATATTTATACCTTTAAAAACAACATATAGTACAGGTCAAGTACAAAATCCCTCAGACACATGCTGGAGAATTCCTTCCAAGTTGATACGGAACTGTTAATGACTATAGTTTGGGTTTCACCATTCAACAGGTTTCAAATTAATCTAATTGTATCATTATACAGCCTATATATTTTCATCTTTTCCACAAAAATAGCATGAGATCAAAAGCTTTGCTAAAATCTAGGTAACTAAATATTTATATATCTATACAAAAATGAATGTAGGCTGATAGGCAGATATAGACTGATATAGATAGATAGATGTATATAGCAGTTCCTAGGAAAAAATAGTCTGGCATTTCCTGTTTTTGATGAGGGCATGTTAGCTATTTGTGATCACTGCTTCTTTTTTCTAAATGTTTTCTAAATGTTCACCAACAAACCCTTTAATAATACATTCTAGAATTCACATCCAGATCAGAAGTCTATAGTTGGGCCTATAGTTGGAAATCTCCATTCTCGTCCCTGTCCTGAAAATTGTGATAATATTTGCCCTTCTCCAATCCTATGGGACCTGTTCTTATCTATTTTCTTTCAAAGATCACTAATAGGAATCACATATGCTACTGCTATGAGTATTGAAGGATATGATTGATCTGGGGCTATTGATTTGAACTCATCAAGTATGGCCAAATAGTCTCTTCCTTATCTTTACTTACTTGGGTATCAACTTCCTATTAGCCATTTTTGTTTTGTTCTTTGTAGCCTAAATATAATTTACTTATGTAGAGAAATCAGAAGTGAAATACTAGTTGGCATTTCTGCCTTCTTTCTTTTCTCAATTATTATTATCTCTTCTAAGAGCTTTGCTTTCCCTTCTTTGATTCTTCTCTTTTCCCCAACCAAGTTAAAAAACAGAACAGAACGATTTTTGCCATTCATAGCTTTTTTTTTGGCCAATAATAAGCCAATTACCCAACAAGCACTTACTATGTACCAATAATAAGGCAATCAACCAATATGCACTTGCTATGTGCCAGGTACTGAGCAAAGCACGAGGACTACAAAGAAAAAGCAAAAATAGTTCCTGAATGTATAGATCATACATTTAAATGGGGGAAACAATATACTTAAATCAGTGCATATGCTATAAATACAGAGTGGATATAAGATAACATTCTATAGCATTCATAACTGTGGGGACTTGGAAAGGCTTCCTGGTGGAGGTGGCTCTTGAAATGAGTCAGGGATTCTGAATCAGAGTCTGGGAGGAAGATTACTCTAGACATGGAGGAAAGCCAGTAGAAAGGGTCAGAGATGGGAAATGGAGTGTCCTGTATAAAGAATGCCAAGTAGGATGGTATGACTGGATTGTAGAATGAACTGAGAGAAATAAACTATAAGAAAATTGAAGAGATAGGAAGGGGCAAAAGTTATAAAGGGTTTTAAAAGCCAAAGATTTTTATCTTGGAGGTAATGGGGAGTTCCTGGAGTCTATTGACTGGTGTGTGTGTGTGTGTGTGTGTGTGATGACAAGGTCAGATTTGTGCTTTAGGAAAATAACCTTGGCATCTAAGTGGAAGATATATGGGGCAAGACTTGAGACTAGAAGACTAATCAGAAAACTTCCAGCAGTCCAGGTATGAAGTAATGAAAGTCTACTCTAGTATGGTGATAGTGATTGAAGAATGGGAGACATAGTCAAGAGATTTGAAAGAAGAAATGATAAGACTTGGTAATAGATTGGTTATGAGGAGTAAGTGAGAGAAAGGAGGATGATGTTGAGGTGGTAAACCTGGGTGCCTCAAAGGATTGTCAAGGGTGGTTCCTCTGATAGTAGGAAAGTTGGGAAGAGGGGGACTTTTTCAGGGGGGAAAGATGATGAGTTCTGTTCTGAATATTTGAGTTTGAGATGCTTGTGGAATGCCCAGTTTGAAATGTCCAATAGATAGTTGATGATATGAGACTCTAGCTCAGGAGAGATACTAGGGTTGGGTAAATATATCTGGGAATCATCTGAATAGAGATGATAAATGAGCCCAAGGGAGATAATGAGATCACCAAATGAGTTAATATATAGAGAAAAGAGAAATGGGCCCAGAAGAGCCTCTTTGGAGACCTCTACAGTTAGCGAGTCACTAAAAGGCAATGGGAAGATGTATCCAACAAAAGAGACTGAGAAAATGTGATTCATCTAGAATGAGAACCAAGAGAGAAGAGTCACAAAAATCTAGAGAGGAGAATGATTTTTGAAGTGGGAAGAACAAAACAAAAATGGTTAGTAGAGAGTTGATAGATAAGATAAATAAGAGTATTATATATCTGATGAGTTCAAGCCAACAGGCCCAGATTAACCAGTACTCATAGCATTGACATATGTTTCTTGAGCTACTGTTAATGATCTTTGAAAGGACATAGATAATGGAGTAGGTCGCATGGATGGGAGAAGGACAAATGTCATCCCAATTTTCAGGACAGGGAAGAAAATAGAGACTGCCAACTACAGATCTCTGAACTCGACTTGAATTTCTGCCAAAATTCTAGAATATATCATTAAAAGGATGATTAGAAAAGGAAGCAGGACCACTGCCTTGAAGTCCAGTGTCTCAAGTTTGTGATCTCAGCACTATTCTTGACACCTCATTGCCCTCGCCCACATATCAGATCAGTTGACAAATCCTGCCATTTATACTTTCACATCATTCACATAGGACTCCTCTCCACTTACACAGCTACAACCAGAGTTCAGGTCCTTATCAAATCTCACCCAGATTGTTTCAAAAGCCTCCTAATTAGTCTCCCTCCCTTAAGTTTCTCCACTCCCATCCACTCTACATACTCCTGCCAAAGCAATTTTCCTTATGTGGAGACCAGATCATGAGATTTCCCTACTAAACCAACTCTAGTGGTTTCCTATTGTCTCTATAACTTCTCTGTTTAGCTTTTCAAGCCCTATCTGATTGGGTAGCAAGCTTTAGTCTAAAGGTCCAGGCCCTTATCTCTGTTGAAAAGAGCCTGCCCATGGGACTACTGATATCATTTGAACAGCCTGCCAGCAGGAATGCTAGGATCGTTTGAAAAACCCAGTAGTGAAAGCTCTCAGGCTGCCCCTTTCTGGATAAGTCCCTGTGAGAGAATAAAATGTCCTGGTTCCAACAGCACAAGGGCACTCTTCATCTGGAGATGGCCCACTGCTGACAGTGGCCTCTTATGACACAGTGGGGGTGAGTATTCCCCTATTCTCCCCACATGTACCATCCTTGTTTCCTCCCTTCCATGATCACTGGTGTGTTTGTGTGTGTACTCCTCTGTGTCCCTGGACTGGACTTTCCAGTCATTCCTCTCACTATAACTTCCCTTGCAAGGCTAATAAACAGCTGTGGCATTCTAGGTATCTCTCCTTCCTTGTGGAATCTGAACCACCAGCTAGGTCAGACAGGTCATCTGGCTATAAGGATAGGATTCAGCAGGAACAGGCTCTGGAAGATCTGTAGCCAATGTTATCAGACCAATGAGCACCACTTCTTAAGTTGCATTAGAGTCATCAAGGATGCATCTAGAAGTATGTTTTGGGCCCTTGCTTTCTGCTGCCACTGCTGGTTGTACTGCGGGAGGGGACACTTACTTTTTTGGGTATAGAACATACCTGGGAGCCATGTGATCCTCACCTCAGGCTTGGGTCCCAGACCTGGAGTGGGGTAAAGCTAGCTCAGGCTCCAGCTACTGCCCCAATAAGAGTGAGCTCAATCTCCCCACCAGGAGAGGGAAAGGGGACCAGAAAGTCCTGGGATTCTAAAGGAGGGAGAATGAGGTGAACAAACAGTAAAAGGTTGAGGGGGAGAACTCACTCAGCCCTGGGGAAGGGCTGTTAGTCACCTCTGGGCCACTATTGCCAGAGAAACTGCATCCTGAGGAATTTAGGCCCCTACATCCTTGGTACAAGCCCACCAAGGCACTCCTAAAGCATGTAACCAGCATGGAGACCCCAATCCTTTCCTTGCTTAAGACTTCCACATAAACCGTGTGACCTTGGGCAAGTTACTTAACCCCAATTGCCCTAAAAAGGGGTGGCTAGGTGGCACAGTGAGTAAGAGCGCCGGCCTTGGAGTTGGGATGACCCGAGATCGAATCCAGCCTCAGAAAATGAGCACCCACACACAAATAATGACTGGCCGTGTAACCTTGAGCAAGTTACTTAACCCCAATTGCTTAAAAAAAAAAGACTTCCACATAAGTATCCAGCATTCTTAGAAAAGGCAAAAATCTAAAAGATACCTTTTTTTTTTTTTTTTGCTTTTTGCTTTTTGGAGGGGGGATGGCAGGGTAATTGGGGTTAAGTGACTTGCTGAAGGTCACACAGTTAAGTGTCTGAGGTTGGATTTGAACTCAGGTTCTCCTGACTCCAGGGCTGGTGCTCTATTCACTGCACCACCTAGCCACCCTCAAAGATACCTCATGTACCCTGTTTAAAAGCAGCAGTCCATAAGGACTATTTATGAGAAATCTCACTGCTCTGCAGATGCTGGCTTCTGGGATTGGATAAACACTCCCAAGTGGCACTACAGACAGTCCCTTGTGGATGGCAGTGAAGATGCCAAGTGGAGGAGTAAGCTGCTCATTACCAAGTGTGATCCCCCCTCCCTGCCCTAGACAATACGACTTGGGATAATCTGGAAAAGACGAAAGCTCTTGAGTGGCTGTACTATCACGCCAAACCCACCAAGTCATAAAGCTCACAGTTAAGGTAAAAGACTCTGCCCATTACATTGGTGAGTCATCAGGGAAATTGTCACCATCTGTCCATTTGATATCACTGACACTGGGCCTTGGGTTGCTCCATGGAACTCGGCCATACTTGTATGTATCTTTGTATTAAGACTCACATGGAAGTTGATTTGGGACTGAACCTTTCAGCTAATAGGAGGTACCCTGGGATATAGAACCATATAGAACCAAAGCATAGGGAGGTGAATTGAGTGGGCAGCAAGTTCAGGCCTAATGACCTGGGACTTTATTCCAATTGAAGTGGGCCTGCATGTGGAAATACTGGCATCATTTAAACAGTTTACTGGCAAGAATGCTGGCATTATTTGAAAAACCTGCTGGTGGGAGCTCTGGGGCTGCCCCTCTGCTGATAAGCCCCTGTAACAGAATAAGATGCCCAGGCTCCAAAAACACAGGGCTGCTCTTCATCTGGAGATGGTCCAATGCTGACAGTGCTTGGGAAAAAGGCTCCTGGTGGCATGGTGGGGGTGATCATTCCCCTCTTCTCCCTATGTGTACCACCCTCTCTTTCCCCCCTTTAAGGATCATTGGTGTGTGTGTGTGTGTGTGTGTGTGTGTCTGTGTGTGTGTGTGTGTCTGTGTGTCTGTGTGAGTGTGTACTCCACTGAGCCACTGGACTGGATTGCCTTATTGTCCCCATCCCTGTAACTCCCCTTACAAGGCTAATAAACAGTTGTGGTGATTGGCATACCAGGTGTCTCTTCTTCCTTGTGGAATCTGAGCCCATTGGCTAGGTTAGCCAACTCACTACACAACTTGGCCCCAACATACCTTTCTAGTTTCATCAGATATTACTTCTGCCCTCTGTGATTCAGATAAATTGACCTTCTCTCTGTTCCTCACTTACTACACTCCAAATCCCATCACTCCAAATCCCTTTTACCATATGATTGTAGGTTCCATGAGGGCAGGAATTATGTAGTATATCTTTTCATCTTCCCTGCCTTAGCACAGTCCTCTCTCCATACAATGCTCACTAAATATTTGTTGAATCTAGTTGAAAAGGCAGGAGTTAGAGAAGAGGGAAGATCAGGAAGAAAAAAGAAAAAAAAAGGATCAGAGGAGGGAAGGAGAAAAAAAGAGCCCCAAACATATCATACAGATGCACAAATAGAAAAATATATAAATATTTTTGTGTCATAGATTCATTCAAACATTCATAAACAGCATTCTGACAGCCTCAAGAATTATGTCAGCAGCTATGAAAATTCTTTTCCATTTCCATTTCTAGGAGCTCTGTGTGCTGTGACCCTTCCCTTTGCACATTAGACCTTCCAGACAGTTAGGAATACTTAATAAGAAAAAACCCATAGCACTACTAAATCCTCAACTAAGCCTTTTTGGAGTATGCTGTGGTAGGCTTCATAACGGGTACGTGCTTAATGGAATTCTGGCACTATCTCCTCTTAAAATGAGATCCCCTTCAAGCAGCCACCTTTTGCGGTTGGATGTGTCCTGCTGTATTTCATTACAGGGACAATAGAACACTAACCCCCTTGCTCTAAGTGATCAGAAGTGGAAGGCAGATATTCTGGAATGAGCGTTCCCAATTAGTTGGACCTAGCTCAGGACCTGAGCCCTAGGGTTCAATAGTGAAACTAAGCCACTGCAAGGGAACAGAGCTGAGGCTGGTAGTGTATTCCCAGAGTTTCCTTTCTGCATCCATCATGCCCTGTTCATTTTTTGCTGTGCCATACTGGATTGCAAATTAAAGAAACATACCCAGGTGTGGCATCTAGGGGGATACATCATAAAACTCCAAGAAGTACAATATTATTAAAAAAAACCCAATTATGGAAAGCTACATTGGGGAAAGCTAAAATAAGAAGGAACAAGGTATATATTAGTTCTGAGAATGAGAATGTATAGAATAGCTTTCAGAGTTTTTAAACTTACTGCCTGAATTCAGTTTGGTCAGAATGCATTTATAGACATATTCTTGTTTGGATTTCAAAAGAAGAAGTTATTGAACAGGTATGTTGTGTGTGTGTGTGTGTGTGTGTGTGTGTGTGTGTGTGTGTGTGTGTGTGTGTGTGTAGGGACTCTTGCTGAGGCAAACACTAGGCTTGGTGAGTTCGGAGATCCCTTCCTACTCTGAGTTGCTGTGATTCTATGATGGACCAATGATACTAGAGGAAATGGGGGGTATCAGATGAAGATAATTATCCTGAGTTGGTTCTTAGACCTTTTAGGCTGTTTTTGGTTTGGGTCCACCTTTTCTCAGCGTTGCTGTGGTTGTTGATGATGGTGGTGGTGGTGGTGATGACAGCATTTAAATAATACTTTAAGGTTTGCAAAGTACTTTGCACATATCCTCTCATTTGATTCTCACAATAACCCTGTTACATAGACGCTATTATTATCCCTATTTTACAAATGCTGAAACTGAGGCTGAAAGGTCAAGTGAATTGCCCAGGGTCTCTTAGCTAGTAAGTGGCTGAGACAGAATTTAGAACTCCTGACTCTAAACCCAACACTGTATCCACTGAGTAACCTGGCTGTCTAAATCGAATAAAAACCTTTTTTTTTTACTTTTTTTTATAAGTTGTCAAAGCCTTCTTCTATTAAGTCCTCCTTGGACACCTCCTTCAGATGTGCAGATGAATTTGGCCTCTTGAAAGCTACAACTCATATCCTACTATGTCAGAATGGCTTGGATTATGGGACTAGAGGCAGACTCTGTGTCAATCATCCCAGAACCAGGACAGCTGTTTGGAGGGGCTCAGCTCCAGAACAATAACGGGTATTTTTTTAAGCCACAGCAACTCATAGATACTATTACCTATAATCCAGATTAACATCGGTGACAGATCACAGATGTTATGAATTCTTTTTGTGTGAGGCAATCAAGGTTAAGCGACTTGCTTAGGGTCACACAGCTAGTAAGTATCATGTGTCTGAGGCTGGATTTGAATTTAGGTCCTCCTGACTCCAGGGCTGGTGCTCCATCCACTTCACCACCTAGCTCCCCCTGGATGTTGTAAAATATTAAATTGAATGCGTATCTAAATGTACTAAAGTGCATTCACATAAACGTTGCAAATCTCTGTCATCCAAAAATAGGAGAGGGCTTTCCTTGTGGCCAGCATCAAAGCTTGCTAAGTTAGGTTATTCTCAGGCTAAACTGATAATCTTTTCAGAGAGATGATACTGTTCTATTTACCTGACGTCATACTTTCTCTCCCAGCTCAAAATGAAAAAAAGCAAAACAATCAAACCCTTACATATATTTAATTTTAAAGTGACTTTTGAGCTGGAGAAGACCTTAAAGATCACCTGGGACAGCCTTCTCATATGACAGGTGAGGTAGAGGAGGCCCAGAGAGATGAAGGGACTTGCATAATGTCACTCAGGAAGCAAGTAGAAGATCTGGAACTCATACCTGGTCCTATCACTGCAAGAGTAGACCATGCTGCTTCTGTCGCTTATTATTACACCTAATAATTCTATATTGTAAAGATTCTTTCTAATTCAGAATCATAGAGAATGCAAACTAGAAGAATCCTGAGAGATTATCTGATCCAAACCTTTCATTTTTACCAAGGAAGATAACTGAGGCCAGAGATGGTAAATGGCTTGTACAAGGTTAATCACCTAGTTATTGATAGAGTTGGGGCTGGTACTCAAGTTAGTTGGGTTTTAGTCCAACTTTCTTTCTTCCTGAGAGTTGTGTGTATGTGTGCAAGCACACACTCATAGGTACTAATTACCCCAGGGCAGGAAAATATTATAAATTTTTGGCTTAAATAGCAATTGAAAATGGTGGTATACTAATGAAGGCTACCAGAAGTCAGAAAAGCTACATTGCTGCTATAAGAGTACTGCTGGCATTTATAAACATAAAAGTCCTTTCAAAGACCCTCAGACAGGTGATCAATCAGGAATGACTCGATCTCTACTTCATGGAGCTTACATTTTAATGAGGAAGACAAATTAGAACATATATATGTATATGTATATATATATATACATACATATATATTTACAACATAAATATAAAATGAATAAATACAAATAAATATAAAGTAATTAATATATAAAGTGTTTGGGGTCAAGGGCCCCTAGCAGTTGTGGGGGAGGGGGGGTGAAAGAAGGGGGAGGACCAGAAAAGGCTTTGTGCCAAAGATGATATTTGAGCTGCTTCTTAAAGGAAAAGAGGGGCTCTATGAGGAGAGGTTAAAGAGGGAGTTCATTCCAGGTATGGGAGACAGCTGGTGCAAAGGCAAGTGTTGGATTCTGGCTGATGGTGAAATTTAGGGGCGTGGGCCATTAATGTATTTTGAACAAGTGAATAAGGTACACTCTGGGCTTAACCCTGTCAGCCTGTGTAACTCTAATTGTCTGAGATGCTATGCTTTCTACTGAGGATGGAGAAAGTTACATTATTCTTGATTTTAAACCAAGCACTACATGTATCCAATTTGCAAGGGACCAATAGAGCATTTATTACTGTGTTCCCCCAGCTTCTCTCTCTCTTTCATCTTTTGGCAACAAGACCCACTCTGAAAATTGAATTTTGAAATGCATCTGTCATTTCTGTTTTTTGAAAAAGAGTGGTCATTTGCAATTTTGAACTTTAAGGGCTGAAATATCATTATATTTAACTTCCATCAAGGGTGTTCCTGAAAGCAAAATTACTTAATCAACTCAGTTTAGCTTCTTGTGTAGACCTAATTCAGAAAAACTTTATCTTCATGAATTGTTATTGCAATTAATTTCTCCTTTTTTTTTCAGCAAGACTAGTTACAGTAATTAGATATTTTATAAAAATGAGTTATATTCATTCAGGCTAGCTTCACTTTTACATTTGATTAATCATATTACCATGGAGGTCTGGGGTTTGTCTCTAAGGAAAGTTTAATGACCTCATTTTAATTCTCCTCTTAACCACAGAGCAGGTATAAATGAACAGAAATAAAATTATCTCCCCCACCCCCTTCAGTCTTAAGATTATGTTTGATGGATTTTCTCTGTGACTGACCCATTTACAAGGGGACTGTCTATCTGGGTCTAATTAGCTTCAGGGCTGAGGACACAGGGTAAAGAAGACCTTGATGCTATACTCAGCATGATATCAAGAGATCAGAGTGGTTGGGCATAAATGCCAGTGGCTTTTTCATATCTTTGCATTATCATTTAAGTGGAATGAGAAAACACCCCTCCAACATCCAATGCAGTTAGTTATCGACTAAGGGATTTTATTGGTGAGGAAAATCTCTTTCTTTATCTTCTAACTGAACATGGGAACTTTAAGTATCCATCACTTTAATTAGCTCAGGTTTGGAAACAGGGCACTCTAGAAACCAAAGTCTAACAGATACTTACTTTGCCTCTCCTTCCTAACACAGCATCATCAAAAGGTGGGAAAGTTCATCCCATTTAGACACAGGAGAGATGGCCTCAATATTTTATTGGCTCTGCCCAGGTTTGTTTTGGAAACTACTTTGATGTCCTGGCTTTCTGGTTTTACTTCAGGTCAGAAGATACAGAAAATAGGTGTTTGATTTCAACTCAAACTGACTTGATAGCTTTTTAAAAAAAATGCATTTTATTAGTTTACATTCAGGTTTAAAAAAACAAAAACAAAAACAAAACAACAACCCAAAACCTGTGTTTAGTTTAGCAAATTAGCATGGTTTGTTTTTCTTATTATTCATGGGTTGTTTAGTTCCGAGTCCCTCTGAAAAGAGGTGCCGGGGACAGATTTAAGCAGAATAAGGTGCTGCTCAATTAATACTTACTGAACATCTACTATATTGGAGGAAGGCATAGGATTTCTGTGTGACTTTGGGTAAGTTATATAGGTTCTTTGGGCCTCAGTTTCTTTTAGAATAAAGGAGTTGGACAAGATCACTTCTATGATCCTTTGTAGCTACAAATCTATGATCTTGCAAAGCTCTTTCTCCATTTCGGCAGGGATCTCCAGACTCACAGCTTACCTTAAAAGTAGGATGTAATAAGAATGATGATGAAAGAGGGACTTAATATCACTAGAGGATACTGCCAAAGGGGAAAAATATAAAGAAAAATCTGGTTTAGAACTAAGAAATCGAGTGGTGGAGACTCACTCTGTGGAAGAGACCTACACCAGAGTCTGGTAGAGTGTAAAGAGGAAGGAAAGACAGAAATCTGTGAGGGCCTGTATTCTAATCCTGCCTCTGCCATTGACTCAGTGGATGACCTTGAACTAGTCATTTAACATGTCTGAGTCTTAATGTTCTAAATTTAAAGAGTTGGAGTAGACAATGTCAAAGGTCTCCTCCAGTTCCAGACCTATGATCCTTCCAACACTGATATTTCATGTTTTAAGGGCATTTCTATATCTAATAATCTATGACCCCATGAACTTGGCAAATGGGCAGAGGCTTAGTGTGATGAGGGAGGAAGGCCGGCACAGCAATGTCAAAATAGAGTGAACAAAGGCTGCCTGACCATACCACCCTAGGCCACCTGGGGCTCCTCTCCTTCCAGTTGCTGTAGCCCTGGCTGGTTTTTATGAAAACTTGCTCTAATTAATTATTTATGACAGAGGTTTTCATCGAGACCTGGAATATAATTAAGGGCACTGAGTCCATTTCAATTTCCAAAAGCCAAATTCTTATTCAGTGAAACTCAGGCTGATTTGCAATTTCTCAGCTCTAGTGTTTGTGGACTTAATTGAAATGCACAGGAAATTAGGGATTTGCCCAGTGCTCAGCCCCAATGGCTAGAATGGGGTCATTTTCATTTTGGCAGAGGGAGAGGGCAGCTTGTGGGCTTAGATGCTACAATCAACTGTGTCCTGATAGCAGCGGTAACCAACAAGAACTATCACTATTCCAAGTTCAGCTCTTTCCTAATGACATGTGAAGTTTCGGGGTCCTGTAAAGTCCCTTTCTTCAAAATAGGCCTGGGAAGTGATGGAACAAGGCAGGAGGCTGCTTTATTGTAGCCAAAACTGCATCTTGAGCTCAGCTTTGACCTGCCCTGACCACCTTCCCTTGGGAATAACCTGAAGGCTGATTCTTCATTTTAGCTCCTTTTGACAGCTGCTTCCAAGTATGGCTACAATAACTTGGGTGTCAGATACTGGTATGGCTCAGAGGCTAATCTGCTCTCAAATTGGATTCCTCTCCTGCCTCTGAATTATCCATTTTTTTTAACCCTCTGAGTCCCAGAGGTAAATGAGTTATATGTGAATGAAGTATGGGCTGTTGAGGTAAAAATACAGGTTTTTGTTGTTAAGTTGTGTCTGTCTATTCATGACCCCATTTGGGGATTTCTTGGCAAAGATATTAGAGTGCTTTGCCATTTCCTTCTCTAGCTTATTTTACAGATGAAGAAACTGAGGCAAAAAGGGTTAAGTGACTGGGGCCAAATTTGAACTCATGAAGATGAGTCTTCCTGACTCCAGGCCCAGCACTCTATCCACTATGCCACCTAGCTGCCCCAAAATACAGGCACACTGTCCCATGTACACTGGAATTCAGCTAAAATGATGTTGAAGGGCCAGTTATTTCCATAGCAACAATGCTATAAGAAGGTAATGCATTTTGAGGTAGATAAAATTTCGAATATAAATGCTTATACAGAGATCTAAGCTTACAATAGGGAATTGTGGGCAGTAAAAGAGACTGCTAATGTATACCATATATTATAGGCTGCTTTAAAAGGAAATTATGCTATGGAAACCTGAAACCCCAAGTCACTAGAGAAATTCCTTTCCACTCTTTTCAGCAAGCATTTATTAAGCACCTACTAAGGCACTGTACCAGGTACTGGAGATACTTGTACTTGTACTGGAGATACAAGGATAAGAAATGAATATAGCCCTTATCCTCCATAAACTTGTACTCTAATGGGGGAATACAGCATATCCACAAATATGTATGGCACAAGATAGAAGGTGCTTTATAAGAACTAAGAGGAGAAACACTGGTTTCAGGCTGGAGATCGGGGAAGATCTGGACCTGGAGTCAGGAAAACCAATTTTACCTTAAGAGAGTCTTACAATAGTCCAGACAAGAAATGCTAAGTGCCTGATTTAGGGTATTTGATAGGCAGGTGTAAGAGATGTTGCCAAGGAACAATCACCTTCTTTGATAGAAAGTGAAGAGTGAAGAGTCAATGCTAACTCTAGGATCGTGAACTTCCATGACTATGAGGAGAGTGTTGCCATCAATTGGAATACAGCATGAAGATTAGAAAGAGACAAGGGAAGGCTTTTGAGGAAAATGATAAGCTTAGTTTTGGGTGTGTTGAATTTGATTTCCAGATCAATGAAAATTCCCAGTAGGCACATGGAAAGAAAGGCTTGATGCTCAGGGATGGTACACAGATTTGGGAGTCATCTATAAAGAGGTGATATTTGAAGCCATGAGAGTAAGTGAAATTACTAAGAGGAGAGTAATGAGAGAAGAAAGACCGAGACAGCTCTTGGGTGCCACTACTGCTTCAAAGATGGTACTGGGATAATGGATGAGAGAAGGATACTGAGGAGACAGGTAGGAGGAAAACCAAAAGAGATCAGTGTCACAGAAACCATGGGAACATATAAGAAGAGGAAGTGTTAATAGTGTCAAATGCAGAAAGATCAAAGATGAAGCCTAATATAAAAAGGCCATTGGATTTGCCAGCTATGAGGTCACTGACAACCTTAGGGGAAAATGGTTTAGTAGAGAGAATGGGAATGGAAGCCAGATCTAGGAGGTTGGAAGCAGTGAAGAATGGGAGATTTTATCTGTTTGTTAGTGAATGAAGGAATGAAGTACAAGGAGGTGGCAGTGTGAGAAAAAGCTGAAAGTAGGGAGGCCTCACTCCATGGAGGAGCTAGACAATGCAGTGACATTCTGGAAGGACTGGAAGAGATGTGAGCTCTTTCCTTTCTGAGAATCCCCCAGCCTATAGTTTAAAACCTAGCTAGAAATGAGAACTCTCAGATGAGTTGGACATTGTTTCTCAGGCATATACATTTCATACCATTGCCCACATTAAGGAAAGGTACAATACATCTTCCCAGAGAAGTGGTTCTCCAACTTATTAACTTCAATACCCCTTTATACTTTAAAAAAATTATTGAAGCACCTCCCCAAAGAGCTTTTATTTATGTGGGAAAAACCTATTGATGTTTACCACATTAGAAATTAAAACATCCTAATATTATTATGAAAATTGCTTTGACTTTGAAAGGATCTTGGAGGTCCCCAACATTCCACAGGCCCTGCTTGGAGAACCATTCCTCTTGAGAAATAGAGCAATGGATAAATACTGGTCCAAAGTGTAACATGTAGAAGGAGGAAAGTAATTGATTTGAGCTAGATGGTGGGGTTTGAGTCAAAGTCCACAAATTGGACAATGATAGAAGTTGGACCAAACATTCATTTTTTTTTCTCTTTGTTTAATGTTCAAGAAATAGCTTGATGGAAAAATGATCTTTATTCTTCTTTGCTGTGAAAAAAGGAACTTCTGTAATTCATTCATTTAAAAATATTTTATTAAGTTCCTTCTATATATCAGGCACTGGGCTAAGCACTAGAGGTTCAAACAATAATAAAGAATAATCTCTGACTTGCAGGAACCTATATTCTGTGTGTGTGTGGGTGGTGGTAGAAGAATAACATGTACACAAAAATATAATGTAAAATAAATAGCATATATACAATAATTTGTAAAAATTAGGTGACACTTCTACTGTCCCCTTTCCTGGTCAGAGCCCATCTGGAGTGCTGCAGTCAATTTAGAGAACTGAACTTTAGGAGCAGATATTTTCAGAGAGAATGGAACACCTCCAGGGGAGGTCAACCAGCATGGTGTGGGAGTTAGAAACCATACTATGCAACTGACTGGTTGAAGAAGCTGACAATGTTTCACTTGAAGAAGAGAATATTTAGGTAGGACATGATTATTATCTTCAAGTAGCTGAAAGATTGTCATATGGGACTTTTCAGTAATTCCATTCCTGGAACTTTCTCTCTCATCACCTTTTCCTCTTGGCTTCTTTCACATCTCAGTAAAAATCCTAACCTCTACAAGAAGCCTTCTTTCCAATTCTTTTTAAAGCTGAAGTCTTCTCCCTAGGATCATCTTCAATTAACTTGATCATATCTTGTTAGTATGGAGTCATTGCCATGTTGTTCCTCCACTGGACTGTGAGCTCCTTGAGGGCAGGTACAATTTGCATTTCTTTTTTTTTTTTTATAGTACTGGCATTTATATAGAACCTACCATGTACCAGTAACTGTGCTAAGCCTTTCACAAATATCTTCCCATTTTTGCTTTCACAACAAATCTAGGAAGTAGCTGAGGGAAATGAGGCAAATAGAAGGTAAGTGACTCATTCGAAGTCATAAAGCTAACAAATGTCTGAAGCTGGATTTTAACTTAAATCTTCCTGACTCCAGGTTCAATGTTCTATCTATTGCTTCTAGCCACTGCCTCTTATGCCTTCTTTTGTATCTCTAGCACTTAGTATGATGCCTGGCTCACAGTAGGCATTTAAAGCATGCTTGTTGACTTGATTTGACTTGTTCTGTTTGGCCCTAGAGGAACAAATGGGTAGAAGCAATAGAAGGAAACTACAGAAGGTCAGATTTCATTATAGTGTAAGGAAAAACTTCCTAGCATTAAGAATTGTCCCAACGTGATACAAAGTGCTTTCTAAAGTAATGAGTTCTTCATTCTTAGGGCAGCTAGGTGAGGGATAGCAGCAATGGATAGAACACTGGGAATCAGGAAAACTCATCTTCATGAATTCAAATCTGACCTCAGTCACTTACTAGCAATTCACTTAACCCTGTTTGTCTGAGTTCCTTATCTATAAAATTACCTGGAGAAGGAAATGGCAAACCACTCCAGTATCTTTGCCAAGAAAACCCCCAATGGGCTCACAGAGTGTAGGACATGACTGAAATGACTCAACATCTCCATCACTGGAGATCTTCAAGCAGAAACTCCATGCTAACATATGAGGGATATGGTAGATGAGATTTCTGTTTAGGTATAAGTTGGACTAGAGACCCTCCAAAGTCACTCCCCACCTTGAGATTCTGTGACTACATGACTAGATGACCTCAAGGATCATTTTCCATGACTGGCTCTATGTTCAAAGTTGGATGACCTGATCATTTGGAGTTTGGGCCAAGTTTTCTATCATTTCCACTGACTAGTACTTGAGATCTTAGCCCTATCCAACATGTTTTCAATAGAGTGGCTACTGAGCTAACCATAGCCAAGTTAAAATAACTTTTAATTAACATTTAAGAATAGGAATCTGATCATGCAAATTCTTCTGCATTTTTTTTTAGCTGTGGCTGATTGTTCTTGATTAAACATGATAAAAATAGACTCAATATGTGTGCATGTTGACGTGGCTTTCCTTGTGCTTCCTGTACTGCTCTCTTCCTCCCCCAGACCCTTGGTGTCACCCTCCCTTTCTGCACATTGTTTAGGAGCCCTCAAATACCTGTGAGATGTCTCTGGGGAAGAAGGTAGCAACATGAACTGGCCCACAGTTATTTACAGCGTCCCCTATAATTACAAGATAGTGGCATGTGACCTAATCATGGGGAAAATTAATACTTGAGTTAAATCAAATAATCTCCCTGCCTAGAATGAAATTCCTATCCATCTCATATCCCTCCACTCCTATTTGCCTTTCATGTCTGATTGTAATAAGACTGCTCTTATAAATCCTCTCTTGGCCTATATCAATGTGCAATGCTCTATTAAAGCTAGACTTGAGAAGTGCATTACATATGATCCTCTTACCCTTCAAAAGATGGCACTGCTTTTTCTCTGGGTGTCTTATTTTATGCATATAAAATGGGGATCTGGACTGAGACTAACTGGGACAGGTGAGGGGGATAATTTCATTCCCTGTGCATGTAGGAAAAGTTGTGCTAACTAGCATTTTACTAGGAAGAAAGCTTACAAAACTTGACTTTCAGATTTTTCTCAGTCAAATTTTCTGTGCAGTAGCTTTGAGTCGAGGTAGTAGCCAATCAGAACAAAATAGCACAACAAACAAAGGGCTATTAGTGGTAGTTATTCACCATTCTTCCTCATTTTGGGAGAGAAAGCCCTCTGCCTCACAGAGCTTTTGCAAACCAAATTATCTGGTGGAATCATTCCCCTTTCACTTATTTATAGCTCTTGGGAAGGTGTGGTGCCAAAGAGAAACCATTTCTCTTTCTCTCAACATGACCAGTGTATGCATACACATATACACATGCATATACATATACATGAACACATATGTGCATATACATGCATGCATATTTGTATATATGCATGTGTATATACATGGATGTGCATACACACAAATGAAGCTCCAAACCCCAAAATGAAGCAAGGCAAAGATTCTAAGAGGCAGAGGTGAGGAGGGATTCAATCCAGAAGCCATGGTATGCCACTGTGCAAGGGGCATGGAGGTGGGAGATGGAATGACTTTTATGAAGCTTATTATTGTGTATGGATATGCCACCATGTCTTCTTGGGAGAGGAAAACAAATTTTAACATCTTTAAGTGCTTCAAGTGACTTTACTATGTGATGGGAGCATAGGTTCTAGAGCTGGAAGGGATTTAAGAAATCATCTAATTCAATGTCTTTATTTTACCAATTAGGAAACTGAGATGAGAGAGATTAAGTGACATGCTTCAGTCTCCTCTCTGCCTCCAGTCTCTTCCTTCTCCAAAAGTGATACTACTAAACATGCCACCATACCCTTCAGTCTTCAGTGACTTCCTATTTCTTCCAGGATAAAATACAAAATCTTTAGCCTGGAATTTAAAACCCTCCTGGCAACTACCTAGGCTTCCAGTATTATTTCTGTTTTTTTTTTTTTTTTGCTTTTTGGAGGGGGGAAGGCAGGGCAATTGGCGTTAAGTGATTTGCCCAAGGCCACATGGCCAATAAGTGTTAAGTGTCTGAGGTTGGATTTGAACTCAGGTCCTCCTGACTCCAGGGCAGATGCTCTATTCATTGTACCACCTAGCAGCCCCTTCTAGTATTATTTCTTATCACCTCACTTTACAAACTCTCCCTTCCAGTCAAATTATTCCTCATCTAATTCATATCATCTACTAGGACAGCAAAGAAGCAAGCCTCTCACACATACCCCCCCTCCCCCAACCTTTCTATGCCAGGGTTGTTTCTTATGCTGGGACAGCCCAGAGTGGCTCACTTCTGGTAGCAATAGTGAAGCCAGTGAGGCCTGAGTTTTTCATAAGCAATAGTGGGGTCAGTCTGGCATGTCTGATTTATCTCTCACCTCTGATGTACATTATAGCTGGAATGGAATCCTTATTCACCTTTGCTTCTTAGAATCTCTAGCTTGCTTCAATTTTTTTTGGTAAAAAATAATA
This sequence comes from Gymnobelideus leadbeateri, assembly GCA_011680675.1. Classification (NCBI taxonomy): domain Eukaryota; kingdom Metazoa; phylum Chordata; class Mammalia; order Diprotodontia; family Petauridae; genus Gymnobelideus; species Gymnobelideus leadbeateri. Next base: position 807,943 of record WOXC01003811.1, read on the forward strand.
TAAGTATACATATTATATTAATATTCAACTATTTCCTTCTGCTTCTCAGAAAGATATCCCCTATCACAAAGAATAAAAGAGAAGGGGAAAATGCAGTTCTGTAAAACTAATCAACACAGAGAGCAGATACAGTATTCCATGCTCATTTAGGTTTCTTCGAAGCATAGCTCAGATGCCATCTACTCCCTTTCCTGATTCCCCCCTCTCCACCTTGTTAGCATTTTCTCTTAAAATGGCCATCACTCTATTTCTACTTTTTATTTACTAATTCACATGTTTTATTGCCTTTCCATCCTCCCTAGCAGAATGTGAACTCTTCAGGTCAGAGATACTTTAATTTTTTCTTTTTATTCTCAACACCTAGTATAGTGCTTGGAACAGAGTAGGTGTTCAATACATATTTGTTGAATTGAAATGAATCACACAGGTAATAAGTCACAAAGTTCTACTCCTATGACTCCAAATCATTCTATTATTTTCAATGGGAAGTTAATAGTATTCAAAGTTATCCATTTGAAAGAGTAAATGTGTATTCAGGACATAGTGGCATAGTCCCTGTCCACCCACATTAAAAAAGACTGACAGTAGTCTATCAGGTGCTTATTCTTCAATAGGAACAAAAATAAACACTGATTTGTCTGTTCGCCAAAATGTGATCCATCACACCCTTCTAGCTTTCCCTTCATTATATCTGTGCATCCACTCAGCAAACAAGTGATTTTCCCCATCACTTTGGCTACTTTAATTTACTTATCAGGTCCTCCCCACCCACAAGTAACTGGATTATTTCAATCATTATTTTAGGGAAGGAATTATTCATCTCACATTACAGATGGGAGAAGGAAGAAGAGGGAGCAAGCATTTATTAAGTGCCTATCTATCAGTCACTGTGCTAAATATATTACAAATATTATCTCACTTGATCCTCAAAGACAATATTGTGAGGTAGGTGCTATTATGATCCCCACTTAACAACTAAGGAAATTGAGGCAGACAGAAGATAAGTAATTCACCCAGGGTCACACAGCTAGTAAGCATCGGAGGCAAGATTTGAACTTAGGTCTTTCTGACTCCAGGCCAGGTGACCAATCTACTACACCAACTACTGAGTTTTGAAATTGGTGATTCCAGTAAGTCTCACCAAGAAGCAGTGCTAAGCAATAACTGGAAATAAAGTGAATACCCATAAATTGGGGACTAGTCAAACAAGTTCCAGTACATGACTTCAATGCAGTTTGCTACACTATAAGAAATTATGAATATGATGAATACAGAGAAGCATGTGAAGACATATGAATTGATACAAGGCGAAGGAGGCAGAATCTGGAAAACAAAAGACACTATGGCTACAATAATATGAATGGAAAAATAATAGCAACAAAGTGATTAAAACTGAATGCTGCAAAATCTTAATTGTCATCGCAAAGAAAAAATATGAATTTTCTACTTTTCTATTAGTGGAACTGCTTAGTTTCAACTCCAAGGCAATCTTGTCTCCTCCTGGATAAGCTGATTACAAGAAATCTCATCATCATGCAGATTGACTCAGCTTTAGATATTCAAGGCCTCTGCTCTTTGATTGGAGGGCTGGAGGGTGGAGCCCTAAAGCCTTCCTTTTTAGAGTGCTCTGGAGGAGAGAGTGAGGATGGTGACTTTGCACAGTCCTGCCTCACTTAAATCCAATTCCCTTGAAAGTTATGACATCAATTTCCCAATGTCATGGTCCTCTTTGACACAACCACAGATCTTTCCAGATAAATGTTCATTTTCCATCAGGAGTTCTGTTTGATTTTAACCTCAGTGACCCCCACCATTTCAGCTTCCTTTTACTGTATTGTCTTCTCCCATTAGATTACAAACTCCTAGAGGGCAAGGATTATCCCTTTTTGTATTTTCAGCACTTAGCACAGTGCCTGGCACATAGAAGGCTCTTAATAAATGTTTATCGAAATGAATTAAATTGAAAAAGACCCTTCAGAAACACTATATATAGACTTTTTGGAATATGTTTATTAGTTCTGTCATACTCCCCTCTCCCCTTTTTATACTGTTATTATAAAGGTTGGTTTTCTCAGAGAGGGAGGGGGACAATGACACATTGAGAAATAATAGATGTTATAAAAACAAAGTAGATCAATAAAATTTTGTTGGAAAAAGAGACACTGCTGGAGTTAGAAGCATCCACCGCTATCTTGCCTCCTAGATTTCTTGCGGAGGCTTGGTATTTCTCAGGACCCCTTTCTGATTTTATCCTCTTTAATTTCTCCTTTAGCCTCCCTCCTTAAGTCTTCCCCTGCCAAAACCAAACTGATGAAAACACACCTGGTAAGACCTGGGCTTTGGTGTGATCACTAAAGTGACTGAGAAGCCATTGTTGCCCTAGAGACAGGCCCGTCATCTCAGAAGGAGAAGCAAATCCATTTCTTCCTTACCAATGACAATCTCCCATCCTCTCTGGCCTGTTCTAATCTTCCCCTCTTACTTCCTGCTGGGCTAGAACATTCTCCTTGGGGGTGAGAAGCCTGTCAGTGGAATCAAGGAAAGTCAGCAAGGCCCAAGAGTCGGGGATGGGAGGGGAGAGGGGCTCTCTGCAGGGAGCCCAAAGAACTCTCCCTTTGAATGACAAGGAATTAAGAACCCCTGAAGGGGATGAACTGGTGTGCTTCACCAGGGAAGAAAATCCTCATTTCCTCTCTTGCTGTCCTGGCAACTTTCCAAGTGTAGCCCCTTTTTACAATGAGCTGAATGGCTCTGTTTTGCTTTTGTATCTGAAATGTAGATTTTTGAATGCAGATGACATGTTTTGATTCCATGCAGTGGCATTTGTTCTTGAATCATCACATCTTAACCTCAAAAACTCAAATGAGTTTTAGTGCAGTGCCAGTTTTTTTTTTTAATTTTTTTTTTTCTGGGCCATTTCCCAGGGCATAAAAATGCATTTCAGACCCCAAGGAGACCAAGAAGTAGAAAGTGCAGAAATCTTGTTCAGCTCTGTCTCATTATTTAAAGTGAATTAACAAGCAGAAACTTTTTACCTGTGCCAGTCATGGGGAAACGGCCCAGATGGGATTTCTGTACCTGCCTGAGATGAAATTCTGTTGCCCCCTGGAATAAATTAGAGGGGTCACTTTCTAGAAGGCCTCAGGGTAATAGCTCTGTAAATCCCCCACCATTTAATTTATGCCCTCAGGGATCTCAGCTCCAAGGAGTCAACCTAGCTTACCTTTTCTTGCTTTTTCCCCATAAGAAGAAAAGCAAATAAAAAACAGGTCTTCAAGTGGGGGAAGAACAACATTTTCCAAACCATTTAACTTGATTCTCTGGCTGATTCCGCTTTCATGAGTCTGACGCAAGCTTAGACTGATAAGCTTCTCTGAACCAGCTTTACGTAAAAAGATTGGTCACCATCCTCCTCTCCTCCTCCCACTCTTGAAAGCTTCAGGTGCTGGGGCCAAGATGGACAATCCCCCCACACTGCCCCTGTTTTGCTGGGTCTGGTATTAGGCCAACTTGGGAGGAATCTCAGGGCTCCACAACTGGATGATCCACCATTTCCCCACTAGATGGCATCCATTTTTCACTCAAATGCTACCTAGAGAAGATGGTGGTTGTCACAAGGCATCCAGCGTCAGGTTCACACCTGAGACTTCAGGGGTCTACTTGCCCACTACTGTAACTCATACACAGCTTTTGTGTTCTGTGGAGGACATATTTTCCACACACAACATGTAAAACCTAAAGTTTTTGTTTGGGGGAGCCCCTCCCCCTCAAGAAATAGAGATTAAATTTCCAAGCAAATGTAGAATAATGAAAAAAAAAAAGAAAGAAAACACCTGGACTTGGGTTCAGAAACCTGAGGTCAAGCCCCAGCTCCTTTGTGTACTAGTTAGTCAGCCAATAAACATTTATTAAGTACCTACTATATGCTAAGGACTGGGGATACAGAAAGAGCCAAAAGACAGTCCCTATCTTTAAGGATCTCGCAATTTATTAGGGGAGACATACATACAAACTATACAGGGGCTAAATAGGAAATAACAGAGAGAAGACACGAGAATTAAGAGGAGCTGAGAAAGGCTTCTTGTAGAAGATCAGAGTTTAGTTGAGACTTGGAGGAAGCCAGGGAAACCTGGAAGTAGAGTTGAGGAGGGAGAACATTATATAACTTTGGGCAACTCTCCTTACCTCTCAGAACCTCAGTCTTTTCATCTGTAAAATGGGGATAATAAAACAGTACTACCTGATTCACAGGGATGTCAAGGGAAAAGTACTTTATAAACTACTGAGATGTACACTATCACTACTACTACTACTACTACTACTACCACCACCACCACCACCACCATCACCACCACTATTGCCACCATGACTACTATTGTTGTTGCTGTTGAGTTGTTTCAGCTATGCCTGACTCTTCATGACCCCATTTGGGGTTTACTTGGCAAAGATACTAGAGTGGTTTGCCATTTCCTTCTCTAGCTCATTTTACAGATGAGGAAACTGAGGCAAACAGGGTTAAGTGACTTGCCAGGGTCATACAATTAGTATGTGTCTGAGACCAGATTTGAGCTCAGGAAGATAAATTCAAATATCCTCCTCCTCTTCCTCCTCCTCTCCTTTCTCCTCTTCTTGACATTCCCTGCTATTTGGCAAATTTATGGAAAGTCCCTAGGAAATTTAATTTGAGTTGTCTAAAGTCATATAGCTACTGGCAGAACTAGGACTTAAGCCTAGGTCTCTTGACTTCCTGTCCAGTGGTCCCTCCACAGCACCATACAGAAAATACTGCACCCAGGCAGAAAATGGGGTGGTTTGGGACCTTAGTAATGGTGCTAGAGCACAGTAACTTGGGGTGCTGTGTGCTTCTGTGTAGGCAGTCCTCTTATCACACTTACTGGTTGCCTAGAATACATTTGTAGGAACTCTCTACAAACATCTTTGGGCTATCCTCTTTACTGGTTCTGCTGCACTATAATCCCCTTTCCTTTATGAAAGAACACCCCTCCCCTGTTCATTGAGCCCCCTTTCAGGAAGAATCTCTCTCCTGTGACTCCACACTTTTTCCTCTTCAGTTACCTAGATTATGAACTCCTGAAGGGCAGGGACTGTGTCTTATTCAGAGGCAGGAGAGTGCACTGGGTTGGGAGTGAAAAGATCTATTTTCAGATCCTAGTGTGGTTCATTATACCTGACATCAGCTGGAGCTCTTGACCTCATTGACCATCAGCTTCAACAGGAGGATGTCAAGAGTAATTGACCCCTATGATCTTTACAAGCTCTGAGTATATGATTCTCTGATCATTTGTTGTCTCCTCATCAGTGCCCAGCATAGGCACTTATACATAGAAGGTGCCGAAGCAATACTTGTTGAAATGGATGGATCCCTGGCTCCTGAATCAGAGAACAATGGTTTGAATCCTGGGTCTGCCAGTTATGGCCTATGTGACCTTGAATAAAGTACATGCATACTGAAAAGAGTACTGGTTTGGGAGTCAGAAGGCCAGGTTTCAAACCAAACTCCTGCCATTTCATACCCCTGTGACCTTGGGCAAAATGCAGCAGCTCTCTAGGCCTCATTCTCCTCATCTGTAAAATGAGGTGTTTTGACCACACGGCCTCCTTCTAGCTCAAAATCTAGGCTTTAATTTCTCTGAGACTTGGTTTCCTCAACTGTAAAATGGCAGGGTTGGACAAGAACTCCTTGCAGAATGTAAGCTCCTTATGGGAAAGGGCTGTTTCATTTCTGTATAGGGGTGGGGAACCTGTGGCCTGGAGGCCATGAGTCCTTCTGGGTCCTTGGGTGAGCCATTTTGACTGAGTTTAAGTTCTACAGGACAAATCCTTTTATTAAGGGTATTTGTTCTGTGAAGTTTGGATTCAGTCAAAGGGCTGAGCCACCCTCAGTTGCACAGTAAGCACTTAATAAATTGCTTGTAAGTTAAGTTCTCAATCTCTGATCCAAAAGACCTTTGTGCCCTTTAACCCAAAGCTTTGACTTACTCTCCACAGAGATTTTAGTTGTAGGACCACAGAATGTTAGATCTTAGAGAGCCTTTAGGTCAGACTTCTACTTTTACAGAAGGGAAATTGGAACTGAGAAAACATGACTGATTTTCCTAATGTCACACAGCTAGCAAATAGGATATAAGATATTCAGGTATCTCATAGAAATGATTAGGATAGTGGTGGGCACACAGTAGGCACTTAATAAGTGTTTTTTGACTGACTGATCATTACCCTGTATGCTTATCTACTTTTTTTCCTTTTTGGAGGGGGGAAAGTAAGGCAATTGGGGTTAGTGACTTGCCCAAGGTCACATAGCTAGTAAGTGTTAAATGTCTGAGACCAGATTTGAACTTGGGTCCTCCTGACTCCAGGGCCAGTGCTCTATTCACTGTGCCACCTAGCTGCCCCTCCTTATCCACTTTTGCCAATTGTTCCTTGATGTAGCTAACTGTCTATTAACTATGGCCATGTGAGAGACTTTAGTAAATTTGCTGAATATTCAAGATCATTCTATCTCTTCTTTCTTCTCTATCCCTACTTTTCTTACTTTCCAGAGCTTCTAAATATGATATGATAATACTTATATTACTAGTGAATTATAAAGACTTCTGGTCATGACATTTATAAGAAGTTTTCTTTTTTTCTTAATCTGACTCCCCCAGTTCCCAGGCAAGAGGTCAGGGTAGGAGGTGAAAACACGGTCTGTCTGATCAAGGGGTGGTAGACCCTGAAGGTTAAAGAAACCATAGAGCAGGCATCTGTCTCCTGCAGTCTTCCTTGGCCGGCTGGCCGGCCACTAGAGGACAAACCCTGGAGAGGCTACTATCTTCCTAAAGATATGTGTATAAAATTGCACTGCTCAAAGTGACCCTAGGTCTATCCTATGCACTCACATATCCAGCACAAGCACAGAACTACAGTGTACAGTTGATAAACATTGTGCGTGAGATCCTCATTGCTCTAGCAAACCAAACATCACCACTCAAACTATTTGTGCCTCTGAAACAGTATCCAAGCCACTCTATCCCAGGAACAACTCGAGATTCCAGCTATCCTTCATGTGTGACAAACGCCACTAGGCTGACTACCAATCCTAGCCAACCAGCAGATCTGCCTTGCCCCAATCAGATTGTCTCCTCCGCACTGTCTCCTACTCCCTTCCACACTGCAGAGGTACTGGTGGCCCTAGAGTTTTGCTGGTTCATGAATCATTCTCCTTTCTTGCTCTAAGTCTTTGTTATACCGTTATCTATCAAGTCCCTTCTATCTGCCAAACAGGGAAACAGAGACAAGCCATATCCAATGTCCATGAATAACAAACACTAGGCTCATCCATGCATCACTGCGCTGATGGATTGGTACTTACAGTGCTCGTGGTAAATTCGGGTGGGTTGTCATTCACATCTGTCACCGTAATGATGGCTGTCGCGGTGTTTGAGAGGCCGTAGTTAAGGTTTCCTTCCATGTCTGTGGCCTGAACGATGACTGTGTATTGCTGAACTTTCTGGAAAAAAGGGGGGAGGGGGAAATCCAATCAGTACAGCTTGCTTTGTTTCCTAGTTGAGCTTTCACAAAGAAAAATATTCCACAGAATGGGGCTCAGTAAAGGCATCTCTTGTTTGCAGAGTTTGCCTTAGAAGTCTGGAGGTTCTCTCTAAACCTCTCCCTATTTACACTTCCTTTATGAAGGACATGCTCATTCATTTGGGAGTGGGTGGGAAGAGAAGGGGATATGTGTTTATATAGTGCCTACTATGTGCCAGACACTGTGCTAAGCTCTTTACAAATATTATCTCATTTGATCAGCTGCAGTGAGTAAGGTCAGGGTGTGAAGGAAGCTCGGTACAGTATACTCAGAGAGAAATGTATGCCTAGGTATATCAAACACCAGGTTAGAATAACAAAAAAATCTGGAGACTGAGTGGCGAATGCTGTGGAGCTCAGAATTTGTAGTCTCTTTGGAAAAACCTCAACAACTTAGCTGATTTTTTGGGGGAAATCAGCAAAGTTAAGTAGGAAATCTATAGTCAGTGTCCTGGGAATTCTCTGAGAGAAATGTTCTCTTTGGCATTTAAGCCTGTCCAAATTCAGTGCAGGGCTGAAATACAAAAGAAAACAGAACCTCAAATAAACAACAACAAAAAACCGAACCCGACCCAACTCCCGAATATCAACCTGCCCCCTTTTCTTTGCAGGTGCAAAGAGCCAAGTACAATTTCTGCTTGAAAACTTCATCCAGAAGGAGCAGTTAGCATTCAGGCACAGGTGTGATTTTTAAAAAGCAAATAAACCTTGATGGAAGGAATGCATTTTATTAGGCATTGAAGAATTCTTACTTCATCTCTCCTCCTAACCCTCACTGGGAGTCCATTAGGACTGAATTTCCATCTCAGCTCAAAAGATCTAGCCTTTTCTAAATATCCTTTCCAGACTAACGGTTGAAAAATGAGTCTGGTCAACCCTGAACCTTAGTTCATAATGGACCAAAGGGGTGGATTTTTCTGTAGCTCTAAAGAACTAAGGTATCTTCTAAATAAAAGCACCTGCATACCAATATGGTTTTCTTTACCCTTTCTTCTCCCAAATCATTTTTCAAAAAGAAATTTGGGATTTGGCAAAAGAATAACTCCAGGATGGTTCTGTCAAAGGATAGGACTCTCCCCTGCTTTGGAAATAACTCTCAGTGGGTAATACTCCTGTGTCAGAGACATAGACCTAGATCCTCCAAGAAGTTAAGGTGGGGCAGGGTACTTCACAACCATTTTAACTCCCTAACACTATGAACCTGCTACAACATCAACATCAACAAATGTCTGGGTTCACAGACCCCTGAGTTAGGCACTGGGGAGAGAAATATGTGCACAGCAGAGCCACGGTTTCTGCCCGCAAAGATCTTTGTGTCTCTGGGGAGAGACCTGCTTTTTACTCTTTTCATATGTTTTGTGCTCAGGTCAAACTACAGGATTCATCATTTTCTCTCTTTACAACTTGCTTTCATGATATTTACTGTTCCCCAAATGAACTTAACCCTCACAATTTCCATCTGTTAAAGCCCTTCCTTTCTCCTTCCTTCTTTCCTCCCTCCATCCCTTCCTTCTTTCCTCCCTCCACCCGTTCCTTCCTCCCTCTCTTCCTTCCTTTTTTCCTTCCTCTCTCCCTCCCTTCCTGCCTTCCTCCCTGCCTTCCTACCATTCATCTTGTTTGCCTTTCTGCCTTTTGAAAAAATAAATTTTAGTGATGTTTTGTTTTCACAAAAATTGTTTTTGGATATTTCTCCACCCCCACATAAGCCCTTCTTTAATTTATGTGCAAAATCAATCAGCCCTGCAATCTTGTCTGACAGTGTATACAACACACCTACTACTCTATCTACTGAAAGGAGGGAGATCCTCTTACTTCTCAAAGGCCAAAATTAGTCACTATAATTAATCAGTATTTGACTTAATTCTAGTATTTTTTCTATTTACATTATTATAATCATTGTGTAGAATGCTTTCCTGGTTTTGCTTAAATTAAATCAATTCAAACAAGTCCTCCTATTTGTCTTTAAATTACTCACATTTGTTTTTCCTTATGGTGCAATTAGATTTACATTCATATACCACAATTTGTTGAACCAGTCCACAGTTGGGCACACGTTTTATTTCTAGGTTTTTTGTTATTACAAAAAATGCTGTTCTGTAGCTTTTAAAGGTGCCAGGTAAGTACAGAGGATAGAGCCCTCAACCTGAAGTCAGGAAGACCAGAGTGCAAATCTAGGCTTGGACACTTCCTAGCTGTGAGACCCTGGGCAAGTGACTTAACCTTTCTCAACCTAGATTTCCACATCTATTAAGTGGGGATAATAACAGTATCTTCATCTTAATCTCAAGATTGTTGTGAGGATCAAAGGAATTAATATTTGTAAAGTGCTTTGCAAACCTTAAAGTACTATATAAATGACAGTTATTATTTTACCTATACACACACACACACACACACACACACACACACACACACACACACACAAATCTTTCTTTCTGTGTTTGACCTCCGTAGGGTATATTCCCAGTAATGGTATCTCTGGGTCAACCTATATCAATGACTATAGTGACTTTTCTTACGTAATTTCCAAAAAGGTTAGATCAATTCATAGCAACACTGAAAAAAATATTAGTATGCCTGTTTTTCTACAGTCCTATTCTATGCTATTTTCTTTTTTGGAGGGAGGCCAATCTCCCTATCTTGCCCAGGCTAGAAGTACAGCACTCACTCATGGGCCTGATCTACCACTCATAGACCTGGGAGCTTTAATCTACTCCATTTTTGAGTTGGGTTGCTTCATCCCTCCTTTAGAGGATCTAGTGGCTTCCCACTCCCAAGTACTTACCATACTGGTGTTAGAATTAGTGAGGACACTTGACCTGTTTAGGACAATGCATTCAGAACTTGGGACCTTAAGAGATATACCAGCCGCAACTTTCCCAACAGAAAGATTACAAGCATATGCCACTACACTAGTCTATCTACATAGTTTACCATTCTGGTCTATTTGGAAGATGAACTCCAATAGTTGTTCTAATGAGCATTTCTTTTAGGAGTAATTTAGAGCAAAATTTCCTAGTGCCTGGCACATTTTAAGTGGTTAATAAATGCTTATTGACTGACTTACTGTTGAGAGTTTGCAAATCCATAGAAAACTGTTCGTATCTTTTCACCACTTATCTATTAGGGACTGACTCCTTTATTTCCTTTCAGGCCCATCTCAGATGCTACTTCCTTCCTGAAGCCTCTCCTGAACTTCCCACCTGAAAGTGATTTCTTCTTCCTCACATTTCTCATAGTATTTTCATTTATTGTATACTATTTAACATCATAATTATTTGGGTACAACTCTCTCCTTCCCATAAGATTGTAAGTTTCACGGAAATGTGATCTGAGTTATCTTTGTGTCTCCAGCATTGAGTACAGGGCTTTGTCTCAGCTATCTTCCAGTTACCCTACTGTGTGGTATAATAGAAAGAACTCAGGGTTTGGAGTCAGGAGAATATAGCTTTCAATACTCATTAGTTGTATGACTATGAGAAAGTAGTCACTTAAAAATAATGACAATGTCATAATTCTTCAGAGTTTGCTAAGAACTTTGCATATATGATTTCATTTGAACAACATATCCTAGCATAGCTGTTGTTATCCCCCATTTTTTAACAGATGAAGAAACTGAAAATTAGAGATTAGAGAAATTAGAAATGTTAGAAATTAGAGAAACTGAAAATTAGAGAGATTAAAGGACTTGCCCTGGATTGTGCAGCTAGGAGGTACTGGAAGCAGGATTGAAATTCCAAGTTTTCCTGACTCCAAACCCAGTACTATATCTACCATGTGAAGTCAATTCCTCTTGCCTAAATTTTCAGAGCCCCAGTTTATTCACCTAAAAAACAGGGAAGACAATATTCCCCTCACAAGATTATTCTGAGGTTGCAATGAGATTGTATACATATGGCACTCTGGAAACTTTAAAAGCACTACATAGGGCCCAGCTATTCTAATCTAGTCTATTCCATTCCTGAGTGGTACAGAAGTTCAGAGGATAGATTGATTGACATGGGTCAGAGGGTCAGAGAAAATTATATGGGCTTTATACAGGTTTTTAATGATTGGGAGAACTTGGAAAGGTGGGTAGAAGCAAGAGTGAAGGAGGAGTCATTACAGGCAAAAACATAGGGATGAAAACGTGTGTGATGGGCTCAGGGAACAATGAGCAAACAGTTATAGAGATGTTTTCCTGATTTCTCTCCTATGCAACCATTCACTAATCTAATTGTCACTCATTCCAATTCTCATTCTCCAACTCTGTTATATTTCTACCTTCATGTCACCTTTGATCATGATGCTACCCCTATCTCAAATGGCCTCTTTCTTCTACTCTATCAACACTTAGTCTTAGTTCAAGGCTTATTTTCCCTGTATGGCTATGATCCACAGCAATCACATTCTTCTTTAAAATACTATTGAGCATACAGTCAGGATGACACAATTTCCCCCTTAGTTGTTCCCTAAACTGTTCTGTGTAACTATTCCTTTTTCCTCATCCTCTGTTAGTTGCTGACTCTTGTTCACTCTCCTTCCAATCATCTCCTCCATCTATTGCATTGGTCTCAGGATAAATTTCCAATGTTAAAGTCTGATATTTAAGGCTTTCCACCTACCTAAACTCCTTTTTATGTGTATGTTTATTTTTTTTTTGTGTGTGTGTATTTATTTCAAAACTGGACTATGAGTTATTTTCTCAAACCTTCAATTTGTGTATTCACATAAGTCATCTCTGAGACCTAGAATCTCTCTCCTCAATTATGTCTCTTATAATCCTTGACTTCCTTCAAGGATGGGCTCAAGCACCACCGCCTCCATGGAGCCTTTTCTGATCTCCCCTCAGTGCTCTCTTTTCTTTCAATTCAACTTGCATTATAATGACCGTAAAAAAACTTCCAGTCTAGCATCCTATCGTATACTACCTTTGATACAGGAAGCATATAAATCAGACACTACTAACTGTGTGACCCTGGGGAAGTCACTTAATTTCTGTTTTATTTTCCTCATTCATAAACCAAGGGATGCACTCAGTAGCCCCTAAAATCACTTGCAGCTCTAAATTTAAGATTATGCAATCTCTCTAGTAGATTGTAAACTCCCTGAAGGCAGAGACTATTTTGTATTTGGCTTTGTGTTCACAATGCCTATCACAGTGCACAAAGTAGATGCTATATATATATTTTTTTTAACTGAGAAATTAATACACTGAGCACACAGGGCCATAGACATAGGGGATACTCAGTAAAAGATGCAGTTACTGATTTGGTTTGTGGTATTCATAGGAGACATCTGAAATTGATGGAGTGTTTTGGACCAAATGACTAAAAATCTTGAGACAGAGAAAAAATAATGGATCAATAATCTATCTAGCTCCCTTACTCAGACTACATTATAGTTTTCTCTTGTCCAAAGAAAAGGATACTAGGTTCTGAGAAGGCCATAGAGATTATAAGATTTAGTCAGAAAGGACCTTAGAAATCACATAGTCCAAGCTTTTTTCATTTTCCATATGAGGAAAGAGAAGTTAAGTCATTTGTCCAGTATTAAATAGGAGGTAATTGGTAAGGTCAGACCATAAACCCTGTCTATGGCTTCAAATCCAGAGCTTTATTTACTATACTATATTTCCCAAGTGCTTATAGCCACCTGCGTTTCTTCTTTCATCTCTGGATGCCAAGTTGGCCATTGTTTACTTGAAAATGAGGAAGAAACACATTTTGTACTTGGATAATTTTTACTGCTTGTGCCTTCAAAGTAGAACCCCAAAGTATTTACTTAGCTCTGGGGACTGCTTAGGTTGAATGAACTTTCAAAAGTGCTAGGCTAAAAGATCCTCAAACTAAATAACTGACTCAACTCTTAGAGTCTTTATACTTGTATTGATAATGAACTAAGTGTGTAGAAGGGTAAATTATTTTCCTTTTTCTTCCACTGACCTACTTCTGGAGCACATCTCACTTAAAGAAAAGAAGTGTTGAAAAAGTTCCTGGTCTAGTCTTAGCAGAGGATCATTAAGTAAATCTTATTGTTACAAATGACCCTAGAAGACATTTTGTTTATACTCCTTATATTACAGAATATGAAACTGAAGCCCAGAGAAGGGGAATGACTTGTCCAAGGTAACTGAGCCAATTAGTAGGAGATTCAGGATTAAAATCCAGGTATTCTTACTGGTCAGTATGTCAGGATCCTGTGAGCATTGGATGTAGGAATTATGTGACCTTTGACATAGGCTTCAATAATCTGTGAACTCATCAACAAAGTTCTCCTTCCAGTGACACAGATTGTAACCCAATCATCTGGTTCTAGTCCAATTTAATTCCAACTCAATTATGAGTATGCAACCTTATCCATGTTCTCCTATAAATCATTCATAGTGGGTTCACTAAAAACATTAGGGGTTCCTTTAATTTCTTTGACATTGCATGGATACCAATGGGGCCATCCATCAATTATCCTTCTCTATACAGGCATATATGAAAAAATAGGTCAGGGCTCAGAAGGTAATGTTACAGGTGCAGCTGTTAATGCCTTCATAACATACAATCATCATTACATGAGGATGTTCTCTGTGTCCAAGACTTTAAGCACTTTACTTCACAGCCCAGTGCATGAGACGTTTCTCTGGAATTCACATGGCACAGGGAAACACAAATACAGATATATGCAGGAAATTACCCAAGTATAATGGCTCCCCAGAGTCAAACTATTCTGCAACAACAATGTCTTACTGGGGTCTCTGGCTCTTCCCTACTGGCAATGCACACACAACACCACACTCATATTATAAGTGCTAATTTATACAAGTCAGGCCTTAGTTTCTCCTGAAGATGGTTTTTTATACTGCCCACAGGTAACCAGCCTCTCAGTGGGAGAGAGGCGAATGCCCTCATTAGGGTTATTAAAGACTTCTGCTTTCCTGCTCTCACAGTTCAACTGCCCTATATCCCTGATCAAGGCAACATCATGTCCCTTCTACCATATTACACTGTTTCTATGAGACATCTCTCAACGTTTCCTTGGCTGTGACCCTTAGCTGGCTAAACTGGCATTTTGCCACATCACATGCCAGATCCTGCTGGTTTGTGGGAGCACTGACTCCTGGGATCCCATTATCAGCTTTCTGGGATGCTACCCCACACTAGTTCCTCATCATGTTATACTAATTATCCTTTTAAGAGGGCTCTCTGGAGGCAGGTGTCAGGTGACTAAAGGAGGAGCAGGAAAAAACCCTACTATAGCTCACCTAATGAATTATTCTTGCAATGAGATTAATTAACTGGAGAGATAGGAAGTATGATAATCAAGATTCCTGGAAGGGTTAGGGGTGATGAGAAGTGTGTAGGGAAAAGCATTACCTGAACAAAGCTATTGAGGATAAGAACAATGGCTAAAGTTAAAAACTATCTAATACTGATAGTCACCCAAACAAGTATTCAAAAACCAAAGTAAAATCAAAGTTACATTAGCAAATTTCTACAGTAACTGAAACATTCACTTCATTCTGCCTGGACCTAGACCCACTACTCCATTTCTCAGCTATCTCCTTGCCATTCCAGTGAGAATATCCTTCTGACAAACCCCATTTGTCTGGCACATCAGAAGTACTTAATAATTACTTTTTTGATTCATTCATACTTTTCCAAGAACTTTTTTTCTTTGATCTTCAATACAAGTTAATAAAAACTGGAAAGATGTATATCGTCCAATATGCTTATTTGAGCATAATGAGGAAACTGAGGCAGAGAAAGGTTGTATAAATTGCCTAAGGTCATAAAATAACATTGGGAAAGATGGAGTAAGAAGCCAGGTTTCCTGAATTTATAACATACTTATTTCATTCTGCACTACCCAGAGAATGTTAACAGTCTCCAATCACTGATGCTGACATTAGCTAGTAAAAAAAAAAATTATGGTCTTTCCAGACAAAGAGTGAACATTACCTGCTTGTTATTAAACATGGATTTATTTTAGCTTGGTCAGTGCATAGGGAAGCATAAAGAAATAGTTAAAAGGTTAAACTACTACAGATAGTCATTATGTGAACTGTAATTTGGTCTAAGCAATGGTGGGGGGATGCTCCTCTGAGGCACTGAAGCTTCAGGACCCCAAGAAAAGTAAGATGTTCCTTTGTCTCCACCTATGGAAAGGCTAATAAGGCACCATCTCTAATTCCCAGTTCTACACTCTTTGCAATTTCCTCTTTCTACTTTTTTTGCAGTCTGACTCTATCCACAGCTACTGGATCTGTAGGTCATGGCTCACAGCTTTCTCCATTGAAGTGCTGGAGGACCACAGGGATTTCTCACAGCTCTGGTCTCGATTCTGTGCTTCTGACTGGGGACACAGAAGAGGCAGGTTTGGGCCTGTGTCAACACCAATTGCCAGGCTTGTGACCTTATCATGCAGACTTGAATTTGAACTCTCAGCATTCCAGGTAGCCTCTTGGGAAAGACCTGTTTCATCTGTGGGACACACTCACACACATGCTGTGTGTACCAGGTGTAGGCCATGTCAGTTCTATTTCAATTGTAGCTGATTTTGGTCTGTGGATCACTCATGGTAAACTCCCTCCTCTCAAGGAAAATTTCCACAGACAAATCAAATCTGAAAGAAGACCCAGAGTCTAACTTTGAAAACATATTTTTAAAAAAATTTTCCTCCCCATTTTTTCTTATATTGTACGAAATGAAATTTCTCCTTCTAGTCGTTATAAAAGATTAGGTTATGAAAGCTCCACAGGGGGAAAATGCTGAGACCATGCATTAAAAATATTTGGTAGAGATGAGTCCTTTCAGTCATGTCCAACTCTTTGTGACACCATTTGCGGCTTTCTTGTTAGAGATACTGAAGTGGCCATTTCCTTCTCCAGCTCATTTTACAGATGAGGAAACTGAGGCAAACAGGGTTAAGTGACTTGCCCAGGGTCACACAAGAAGTTTCTGAGGTCAAATTTGAACTCAGGAGGATGAATCTTCCTGAATCCAGGCCTAGTGCTCTATCCACTGTGTCACCTACACACCCCTCTTTCTACTATGCCACATTGCATCCCCAATTAGTCAATCATTCCACTAGCATTTATTAAGTGCCTACTGTATATTTTAAGCAAAGTAGTCAGAGAAATGTTTTTAGGTCAGTGGGAATTTTGGTTCCTTTCACTTAAATCGTTGTGAGTGGCATCGTTCTTTGCTTCAAGGTATGACTTCTCCAACAAAAGTATAGCTTCCAATAGGCTGTGATATAAAGCTCAGCTAGGATCCAAAGGAATTGGGCATTAAGTAGAAGGTCCACAAAAACAACCACAATGAATGATCTTGCTAGTGTAAAGTCCTTTCCTCTCTCTTGGCCTCAGTTTTCCCATCTGCAAACTGAGAGTGTTGGATTAGATATCCTTTAAGACTCTTCCCTTTGACAGCCCATGAATCTGTAAGTTTCCAACGTCCAGGCAAAATTTCTATTGATGATCCCTCCTTCCATTGTAACTTCTCTCACACTCAGACACAAACTTTTTTAAACTGCAAATCTGTGTTGGGAAGGACTTCCTTGGAAGATGTATGGCTGCCTTTAATTGCAGCAGTGGCAGACTTGTTTATTGACCAAATGGAAAAGCTGGTTATTAGAAGGCAATCAGTGGGCAGGCACTGTGGGTTTCTCTTCTTTGATTAGAGAATAAATAAAGCAGGGAAACAGACAACCAGAGACTCAATCCAAGATATAGGACTTAGGAATCTTAACAGTTTTCCTGCCAAGTATTTCAGGATTCCTAGGAGTCAAGATTTTCTGGTACATATATGGAAACATTCTCATTTACACAGGGGTTGCCCATCCTGCAGACTCATTAAGTTATGCTTAACTAGCTTCAATAGTTTAAACTTACTATTATAGCTGTGAAAGCCTACACAAGCCAATGAATTTTTCTGGGCTTTCCTTATTTGCTAAATAAAAAGGACCAGATGATCTTGGAGGTCCCTTTCTACTTGAGATCTGTGATTTAAGAGCCTAGCTCTTCTACTTACTAGTTCTATGACCTCAAACAAACCATTTAAGCTTTCTGAGTCTGTTTCCTCATCTGGAAAAGGACAATAATTCTTGTACAACCTACCTCCCAGTAATGTTGTGAGGAAAATGCTTCATAAAATTCAAAGTTCTATAGATTCACAAGTTGTTATTGTTATCTGAAATGCTTAGGTCTTACTCATTTTTATTCTCCTTAAGCTCATGGCCTTGCCTATAGGAGGTCCCACTAGATATCTTATTACTTGAATTAAGGCTAGAGCTCCTGGTTTTTACCTTCTGGCTTTTCACAAGGAAGTAAAAGAGAACCTTCTCCTTATAGCCAGTCACCTTTGGTTGTGATTTAATTTAATAATCATTTAATAAAATGCACATGGCATGTTGGACATACTGCTAGATGGTGTGAAAAAAGACAAAAAAAGAAACAACTCCCGATTTCAAGGAGCTGATATTCTGCTGGGGGTGGGTGGGTAGAAAGCAACAAGTGTATAGATAAATAAAAATGAAACATATATATCCAATTATACAAAATAATTTGGGGGTGGGGGATAGAATACTAATAACTGGAGAGATCAGAAAAAGTTTCCTGCAGGAGATAGAAACTGAGAGGAGCATTGAAGGAATCTGAGGATTCTAAGGTATGGATGTAAGGATGGAGAGGGCATTTTAGTTAAGGTGGGGGAGGCAGTC
This sequence comes from Gymnobelideus leadbeateri, assembly GCA_011680675.1. NCBI lineage: Eukaryota > Metazoa > Chordata > Mammalia > Diprotodontia > Petauridae > Gymnobelideus > Gymnobelideus leadbeateri. The sequence continues at coordinate 826,225 of WOXC01003811.1, forward strand.
CATGGAGAGGCAAGTAGGTGGCATATAAAATGTCTCACATAACCAATTGTAGGGTGGAATAACAAGTATTAATAATCCAATGAAGAGTGAAAAATGGGATTAGTTTTCATGTTGGAGCAAATTTCATTTTGTCAGTGTCTCCTTGCTTCCTTCTGGGAATCCACAGGCCAATTCATTGCAAGGAGAAGCCAGCATTGGCAACACAAGAGGAAAGTGAATTATTAGCGAGACGACAGTGAATACAAAATTTATAGACACTAATCTGGGAGGTTATTTGGATGACTGGAAATAAGCATAGTCTTTGAGTCCTGATCCACTGGCAAATCATTTAGCCTCCCTTTGCTCATCTTTAATAGAGGACTTTCTAGTCTGAAGGTCTTTCCAGTCTATGTTGTGATGTATGTAATTTGAAGACCACATATTTGGAGGATGGAAACTCTCCCTTTCCCTCCCAGAAAACCCTTGGAGAGACTGGAATGGATACTTCATTGCTGGTCCCAAGGCCTGTGAGCTTCTGCATAAATTCCACAGCTTGGTCAGAAATCTGCTGCCTCTGGCAACATCCCCTCCCCCAATCCATCATTTAACATCTCCTAATTATTTGCAGTTAATTGGTTACCAGGTTTCTCTGCATCAGACATGATGATTACTATGCTATCCAGAATGTAATTGAACTTGGACAGACCTCTTTACAACAATGCTCTACTAGGCAATTATCTGAGGTTGGAGAATAAAGGGAGAAGTACTATGCTTACTAAACGAAAATGTTCATAGACCAGAAATGGGCCATTCATTTCCTAGGAATGTAAGAACAGATCACTCAATTCAATTTAGTCTGTATTTGAGCACCTACTTAGCCATGAGCTAGGCATGACAAGCTTTGTTATTGTTGTCCAGTTTTCTTCTCAGTCATGTCTGACTCTTCATGACCACATTTGGGATTTCCTTGACAAAGATACTAGTGGTTTACCCTTACCTTCTCCAGCTTATTTTACAGATGATGAAACTGAGGTAAACAGGACTAAATGACTTGCCTAGGGTCACACAACTAGTGTCTGAGGCCAGATTTGAACTCAGGAAGATGAGTCTTCCTGACTCTAGGCCTAGAGCTTTATCTGCTGTGCCACCTAATTCCCTCAGGCATGATAAGGTACATGTTACCAAACTGATTTGACTGACAGAATTATTGCCTGGAAAGAAGAGGGATAGTAGCTGTTGAGCAAATGCAAAGCCAAGAAGGGGTATGATTTGATCTGAATCTTATACTAACAAGTGAGTGAAATCCTGAAAGGGATGAGCTGCTTGCTCAAATTTCTAAAGCTCACATTTATATAGCACTTACCAAGTGCCAGGCACTGTTGAATTCAGGTCTTCCTGAATCCAGGTTCAGGACTCTATCCGTGGTACCATGTAGTTCTCCCATATGTTCCCTACATGGGTGCATCAATATCTTGGGTACTTTAAGATTAAGTCCATTCTCCCTAGGAGAGAATCTTCCCCTAGTTTGGGGAAATATTTTGGACTTCTATCCTTATTATAACTTTACAAAAGATAATCAATGAGCCTAATTAATCAATATTGGGAGGAGCACAAAAAAAGGGTCCTCGTAAGCATGTGTTAGAAGCTCAACCCCTCAGGTTCATCCTTAGAATCATGAGGGGAGAAGTGGTCAGCTGCCCTCTGGTGGTCTAGTGCACCAATGGGAGCGGGATTGGGGCACTAGAGACAAACTCTGGTGGTACTAGATGAAATTGAAAAGATTTTGAATATAAAAATGTAATGCAACAAGTATAAGGAGGGAAGTGAGAACTCATTGGCACCATGGTTAGAATGCTGGGCCTGGAGTCAGGAAAACTTGAGTTGATATCTGGATTCAGACATTTCTTAGGTATGTGGCCCTGGGCAAATCACTTAACCTCTCGTTGCATTAGTGTCCTCGTCCATAAAATAGGGATAATAATAGCACCTCCCTCCCAGGGTTGTTGTGAGGATCAAGTGAAGTAATACATGTAAAATGCTTAGTAGAGTGGCTGGCATATAGTAGGCATTATTTAAATATTAGCTATTATGTCATTATTATTATGAACTAAAAGATATTTGTGTCAAATAATTTTGATAAGGTTCTGATATCTAAGTTACACAAACAACTAATAGAATTACATAAGACCAAAAGTCATTCCTCATTAGATAAGTGGTTAAAGGATATGGACAAACACCTCTCCAAAGAAGAATAACAAACTATCAACAGCTACATGAAAGCATTCTTTAAATCATTAACAATAAGAAGTGAATATTAAAACAACCCTGAGGTTTCAATTCATATCCAGAAAACTGACAAAGATGATAAAAAACTGACAAAGATGGGAATGGTTAATGTTGGAGGGGTTGTGGAAAAACAGGTACACTAACACATTGCTGATAGAGGTGTGAACTAGTATAGCTATTTGGGGAAGCAAATTTGAATTATTGAAATAAAGTGACCAAATATCCATATCTTTTGACTCAGAGATCCCAATGGTTGGAGTATATACCCCAAGGAGGTTAATGACACAAAAAAGGTTCCTCATAACCTCTAAATAGCTTATCAGTGACTTTTGTGGGGCATAAGCCTAATAATGGAATTTCTGGGTCAAAGAATATAGGGCCATTTGAGTTACTTAATTAACATAATTCCAAGTTGCTTTCCAAAATGGTTGTACTGATTCCTGTCTACCAACAATGTGTTTATCTTCCTACAATCTCTCCAATACTGAGTATTCCTATCTATTGTCATCTTTGCCAATTTGCCGGTTGGGAGGTGGAATCTCAGGGTTGTTTTGACTTGCATTTCAAATTATTAGTGATTCAGAACATTTTCTCATATGGTTATTAATAGTTTACAATTCTTTTGAGAATTTTTCATATGCTTTGACTCCTTATATTTTGGGTATTTGTTTTGGTCATATATATCTATATCTATATATGTACAAGAACATATATGTACATGCACATATACATATTTTTGTGTTTATATATATATATATATATATATATATATATATATATATACATACACATATATTCCCTTCAAGTAATGGGAAAAAATCTTGATAGCAACTTTTTAAGATATCTAAACTATCTATCTATATGTATATATATATACCCATATATTTATGTTTGTGTATGTAAATACATATATACACATGTGTATTCATGTTAGTTACCTATATATCTTAGATATATGAGAAATTTGCTATAAAGATTTTTTTCCCATTTGACTACTTTTCCTTATCATAGACATATTTTGTTTGTATAGAAGATTTTCAAATTCATAAAATCAGAATTATCTATTTTATCTATTATTGCCTCTGACCCTTGCTTAAAACTACACCTGCTACTAACCTTTCTACTTTCAATGGGATTTCATTCACTGGCAAAGGGAACTCCTGGTGAAAAATCTTCTTCTACCAGTGTAGACTGATACCTGCTTTTTAAACTCACTGCTTTATATTATACCTGAGATACTGAGAAGGGAAGGGAAGAGAATAAGCATTTTTAAAATATCTGCTATGTGCTAAGTGCTTTACAGACATTATTTCATTTGATCCTCACAACAACCCTGAGAAGTAATTGTTATTATTTTCCCTATTTTATAGTTGAGGGAACTGAGGTATGCAGAGGTAAAGTGACTTGCCCAGGATCACAGAGCTGGTCAGTGACTGAGGCTGCATTTGAACTTAGGTCTTCCTGACTCTGGGCTGCCAGCACTCTATCCACTGCACCACCTATTAAGTTAAGTGACTTACTTAGAATCATCTGGCAGCTTGAGTAAGAGGCCAGCACTCAAACCCAGCTCTTTCTAAATCCTAGTCTGGCTCTCTATACTATCTACAATCCCAGGTGCCTCTCTGAATTATTCTTATTTATACATTAACTACAGTACTTGGTTGGCCTGTTCCCCTTGTCTTGAAGGTAAAAAAAAACAGTATTCTTTATAAACAGTATTATTAAAAATAGTTTTCTCCCTCATAGCTGGATAACCATAGACTCTCATATTTGTTTAATCTGAAGAGAAAGAGAGTTGCTTGGAAGTGAGTAGAGGAAGTCAGCTTAAATTTTAAAATCTTTTTAGAATCCTACTCCTCTCCAAAGTCTCCTCCAAAAAACAAGAGGCTGCTAATCAAAGGGGAAAAAGAAAAGTCCAAAGAAGTCTTTCTCATGTCAGTAATACCCCTGAATTGACATATTTCTTCTCTCCTGACCCTGTTGCCCCTGGCTAGGGGGCTTCTCTCCAAAGGAAGGGGTATATAGAACTTAGCCTGACCTCTGCTTTGGAGTGAATCACAGAATCAGCAAGTAGGTTGCAGTGAAATTCATTAAAAAGTGATCTGGCTATTTTCAAGTTCAAGAAGAGAGAAGAAAACCTCAAGTTCATTGTCTCTTGGGTTTTAGCTCCTCTCCCTAAAGCTCAACATTTAAATTTTGCAGAACATCCATCAATAATGTACACTGGGCCTCTGGATGTCCTAGAAAAACTTCTGCACTTTCACAACACATGGCCCTTCATCAAGCTGAGTCTTCCAGATGGGGAATATTAAACTCATTCTACTACCTTTTCAATTCAAACTGTGCCTCCACTATCAACACCAAGGAACATCTGTTGAGTTTCAGTTGTGGGTCGTTTCCACCAAGGGATGTACTCTACAAGCTTTAAAGCATTATATGGCAGTAGTCACTATCATCAGATACTGACTAGCAGGAGATGCCCTGATAGATATCAGATACTTTCCTGGGGGGTTGGATTAGACAAGGGAATCTTTCTTTCCTCTCTCCTTTTTAAAGTAAGGCAGTCAGGGTTAAATGATTTGCCCAAGGTCACACGGCTAGTAAGTGTCAAGTGTCTGAGGCCGGATTTGAACTCAGGTCCTCCTGACTCCAGCGCTAGTGCTCTATTCACTGTACCATCCAATTGCCCCAAGACAAGGGGATCTAACCTGGGGTCTGTGAATTTATTTTTAGAAAATATTTTGATAACTGCATTTCAATATAATTTGTTTCCTTTGCAATCTTATGTATTTTCTTTTATGCATTTTAAAACATTATTCTGAGAAGAGTTCCATAGGTTTCACTATCATAGGCCCTAAGGGCCTAAGGGCCTATGATACAAAAAAGATTAAGAAACCCCAGAGTGGATGATCCATAAGGCCTCTTCTGTCTCTAAACCTTATGACCTTATGATCTACTAAGAACATGGCTGGGTACTGCCCTTATACCCTCACTCTATACCCCTTGCCTCTGCAAGTTTCGGAGTGGCTTAATTTTTGTTTCTGTATCCACAGAATTTAATATGGTGCCTGACATACTAGAGTAGACAATTAACAAATGGTTGCTTGTTGTTGCTATTATCATTATTTTTATTGTTACTTTTGAACTGGACCCTTGATTTCTCTGATTTTTTAGTGGGGGTATAGGAAGTTCCTACTGAGAAATGTCCTTTGTGTGGTATAGTGGAAGGGGCACTGGATTCATCTGTGTGATCCAGGGCAAGTCACCTCAACTCAAAAGGTTTCTGTTTCTTCATCTGTAAAACGAGGGGATTGGATGCCTTGACCCCAAGGTACCTTCTACCTTTAAAACTATGGTCACACTATGATCCTAGGACTAATGCAGATCATGATATAAACAGTTTATAGTCCTAGAGGGTTGCACAAGGGTATGATAGAGGTTTAGCAATTTGCTGACCATCACATAGCCAGTATGGGTCAGAGAGGAAAGCTGAACCAAGGTTTGCTTGATTTGAAGGCTAGATCTCTATCCACTAAGCCATGCTGCACCAGTAATAACAGCAGTAACAAAAAATGGTCACTAATATAATAATAAGTATCTAGGAATCCAGAACATTATTTGAAATCTGAAAAACAGTCTGTTGTTGCTTCCCTGTACCCTGTTATATGTTTGTGCTCTTTGTTCTCTGGCCATTTTGCTGTTATAGTTCCTTTTCCTGTGTCTTTGTTTTTCCCCTCTCAGTTCTTCCTGACCCCTCCCCCTCTCTATTCTTTTTAACTTGATTTGTTTTCTGCTGCATTGACTTTGATCCAAAATATTCCAGCTCTTTATACTCTCAGATAGAGCTAGCTCCTCTGGCTAGCTGCCTAGGGGAAAAGGGTAGGAACAAGAAGAGACAACAGATTATTTTTTAGTTCATAAATCTAGAGCAATGAAGGATTATAATATTTGACACTTCCCTTTCTCAGTTCCTCTCATGGCTGCAGAGAAAGCACGGATGCATTGCTAGGATAGGAAGATGCTGCTGCCACTGTTCTCATAAAAGTCTTAAAGACCAGGAAAAAGGAGCCTGAATCTGTACTAGAAAGGTCTGTTTTTCCCCATCTAGTATGTTAAATAAGATCCTACCAAGAGGAGTGTCCTTCCAGGCCATTAGTGGACATCCTATGTCTGGGAGGCAATTGGGAAGAAGGGAAGGAAAGAAGAAAGAAAGAGGGGCGGCTAGGTGGCGCAGTGAATAGAACAACGGCCCTGGAGTCAGGAGGACCTAAGTTCAAATCTGACCTCAGACACTTGACACAATTGCTAGCCTTGTGGCTTTGGGCAAGTCAATTAGCCCCAATTGCCCTCCAAAAAAAAGAGAAAGAAATAAAGGAAAGAACAAAGGAAGGGAGGGAGGGAGAAAGGAAGGGAGAGAAGAAGGGAAGAAAGAAAAGCAGAAAGAAGGAAGGAAACAAGCCTTTATTAAATGCTTACCATATGCTAGGCACAATGCTAAGTGCTTTAATATATTATTTCCATTTGATCCACACAGCAATCCAGTGAGGTAAGTGCTGTTATTATCCATATTTTAAAGTTAAGGAAACTGAGGCATGTAGAGGTAAAAGGACTTGCCCAGAGCCACACACACAACCTGGAGTCTTTCTGAGACCAGGCTCAGCTTTTTCATCCCCTGCTTTCATCCCCTTCTCTCTATCACTCTACCACTCTATTCCACAGATAAATACAAAGTTGCACTAAAGTCTAGGTCTAATACTTCTTTGGTCCACCCTTTCCGAATCCTAAGATCAGTCTTCTTCAAGCATGACTTTTACTGTGTTGTTCCTCTAACTCAGAAGTTTGAAATGGCTCTTTGTCACCTACAGGTGAGGTCCAGACTCCTTCGCTCAGCATTAAAGGTTCTCAACATTCAGTCTTAGTTCTCTTTACCCCTAATCAAACCCTCTGGGCAGTTTATCTGGTCCCTTCACTGTCCCCTAAGACATACCTAACATTTTCCCACATTTGCTGTCGCTCTCCCCCCTACTGGACATACCCTTTCCCTTCTTTTCAGTTTTAGCAAAGAACTGAAATTCCATCAAAATTACTGGTAACAATAGGAACTTTCATTTTTTTTTTTGCTTACGAAAAGGTGATCTCCTCACAACAGCCCTATGAGGTGGCTGGGAGATGCCTGGCACATGGTAAGCTTTGAATAGATGCTTGTTGACTGATTGACTGATTCGGGAAACCACCTTTCTGGGCCTCAGTTTATGTATCTGCAATATAAAGGGCACTAGAATAGATGATCTCTAGGGCTGTTTATAGCTCAAACTGTGTGCGTCTGTAAGCTAGGCTACAGAAGGATTAGAAATTGTTTGTACACAAGGAAACGGAGGCCTAGAGAGATGGGGAGCCTCTGCACTGCAGAGTCCTGCTGACAGCTGAGCATTCTATCTGTTACCACTCACTGCCTCAAGTATCAACAACACCCAGAACAATGAGAATTCTGCATGACAAAAAGATTGCCACATTGTTATGGAAAGAGGGCTCTATGTGGAATCAGAGGTCTCCAGGTTCAAATCTCTGCCCCCCTACTACTGTGTGACCTTGGTTAAGCCATTTAACCTTCCTGGGCCACAGTTTCCTCATTTGTAAAATGAGGGAACTGGACCAGATAAGACTAAGATCCCTTTCTAGATCTATACCATGATATTTTTATTTTATTATTTATTTATTTTGTTTGTTTGCTCATTTATTTATTTATTTGCTTTTTGGAGGGCAATTGGGGTTAAGTAACTTGCCCAAGGTCACACGGCTAGGTTTTTGGTTGTGTGTACCTTAAGTGTCTGAGGCCTGATCCGAACTCAGGTCCTTCTGACTCCAGGGCTGACGCTCTACTCACTGCGCCACCTGGCCACCCCACCACAATATTTTTAAATGCCCCCCCCCAATGTTATTTTATTTTTTCCCAATTACATGTAAAGACAATATTTAATTTTTTTTTTTTTTTGCTTTTTGGAGGGGGGAAGGCAGGACAATTGGGGTTAAATGACTTGCCCAGGGCCACAGGGCTAGTAAGTGTTGTGTCTGAGGTCAAATTTGAACTCAGGTCCTCCTGACTCTATTCACTGCCCCACCTAGCTGCTCTCTTAACATTAATTTTTAAAAAAATTTTGAGTTCCAAATTTTCTCCCTCCCTCCCATTGCCCTCCCTAAGGCAGTAAGCAATTGGACAGAAATTATATATGTTCAATCATGCAAAACATATTTCCATATTAAACATGTGAAAAAAAATATAGCCCCCCCCCAAAAAAAAACCCATGAAAAAATACAGTGAAAAATAGTATGCTTCGATCTGCATTCAGACTCCATTCATTCTTTCTTTGAATGTGGATAGCATCTTTCATCATGAGTCCTTTGGGATTGTCTTGACTTGTTGTATACTAATGATCTCTAAACTTATGTCAGTGACTCACTGTTGTAGTATAAGACAGAAAAATTACAAGATAATAGAAGAATTTGGGTGAACATTTTGAGTTTGTTGTCATGGGAGCTGGCCACTTTATTGTTCACTTGGATCCAAAAATGTAAGAAGATAAAAGTATCAAACACTGTTCCTTGTTACTCCCCTCTTGAATGCTTTTTCTCCTTTGCTCCAGCTACTGACCTCTGGCCTTCTTTTACGTCCCAGCTAAAATCCCATCTTCTACAGGAAGCCTTCCTAACCCCTCTTAATTCCAGAGTTCACCCTCTCTAATTACTTCCTATTCATCCAGCATATGTAGCTTGCTTTGTATGTATTTGTCTGCATGTTGTCTCCCCCCTTGACTGTAAGCTTCTCGAGGGCAGGGAGTTTCTTTTGCCTCTTTTGTATGCCTAATACTTAGCACAGTGCCTAACACATAGTAACTGGTACTTAATAAGTGCTTAGTGAACTACATAGAGATAAAAGATTATTAGAGATGAATACAGGACCACTGTAAATGTGTAGTATATAATCTAGGATAGAAGCAGTGTGACATGATGGAAAGAACCCTGAAATTGGAGGGACTGGAGTCTGATTCTTGTCTCTGCTCCACTGGTGTGACTTTGGGTAAGTCACTTCTTTTAAAATGTAAAAACTCTTTGAGGGAAGCAGACTGTCTCATTTTTGTCCTTGTGTTCCTATTACTTAACATAGTGTCTTACTCATTTGCTGTCCAGTCATTCAGTAGTTTCTGATTCTACATGACCCCTTGGACTTATCAAGGTTTTCTTGGCAAGGATACTGGTGTGGTTTGCCATTTCCTCTTCCAGTGCGACCCCATTTAACAGATGATAAACTGAGGCAAACGGGTTAAGTTACTTGCCCAGGGTCACATGGGACAAGCAAGAGCCTGAATCTGAACTTAGATCTTCCTGACTTCAGGCTGGGTGCTCTATCCACTGTGACCACCAAGCTGCTCCCCAGAGGGGGTATTTAGTAAATACTTGTTGATTGATTTCTTTGAGCTTAAAGTTCCTCATTGAAGGTATTGGCCTAAATGGCCACTGAGGTCTCTTAGCACTAACATATTCTGAATCTATGAACCGGTAGACTGTGCAGAGAGCATTGGTCTTACAGCTACGTTTGAATACTAATCCCAGCCTTTAATAGCCATATGTCTTCAGGTACGTAACTTCTCTTTTGAGCCTCAGTTTCCTCCTCTATGTAATGGGCAATAATAATCCCCACTTATTCAGTGGGGGCCTGTTGTTAGGAAAATACTCTGTGAACCTTAAAGATCTGTATAAATGCAAGCTACTATTATTAGTGCAAGAATTCAGAGGAAAGGAAATCTTGAAAGCTTCCTTCTAGCTCTTAATCTCTAGGCTTTTGAAGGAAGGTTGGAGGTCTATGGATCAAGTGAGATTGGAGCTGAGCCTTGGGGTACTGGGAAGTGGAAAGACAAGGGAAGACCCACTCCGGTAATGGGACAGAGGAGAGCATGAATGCAGTAGTAACAGTTCATCAGAGAAAATGCCGGCCCTTGAATTTGAGCCAGCTTGTTGACCTTTAGTTTTTGACAAATATTTAATGTGTCCACCATGAGCAAGGCACCATGCTCGGGGCTGGGAATAAAAAGATGAAAAATTGTGTAGTCCCCAACCCCAGGGAAAGTAGAATGTGCAAAGAATCAGAGTAGCATCGTGAAGATAGTCCTGGAATTGAAGTTAAGAAGACATAGCTTTAAATTCCCCATCCAACAGTCACTGTAAAAATGGACATGGAGAAAAAAATGGTAAATCACAGCATCTTTGCCACCCCTGAAACAACTGAACAACAAAATACTCACTGTGTGACCACAGGTGAATAACTTAATAAGTCTCAGCCTAAGTTTCCTTGTCTATAAAATGGGGACAATAATATCTATAGTACTTGCTTTAAGGACTGTTGTGATACTCAAATGAGACATAAAATGTTTTGAAAATGATGAAGAGTTACGTGTGACAGTTATTATTAGGGGCAAGGGAGAAAAGAGAGATGAGTGCTTTTAGCTTTCATGAAGGTGGTTGCACCTGAACTGAGGAAGATTTCAACAGGTGGAGACAGGGAAGGGATAGGTGTATTCTGGGACTTCAGAAATGTTGGAGAGGAAAGGTGAATTTGGTTGGAACACAGAGCTCATATAAGATGATAAGTAAAATAAAGGAATAAAATTAAAAATGGAGGTTGCTGTCAGATTGTGGAAAGCCTTAAACACCTAAGTTTAGTTTGCTTTTTGGCCTTCCATGTACTAAGGCAGGTCTGGCCTTCTCTGTCATATGTGTTATGACTACCTGGGGGCATCTGCATGCAGGGTGCCTTCATTCTCATGCACCAAGAGAGGTGTGGAGTTCTTTGCACATTGACTTGACAGCTAGTTCTCAGTAAACTAATTATGTTGCTGAAAAAACCTGGTGCAATTCATTATTTCATATTTAGAATGACTTCAGTTGGGGTAAATAGCTTCATTTGGCTTCTATTACCTATGCCCTTGCTTTTTGCTAAATGCATATCTCCCCATTACATATGCCAATACTTGAGTGATGAATGCAAAAGAACATCTGAAGAATTAATGAACAGGTTATGGCTGGGGAAAGCATCAGATTTAATTAAACTCAACAGAATGAAAGGTTAGTGAAAAGCAGTTAAATAACTCAACAGAGATTAATGTAAAGTTCTCCAATTTCCCCAAAGGTTTGCTTAACACCATTATTTGTCGGCAGACGCTGGTTTTCTCAGATGATTATCTGAGAAAGATTCTGACTGGTACTGTCCTTGCAACTGCCTTCTGGGAGGAAGAGCAAGAAACTGCCTAAAAGAGGCTGTAGCTGGTGGAAAAATCATTTTCAGAGTCTTTCCCCCCCCATCTTAGAATTGCAGAACCTGAAAACTGGAAGAGACCTCAGAGGATATGTACTTCAGACTGTATCCAAACAGGAACCAACTGTACAGTATTCCTGTAAAGGGGCAATCTCATCTCTAGCTGTAGACCTCCAGCAAGAGAGAGCTCACTACCTCTCAGAGCATTCCTTCCCATTTCCTTACATTGAGCTGAAATCAGACTCCCAGAAGATTTTACCCTTGGTTCCTAGTCTTAGGACCAAACAGAACAAATCCAATCCCTCTTTTCTTTTCTTTTTTTCTTTTTGGAGGGCAATTGGGGTTAAGTAACTTGCCCAAGGTCACACGGCTAGGTTTTTTTTTTTTGTTTGTTTGTTTGTGTGTGTTAAGTGTCTAAGGCTGGAACCGAACTCAGGTCCTTCTGACTCCAGGGCCGGCACTCTACTGTATGCGCCACCTAGCTGCCCCAATCCCTCTTTCTTATGGTAGTCCTTCAGCTACTTGAAAACAGCAATCTAATTTCTACTCCTCAAGTCTTCTCTTCTTCAGCCTAAAGACCTGTAGTTGTTCATCCTCAAATGTAATAGTTTTCCATGCCCTTATAAGCTTGGCTGCTCACTCTGGCCACACTGTAACATGTCACTGTCCCTCTTAAGATATGGTATCCAGAAGTGAATACCATATTCCAGGTATGGTCTGACCAGGAGAGACTACAGAAGGACTAATCATCTCAATACAATTTTAGACTCATTATTGTTCACTCATTTTTCAGTTGTGTTCAACTTTTCATAACCTCATAGATACTAGAATGGTTTGCCATCTCCTTCTTCAACTCATTTTACAAATGAGGAAAGTGAGGCAAACAGGGTGAAGTGACTTGCCCAGCATCACATAGCTAGTAAGTTCCTGAGGCTAGATTTGAACTCAGGAAAATAAGTCTGCCTGACTCTAGGCCTGGTGCTCTATCCACTGAGCCACCTAGCTGCCCTCATTCCATGACTAGGATGCACGTAATTCCAACATAGGGAAATAAAATGAAGAGAAAGCAGTGGTAGGTATGCTTTTCATTGAAAATAGAAGTTGAACAGGATAAGGAGAGGAGCTGGAAACCAAACAAGCCATGGATCAGTTAAAAAACCTAGAAATGTAAAGGTTAGAGAAGGGAAAGACTTAGAAGAGATATAATCCTTGTTTTCAGGGAATCTTCCCCAAATTTAGCTGGATTGAATAATGGGCCAAATCTAATAAAATGAAACTTAATGGGATAAATGTAAAATCCTACACTGAGATTTTTAAAAATGTTACTAGTAGGAAATAGCTAGATGACAGTTCATTGAGGTGGAAAGATGTAGGTGTTTCAATACACTGAAAATTCGACATGAATCAAAATGTCCAAAAGGTGCCCCAAAAAAGCTAACTTGCTCTAGGATCTTAAAAGAAACCTAGTATCAGAAGTAGCAGTTTTCCCAACTCTCCCTGAAGGCAAAGAAGGAATAAGTGTTCAGTCATGTCTTCTCCAAAAGCTTCCCTATATCCCAACCAAGAATCATAGGCACTTAAAGTAGGAAGTGATCTTAAAGGCCATCCAATTCAGTCTCCCACCCCATGGAAGAATCTCCCTGGTTACATCTGGAGGAGGCCGTCTATTCTTTTAGTACTTCCAGTGATGGAGAACTTGCTAACTTCTGAGGCAACTGGACAATTTTCATCCAGCCTCTGATTGAACTCTTTTGGTGACAGGGACCTCAATATTTTATAAAGAAATCTGTTCCCTTATTGCACAGCTTTGATTATGAGAACATTCTCTTTCACACTGAGCTGCAACTAGTGGACTCTGGCCAAAATTTGCTCCCTTTGGAGTAGTACAAAGCAAGTCTACTCTTTCTTCCATACGATAACCTTTTAGATATTCTAAAACAGCTCTCATGACCTAGGTCTTCTTCTTCTTTTTTTTTGCTTATTTTTGGAGGGCAATTGGGGTTAAGTAACTTGCCCAAGGTCACATGGCTAGGTTTTTGTTTGTTTGTTTGTTTGTATGTGCATTAAGTGTCTGAGGCCGGATCTGAACTCAGGTCCTTCTGACTCCAGGGCCGACGCTCTACTCACTGAGCCACCTAGCTGCCCCTAGGTCTTCTCCTCTTTACCCTCATTTCCTTTAGCCATTCATCTAAGCATGGAAATACAGTTTTCAGACTGCTTGGTCATTGTTTTCTTGAACACAAAACTCCAGGTGTGTTCTGACCAGCAGAGTATAGTGGGACCATGATATCTCTAATATTGAACAGTAGATCCTTATTAATGTGGTCTCAGATGGATGGTTTTGGCTACTATATCAAGCTCTTGACAGCTGGGGAGAGACACAGAGAATGGGTTGACCCTAACTGCTAAGCTTGCCAGCCCAGAGGCCAGGGCTGCTGGTGGGTATGCAACAGGGGATACACCTGGTGGGCTGGTTACAACTGGCCCAGCTGTCATCATTTTACCTTGGGACCATATGATTTGGAGCGTAAGAAAGAGTGAAATGGAAGAGGTTTCCTCATGAAATATGTGAGCACATGATTTCTGGAGAAGTCTAGATCTCTTGTTCATCTTTTAAATGCATTTCATATCTCCGTGAAGGGGATGGTCAGTTTGATTGTCCTCCCAGAAATTTCTGTATTTAAGTCTGGACTGTCTCTATCCTTCCTGTTTGGGGCTGCAGAAGAGGTTGGTATAGAGAATTCACACTTACCAAAAGATATTAGTAGGACCTCTTAGCTTCCTTCAAGTCCCAACTAAAATCCTACCTCCTTTTTTTTTGTTTGTTTTTTTTGGAGGGGCAATTGAGGTTAAGTGACTTGCCCAAGGTCACACAGCTAATAAGTGTTAAGTGTCTGAGGCTGAATTTGAACTCAGGTCCTCTTGACTCCAGGGCTGGTGCTCTATTCACTGTGCCACCTACCCACCCTTAAAATCCTACCTCCTACGGGAAGCCTTTCCCAACTCCTCCAATGCCTTCTCCATATTGACTATTTCCAATTTATGCTCCCCTTTTCATCCATAGTTGTTTGTATATTGTCTCTCTTCCTAGACTGTATCTTGTGAAGGCAAAAACTATCTTTTGCCTTTTTTTTCTGGTATCCTCAGAGCTTTGCACAGTTCCTGGAACATAGTAGGTGCTTATTGACCGACTGACACATAGTACTCACCATCTGGGTAAAACCAATCCCTTCCCCAAACTCTGTCTTTCTTGTACCCAAGTAATCAGAAATAACAACTTCCTAGAACTCTCCAATTATTCTAGTTCTATAACTACCTATAATACTGATTATATGCTGTTGTGTGTTATTATTGTCTGTGCTGGTGTTTTGTCCCCTTACTGGGCTATAATGAAAAAAAATGTGAAGATAGACTATCTTACATGAAATTTGGACCTTCCTTAGTCCTTAGCAATGGCCTCCGCACACAGTAGCTGGTTAAATAAATGTTTGTTGTAGTAGTTATCAACTCATTGGAACAAAGATTAAAAGTAATAAAATCTACTAGAAAGAATATAAATAAGAGAAAAATATAGCATTTAATTAAAACAAGTTTAACTTGGTCTATTTAAACAAGTTATTGATGTGAAACTGGGAAATGGATAAGATGACACTGATACTGATTATAACAATTTCATTCAGAAATTTAACCAATGTAAATCAATGTCATAAGTCCACATTCCCTTGCCCCAATCCATTGGTCAGTCATACTTATTCTACTTGCTAAGTGGAGAGATGGAGTTGCAGCAACCAAAGGCAATATAATTTTCTACTATTAATTTATTTCTAAAATCTCATAGAGATGAATAGTGGAAAATTAGATAGTATCACTTCAGAAGATAGAAAGCCAGCCTAAAAGACAGAGAGACCTGGGTTCAAGACCTGCCTCTGAGACATAAAGTTTTTGTGACCTTGGGTAAGCCACTTAACTTTATCAGTGATGAAGACAATACTCTAAGATTCTAAGTGGCAGAAAAGGGCTCACCTTACAATGGCAGTGTAAATTTTCTCACTCTGGAGCTTCTTATACCCAAAACATAACAATTCTAATCCCTCTCCCCTATTCCCATCACCCCATAAATTAATGAGAACCAGTGAAGTGAAATACCAGTTTAAAGAAAGTTTAATGAAACATTCAAATAAATAAGAGTCATTCAAAGGGCATTTAAAGAGACAATTTAGAGAATAATAGAGAAAGGATGGAAAGCTGCAAGATAATGAGTTCTCTTTTTACCACCCAGGGCAGTGCAACTACCAGATTTTGGCTTAACCATCAACAATCTTGTATGTGTTCACAGAGGATTTGGAAATGACACTTATGGGAAAAGCATCTGGACTAAACCAAATGTTTATAGTGGAGGTCCACATAATATTGAGGGCACTGAAGCACTGATTCTTAAAGTATCTGAAGAAGGGAAAGATACCAAAGTTGCAGAAAAAAATTAAGGTAGCTAAGTGGCACAGTGAATAGAGCACCAGCCCTGGAGTCGGGAGGACCTGGGTTCAAATTTGGCCTCAGACACTTGACACACTTACTAGCTGTGTGACTTTGGGCAGGTCACTTAACCCCAATTGCCCTCCAAAAAGCAAAAACAAAATTTCAGATGTTACCATTACTGAAACAAGCTACTAAGAGAACATCCATAACTACTTATTCCCCCTCATTTTTTTTTTTTACTATTTTACTATTTATGTTCAGAATAATTTGATGAGTGTATTAGAAAGGACAGGTAGGCTTTTGCAAGCGAGATCACATCTTATCACAACACAGTGGACTGAAAGATGTAAAGAACACAAGAACCCACTGCACTTACTATTTGTTGATTGCAAAAATGAATTTGATCCAATAGAACAAAACACCATCTTAAAGGAGCCTCCCAATTATATGTCAAAATTATAAAATTACAAAATTTCATTAAAAGATATAATATTAATGATAATCTAATGACTCTGATCACAGATATCAATCAAGGCATAAAATGGAGACTTGACCCACAAAAGACATTCATCAATGTCTTAGAGGAGATTGAGCATAAAGTAGAGAAAACCAGGGCCAAGATGGTGGAGTAGAAATAGCATTTCCAATGTGCTCTGCCCCACATAAATTTCAAACAATGTGAAAGGGGACTGCAAACAACTTCTGGAGCCACAGCACCCACAGAACGGCACAGAGAAACTAACCTCCTGCTGAAGACAGCCCAGCAGCCCTGCAGGGAGCGGCTAGCATAGTGCTCTGAGAGCAGGCAGCAGAGCGCGCTGGGAACCAACAGCAGAGTGCGCAGAGCCGAGCCCAGGTCCGAGGTTTTAGCCCCAGGGCGGCCGGGCCTTCAGCCGGCTGGAGGGACCCCAGAACACCAGCAATTGTGGTGATTCCAGAATTATCAGCACAGATATGCCTAGGACAAAGTGAGAGGTTAGTGCCCTATGGACTTTGGGACCAGTATTTGGGGAATGCGTGGCTTCCTCCCCTGGAGGAGAAAAGCTGCTGAAGAAACAGCTGCACAGAAGCCATTCCGCAGGGTCAGTAGTGGCTCTAGCTCCTGGTCTGCGAACTGTAGGGATATCCAGCAATCAGTCTGGGGGTTAATCGCTCTTGCTTTAAACTGCCTGGATCTGGATTGTGGTCTGGGGGGGAAGTTTGGGGTGGGTATCCAATTTGACAGAGTGGGTGGAGGCTTTACAGAGGCCACCCAACTGGCAGAAGTTGTGAAGATCCCACGTTTGGGTGGAAGCTCTCCTGTCTGGTGGCAGAGTCCTACTGTGGCAACAAACCCCAAAATCAAGTAATTAAGTGGCAACATGCCTAGGCAAACGAAACAAAATAAACAGAAAAGTTCAACATTGGACTCCTATTTTAGGGGCAAAGAGGCTCAAAGCATGGAGGAGGACTGTGAGGTCAGAACTCCTGCACCAAAAGCCCCAAATGAAAATACAAGCTGGCTACAGGCCACAGAGGACCTTAAGAAGCAGATAAGAGAAGTAGGCGAAAATTTGGGAAGAGAAATGAAAAAGATGAAAGAAAAGTATGAAATGACAGTCAACAGCCTGACTGAGGAAAATAACACCTTAAAAAATAGACTAACTCAAATGGCAAAGGAGGCTCAGAAAGGCAATGAGGAGAAGAATGCCTTAAAAAGTCAAATTTCTTTGGAAAAAGAATCTCAAAAGCTCACTGAGGAGATTCATTCCTTCAGAGTTAGACTGGAGCAAATAGAAGCTAGTGACTTTATGAGAAATCAAGATACTATTAAACAGATCTAAACAAATGAAAGAATAGAAGGCAATGTGAAATATCTCATGGGAAAAACCATTGACCTGGAAAATAGATCCAGGGGACATAATTTAAAAATTATTGGACTACCTGAAAGCCATGATCAAAGAAAGAACCTAGAAATCATCCTTAAAGAAATTCTTAAGGAAAATTGCCCTTATGTTTTAGACCCAGTGGGGGAAATAGAGGTTGAAAGAATCCACCGATCACCTCCTGAAAAAGATCCCAAAAAGAAAACTCCTAGGAATATTATAGCCAGGCTCCAGAACTCCCAGATCAAGGAGAAAATACTACAAGCAGCCAGGAAGAAACAAGTTCAATATTGTGGAAACACAATCAGAATAGCCCAGGACCTGGCAGCTTCTACACTGAGGGATCGAAGAGCATGGAATATGATATTCCAGAGGGCAAAAGAGCTGGGATTGAAGCCAAGGGTCACCTACCCAGCAAAACTGAGTATCTTGTTTCAGGGGAAAATATGGTCATTCAGTGGAATAGAGGACTTTCAAGCATTCTTGATGAAAAAAACCAGAGTTGAATAGAAAATTTGACATTCAGAGGCAAGAAGCAAGAGATGCTTGAGAAGGTAATCAAGGAAAAGAAATCAAAAGGAACTTATCAAAGTTGGACTATTTACATTCCTACATGGAAAAACAATAACTGTTTGATGAAACCTTTCTCATTATGAAAATAATTGAAGAAGGGTACATGACATATGTTCACAGGTATACATGGATAAAGGGCACAGGTTGAATTTGATGGGAAGGGATGATTCTCTTTTTTTTTTTTTGGAGGGCAGTTGGGGTTGGGTGACTTGCCCGGGGTCACGCGGCTGGGCTTTTGTTTGTGTGTTGGGTGTCTGGGGCCGGATCCGAGGTCGGGTCCTTTTGGCTCCGGGGCCGGTGCTCTGCTCACTGCGCTACCTAGCCACCCCAAGGAAGGGATGATTCTTTTTTTTTTTTTTTTTTGCTTTTTTTTTTTTTTGGAGGGCAATTGGGGTTAAGTAACTTGTCCAAGGTCACACGGCTAGGTTTTGTTTGTGTGTGCATTAAGTGTCTGAGGCCGGATCCGAACTCAGGTCCTTCTGACTCCAGGGCCAGCACTCTACTCACTGCGCCACCTAGCCGCCCCAGGAAGGGATGATTCTTAAGGGGTGAAGTCAAGAGGTGAGAGAGGAAAGTGGCAAGAGGAGATGGAGAGAGACAGGGTAGGGTAAACTATCTTATGTAGAAGAGGCAAGGGGAAGTAGTTGCAGGGGAGGGGAAGAACAGGAAGGCAAAAAGGCAAAAGCATATTCTCACTGAAGTTGGCTCAAGGAGAGAATCACATACATACTAAATGGAATATCTTACCCTCACTCATTCTCCTGAGTAGGGGAAAGGGGGATGAGAGAGGGGATGATGGAGGGGAGGGCATTCTAGCGGGAGGGGAGGTTGGAAGTACCCACTATCAAAGAGGGACAGGATCAAAGTAGGGAATGGACCAGGTGGGAGGTGAGATGGGTGGGAGGGAAATATAAGCAGTCTTTTACAATATATCTACTATGGTAATGTTGCTTATCTTCTCAGAGGGAGTGGGTGACAAGGGAGGAAGGGAATGGATCTGAAAATCGAAGTTTTAAAATTAAATGTTTCATAAGATGTGCAGGCATTGGGGCTCAGAGGTTCACCTTGCCCTAATGGCAAAGTTGAAGGGGGTATGGGAGAAGATATGGGAGAGAGCAGATTGGATGAGGGGATATCTAGTGGGACTGCTATTCTGGGGTGGTGGGTAGGGAAAAATGGGGGAAAAATGTAACTCATAATCTGGTATAAATGAATGATGTAAACCAGAAGTTAATAAAGCATTTGTTTAATTAAAAAACAAAAACAAAAAAAAGAACATAAAGTAGAAACTAAAGGGGCAATTCCTCTAGATGGTGAGATGGTGGGATCCTTTAGATAGGCCTGTCTGTGTATGACATTGTACTTATTTCATCAAGCCCTACCTAAGTCATTGCAAAATCTCCTAAGTGAGCTCCACAGTCACTGAAAACTGTCTCCTCCCAAGAGTCATAATTGCTCAAAACAGGTTTGTTTATTTACAAAGGAAAAACCAAGAATTCCTATTAGTTTCCAGGTTTTCCCAAACATATTTGGCCTATTGCCCTCTTTTTAAAAAAATTGCTTAGCACCGACTTGGAATTAGTTTAACCTTTATTTTTATTCAATACCCCCCAATTGCACCAAAGGCTACTACAGCTCCTCCCCAATTTTAATCTTTTCAGTACTCCCCAGGGGGCAATATTGCCCACTTTGGGAACCTATGATGGATGATGTTATACAGTTGGATGGACAAGATATAGAGATTACCTATTAGGACTTATGAGATATCTTACAAAGACAATGCAGATTGAAAATCAGGTGTGCCCTTAAGCTGAAAAGGAGAGAAAGCTGGATCATTATGGGGCAAGTGAAAAGTTCTTCTAATGATTCCTGAAACAAAGTTTCATTTTTTTATAGTATTATTCTTTTTTTTTAAACAAATGCTTTATTAACTTCTGTTTTACATCATTCATTTCCGCCAGATTTTGAGTTACAATCATTTCCCCCCCTGTTTTTCCCCTACCCACCCTCCCAGAATAGCAGTCCCGCAAGATATCGCTTCCTCCAATCTGCTCTCTCCCATACCTTCTCCCATACCCCCTTTGACTTTTCCATTAGAGGAAGGTGAATCTTTGTGTCCCAATGCCTGCACATCTTATCTCCCCATTACAAGCAAAAGAGTATTAATAACAGTATTTATATATATTTGAAACATTTAACGTTAAGACCTTGAATTTCAGATCCATTTCCTTCCTCCCTTGTCACCCATTCCCTCTGGGGAGATAAGTAATTCAGTATATGTTGTACATGTCTAGCTATGCAAAACATTATCATAGTAGATATATTGTACAAGGCTGCTTATAATTCCCTCCCACTCATCCCACCCCCCACCTGGTCCATTCCCTACATGATCCTGTCCCTCTTCTATAGTGGGTACTTCCAACCTCCCCTCCCCCCAAGGATGCCCTCCCATCCATCATCCTTCCTCTCATCCCCCTTCCCCCTATTCTACTGCAGGTTGAGATATCCCATTTAGTATGTATGTCATTCTCTCCCTGAACCAAATTCAATGAGAATGTGGTTTTGCCTTTTGCCTTCCTATTCTCCCCCTCCCTTGCAACCACTTCCCCTTGCTTCTTCTACATGAGATTGTTTACCCTACCCTGTCTCTCCCCATCTCCTCTTGCCACTTTCCTCTCTCACCTCATAATTTCATCCCTTGACTATTCTCCCTTCCCAACAAATTCAACCTATGTCCTCTATCCATATACACACACATTCACATATGTATTCATATGACCACACACCCATCTTCCATTATTTTCATAGTGAGAAAGATATCATCAGTCACAATTATTGCTTTTCCATATAGGAATGTAAATAGTTCAACTTTGATAAGTTCCTTTTGATTTCTTTTCCCTGATTACCTTCTCAGGCATCTCTTGCTTCTTGTGTCTGGATGTCAAATTCTCTATTCAATTCTGGTTTTTTCCTCAAGAATGCTTGAAAGTCCTCTATTCGACTGAATGACCATATTTTCCCCTGAAACAAAATACTCAGTTTTGCTGGGTAGGTGACCCTTGGGTTCATTCCCAGCTCTTTTGCCCTCTGGAATATCATATTCCATGCCCTTCAACCCCTCAGTGTAAAAGCTGCCAGGTCCTGTGCTATTCTGATTGTGTTTCCACAATATTGAAATTGTTTCTTCCTGGCTGCTTGGAGTATTTTCTCCCTGATCTGGGGATTCTGGAACCTGGCTATAATATTCCTGGGAGTTTTCTTTTTGGGATATTTTTCAGGAGGTGATGGGTGGATTCTTTCAACCTCTATTTTGCCCTCTGGATCTAAAACATCAGGGCAATTTTCCTTGAGAATTTCTTGAAGGGTGATTTCTAGGTTCTTTCTTTGATCATGGCTTTTGGGTAGTCCAATAATTTTTAAATTGTCTGTCCTGGATCTATTTTCCAGGTCAGTGGTTTTTCCCATGAGATATTTCACATTGCCTTCTACTCTTTCATTTGTTTGGATCTGCTTAACAGAATCTTGATTTCTTATATTATTATTCTTTTAATGCATTATATCACTGTGAGTTATGGAGCGCTACAATCTCTGAAGAATTGTATTTGAGGATCATTAAAAGGCAATGCACAGGTTTGGGAAAGGTAGGGACATGGTCATATCTGTGCTGCAAGAAAATTATTCTGGTAGCAATGTGAAGAATAGATGGACTTGGGGGGGGGGCAATGCTGAGGCTATTGTAATCATTTGGTACGAGTTGTTGAGGGCCTGAACTAAGGTAGTAGTTGTAAGAATGAAGAGAAGGTGATAGATGTGAGAGATGTCGAAATAAAATGATGAGATTTGACAATTGATTGTTTATGTAGGGTGAGTGATATTGGATATGTAGGGTGAGAGAATGAGTCTAGTGCAACACTGAGGTCACAAACCTAAGTGACTGGAAGGAAAGTAGTAACCTCACAAAAATACGGATATGGAAAGGAGGGGGTGGGTTTGGGAGGAAAAGGAAACGAGTTTGGTTTGAATATATAGGGTCTGCAATGCTTCCAGAATATTATTTTGAAATGTCCATTAGGTAGTTGGTCATATAGGTATGATTGGAGCTTGAGAGAGAAACTCTAGGAGTCTGCACAAAGATGATCATTAAACAAACAGGATCTAATACAACCCTCAAATGAGAGAGTACTGAAAGAGAAGAACAGGGAACTTAGGACAGAGGAGTACACCCTTAGTTCGGGTCTAGTCATGTGTTAGAAGCAAAGAATAATCAATGTGCTCTTTGATATCTTTATGACATTAAGAGAAATTAAGGAAGAATCACAGTATGATGGGACCTGCCCACCCCAACCATGGCAGACTTATTGGGGAGGGGGGACAAGGACAAGTTACAAAGATTGGGTAGGCAAAGATGATTTATAGCTTGTCTGTTTTGAGGAAATACTGACATTGATGGGATCATAGATTCATCAGAGCATCGGAGGATTGTAGTTGTAGCTTGTATCTAGGGATAGGCTGGTTCTCTCATTAGTTGGTACTTGTCAGTAAGATGCTTCTGAGAGGTTACAGGACAGAAACTATAACAAGTGTCAGGGTCATATTATTTTAACTCCTCACATTGTGTCACCAGTGCATGCAGAGTATTCGGGGTATGGAAACAGCTATGTAAAAAAAAAATAAAGAAAGAAAAGTATACTATTAAGGTAGCCAAGTATGAGAGGTCATTGTGAATGCAAAGAAGGAAACCAAACTGGATTGATTCCCTTTAATCCTAAAATTTCCCATGTTCAAGGGAAACTTTTTGTTGTATAAATTGGCCCCTTTCCACGGCTGTGTGCAAAATGAAGATCCAGCAGTAGCCACAAGCCATTTAAATAATTCAAAGTAGAATTTAATTTTCTAAGATCAGAACCTTAATCAGCCAGCATTTAATTTCCATGCTTTTTGTCATTGGAGGAATTCACAGGTTCTTTGCAAGTGTCAAAGGCAACTTAGATGTCTAGCATGCTGGGCTCATTTGACTGAGGCACATTACTGCCTACAGGGGCAGCCTGCATAGGCCACTGGCATGTGTTGTTCCTTGAAATACTGAGTTTCTTCACATTGCCCCAAGATACTTCAAGAAACTTGCCCCACAGTTGAAAAATGTGAAATATAATTCAGGTAGTGACACAATAGGGGTATCTTAGCCCTCAGCCTCCAGTGAGGCTTTTAGGATTTTAAAACTTAATTTTATTTCTTAAACTTCTCTGTGGAAGCCTGGGATGTTTCACAAATAGCTCAGCTGCCCTGAAGTTTGATTCCAAGGCTGTCAATAAAAATGAAAATTGACAGAGTCCATTGCTTTCCTGTCTGTTAGTGGACTCTGGGCATGTTGGGGTCTTGACTTGGACTGACTTTCCAGTGATTGCCCATAAATTGCTGCAGAAAGGATGGAGGGACCATTGGGGAATCTGAGAGGGTAATTCAGTGCTGTAAGCTATCTCCCCCCATATGAAAATGTAGGTACATTTTTGCTTTAAAAACTGTTTATTGGGGGTATTGTCAAGATGGCAGAAACCTACCTGAGCTCTCCCAAATTCCTCTTCAAACACATTTAAAATAATGCCTTAAAACAAATTCTATAGTGGCAGAACCAACAAAAGGATGGAGTGAAACAATTTTCCAGCCCAAGACAACTTAGAAGGTCAACAGGAAAGGTCTGTCTCACTTGGGTGAGAGTGAAGCACAGTCCAGGTTAAGTGCAAGTCACACCCTAGCAAGCCAGCAGGAGGTCTTGGGGGCAGCCTGGTTGGGGGTCTTGAATCAGCAGGGGTGACTGAATTGACATTGGTGGCTTCCAGACCTCTCAGCCCACAGATAGTAAGAGGATCAGGCAACTTGTCTGAAAGAGATTACAGGGGACCCTTTGCTGACACTAGGTATGGGATTTTGTTGCATTGCTCATACTTGGTTCCAGGGCAAGAAGGAAGAGTACAAGGGCACTAGAGCATGCAGCTATGGGAATACAGAAGCCCTGGTCACCGTTCCAGGGTGAAGAAGACCAGAGTATAGACCAGGGGAGCAGTGACTACACCTCTCCTTAGATCATACCATTTTGGAAGAAATGAAAACTTACAGCCCCCTCCCCCCATTAAGCCTAATTCTGAAGAAAAAAAAGCAGCATAAAGCTGAAGCTTGGGATAGAGCCCAACTTTAACATAGTTAAAAGTCAAGAAATAGTCTGTAAAAATGACCAAACAACAAAAAATGAATGTGACCATAGAAAGTTATTATAGTGACCAGGAAGATCAAAACACAAACTTAGAAGAAAATAGCAAAATCAAAACTGTTACATCCAAAACTGCAAATGAATATGTGAATTGGTTTCAGGGCCAAAAAGAATTCTTGGAAGAGCTGTAAAAGGATGTTAAAAATCAAATAAGAGTGGTAGAGGAAAAATTGGGAAAAGAAATGAGAGTAATGGAAGAAAATTATGAAAAAAAGAGTCAACAACTTGGTAAAAGAGGCACACAAAAATACTGAAAAAAATAAAACCTTAAAAACCAGAATGGGCCAAATGGTAAAAGAAGCACACACACACACACACATACACACACACACACACACACACACGCCAAAAAACAAAAAAACAAACAAAAAAAACCACTGAAAAGAAGAATGCCTTAAAAAGCAGAATTGGTCAAATGGAAAAGGAAGTACAAAAATTCACAGAAGAAAATAATTCCTTAAAAATTAGAATTGGACAAATAGATGCTAATGACTACATAGGACATCAAGAAACAATAAAACAAAATCCAAAGAATGAAAAAAATAACAGAAAAAAGGAACTATCTCATTGAAAAATAACTGACCTGGAAAATAGATCCAGGAGAGATAATTTAGGAATGACTGAATTATCTGAAAGCCATGATAAAAAAAGTAAAAAAGAGCCTGGACATCATATTTCAAGAAATTATCAAGGAAAACTGTCCTGATATCCTAGAACCAGAGGGTAAAAGAGAAACTGAAAGACTCCATTGATCACCTCCTGAAAAAGATCCCCAAATGAAAACTTCCAAGACTATTAGCATCAAATTCCATAGCTCCCTGGACAAAGAGAAAATAATTCTAACAGACAGGAAGAAGAAGAAGAACAACAACAACCCAATTCCAATGGCATGGAGCCACGCAATTTAGCAGTTTCTACATTAAAGGATGGGAGGGCTTAGAATATGATATCTTAGAGTATAAAGGAGATAGTATTACAATAAAAAAAATCACCTACCCAGCAAAACTGAGTATAATCCATTGGGGGAAAATGGATACTTAATGAAATAGAAGACTTTCAATCATTCCTGATGAAAAGACCAGGACTGAATAGAAAATTTGATTTTCAAATACAAGACTCAAGAGAAGCATAAACAGCTACACAGGAAAGAGACATCATAAAGGATTCAATAAGGTTAAATTGGTTGTATTCCCACATGGGAAGATGATACGTGTAACTTCTAAGACCTTTATCATTATTAGGGCAATTAGAAGCAGTATACATAGACAGAGGGCATGGGTATGAGTCAACCATGGTGGGATGAGATCTAAAAAAATAAAATTAAGGGATGAGAAGAAGGGATGACTATGATTGGATGATATCTAGATAAATGAAATTAAGGACTGAGAAAGAAGTATGCACTGGGAGAAGGGAGAGGTAGAACCGGATAAATTATCTCATAGAAAAGAGGCATAAGAAGGCTTTAAGAGTGGAGGGGGAAAGAGGTGGTGGTAGTAGATAATGCTTGAAACTAACTCTCATTGGAATTGGCTCAAAGAGAGAATAACACTCAGATAGGTATTGAAAGGTATCTCACACAGAGAAGTAAGAAAGGAAGGAGAGAACAAGATGGGCTAATAGAAGGGAGGGTGAGTTGGGGGAGGTGGAGGTCAGAAACAAAACATTGGTCAGTTGGGACAGGGTGAAAGAAGAGAAGGAGGACAGGGGGAAAAAGGATAGAGGAAAATACATAGTTATCACAACTGTGGGAAAATTTTTACAGTAAATTTTTCTCATAAAGGCCTCATTTCTCAAATATATAGAGAACTGAATCTAATTTATAAGAATATAAGTCTTTCTTCAGTTGATAAATGGTCAAAGGATATGAACAGGCAGTTTTCAGATGAAGAAATCAATGCCATCTATAGCCATATGAAAAAGTTATGCAAAGTAGAATCAGAACAGTATACACAGTAACAGCAAAACTGTATGATGATCACCTGTGAATGACTTAGCTATTCTCAGCAATACGATGATACAAGACAATTCTGAAGGACTTAATGATGAAAAGTGCTATCCACCTCCAGAGAAAGAACAGATGGAGTCTGAATGCAGATCAAAGCGAACTTTTAGTTTTACTTTATTTTTCTTGTTTTTGTTTGTGTTTTCTTTCACAACAGGAACTATATTTTACATGACTACATGTATTTTCAGTAGTTTCAGTTGTGTCTTTGTGATTCTATTTGGAGTTTTCTTGGCAAAGATACTGAAGTGGTTTGTCATTTCCTTCTCCAGTAGATTCATTTGTCAGGCAATCAGAGGTTAAGTGATTTACCCAGGGTCATAAAATTAGGAAGTGTCTGAGGCTGGATTTGAATGCAGGTCTCCCTGACTTCAGGCCCAGTGCTCTATCCACTGAGCTACCAACTATATCACATGATCATTGTCCTTTGTTTTCAAAGAGGACCAAAATGACATCACTATGCAAGGATCAAGTTACAGTGTGTCTGACTGGGGCTGAACAGCCCACTATGAGCTCAGAATGCTCTACTGCAGGTTGGACACAAATAGTCAGTGAGAACGTTTGGGGTGGATTCTCTAAATTTTTGCATCTTGCTTTTCTTTTGAGCTACTTCAATTCTGCTTTGCTTAGAGCACAGCACCTTCTCTGAGGGCACTCAATGGTGGGTGGTCCTGTATTGGTGTCTTCCATGTCACACAATTAATTCCAAAGTTCTTAAAAGAGACCTGGAAAGTGTCCTTGCGTTGCTTTTTCTGACCACCATGTGAGTGTTAACCTTGTGTGAGTTCTCCATAAAATAGTCTTTTGGGCAAGTTGCCTCATGTATAAGCTATATCAAATTGCTTGCCTCCTCAACGAGGGAGGAGGGGCAAGAGAGAGAGCATTTGGAATTCAACATTTTCAAAAATATATATTAAAATTGTTTTTACAAGTAATTGGGAAAAATATTTACTAAGATGTCTTAGAAAGAAATCAGTAATATCAACTTTAAACATTTATAGCATAGTATTTTCTTGGACCTGAAGTTTCTGCTAAGCTAAATTGAGCAAGGGTGTTCATAGAGCCATACCATACTTTTGCAATTTAGATGTGCACATGACATTCTTATAAATTGCTTGGCTCGATTTTCAAATCATATATGTATCATGACTAGATGCCAAATAACTAGAGTCCAATAAGAACATTGAGCAAATTATCAGAAGTTTGACAGCTAAGGTTGGTCAGTTGATAATTTTAGTAAGATATTCTCCATTCTAGTGTCCATTTATGAATTTTAAAAATATTTAAAACTTTACACAAGTGAGCTTAAATTTAATATCCTGTGTTTCACATCTGAGACTTTCCACTTTCATCAAGGTAGGTAAATTAAGATAATAAAATAATTATTTTTCATAATAGAACTGTATCAGAATGTTAATTGTGAATTTGTTTTTCCTTAATATAGACATTAATTATTATTCTCTCGTTGTTTATCTGAAACACAAAATGGTTATCTGACCAATTATGACTGATTATGTTGCTTCTGAGTAATTGTGTACCATTTAGAAATTATAGGGTCCTTTTATTTCTAGAAGGCAAAGATCTTTCCATCATATAAGTAGGCTCCACCCCTGACTCTCCAGGCTCTTCTGATTCTTCAGGCTTACTTTACTATGCGTACCACAGAAATGTCTTCACCCTGGGAGCTCCACCCTTGGACTTCTCACATTAGAAATACCTTCCCCCTTTGCAGCCTCATTCTCTGATTCAAGTTCCTCTAAGAAACTAAAGTTTAAGGAGGACATCTTTGTTCCTCTCTAGGCTCCTCTCATTTCTGCCATGCCCCTACCAAACACCTTCTCTTTTTTCACCATTTTCTCCCTTTTTCAGCTTCCCTAAAGCATGGTCCTTCCCCATTAGACTATAAACTCCTTGAGGGCAGATACTGTCTTTCTGCTTGCATTTGTATTCTCAACACTGAGCATAGTTCCTGCCATGTAGTGAAGACTTAATAAAGGGTTCTTGACTTGACTTGATTTATTTAGGTCATAGGATGATAGGAGTTAGAGCGGTAGCTCTATAAGAGTACTTTCTCCTCTCTTTGACCTTTTAGAATACCTGACTTCTTTTAAACTCAGCTCAAGATTGAGGAAAAAGGAACAATGTAGAACCAAATATGGTGCAGAATGATACATATTTTGTTTTGTTGTTCAGTCAGACTATTTTATGGAGAACTCACACAGCACAAGCGCTCACATGATCAGAAAAAGCAATACAAGTACACTCTTAAGGTCTTTCTTAAGAACTTTGGAATCGATCGTGTAGCATGGGAGACATTGGCACAGGACCTCCTAGCATTGTGTGCCCACATCAGAGAAGGAGCTTATGAGCAAGGCAGAAGTGAAGTAGTTCAAAAGAAACACAGGATGTGCAAATTTAAAGAATCCACCCCAAATGTTCACATGGACTCTGTACCTGAGCTGTGGTTGATCATTCCGAGCTCATATTGGTCTGATCAGCCACAGTCAGACAGACACACTGTAACTTGACCCTCACATAGTGATGTCATTTTGGTCATCTTTGAGAATGAAGGACAACCAACCAAATAGCCATTTTATAAAATGGGGGGGGGTTCATATATACATTTAGCACCAAATGGGGGAATTATCAGAAGTTATGTTAACTCAGTGATCCATTGTTCCCAGTCCTGCTTGTTGATCAGTGTTGGAGAGGCTTTGTTGGGGAAGGTGTCACCTACTCTGCAGCTTTTATATTACTTACTATTTGTCACTTACTTCTACCTGTTAAACATTATGTATCTGCTACCTTGGGGAGGAGCAATGTCACATTCCCTTTTGCTAACATGGACCTATACAAATTATCTCATTAATGATAGCTATCAACAAAAACTGTCTCCATCTTGAATCCCTTGAGATATTTTAATAAACTCTTTTTAATTAAAAAAAAGACAGTTTAAGTGTTCCCTTCTACAGGAAGCCTTACTTGCTTCTACCAGCTGTTAGAGCCTTATCCTCTAGGATTATCTCCCATCGACTCTGTATCCTGCATATGCCGTTATGTGCATGTTGTTTCCTTCATTAGAATGTAAGGATCTTGAGGGCAGGGATTATTTTTGTTTCATTTTTTGGTATCCCCACTGCTTATCACAGTATGTGAAATACTCTAAGTAATTAATAAATGCTTGTTATATTGACTGATGATGTAGTCCAATTGTCTCATTTTTCAGGTGAGCCAATCAACTACCAGAGAGGTTATATGACTTGACCAAAGTCATATATTTTATAAGTGGCAGAGCAAGAATGTGAACCTAGATCATGTGAATCCAATTCCAGGGTTCTTTCTACTATATTATGAAATCTCCACATGCTTAAAAATAGCATGATGATGATGATAGGTGGCACTGTAATTATGGTACCATCAGATAAACCTTAGGAAGTATCTATGTTGGGATCCTTGGGAATTACTATACCACACCATCTCCCATAACCATCAGTAAACATCTCCTTTTTCAACATCACAGGGTACTCCAGGGATGGACACAACATGGAACTGGGTAGTGTGAGGCAAGAAATTCTGAGGTCCAGCTCTTTCTTTTCCTCATATCCCTACTGAGAGAACCTGTACATATCCTCTTTTCATTTCCCTGAGAAGGGGAAGGACATAAGTCTTTCCCTATATCAGTATGGTCATTTAGTGACTTGTTATTGGTTTATTTATTTGGGATTTGAAAGTTTTCCCAGTCTTTAAGTGTCTTCTTTGAACCTACAAGTACCCCATCACAGTGTAATAACTTTATCTGTTATCAGCCATTAATACCTTACAAAATGGCTCTATCCTGTACAATGCTTTTCTGTTTCTGAAGTGGTAAAAAGATAAGCAAAGAGGTCTAATTATTACAAGGCTCTTAGAGAGTGTCTATAAACTTTAACTTAGCTGTTGGAACTCTAAATGATCTTTATCCAATGATTGATGTATATAGTACTGAGTATCAGTCATGACATTTTTGCTATAAACGAAACTGATAGAAAGAAGGGAGTTGTAGTTAAATTGAAGGCTTGGCCAAATAAAGGGACTGGAAGTTGATTTTATCATGTGCCTAAACAAAGTAAGAAATATCAGTTAATGAGGCATTTGTTCATCCTATAGTTGTGATAGTGATAATTCTACATATTTATAAAAGAAGAGACTAAGAAAGTCATTCCAGCTTATGTACCAATGCAGTTAATAGAGGATGACAAGGTCTAAAATCTATGAATGATTCAATAAGACCTTTCAAATTATATCAACTTATGCTCTGATTCTTGGTACCCTTAAAGCAAAGGTAGGAATAGATGAGGATGATAAGAAGTTTTGATTAGGGTTAGGAAAAAGGAATGAGAGAAGTCAGAGGCTTATAGGTTACTCAGAAGCTTAACAACTCTACATAACAATTCTTTCTTTGGGAAAGGAATAGCTAGGAACTGATTATAGCAAGCACCAAATAACATTACAAAAAATAAAATTTGAAATGGAAGGAAAAAAAACCCCAACAGTCAGGCATATCTTCATTCCTTTTCAAGACCCACTCCTAACTCTCTAGTTTTTCTCTATCATGCCACAGAGGCCTGGATATTTGCTGT
Organism: Gymnobelideus leadbeateri; assembly: GCA_011680675.1. Classification (NCBI taxonomy): domain Eukaryota; kingdom Metazoa; phylum Chordata; class Mammalia; order Diprotodontia; family Petauridae; genus Gymnobelideus; species Gymnobelideus leadbeateri. The sequence goes on from WOXC01003811.1 coordinate 857,597, forward strand.
TACCTCTGGACTTCTCACATTGGAAATACTCTGCACCTATGGTCTCTTCCCCTGATTGACTGGTTACTCTCAGAAACATCATTTTAGGGAAAATGTCCAGGCAGGTTAACCATGTCTTCATTCTTCTCCAGGTTCCACTTCTGACTCTCTAGACCTTCTCTATGAGATGCCCACCTGAGTGCTTTTTCTCTTTCCCCATGCTGTTCTTTTTAGCTTTCTTTTATGTGTTGTCTTTTCCCACTAGAGTATAAGCTCCTTGAAGGCAGGGACTATCTTTATTTCTGCTTGTATTTGCATTTCCAGTGCTTAGTGCCAATGCCTGGAACATTGCTCAGTGCTTGCTTCAATATAAGGTCAATTCTATTTCAGCATACTTGTCATTGATGAACGTTATTCCAGAACCAGCTTTCTGTATAGGTAGACCACCAAACTTTTTAGGGAAAATATCAAAATTTGTATAAAGTCAGAAAAATGAAAAATAATGAGAAGTTATAGTATGCAAAACATTTATAACAAATAAAGTCCAGTCAAATAAAACAAATCCCCACACTGTCCATGTCCAAAACTTCATGTCTCTTTCTGCGTTTTGGGTTTATCACTTCTCTCACATTTATCCTCTTCTCTGTACTCACATAGCCTCCACCCTAATAATGCAGGCTCTCAATCACCTATGGCTTAGACCGCAGCAATGGCCTAATTGGGCTCCATTTTGTACTCCGATATATCTTTTACATAGGTACCAACAACACATTCTGTTAGGTCAAATCTGACAATGAAACTCCCAGGTTCAATTACCTCCACTGGCTCCATATTACCATTGGTTTCAAATAAAAATTCTTCTGATGGACATTTACAGTTCTGTACCTTTCCAGACTTAAGATAGATCATTTCCTTTCATATACTCTTTGGTCCAGTCAAAATGACATCATCAACCATGAAATTCTTGGTCTATTTTCTTTGTTTCTGTATACAGGCTGTCCTTCAATGCCTGAAATGCAGAAACTTCTTATTTTGACCTGTTAAAATCCCTAGTTTTCCTTAAAGTTCAGCTTAAATGCCACCTGTTCCATAAGGCTTTTCCTGTGACTCAGTTACGAGTACCTCCTTCCCAAGTGCTTTGCATTATTATGTAAATGTTTATATGTGGATCTGATGTCTCCACAGAGAGAATGTAAACTCCTCAAGGACAAGGACTATTTAATTTTTATTTTTGTCTCTCTGTTCCCAGCACCTAGCATGGTTCCTGGCACATAGTAAGCACTTAATAATTATTAATTCAAACCCCTCATTCCATGAGTCTCCAAGTTTGAGATGATCTCTCTCTGAATCTTTCACTTTAGAAACATTCTCAAATGAGATTCTTCGTTCTGGATTTTCTCTCTATAAACTCTTTATATGTATTTAGGATTATAGGAGCTTAGATTGTGAGCTGGAAGGGACTTTAAAGGTCATCTAGTCCAAATGAGGAAAATGAGGCCCAGGCAGAGTAAACAATTTGCTTAAGGTCACACAAGTTATAAATGTCACTGCCAGGATTTGAACCTATGATCTTCTGACATGGGGATTAGTGTTGTTGCTGTCATTCTCCACTGGAGATATGGAGATATATAACACACACACACACACACACACACACACACACACACACACACACACATATATATAAGTCTGTCTCCTTATATTAAGCTACATTATAATTTTATAAGTGTGCATCATTCCTCTACCAAACTATAAGCTTCTTAAGGGCAGAAGAATGTGTCTTTTGTTGTCTTTGATCCTCCAGAACCACAGTATACAGTAAGTATTTTATAAATGTTGTTTGCATTGAACTGAGTTGAGATAGGGTGGTGTCAACAGCAAACTCCAACTTATTTAGAATTTTGCTGAGAGCAGGCAGAGGGATTTCAAAAGAAGCCCATTCAGCCTTCATGCCTGTCCCCTCATCCTTTCTCCCAGACATATCTTGTGCTCTGAAAACCAGGCTCCCAGCATGCTGAGGAATTAATGAGCCTGCTTCAGAAACCTTAAGAAACATGTAGTTTCTTCAAGGGATCTTTTTACTATCCTAGCCCTTAGGGCTTGGTGGTCCTCTCTCTATGCCTCTGAAAACCTTTTTAATAATTCCTACTGATGGTGCCTAGCCCTTTGGTGAATCAGATGTTGAATTCTTTTACCCTGCTTGGCCATCACTACACCAAAGAAGCTGTGGGAACAGGAACCACAATGCTCATTCCAACAGACTCTGTCTGAATTGTCTCTGTTCTGACCCTTTGAGAGCCTCCTTCCTCTGGGAGCTGTGCAAGGAGTTAATGTCCATTTCTGTTTCCCTCCAGAGGAGAAGCTTTAGGCACTGATAAACTTATAGTCTGTGGTTGGAGATTCATGGTCCAGAGGGAATAATATGAGTCTTTGAGATGTATTTGGTTTTTATCAAGAGTTGTGCTCCTACTCATCTCTGAGGACTGAGAATCTTTTATCTGCACCCAACTCATTTTCCTCCTTTCTGTGCTCAAAGTTGAGTTCTTCTTATCATCAGCCAATGAGAACAGCATACATGCCACCCCCACCTCTTTCCATGAAGATATAGCCTTCCAGGGGCAGGAGTCAACATTCTGAGAGTGGGTATAATGTAGTCATTTAAGACAGCCACAGACAGTTCTAAAGTAGAAGAATCCTTAGGTCTGTGACTAGTCCAGGAGCCATGAAGCTAATGATTTAAATGATAATTGTAATAATTGCTTTCACTTGTATAATTTAAATAATTGCAGTAATTGCTTATACTTAGCCTTTTATACTTTTCAAAAGTACATTTATGCTTTCTAACTTCAATGAATCTCTTAGCATTTACTCTGGCTGTCCTCTATGCCTGGTACACTCTTCCTCCACCCCTCTGACCACTGACCTTCTTGGCTTACTTTAAGTCCCAGCTAAAATCCACTTTCTACAAGGGACCTTTTTAGATCCCTCTTAATTCTAGAGCCTTCTATTTTGATTATTACCAATTTAACCTGGATATAGCTTGCTTTGTGTATATTTGTATGTTTTCTCCCCCATTATATTCTAAGTTCCTTGAGGGCAAGTATTGAGCTTTTGCCTCTTTTTATATCCCTATAGCTTAGCACAGTGCCTGGCACATAGTAGATGCTTAAATGTTCATTGATCAATTGAAATGTTTATCAAGGTCCCCACTGTGTACTAGGCACTCTAGGGAATGTAGCTTTTTGTCCCTTGTTTTTGAAGAGGACAATGACATCATGAAGTGATGTCTTGACTTGTGTGTGAATTGGATTTAAGTGAGGCACAAAACTGCACAAAGTTGTCAGCTTCACTCTCTCGTCCAGTGACAAGACAAAAGTCAGGATGGCTGGCGATGGCCCAGGATACAGTGGATGACCTTTGCATCCTGCCTTTAATATCTGACTAAGCTTTAAGTGCTCCATAGTTACTGCTTCAGCCATCTCCATGGGCATCAGAACAAATTTTTCTCATCCACCCATTCTACTGGGGAAGTCTCTTGGAGAGACTTACATGCTTGGAGTAATGCACTTACATGCTTGGAGTAATAATTTCCCAGCATATCTGAGGCCTGTGGGTGACCCTCAATCTGGTTGAGCACTTCTGCCAAGATAGTGTACTGGGTTGTGGACACTGTGCATGCTATAGTCTTGGAGTGTATGGCATATTCAGAAAGGACTGTCTACCTCAAACACAACTCTAACTTTGAGGAGTAAGGGAGAAACAGAAGATACAGGGCCTGCCCTTAGGTGCTTATAGTTTAGTTAGGGAGCTGTGTTACAAACACGAAACAGAAACTACCACAAGACAGCATGAGATAAATGCCAAATGATTGACATAGATAGTAAATACTATAGAAGGTCAAAAGAGAAAGACAACATGCCCTCTTACTTGATACAGATAACTCCCACTTCTGAAGAGGACCACCAAGTCATTGAACTGCAGACTACTTAGTCTGCAGCAAAATGAAATGGAACGTATACTGGATTTGGAAGACTGAGTTCGAGTAACGGCTCTGACATTTACATTTTAGTTTTGTGTTTCTAGGCACTCATATTTTACCTCTTTGAGTCTTAGTTTAGTGGATCCTGGAGGAAATACAGAGAAATATTCTGTCTCACCTTGAGATCGACAGGCTAGAGCTCTTTTCTGTCTAGGAGCTAGAAATATTTTCAATTGCTCTGCCTCCATGTCTTTCAGGATTCCAGAAGAGGAAAGACAGTGTAGCACAATGCAGTCAGAGTCAAGAAGATCTGGGACTTGGCTTCAAATCTTATTTCTGACACATACACACTGTGTGACAATGGGAAAGTCATTTAACCACTCAGCTTCATTTTCTTCATCTGAAAAAATGGGTATAATAATATTTGGATCTTACAGGGCCATTGTGAGGTTGAAATGAGATAAAATATCTAAATGCCAGTTGTTGCTATTTAATCATTCTATCTCCCGCCCTCACTAGACCCCACCATCTCTGTTGGATATTGTTCTACATCTCTTCTTTTCCCAGCTAAATTTCTTGGGGAATGAAAAGAAAAAGAAGAGCTCTCTATACTGGGTATCTCCACTTCCTCTCCTCTTCCTCTGTGCTAAACCTTCCACATACAGAATTCTGACCTCATCAATCAACTGAAAATTGTTCTTTCCAAAGATACAAATGATCTCTTAATTGATGGCTCTACTGGGGTCTTCTAAATTCTCATCTTTTGTGACATTTCTGTTGCATTGGATGCTGGTGACTAAACTATTCTGTTGGATGCTCACTCTTTAGTTTTTTGTGACATTGTTCTCTCTTACTTCCTCTCCTACCTGCCTGACCACTGGTTTTCGCCCATGCTTGACTCACTGAGCAGCCCCCAAAACTTAGTCCTGGTGCCCTTTCTCTTTGCCATCTATACTATCTCTCTTGGTAACCTCATCAGCCCCATGAGCTAATTATTACCTCATCATGGCTTCTAGATCTAGACATCTAAATCCAGCCTGTCTTTCAAGCCCTAGTCCTCTCTTCACCTACTGCTATTGGGCCTTTAGAAACGCATGTCTCAGGGTTAGGTGGCGCCATGAATAGAGCACTGGCCCTGGAGTCAGGACCTGAGTTCAAATGTGGCCTCAGACTCTTGGTACACTTACTAGCCATGTGACCTTGGGCAAGTCGCTTAGCCCCAATTGCCCTCCAAAAAGCAAAAAAAAAAAAAAAAAAAGAATTAAAAAAAAGAAATGCATGTCTGGCAGGCATCTCAACCTCAATGTACACCAAACAGAACTCATTATTTTCTCCCTCACACTCTTTCCTCTTCTGAACTCCCTTTTTACTATTGGGGGCAACAGTATCCTTCCTTTCACCCTGGTTTGTGACCTCAGAACCATCCTTGGCTTCTCATTAACACACACTCCAAATTTCCAAGTAGTCACCATTATTCCCATCCCAATATCTTCCATATCTCCCTTCTCTCCACACAATCACATCCTGTCCCCATTACTACCCTCCCCCCGACCAGATTAGGGTGTTATTTCCTCTCACCCAGATTATTGCAATAGCTTCCTAGTTGATCTCCCTCCTTCAAGCTCCTCTGTTCTTCAATCTATCCTCTATACATTTATTTTCCTAAAATGCAGAACTAACCATATTACTTGTTTGCTCAATAAACCTTCCTGGCTCCCTACTAACTCTAGCATCACTTATAAGCTCCTTTTGCATTTAAAGGCATTCACAATCTGTATGTCTCTACTTTTCCAGTTGTCTTACTTATTATTCCCTCTCTCCACACTCTATTGCCTAGCAAACAGGCCTGCTTCCTGTTCTGCACATGTGATGCTCCATCTCCCATCTTGATGTCTTTGTACTGAATGCTCTTAATAACTAGAATATGCCTCCCTCCTCTCCTGCATCACCTGGAATCCCTGGATTCCTTCACAACTCAGTTTAAATGTGACACTGGACACTAGGGGTTTTTAATCCTTTTTTGTCATAGACTCCTTTTGGCAGACAGTCTGGTTAAGCTTATGGATTCCACAGAATAATGATTTAAAATGCATAAAAATACATTGGATTAGAGGGAAAACCAAATATATTTGTATTTCATTATAAAACTAGTTTTAAAAGCAAGTTTACAATCCCAAGGTACAGGACCCCTGTTCTTCATGGACAGCTAGGTGACACCATGGTGCATACAGCGCTGGGCCTGGCGTCAGGAAGACTCATCTTCCTGAGTTCAAATCTGGACTCAGACACTTACTATCTGTGGAACCATGGGTTTTGCCCCCGTTTTCTCATCTGTAAAATGAGCTGGAGAAGCAAATGGCAAACCGCTATCTTTGCCAAGAAAACCCCAAATGGGGTCACAAAGGGTAGGATAGGACTGCAATGACTACTACAAATTCTTCATGAAGCCCTTTCCTGATTATCCCAGCTGTTATCACTTTCCTTTCCAAAGTTACCTTGCATTTATATTGTATATATTCTGTATATACTTATTATTATTTTTTTGCTTTTTTTTTTGGTGGGCATTTGGGGTTAAGTAACTTGCCCAAGGTCACACGGCTAAGTTTTGTGTATACTTATATAGGTACATATGGTCCACCTCCCCTTCCTCATTAGATTTTAAGCACTGAACCTAGAACGTAGTAGGTACTTAATAAATGTTTGTTGTTTGATTAATTGATGATCTTCATGCCATTCTTATCTCTCCTCATGAATTATAAACTTCTTCAGAACAAGAGCCATAACTCATCCCATCCTTCCAGTATGATGTAACATTTTTGAGGGGAGGAACTGTCATTTAAATATTTTTTGTATCCTGAGAGCCCAACACTGTGCTTTACAAAACAATATGAACTTAATTAATGTACCTTTGTCGTTGTTAGCTATGGTTGCCTACCATTCACTTTTGTTTTTCATACTATAGGTGTTTAATACATGTTTTTGAAATGGGTAGAAATGAAAGACATCTCTCTTCTACCTTGAGAGGCAGTAGGGCATAATCAATAGGGCATAAGATTTCAAGTCTGGTGGAGCCAACTTCAAATCTCATCACACCCATTGAGTAGTTCTGTGATACTGATCAATACTTTCTATGCCCCAGTTTCCCTATTTGTAAATGACACTATGACCCTATGGTGTAGTGGGAAGAACACTTGATTTAGAGTCAGAGAACCTGGTTTCAAAGTGTAGTTTTGCTACTTCCTATCTTTGGGAATTCTGACATGTCATACAACCTCTCTGAGCCTCAGTTTCCTTATTTGGAAAATGAGGGAGTTGGGCTGGATGGTTTTTCCCAACTCTAAATTCGTGATTCTTTGTTGCCTTTCTTTGTCTTTTCCTCCCTTGCCTGTATTTTGTTGGTTCACTAAAAATTCAGGAGTCAAAATCCAATTTGGGTTTAGTTAAGGGTAAATTTGTTTTAGTCGCTTTTTAAAAATCAGCAATCACGGACCCTGATGTATGGCACCAAATTGGGTTCTACTGAAACATACATAGCACCTGAAATCTGGGAGTTATTTGACTCTATCTTCCTACTGATTTCTCCCATTCCATAACATGAAAGTCAAGTAGAGCCATCTTGTAATAACTATTATATTGAAACCCATTTCTCAGTGGAATTTATTTTCAAAATGTCCCACATGGCACATGATGTTTCTCAAGTAACAGAGAAAAGATACTGGTCTTCCTGCAAAAGAACATTTTCTACCTGGATTTAAATAATGTGAATATATTAATTAAAGTTGATAATGGTGATAATGGTATTCATCAAAAGTGGAACAAGGCTATATTTATCCCTATGCATGAAATCACCTTGTATGACTGCAACTTAGGCTGAGGAACCTTGGGACATTTCATTAAAACACTGGTTTTACTTCCCAGAAAACCCTCAAAAAATAAGTGGCCCAATTAACTCAATCCATTTCCAAATCTTGCTTGGGGAAGCATTCTGTTCCAGACAAAAGCTATGAGACAGCAGTCAGTCCTCACTCTGAAGGCCTGGCCTGTTGAAGCAAATTTCTAGTAACTACATAAACTTCCAGCAAGAAATATTTAGGAGGTAAATCTAAGAAGATCATGTAGCACAGTGTTAATTATATTGTACAGCAATCAAAACAGAGCCCTTGCGCCTAATGACTCCCTACTCTCACCTTTAGAATAGAACTGGAGTGTCTTGTTCACCTTCTTATTAGTCTATAAATATTCTAATTAGGAAGCAACTCGAGATGAATAGGATTAGGGATGAGGGCATCTTAGACTAGGTACACAAGAGATACTCCAAACTCTCATGTCGTAGCTAAGTCTCTCCTGACATTTATAATCATGTAGAAACGCTAAATTTACATAGCTCTGCCTAATTAGACATGGTTGCAATTATGTTTGTGGGCTTTTTTTCCCCCTGCCCAAGTATGACTTACACTGTCAAAACAGGAAGCAGGAATCAAAAAGAAGCCTCTGTAGCAATGTGTGTGTGTGTGTGTGTGTGTGTGTGTTTCCTTCTTTAAAAAAAAGATGACAAAAAACACCCTATGATTTTGTTGGGGGTTGGAGGAGGAAGAGGAAGAGGATGAGGAAGACTATTTTAGAAGAACAAGGATGCTGTGTCCATTTTTCAAATTCAGTTGTCTAGCTCTTGAGCAAAATCAAGACAAGTTGGCCCCCACTTGAGAAATGGCTCCAATTTGTGGATTTTCCCCAGGAATCAAGTGGTAGCTCTTGCAGAGACTAAAATTAGCTTCCCCTGGCACAGCGAGGCTCTAAGTCCAGAGGCCATTTTTGCTTGTAGAATGGGCAATAACTTTTGAGGCTAGGCTAAGTCTATCACTACCAAGCTGAGTGCGGAAATGAAGGAACTGCTTTAGGTCTCTAATATACATTTTAGTGGCAGTGAGTGACTGCTGATGCTACTACTGATTGAAAGCAGAAAAGATGTTGTCCCTCTTTATTTCTCCAATTATTAAAAAAAACCCCAAAACTTCTTTACCCTTTGCCATTGAGCATCATTTACCAAACGCTTCTCTCACTAGTCCATCCTGAGTTGGAGTAAGGGAAGAGTTATTCAGTAGTGATATTCAGAATCATACAAGGGCTTTTACCATAAGGAACAGACCCCGTGGCGGGAGGACAGTGGGGGAAGAACTGAGGCACCTGGACTAAGATCTCAAACCCCAAATGGATACAACAGAATTTAATGCAGAAAAACTACATCTATACCCAGAGTGAATCCCTGTGGTTCAAGTTCTGCAACTTCCATTATCTCCCCCTAAAGGACAATGTCTACAGCCCAGGGCAAACTTCTGGAAAATGTATCAGAAAAGAGTATCTAATACTGTCTCCAAGCAGCTCGGTAGGATCCTACTTCTTCATCCTGTTCCCAGGGAGTTGCAATGAAGTGTGAAACCTGCTAAAGGGCTTTTAGTGCCCCATGTCAAACCTGCCTTTGAAATCACACCAGTCTCTAAATCTCGTTATTCTATGTTTGGTCTATAACTGGAAAGAAAGAAAGAGAGAAAGAAAGAAAGAAAGAAAGAAAGAAAGAAAGAAAGAAAGAAAGAAAGAAAGAAAGAAGGAAGAAAGGAAGGACAAAAGAAAGAAAAAGAGAGAGGAAGGAAGAAAGAAAGAGAGAAAGGAAAGAAGGAAGGAAGGAAGGAAGAGAAAGGAAGAAAGAAAAGAATGCAGCAGAGAAATTTGATGCAGTCAGTGATCTTTAAGGGTCTCAGAACATTTGGTTCCAGTTTTGTTGGAATGAATCAGTTGATTTTATTCAAACTAGAGGATTTCAGTAATGGGAACCTTTTCTTCCTCTATCAGCTGCCAGACTAGTGTAAACTGGACTGGCTGATCAGCAGATTCACTTCTGGTCTAAACTCCTTGGGGGTGCTAGACTTTAACAAGAGTCATTTTGGACATGACTCTAGTGAACTACTATGAAAAGTAGTGCTGGCTGCCTACATAGATGTCTTAGTTTCTCTGCAAGACAGCAGTAACCTGAGACCAGAGACTTGGAAAGAACCCCAGGAATCAGAGGATTTAGGTTCTAATCCCTTCTTTGATGCCTACTATTTGTGTGATCTTGGGTCAATCACCTAATCTCCCTGGGCTTCAATTTCCTCATTTATAAAATGTGGAAGATATACTAGATGACCTCTCAAGTACCTGCTAGCTCTGAATCTGGCAATCTAGGATCATGTGCTTTGTTCAGTTTTTCATAACCCTCCATTCTCTCCTCCCTTCTTTAGTTTTTTGTTGTTGTTCAGTCATTTCAGTCCTGTCTGACTCTTTGTGACCTCTTTTGGTATTTTCTTGGCAAAAATACTAGAGTGGTTTGCCATTTTCTTCTCTGGTTCAGGCAAACAGGGTTAAGTGACTTGCCCAGAATTACATAGCTAGGAAGTGGCTGAGGCCAGATTTGAACTCAGGAAGATGAGTCTTCCTGACTCCAGGCCCAGTGTTCCATTCACTGCACCACCTAGCTGTCCCATATCTAACTATATCTTCCCAAATATATATATATACATAGTAAGAACTGAATGTCTGTTGAATGCTTCAGTATTCGGGTCTAGTGCTAATGGAATTTTTAAAAAAATCATTTATGAGTTCTTAAGAATTAAAGGGTGTAACACAAAGTTAGCAGATCTATGAATGCAATGCATTTATATGACTAAGTTTCATATATATTGTATATTACACACACTTTGTATGATATAGTAGAAAGGACATTGGATTTGGAGTTGGAAGACTAGGGTTTGAGTTCCAGATCTGCTGCTTATTAGCTGTGTGACCTTAGTAATTTCACTTAACCTCTCTGGTTTTCAGTTTGCTGACATTTAAATAAGGGGGATGTACTATCTGAGTTTTAAGGTCCCTTCTGTCTCTGTATCCTATGATATTTTGATCCTATAAATTTACATTGAAAGAGGTATGGATTCACTGGTGTGAGTAATCTTTCCACTGACATGAATCACAATCCCTTCTCCCAAATCAATCATGCGGTGTCCATCTTTCTGGGGACCAACCTGTTTCCACTTAGTTAGGCTGCTTCCCAGTAGTTGATACTCAGGCTTTCATACTTGGTAGGGCCTACCAGTGGCTGTGCTTTAAGACAGCCTTAGGATTCATTAGGTTCACAGACTTAGAGACCACTGAAGTTAACCCTTTTATTTTAGAGATGAGTAACTGAGGCCATTTGATGGTAAGTGACTCATGTAGGGGTACATAGGTAGTAAAATGATGGAGGTGGGATTTGAACACAGGGCACTTGACTCTAGTCTAGCCCACTGAGCTATTCTGCTCTACTGCCATTGTCTCTGAGGCCCAAGGATCATTCATATTTCATGATGAAGAATCAGAGGAGGTTTTTAGTGCCTTAGGATTGAGGAGATGTCTGCAAAAATGTTATATTTTTCTCATCAAGCCTTTTTGCTGCCATCCTTTGACCAGAGATGAAAAAGCAGCATAAGGATATCACTTATTTATTTAGGCAAAGCGGCTGCTTCTTGACGTTAAACATGTGAGATGGCTTAATTAAAAAGGAAAAAAAAAATCCCTCATCCACATGGAGAATACAACACATAGACATTTCAGTTTCTAGCTCATTTGGTGTGATCTAAAATGTTGCCCAATGTTCTTTGAATATTTGAATTGTGCATTTTAACTTCATTAAAAAAATTCCCATCTCTCAGTAGCTCTGATTTCTGCTTTGTGAAGAGGGTAGAAGTCTGGATTACAAAGCCAAGAGTTTCTGAGGGGGAAAAGTAGAGTCACAGTAACATGGATTTAGAGCTAGCAGGGACCCTAGAGGCATCTAATCCATTCCCTCCCATTTTACATGTGAGCAAACTGAGGTTCAGAGAGATTAAGCGACCAGCCCAAGGTCACACAGATCACCTAGATTCAGAACAAAGCTCTCAATTGCCAAATCCAGCACTCTATCTACACACCAAGCTCAGACAATAGCACTTTTCAGAGTCACTTTTTTAAAGTGACTGGCTCCACAGTGACTTGTAGACCTGTTTCCTGCATAAGCAAGGCTAATACTGAGAGGGAGCTATCTATCCATAGATGAAACCCAGGCAGAAGCTTGGGGGTGGGAAAGAGCAGGAGAGAGCTGGCACCCAAAGCTAAGGTTTCAGTGATTGGTATTGGGAAGTATCCCCTTTGAATGATCTCAACCCTGTTTTGGAATTCCTAGTTCCTGGACATATATTGTACCAGAGAGGAGTCCTTAATTCCTCTCTCTCTCCCTCCCCCCCCCCTCTCTCCCTCTCTCTGTCTGTCTCCTCCCCACCCCACCATCCCTCATGATAGACCCATTTGGTAGTCTGATGAAGCCTATGGGTCCTTTTCAGAATTAATTCTTTTAAATCATAATTGAAAGCAACACTAAATTTCAGTTAGAGGTTAGTTAAAACAAAGATGTATTTTTTTCCTATCCATGTTTATGACCTTCCTGAATTCTACGTATGAATCCAAGGGGGTCTCTGGATCCCACGCTAAGAGCCCCTGTGCCTGTGCTAAACCGTTGGACATGATTTGTGGTTATATTCCCTTTGGTTTTCAATGTTCCTGACCTACAGACTTTTATTTACAGGCTTCCATAAGCTTCCTTTGTGCTTATGTATCCTGACTGCTTCCTATCTAGTGATAATAGACCCTTAGCCTTAGACAACCTACTACTTGCTTCAGGCTCCCTGCCAATGAACCTGTCATCATCACCCACTGGTCCATGTGGGGTTTCTGGCTGCAGCCCCTGGTGCTGTTCAAAGGTATTATTTTAAAGAGATTTCTGAGTCTTCCTCCTGGTCTTATGCCAGGAGGGTCAGGGCAACAGTTTGTGGTCTGACTGTAGGGATAAGCAGCAAGGATCAGATACATATATGCCTAAAGGTACATCTTCAGATTGGGATGTAATATAAGAAGTGTTTTTGAAAGGGCAAATGCTGACAAAAGTAATGTGCCTTATGAATGAGCCCCTCAAAGATAATGTAATCTGGCCGCCTCCTTGGTGACAAGAATAGTTTCCCATACATACTGTTACACAGTTTAGGGCAGGAATTCTTAGTCTTACATCCATAAACATGTTTTGTTTTTGTTTTTGTTTTTGCTTTTTGGAGGGCAATTTGGGGTTAAGTGACTTGCCCAAGGTCACATGGTTAGTTTTTGTTAAGTGTCTGAGGTCGGATTTGAACTCAGGTCCTCCTGACTCCATGGCCAGTGCTCTATTTATTGTGCTACCTGGCTGCCACCATAAACATGTTTTAAAAAATATTTTGATAATGGCCTTTGAATGTAATTGATTTTCTTTGCAATCTAAGGTATCTTTTTATACATTTAAGAATTTGATTCTAAGAAGAGGTTCATAGGCTTCAGACAACTACCAAAGGGATTCCATGCCAAAAAAAGGGGCAAAGAACCTCTGCTTTCGGGGAATCATTTTCTATTGGGCAACTGTCTAATAACTGTCATACAACCTACAGAGGTCTTTTTTCGACAAGAGATAGTCATGATTTCCTGGGCTTTGAATAAAATGAGGCAAGACAGTTTGAGGCTTTTGCCTCTGACTTTCATTACTTCCCAAATCAACTACAGAATGTTCTCTTCTAAATCTAAATCCTAGGCTATCTTGGGATGCCCAAAACTACCCCATCAGGTGGGTGCTCTCAGCAGCCTCATTTAATACATGAGAGAATTGAGATGGACAAAAGTTAAATGATCTGCTCAGGGTCACACAGCTAGTGCCTGAGGCTGGATTTGAACCCAAGGCTTTCTAACTCCAAGCCCAGCTCTCCTACCCATCATGCTTTATTTCACAGTTTCACAGAATCTTGGCATTGGAAGGGATCCAGAGGCCTTCTTGTCCAACCTGTAATTGAATAAGAATCCCTCTATAACAAACCTGAGTGTCCATTCAGTCTCTTCTTAAAGACCTTCAGTGAAAATACATCTAATGTTCACAGCACTCCATTCCACTACTGAATAGCACTCATTATTAGGAAGTTACATCAAGCCTGAAATTTGCTGTTTCTTAGTAACTTTTGTCCATTGGTCCCATTGGGGGCCAAAAAGAACAAGTCCTACTCCTGTTCAACGGAGGCCCTTAAGAGGTACAGTGTAGAGAGTGCTAGGCCTGGAGTCAGGAAGACTCAGGTTCAAATCCAGTCTTACTTTCTACCTCAGTGACCCTGGGCAAGTCACTTAACCTCTGTTTGCCTCAGTTTCCTCATCTATAAAATGGGGATAATAATAACAACTACCCCCCAGGGTTAAAGCTCAAATGAGATAATAATTGCAAAAGTGTGTAGCACAGTACCCAGCAAATAGTAAGTGCTATGTAAACATGAGCTGCTATTATTATTACATTTGATAGACTGTTAGTACTTGTAGACAGCCAACATTTCAGCAACTCCATCAATGGACAACCATTTATTAAGCACCTGCTCTGTGGAAGGCACTAAAGTATGTAGTAAAGATACAATAATAACTTGTAACAATCTCCTCCCCCATGAATGATTCTTTGAGTGGTTACTTGTCTAGGTTAACTAAGGGTACTATTATCTAGCTATGTGCTTCTAGAGAAGTCACAGTCAATCTGAACCAAGCCAGTAAACACTTATTAAATGCATACCACATGTTAAAAGTCATACTAAGTGCTGGCAATACACATATGAAATAGAACATGGCCCCTGTCTTCAGGGAGCTTACAATCTAGTTGGGAAACTAGGCATGATACAAGGCAGAATGTGCTAAGTGTAATTTAGCAGAAAGACCTGTGGACCACTGACTTCCCCCTTGATACCATAAGGAAATAAAGGAGGATTTAGGGGCAATTGCATTAGAATAATACCCACAAAATCCTAATTGGCAAAGGCCTTTGAGACTGCCCCCCCCTTTTCATCATCACTTCTTCATCAATCCTCTAGGAAAACACTGTTGTGTGATTGAGCTGGGGTATTAGTACAATGTAGTTCATGATGAAGTTAGTAAACACAGAAAGCTATCATATTGGCCTCTACATTTAGGAATAATCAATATGCACACATAAGTGCCAGACCTATCAACAATAAAATAGCATATAATCAACTCCATCTTGTCTTACTTTAATACAATTTCCCACCATATTAGCAGTCTTTGTAATATCCTGTTTCTTCAAACAGCTATAATTCAGAATTACTACACAGTTCAATTGGATTATTTTTGTCACATATACACACTAAAAAAGACAAGGGTGGTCGGGGAGGGATATACTCTCTCTGGTGACAGGTCCTCTTCATTTCATTACCCAACAGGATTATGGTCATATTCAGAGTATGGGAGATGAGGCAACATTAAAATCCATAGCTACTTTTCAGCAAGCAGAAAAAGGCAAAAATAAATGTTCACGTTATCAAATGTTGCAGCATCAGTGCAGAGCTAGCCAGATTTAGTGATTTTGGGAGAGGATTTGTGTCCCACAAATTTATTCAACACCAGTGTCCCTAGTTTGCTGTCAATTTCACACTTCAGTATGATGAGGGCAGCTCTGATGGTGTTGAAACCTGCAGCTTCACTTTATAATAAACTGAAAAATAATTATGGCTTCCTGAGGGAAACTGAAGAAGGCCAGAGAGCCACCTCGGCAGGAATTCCTCAGCTGAATTGCTTGGCATCACGCTTTTCCTGAGGGAGGGAAATAGGTAGCAAAGGAGCTGGGTGGGATTAGCCTTAGACTAATGTTTGGAGACGGAAAATGTTGCTGGGTTGCTGGCTGTTCTCCCTAAAGCAATAGGGTTGGAACCAGGGAAAAGATGTTCCTAACATGGCACCAAGCTCAGAAGAGAATGGGAGAAAAGCTGGGCTCAGGAGGCTCCCTGTTCTACCAGGAGACAGTCAGGCAGGTCTCCCAAGTGCCTCTGTGGGCTAGTGTTTCTGGCTGTGGCAATGATCTGAGAGGAGTTGAACTGACCTGCCACCTTCTTCCTCCTTCCCAGGAATTCACCTCTTTGGTGTGCTTCCTTTTAATGGGATTCTATAATCAGTAGCATGCTTGATCATGTTTTTCTCCCCAAGCTTCTTAAGTAGAAAAACAAAACAAAACACAATTAAATTTCAAAAACAAAAAAGGAAAGTAAAATCTAGAACAAATGAAGACATCAGGATTTGATTTTATTGGTAACTGTAGCTAACAGGAAAGCCTTCCTCCCTGGCTCCATTTATCCACAGATCAGTGGGTGTATATTACTGAAAGTAGAGAATTAGAGGGAATAATTGGATATCTTCATTGCCTTCAGGCAGCCTTTTAATGCTGATCCCGGACATTAGCTGGACCCAGGCCACTTCTATATGTTTCAGATAAGATTGATTAGATGCCTTGAAAGCATCTTTCTTGAAGCCAAAATCTGGACATTCTTTGCAAATGATCCATAGGTTTCTATTTGCATCCTAGGTTTTGCATTTGCTTCCTTGGTACAGCTTCGAGTGGGTTTCTTGGCTTTGTGTGTAAAAACATCTTGAAAATGATGCATGGCTCTATGTGCTTGACTGTGACCAATTATGGGGCATTTGATGGGGTTTTATTGGCCTTTGAAGATAGAAAGCTCTGCCTGCAGATAAAATGGGCTGCAAAATTCATATGAGTAAAAGGTACAGGGATAGGACCTTAAACCTCAGACTCCCAAACACAGCTTTGCAAAAGGGACAACTCCTGACCAGGGCTTGGAGAATCATCCTTACAAATTCTCCGGGTCTCCAGTCGTGAAGTTCTGTCCTAGGGAAGGCTATGTTTTCTATCAAACTGCTCCTGCAAACTGTTCACTGTAGCAGGTGAGGCTATTTAACAACACAGCCCCAAGAACTACAAAATGTGTTATGTTTGGACATCAGTAAAGTGGACTACTGTTTAAAAGAGTTCACCAATGACTCTTGGTCTTGGGAAGGGCCTTTTCTGGTCTATAACATAATATCTCCAGAGAGATGAGCTCCCTATTATGGAAACTTGTTAAATAAGGTTGGCCTCATAGGCTGTATAGTACAGGAAACAAATCTCTGGATTTGGAATCGGCAAAGATTGGGGTTCAAAGTCTGACTGTGATATTTGCACTGTGACTATTGGGGATAATAATACCAATCTTACCCAACTGATGGGACAGCCATGAAGATCAAAGGAGATAATGTGAAAAGTGCTTTATAAATCCTAAAACATTATTATATAAATTCCAACTTTTACTATAGGGGTAGGTAAGAAATATTATATCCTTCTTTTCTCCCATTATCTGCTTTTCCTGAAATTTCACTACTAGAAATTTATTCCTTTGGGTATGGAGTACTATTTTGTATTCAAAAGTCTGATGAAAATGCAACCCCCCCCAGTAATTAAGGCAACTTAATATTATATGGGAAGTAGTGGATGTTTAGAAGATTTAGATTCAAGTCCTAACCCCTTCCCTAAGTAGCTCAGATATGTAACTTCTCCTCTCTGTGCCTCAACTGGCTCATCTGTAAAATGGGAAACACCTGCAATATTCAACTTACATGGTTGTTTTGAGGAAAGCTGCAAAGTTGTATAGAAAAATGAGCTAATGCTATTTATAAGCTCTATAGGAAATAATAACATATTGATATAGTGCTTCCAAGTTCACAAACTGCTTTACATCCATTATCTCAATTAATCCTCAACTTTCTGAGGTTACTCTAACAAAAGTAATAAACCCATCTTTTTTGGATAAGGAAACTGAGGTTGCAAAAGTTTAAATGACTTGCCCATGACTACAAGGTAGTAAGTATAAAGGGAAGATGCAAATTTAGGTCTTTCTGATCCATATCTAGTATTCAATCTGCTTCCCTGTACTACAGTGGACATAAAATAGATGCTCTGATGTGTATGTGGTGGGAAGTGAGGAAAGCAGGGGAGAGGAAAGCAGGGGAGAGGAGGGGACAGAGAGGGGAGGAGGGAAATGGAAAAGAGGAGAGGTAATCTCTCTTTTCTAGCTCAAGGGCTTATATAGACATATTTACAGTCTGTCCCTTGGATCCCACGACTGGGTGTGGGAGGTACATATCAAAGAGGATTGGCCATGGAATAAGAAGAGCCTCCTGCTCAGTAAACTATGAAAGGAGACACAACTGTTGCCCTGTCATCTGCCAAACATGTCAGAACTATAAGCTCTTTCACAGAATCCCCCTGATAGTGATGGTGACTTTACACATATGTAATGACTGAGATGAGCCTGAGACTGACTGTAAGTCTCTATGTCTTTTTTGTTTGCTTGCCTTTTTTCCTGAGTATAAGTGACTTATTATCTCAATATGAGTGTTTAAAGCTTTAGCAGCAACCTGGTGACTTTGAGAGGCTGGGAGCTCCTGGGTCTAGGGGCTGCTTGTCCTAGAGCAGGTAATCTCTAGAATAACTTTTCACTGTCAGGAGGATGAGTCCAAGCTATTCTCTGAATTGCCTGAAGAGTTGGACCTTAAGTAAATCACTTAGACAGAGAGGTGAAATACTTATTCAGCAGTTCCACAAATTGTTTCACGATTTAAGTTATCTACATCTTGGGAAAGTACAATAGGAATAATAGGTTGCTATTTCATGTTTTAAGTATTTGTCAGTGCGTGCTTTTGTGTTTCAAACATCTCTTTTGCAGTGGAGGAAATAAATAGCTGTCCTATACCTGATCTATTTTCAACATTGAGTACATTTCTAGGGGGACCTTTTTTTTTATCATTTCTTGGGAAACACTGGACATGAGCCAAACCTAAGCTTTTCTAGATTTTCCTTGGGAGCTTATGGCCATAATGAACCAAGAAATATAGAAGAGCCTGATCTATTCTTCTTGTGGTCAGGCTCCCCAGGACATGAATCTGGTTCATGTTCATGTAAGCTTAGAGTTGGGGTTTCTTCAGGGAAGAGCCCACACACACCATGTGGTATTATAGGAGAAACACGCAGTAGAGAGAAGAGATAGAAGGGTGCCAAAGATCAAACTGATTGATCGCTCATTTTGCTGCTAATCCAACTTAATTTGTTCCTTTCCTTCTTGGCTGTTAGAAACTTCTGCCTTAGTTTAAGAATTCTTGGCCCTCAGCCTCCAGCTTCTTTCCTTCGGCCTCGGCAAGGCTGTATCCAGGTGGCTGATTAAAAGTTTCCATGTAGCTGAGTTGCACTCTTTTATGCTCACCAAATCCTATTAGTGCACGGCAATCTCTCTTAGAGAGTAGGAAATTTTGTTGCAGCTCAGGTATAGCCAAGTTTCTATATTTAGGAAGCTGAATGCTATCTGGCCTTGGCAGGTTCAGAGAATTATGACTCAGCCAGCTTTTGGCCTCTGCGTTGCATCCTTAGGGACCCCAGAGGACTTCTAACAGATGACATTATGGCACGGAGCACACCGCCCCCAACAGGATTGTTGTCCAGAGATCACTGGCCACCTTTTTGATGTGATTTGAGATTTGAGAGCTGTGCCCCAAACATCTCTCCAACATGTGACTAAAATTCTCACTGTTAGATATTTACTTCTGTGATTCAGATACTTTTTGCTTTTCTCTTTCTCCCCAGTACTTAAAGCAGAAATTCTTAACTGATTGACATTGCCTCCTGCAGTCATTCTAGGTAGAACACAGGGCCTGGAGTCAGGAAGACCTACTTTCAAATCCAGTTTCAGACTAGCTGGGCAAGTTACTTAACCATTCCCTGCATCAGTTTATCCATCTGTAAAATAACACCTCTCCCTTCCCCCGCCCCCCTGCAGTTGCTGTGAGGATAAAATGAAATATTTGTAAAGTTCTTTGTAAACCTTAAAGTTTTCTATAAATGCCAGTTATAGTTATTTTATTCACTTAGGTAGATAACAGGATCCCTTCTCAGATCCCACAAAGTTCCTCATTCTGGACCTGTTAAATGTATTTGCCATGAGGTGCTATATATTATAATTATTACCTCATGTATCTTATTCCCTGACTCCATGAGGGCTAGGATAATGTTTTACCTAAACTTGCATTTGCTCCCTCGATAAATGTTTCCCTAATGTTGTGGAATGAATGAATCAGGAAGGAAACAAGCATTTATTAAGTACCTACTATAGGCCAGGTACTGTGCTAAGTCCTTTCCAGGGTTACACAGCTAGTATCTTGCACTCAGATTTGAACTCAGGTCTTCCTGACTCCAGGACAAGTGTTCTATCCATTGTGCCACTTAGCTGCCACACAATTATCCCTAAAAGGGTGGGGCATTTTTTCTTGTTGTTCAGTTGTTTCAGTCATATGTGACTTTTTGTGACTCCATTTGGGGTTTTCTTGGACAAAGTTGCTACAGTGTGCAACTGGCTAGTTCCACAACCAGTAAGCAGCTACTCCATACAAGTTAGTGTTTTAGTCTTGGAGGAAATATAAAGGCACAAAAGGAGCTACCTTACTAGCTATTACCCAGCTCTAGTGAGGACAGAAGAAAGCACACTAGACTTATAGAACCCAAGTCTTGGGATCAAATCCCTGCTCTGCTAGCTGTGTGATCTTGAATAAGTCACTTCCCTTCCTTTGGATCTCAGTTTCCTCCTCTTTAAAATGAAAAAGTCCACGATCCTGTGACTTAGTTGATCAGTTCATTTCTCTCTAAGATATGGTCATGGTGTAGTAAAAGGGTGCTGAGATTGAGGGAGGGAGTGTCAGAGAAGTTGTCCACTTTCTTCCTTGTTTTGCCAAGGATCAGCCCAGTAAGAGGCCTCACTCTACTCCCTACAGTCTGGGGGTGGTCTGGGGAGACACATTCTTCATTGGTAAACTGAACACACAAACTTCAGTGATAAACTGTTTCATTCATTTCTCAATTTCAGGTAAGAAAGAAAAACATGAAGATAAAGCCTTTTTTTGCAGCTCAATTAATCCCTTAATGGTCCAGACTCAAAGCATTTATTCAATCATTTCCAAGTTTTCTCTCTCAATTCTACTATTGCCCACAGCACTTTAAACCTGCTTTAAGCACCCCAGTGAATGCCCGAAGGCATGAAAGAGGATTCCAGATTCGGGTAAGTGTCTTCTTGATCATTTCCAATCTTAATGCCTGAAGGTCTTTTGGTTTATTCTTCTATATTTAGTTTTTGTTTGGAGCACATAAAGGAAGTAATAGAGACAAGGCTCCCTGAGCTGGGTCTCTCTCATTTTATTTGCTGATTTATAAAACCGAGGGAATGAACTGAGAACATTTCAATGGTACTTAAGGAACTTCTGAACACCGGCTCACACAATGCAAGTTAGACTCCCTAGTGGAGCCAAGGCAATGCCTTCGACCAAAGGTGTCACAATTTATCAGGTAATTGCTTCCTGTTGGATGATAATGCAGCGGCAGCAGCAGGCTTTCAATATCATCCGCTCAGATCATGACAGGCCACTCTCCTTGAATAATAACAACCCGGCGGTCCAGATCCACAGGCTCATGGAAAGGACGTCAATGGCAAGAATGCTCACTGAAAACAAGCTTCTCTGTGGCTGGCCAGGAAAGGGACACATTAAAAGGGACTTAATCACCTCCTTTAGTGATGGAAATGTTTCCATTTCACAAGCAGAAACAAATGAGAGATTCTAAAGGTGCCCCCGATGTAGGCTGTGCCAGCCAGGGCTTAGTGATGCTGTTGATTACTGTCAATACTCAGGGTGAGCTTTTAGTTTTAGTCCCTTCTCTATGCCAGGTGAGAGGTCTCTGATCAGAGCAGTGCCCCCAGTTCGGAGCTGAAACAATGTCTGGTACCCATTAGGGCAGTGCAAATTAGAAAACAAACAAACAAACAAACTTCCATTTCTGTAGAATTTTAAGGTTTACAAAACACTCTGTTCTCAAGGACCCTGTGAAGTTGGTGGCACTCCTTTTATCAATCCTATCAATCCCTGTGAAAGAGATGGGGAAACTGAGCTGAGAAAAATTAAGGACTTGCCCAAAGTCACAGAGTGTAACTGTCAGATTTTGCCTGTGTCTCCTGACTGTTTCCTCTGTACCTTAGCTGCCTCTGTAGTCTGGAGGGGTGAAAGGGAAGACTTCTTTGTAGAAGTTTCACCAGGAAGACTAGTGCTCCCAATGAGGCACAGGCTCCTGTTTCAGCATTCAAAGTCCTTGACAACCTGGCCCCAGCCTACTGGCTCTGTCTTATTATTACACATCACTTCCCTTTATACACACAGCTGAGTATGGTTGCATGAATATGTGTATACTGCACAACGTGAAGCTAAATTGGTCTTTTTTCTTTGTCATGAATTTTTGTATAAAAGGTGTTTCAGGGGAAGGAACTAAGCTGGTGAGTGTAAGCTGTAAGGGTGTAAGGTTTTTGCTGTTGTTCAGTTAGTAGCATTCAACTCTCTGTGCCCCCACTCAGGGTTTTCTTGGCAAAGATACTGGAGTGGTTCCCCATTTCTTTCTCCAACTCATTTTACAGATGAGGAAACTGAGGCAAATGGGGTTAAGTGACTTGCTCAGGGTCACACAGCTAGGAAGTATCTGAGGCCAGATTTCAGCTCAGGAAGATGAGTTTTCCTGACTCTAGGCCCAGCACTCTATCTATCATGCTACCTAGCTGCCCCACACTGGTCTTCTTATTGTTTCGCATACATAGTACTCCACTCCTGCCACCATGCTTGAAATGCACTCCTGCCTCACTTTCATCTCTTAGAATCCCTAGTTTCTTTCAAGATTCAATTCAAGTGCTACTTCTCGATGGAGCCTGTCCTGATCACCACAATTTCTAGTGCTTTACCCTTGCTCCTAAAACATCTTATCTCTTTTTTTTTGGTATATCCCTAGATATACATATGTTTTCTCCTTTAGCTAGCTTATAAGTTAGACTTCAGTGCTTAGCACAGCACTCAGGACATAGTGCTATGTTGCTGCTGTTCAGTTGTGTCTGATTCTTGGTGACCATAATGTCCATGGGATTTTCTTAGTGAAGATACTGGAGAGATTTGCCATTTCCTTCTTCAGTGGATTGAGGCAAACAGAGGTTAAGTGACTTGCCCAGGGACACACAGCTAGTAAATGTCTGAGACCAGATTTAAACTCAGGTCTTCCTGACTCCAGGTCTAATGTTCTATCCACTGAGCCCACCTAGTTGCCTCCTAGTGCCATGGGAAATGTTTAATAAATGTTTATTGACTATATAACTATAATCTCCTTGAGAGCAAGGATTGTTTTATTTTTGTCTTTGAATCTTCAATACTTAGAACAGTTCCTAGAATACTACAGACACTTAATGCTTGGGGGCACAGCCAAGATGGTGGAGTAGAAACAGCACTTCCAAGGTGCTCCCTCCCACACGACTTCCAAATTATGTAAAAAGTGGACTCTGAACAACTACTGGAGCTCCAGCACCCACAGAATTACAGAGAGAAGCTAACCTCCTGCTGAGGACAGCCCAGCAGCCCTGCAGGGAGCAGTCAGGGCAGCACAGCACAACGCTCTGGGAGCCAAGCCCATCCCCTCCCTGAATCGCAGTTTTAGCCCCAGGGCTGCCGGGCCAGCAGCTGGCTGGAGGGAACCCCAGAACACCAGCAGCTGTGTCGATTCCAAAATTATCAACACAGATATGCCTAGGACAAAATGAGAGGTTAGTGCCCTATGGACTTTGGGACCAGTATTTGGGGAACCTGTCAGCTTCTTCCCCTGGAGAAGTGGCTGAGGAGCCTCGGCACAGAAGCCATTTTGCAGCTTCAGTGGCAGCTTCAGCTCCTGGTCTGCGAACTGTAGGGATATCCAGCAATCAGTGTGGGGGTTAATCACTCTTGCTTTAACCTGTTTGGATCTGGATTGTGGTCTGGGGGGGAGGTCTGGGGTGGGTATCCAACTTGCCACAGCGTGTGGAGGCTTTACAGAGGCCACCCAACTAATACCTTTGGAAGTTGTGAAGACCCCACATTTGGGATGGAAGCTCCCCTGTCTGGTGGCAGAGTCCTACTGTGGCAACAAGCCCCAAAATCAAGTAATTAAGTGACACTTGATGCTTACTAATTAATTGAATAGGGAGATTTTAATCATCACTCCTAACATTTATATGATGCAGACACAAGAGGGCTAGGGAAGGAATAAGCATTTTTATATAGTACTTACTATGTGCCAACTACTATGCTAAGTACTTTACAAATATTCTCTCATTTGACGTTCATAACAACTTTGTGATGTAGGTACTTTTATTATCCCTATTTTATAGCTGAGGAAACTGAGACTAACAGGGTTACATAGTTGCCCAGGCTCACATAGTTGGGATGTATCTGAGGCTGCATTTGAACTCAGATCTTCATGACTCCAAGCCTAGCACTCTATTCACTGGATTACCTTGCTTTCCTCTGACTGGTTCAGAGGTTTCCCAGCATTCCAATCTGGCTTTGTCTACATAAGCAAAATTAAAGGTTTAGTGGAGCAATTGTTTACTGTATTTGATCACTATAGCTCAAGGTTGTCAAAGAATGTGCTATTTGCACATTGGTGTCCTGACAAATTTTGGATGCTGTGTTATTACAGATAAAAGAGAATCTATCATCTTGGATAACGTAAATTTTTCTTACCTGGCAGATGCAGTATGATAAGTATAGTATTGGAACAATAAACAAAATCTGTCAATTACTAACCTCAAAATATGTTAGACTTTGGATTTGCAAAGAACTCAACAAAAACAATTACTCCTGCTGAAAGAAGACCATGGGTCAATTTCCTATATGCTGACAACTTAAAAGTTCAGTGAGCCATGATTCCTCATGGCAAAGAATACTGGATATTAGAGAGAAAAAAACTTTGAGAACCACTGCTATGGACAGTTAGTCTACAGAAGGAAGATCCATACCATTTCATTTTATAAGAGCAGGTTTGCCCAAATTATTTAAACAATTAATTCAACTATCTACTTTGCTTAGGTGGCCCAGACCCCAAGTAAATAAAAATCTGTTTTCTTGGAATGACTCTAGTAACTGAAATAATTAAAGAAAAATACATATGGAGGGATAGCTAGGTGGTTCAGTGGATAGAGTGCTGGCCCTGGAGTCAGGAAGAACCAAGTTCAAATCTGGCCTCAGACACTTACTAGCAACGTGACCCTGGGCAAGTCACTTAATACTGATTGTCTAAAAAAAAAAAATCAAGACTTCATTATTTCTCCTTGCTGGTAATGCTATATTGGCATATTTTAGCATTACCAGCAGGGAGAAAGAAAGAGGTCTTGCTGGGTTTTTGAGGTGTGTGTGTGTGTGTGTGTGTGTGTGTGTGTGTGTGTGTGTGTGTGTGTGTGTGTATACTATCCCCAAATCTGCAGATAACTGATCTTCCATTTGACTGGGATGTAGAGACAAAATTAATCTATTCCTAATCTCTTTCATGAACGCAGAATCACTTGTGTTTACACTTTAAACCCTAAATTGTACTATACTTTTTCATACCCATAAGGCATTCTCTAATACTCCTTTCTCATAAAATATAAACTTGTGGGCAAGAAATATTTTCTGGATGTCTTTGTATTCCTAGGACTTTTTGTCCAGACCTAGAATCTTTTCCATATAAGGAGCTAGCAGGTTTGAAATTCCCTCCAAGTACTGCAGATGGACAATTCTCCAGTATATAATCCAGGGAGTTGTCTAGAGTACTGAGCAATCAAGTAAGTTTCTCATTGTTAGCATGTATCAGAACCTGGGTCTCTCTGATGCCAAGACTGAGCCTCCATACATTCCACCACACTGCCTTCCAGTCTTGGCCAAAAATAGGCATTTAATCAATGTCTGTTGGAGTGATGAATTGAATGCACAAGATCTGAATGGAAATGGCCAAGATCTCAAATAAATATATCTTCTTGCAATGAGGAATTAATAACTAAAATAATTATAGAAAAATACACATCTCCAAAAGAAACCACTTGGTGAATGAGGACTACGTAGAGTGTCCTCTTCACTACCACTTCACCATACTTCAGCTAAGCATTAAACTTCTCTATCTGCTAAATAAATAAATACACATCCTTCCAACCCAACTAAGCAATACACAGTAGGCTAGGGTAATGAGCCTGGAGAATCGTTCTTTGAATGGTACCGTAGACATGGTATGTTGTGGCCTCACCTAATATGCCCTTACTCTTCATAAATCTCACTTCCATCAAACACCTTCTGGAATGTTTTTTTACAATGCATTGTTTTGGGTACTTTGTTCCCTTAAGAAAACAAATGCTCAAGAGAAAATCATTTGTCAATTAAGGAAACCCCTTAAAACAACATTTTAAGAGAAGTAAAGGGTGTAGGTAGGTTAAGCTGTGCAACTATGGTGTTCTGGTTCAAAATGAAATTGGAGCTTTCCTAAGCTTGGCTAATGGAAGTCTCCCAAATGGATAGCATAGCCCAAGAAAAGAAATCTGTATTTTTGCTCTGGTTTGGCTGAGTGATGGTTGCCAGCTTAGTTAACTTGTCAGTGGCTGTTTCAATAACAATACCAGTGAATCACGTTTATTTCAGCATTTTTCAAAAGCAACAGAGTTTCCCAAGCTTCAGCCTGACTGGGTTACTTTATAAAATAGCCAATATTGACTCTGGTACATGAGGATCCCCAGGAAGGTTGTTTTAATGAGTTAGGGTCCAGACCTAAGAGGGTTAGGTACTGGAGTCAGTTGGTTTTAGAAGAGAAAACCCTCAGTGTGATGGTTGAGGAGTCACTATAGCCTAAGCTGATCATTTTCCAAATGTATGCTCTAATCACAAAGGGTGAGAGAAGGCAGTTGGCTCAGTGCAAGTCCATTTTCATCATTAGAAATGAGGTGGGGACATACTAAGGGGCATACCTTAACGAATGGTTGATCAGTGGCACCCTTGTATAGCATTTGAATATTTATGTAAATCCTACTTTGTCAATATAGAAACTATAATATTCTCTAGAAATTGAGGAAAAGAAGCTCCTTTTGTGCTAAGGCAGGTACATTTAGCTAGCATCACTAACTTCCTCATGCAGAAAACTGGGGGGATAATTATTGCCCTTTATTTGCTCCATGGAAATACGAATTAGCGATCATTTCCAAAACACCATTTTGATTCTTAAAATAACTTTTAAAAATGGTTTTAAAATTTTAATTTATGGAATAAAACAAGCATTTCCATAACATAGTATAAGAAAAATCTGGAATATGCCCAAAGAGTTATTAAATTTCTTTTGCCATTTGACTCTGCAATACTATTACTAGCTCTATTTCCAAAGATAACCAGAGAAAAAGGAAAGGAACCTATCAGTTCTAAAATATTTATAGCAACTCTCTTTGTGGTGGCAAGGCACTGGAAATTGAGGGAATGCCCATCACTTGGAGAATGGCTTAACAAGTTGTGGTATATGATTGTGATGGAATACAACTGTGCTATTAGAAATAATGAAATCAATACTCTTAAAAAACATGGACAGACTTGCATGAAATAATGATGAATGAAATGAGCAGAATCAAGAGAACATTGTATATAATAACAGCAATATTGTTTTAGGAACAACTTTGAGTGAATAAGTAATTTTGACTATTGTAAATATCCAAATTAATTATAAGAGACATATGGAGGAAGATGCTATCTGCATCTACATAAAGAACTGTTAAACAGAAGTATACATAAAAAGATTTATACACACACACATATACATTTATGTCTAATGGTAACTATCTCTAGGGTAGGGGAGGAGGGAAGAAAAAAAGAAATGTACATGACAACTTTTTCATTGTATTATGTTATGGAAATGCTTGTTTTGTTCCATAAACTTAAAAATTAATTAATTAATTTTTAAGAAAGAATATTAGATCTGGAAGGGACTGAAGAGATAATTGAGTCCAATAGTCCTATTTTACAAATGGGGAAGGTAACACTCAAAGAGTGGAAGAGGCTTGTCCAAAGCCTTGGCACACAGATATAAAGGGTTGTCCTTATGAGCGAACAGTTGCTTGCCTGATGTGAGTTTAGAGGGTGTCCAGTTGGACCTCTTGCTCCAAAATGTCAATACTGATTCTTGTCATTCCACCACAATGACTTCAAAACTTTAGGTCTTGAAGGCTTTTCAGTGCTTCAAGAATCCCCTATAAAAATTCAAATGTTTCCAGAATGTGTTAAACCTCATTGGCTAATAACTAAACTATCAGCAAGAATTAGTTCACAGCTAACAGATCAAGGCCCTGTGGGAAGAGGTAATACAAGAGTTGTCTACAAAGAGAAAAGAATAGTAAAAGATCTAACAGGACAGAAGAGAAGGTACTGATAGGAGAGGACAGAGTGGATCCATGTTACACTTTCCAAACTCTGCAGTTTTTTGTTGAAGGCTGCCCCCTTTCTTTCCTCATTTTTCCTTCTCTTTTTCCCCTCTCTCCTCTTCTTTTTTCTTCTCTTCCTTTCTCCCTCTCCTTCTCTTTCTCCAAACATATGTGGATATGAATATATATATATATATTTGTGTGTGTGTGTGTGTGTGTGTGTGTGTGTGTGTGTCTGGAAGGGAGGGGGGAGAGAGTCAAAACCTCAGTCTCCTGATGTCACTGATCATTTTCAAGAATGAAGGACAAACAACAATCTGTGAGGAGTAGCAGCTTCCCCATTGGGGACCTACCCAACCAGTTCCAGTTGGGCAATCTTCCTTCCTTCCTTCCATCCTTTCATTCTTCTGTCAACAGAGGGAATCATGGCCTTACATGGGGGTGCCCTGCCCAAAGGAATATAAATTTTGATTGCTGAAACCTTATAAGATATCTTGGAGTTTGTGGGCTAAATTTTTTCACTCTTCCCTACTCATCTATTCTACCATTTAAAAAAAAACTGGGACAGTTTCATTTATGATTTCTTGAAATTGAACTCTGTAAAACTAGGCTCTGATAAATTCCATTGGGACTCCAATAGAACTACTTCACCATGCCTTAAACCCAAATCCCTCTGGCTCTCACTGATTGGCCAATAATAGTCCCAGCCCAAGACTCACTTGGTCATTGTTTGGGTTTTGAGGGCCCAGAGTGAGTATAAATGGCAATTGTTACTGTTCTGACCAGAAACCCTAAGGATGCTCCCCTCCCAGCTTGACTTTTTTTTCCTTTAAGAAGACAAACTAGGCCATCTTTTGCCTAATTTCTTACCTAGTATTAAATCACTGAATGGGTATTGCCTCAGACAAACTGTGACTTGGGAAAGGCCTTAGCTTAAAAAGGCTAAGATCTTCCACTATGTCTAGGGTCTCCAGTTGTCCTGACTTGTGTCTTGCCATTGAATTCAGATGATGCTGGAGGACTGCGGCTGATGACTTTGCACAGCCCTGCACAGCCTCATTTAAATCCAATTTATTTGCAAGTTAAGACTTCACCCTCCTGATGTCATTGATCCTCTTTTGAGGCTGAAAGACAAATAACAATAGCTTTGTAAACTTTAAAATGTTGTACATAGTTGCTAGGGATTATTGTTGTTGCTATATATGCATATATATATATATATATACACACTCATACATATACATATATGAATGTGTGTATGTATGTGTGTCATATTTATGCCTAATTTAGTCCAATTAAACATCTCTTTGTGAGTTCCCAAGAGTAGGTAATATTTAAAGGGTCCTTACTGCCCAGAAGGTAAAAGCTCTGGGTAGTCAAATTCAGTGTTTCATTATGTTATTTAACAAAGAAGGCAAAACACAAAAAAGAAGAAATGAACTTGAGGATAACAGATCCATTTTCTATAATTTAAAAAAAATTATCTCATAATTATTCAGCAAAAGACACCTTCCATTAACATACTATCCTGAGTCAATTTACGCCATTCCAACATCAAGTACAAATGCTATAAAGTGAATATTAGGCTATGATTGACATCGGTTACTAGGAAGGGGAAGGCTTACCCTAATTAGGGGCAATAATCTGGAGTATAATGCTAAGAGCATTGCACTAAGTTCTGATTTGGGCCCTGCCATTAATATGGCACCTTAGTGTATATCCCAGACTAAAATTCTATGATTCTGTGTTCTAACATAGGGTCTCAAACATACTAGGGGCTGGTTAAATATTTGTGGGCTGATTGGAAGATTGAATGTCCTGTGGCTCCTATCAGACCAAGCTACAAACTGGCAACTGGGACCTACTTTCCTTCCCAAGGAAAAGAGAAAAGCCGAATTGATTAGAAACCAATTAAAATGACAAGGAAAAAAAAGCCATTTTTACAATGATTAAAGATTTCTCCTCTACTAGAAGCCTTGCATTGATTTAAAAGTTCCAAGTCAGACTTTCTTCACATTTGGATATATTCTTTTTTAGGGTAAAAAGATTGTCAAGTAGGTTTTGGCAACTACATTCTTCATTTCTTTGACTTCACTGTGAAACACACAGCAACAAATTTCTAACTCAGTCCCTTCCTATTCTCTAAGCTCCCCCAGAGGCAGAAAGTGTGTGGTGGTGGTGGTAGTCACCAGGTTCCTGTGTCTCAGTTTCTTCATTTATAAAATAAAGGGTTTGGATGAGAAAGCTCTAAGGTCTTTGCCAGCTCTAGATCTATCATCCTATGAATGCTCTGCCAGACAGTCATCCAAACTATTACCATCAACCACAGTATAAACTCAGTTGACTTGACCAATGCCGACTATACATCTTTGTGTCTAAAGAGCTTGCATGAGAGAAATCAATGGATAAAAACAACTGTAGCTATTTGGGTGTTTAATAGTTTTAACTATTGGGGAATTCACAGATTTTCCTAATTTTCTTTTGGCTGGGAAAACATCATTTGTCCTTTTCAAAATGTAAACTTATTTTAAAAAACCCAACACAACCATACTTACAAGTTATTTGGTTTGCCTGAACATCTCCGTGGCATATTACTTGATGCCCTTTTTGGAAAGTATATAAATCCTATCATAAATGACATATATTGGTTTTCATGAAAATATTTTAATGTACTTGGAATAACAGACCCCTTTCTTTGGAGCATAATTTCAGGGGATACTAGGAAGTCCTTTGTCTCTCTCTACCTCCTAGTTGTTGCCTGAAATTCCATGTTAGAGCTTCGATTATTATATGTTACTACCCCTTTTTTGTATGAACAAATGGTTGCTTCAGGGGCAGATGGACTTTTGGGGCAAAAAAGCAAGTTGTTGAGCAAAGGAAAAGGATTACATTTACTTGTGAAGGATGTAAAGCACTGCCCCTTTCATAGGAGAACAGTTTGGCTGCTGAAAGGGGGAGAAAAAGAACTTCTATGCATGAAAAAATGGTAAAATCCATGTGTGAAGAAATAGTTTTCCCTTTACAATGTGGGTGCAGACACAGAAGGACAAGAATTGGAGCTAAGAGGACCTATTGGAGGGCAAAAAAATGATTAAAGTTGCAGATCATTTGTATGTGACTTTTTTTTTTAGAATTTTTGCTGCTCACAAAATGGTAAATCAAATAACTGTTTGGAGACTACAGAAAGATTAAATAAGGACCGTTGATTTAATAACCTACAGAAGGTTATTTTATAAAGTGTTATCAGCTATTTGTCTAAAATTGAACTCATTATTCTCCTTAATCCTTCTTCTCTTCCTGACTTCATTAAGACTGTCAAGGGCATGACTATCCTTCTAGTCATCCAGACTTCCAAACTAGGTGTTCATCACCCACCTCCCCTCCAATATTTAATCTGCTCCCAAGTCCTATCAATTCTATTTCCTCAATATCTCTCATATATGGAGCATTCTCTCTTTTCACACTATCACCCTGTTATGTGCCCTCATCACCCTATGGCTGGACTCTTGCAATAGCCTGTTAGTTGGTCTTCCTGTCACAAGTCTCTCCCCACTCCAGTCCATCCTCCCCTTAGCTATCAAAGTGACCTTCCTAAAATATAGATCTGAATACCTCACCTTCTTCCCTCTATTCAGTTAACTCCACTGGTTTCCTATTACACCCAGGATAAAATATGGAATAATCTTTTTGGTTGGCTTTTAAAATCTGCCCCCCCAATAACTTTCCAGTTTTCTTACAACTCATTTCCTTCCACATACTTTATAATCCAAACTAGTTTCCTTGATGTATCTTGCACAAGACACTCCATACCCTCGACTCCATACATTTTCACTGGCAGTCTGTCACACTTTCTCACCTCTCCCTACTGGCTTCTTTGGCTAATTTCAAGGCTCTACTAAAATCCCACCTTCTGCCTGAAGCCTTTCCTTAATGTTAACTCCTTCCCTCTGAGGTTCCCTTTAATTTAGTCAGGATATATTTTGTTTGCATGTTGTTGTTTCCCATTAAATTGTGAGCCCTTTGAAAGCAGAAACTGTTTTTTGCTCTTTCTTTCTATCCCTAGTACTTGGCATGGTGCCTAGCACATATTAAGGATGCTATAAATGCTTGTTGACTTGTCTTGACTTCCTTGGGGTTTGGTAGAAAGAATATAGGTTTAGAGTCTGAAGACCTGAGTTAGACATACCTCTGCTGTTATTTATCTATCTATTTATTGACACACCTCTGCTGTTATTTATTTATTTGTTTGTTTGTTTGTTTATTTATTTTGCTTTTTGGAGGGCAATTGGGGTTAAGTAACTTGCCCAAGGTCACACAGCTAGGTTTTTTTGTTAAGTGTCTGAGGCCGGATTCCAACTCAGGTCCTTCTGACTCCAGGGCCGGCGCTCTACTCACTGGGCCACCTAGCCGCCCCTCTGTGCTGTTATTTATTAGCTGCACGACCTTGGGCAAGTCATTAATCTCACTGGGTCTCAGTTTTCTCATATGTGAAATGAAGGTGCTGGACTGGATAAGCGTCAAGATCTCTTCCAGGTCAAAATTCTAGAATCCCATCATTTTTACCTTAGTGAGAGTCAGTTAATGTACTTGACTCAGGTTTTGATAGAGGGAACTGCGAAGGGAGTGTGAAGGGAAAGTAGCACAGAAAAGCATTTGGGCACAGAACAGAGAGGTCAGAAGCACAAAAGAACCTTCACAATGTCAACAACCTTCTAATAGGGCTGAACCTGTTTGAAGTCAATATTATTCTCTCATTCCCTCTGAGTTGAAGATGGTGGTGACTAGCCTATTCCAATGAACCAACGAAGAGATGACCAAGGATTCCCTTTCCCTTCTCCCATTAGCACTGAAATGATAGATTTTCTCCATATGTCCTGATAGGTGGGGGACAATGCAGTCAGTTAATAAATCTCTGAAATAAACTAAGCTTTTAAAAACATTTACTATAGGCAAATTGCTGTCTGTGCAAAGACAAAAATTAAACAGTCTACACCTTCAAAGAACTTACATTTTACCAGGAGAGACAACACGAACACAGATAAACTTGTCCCTTTAATGACCTTTAATTTCCACTGGCAAGAACTTGAATTGCTGCAAGTTACCATATCACCAAATAGTCATAAATAGAAATAATAAGATGAAAGTACCTTTTCTATGCACACAAAGTTCATTTTTAAAATATAGTTTCTCTGAGGTCTGAACAGAAAGACTTTAAAAGCGGTATCTCAGATCACATACCAACAAGTGCAGAACAAGAAAGCAAAGTGTTAACCGCCTAAACAAACACTAATAACAGACAATGGTCTGTGGATAAGTTAATTAGTGGAGCCAGCTTGTGTTTAATTATTTCACTTGACCCAGTGCAGATTTAAAAATAATCTATTCCAAGAGGGGATGGGGCATCTGAGTATGTGAAGGATTGAAGGGAAATGCTAGATGGTTTCACCTGAAGCAGGCATTCTGATAACTAAAGTAAGGATAAAGTACTCCTCCCTGGGACAAAAAGAAAAACAAACCAAAAACCAAAAACCCAAGCTAAGTTGGAAGACTATCTGAGACTACACTAAGGACTCTAGGAGCTTTCTAGCCTGATGCTTAATAGCTTTCTCCCTTCTTGATTCTGTTGGGATTCTGCTTCTGAATAATGTATAAGCAAACTCACTGGATTTGAAGTGGGGATTTCTTCACTAACATGAACAATCTAACCAGAAGTACACTGGGACTCTGGGATGACACAGAATTCAGATGAAGAGAAGACCCCCAAATGGGATTAGGGCCATTTCTATATTAGCAATTTGCTGCTCAGGGCTCGTTTTATTTGCCAAGACAAGGTCAAGATGAATAGGCTCAGCTTAGTAGCTCCAAAAGTTTACTTGACTAATTTAGGATTGGGCAGGTGTGATACTCAGTATATGTTGTATGAGAGTGCAGCAAAATTTGGACAGGGATGCATTGTGGTTTAGTTGAATGAATACCACAGTATGAATTAGGAGACATGAGTGCTTGTTTCACTTCTGCCTCTATCTGCCTGGACTCTTAACATTTAACTTCTTACTAATTAATTAAACTTCTTTCTAAGCCTCCATTTCATTATCTGCATAATGGAGGTAATAATAAATACTTTGTCTACATATAGAGAGTTGTCCTTTTTATGATCTTCTTAAAACTGAATATAATATATTTAGGTATTATGTGGTTGGACCAGGGTAGAGTGAAATGGGACTGTTCTTGTCCTTATTCTTAGTACTATTGATTTAGCTTAAGATTATGTTAAGATAAAATAAGATGAAATTCCGGAGGGAAAAATCTAAAGTCTTATATTTTACTCCAGAAATTAACTTAACAATTACAAGATGAAAGTGACATGGCTAGACTCAGTTTGTCTGAAAATGATCTTGGGGCTTAATGAATTATAAGCTCAATGAGGTAATCAGGTGGCATAGTAGATATAGCACTGGGCCTGGAATCAGAGAGACCTGAGTTCAAATTTGACATTAGACACTTAATAGCTGTGTGACCCTAAGCAAGTCACCTAACTTCTGTTTTCCTCAGTTTCCCAAAAAGGAAAATGGAGACAATTACAGCACCTACCTTGAAGGTTCTAATGAGGATCAAATGAGATAGCATTTTTTAAGACCATAACACAATGTTTGTCAGATAGGTGTTATCTACATGCTTATTCACTTCCTCTTCCCTTCAATCAGAGTCAGCAGTGTGATGAAGAAGCTAAAAAAAAAGGTAATATAATTTGGGACTAAATTAAGAGAGGCATAACTTCTAGGAATAAAGAGGTGATGTTTAGCCTGGAAAAGAGAATGCTGGGGACAGACAATGATTGTTAAGTTTAAGTATTTGAAAGGCTGGCATGTGTAAGAGGGACTTGAGTTGTTATGTTTGTTACTAGAGGGAAGACCAAGTAGCAATGGGTAGAAGCAGCAAAGAAACAAATTAAGGCTCTATGTTAGGAAATGTTTTCTAACTATTATAGCTATCCAAAAAAGTGTAAAAGGCTGCCTTAGTAGGGTAGTGAGACCTTCATTGGAAGTCTTCAAGAAGAAGTTGGATATCCATCTGTTGGGTATGTTATAGTAGAGAATTCTTTTGAGGTATGTACACACACACACACACACACACACACACACACACACACACATACACACACACACACACACACACACAGACCCATTTAGATGACCACAGAAGTCTCTCCTTACTCTAAATTATGTGATGAGCTCTTTTGGCTATGATGTTGCATTTTGGATTTCTTTTCACATCAGTGGCTGTCTAGAAATATCTATTCTGTCTTTGTGCAAGTGATTTGTCTAATCCCCAAATGAACTATTAATTTCATCTTTTTATATTCAGCCCACCATTCCATCCTACTGAGATGTTTTTGTTTCCCAAATCTGTCACTGAAACATATCTAGGCTTTCTATTTTTGTTCTACCCATAAATTTGGTGACTATATCTTCTATCCTTCTTTCCAAATCACCGACAAAAATGTTGAACAGAAACTCTCTTCAGGTTGACATTAATCTATTAATCATTACTTTTTGGGGGTTCAGTCATGGAAAAAAGCCCTCTTATTATGATATCATTTAATCTATATGTCTTTACCTCCTTCACAATGACATCATGAGAAGCTGTGTCATATGCTTTGTTTAGATCCAGGTATACTGCATCTATGACAGTCACCTTATCTAACACTTTGCCAACAGTGTCAAAAAAAAGGAAAAGGGTAAATCTGACTTCACTTGCTCTTTATTGAACTCATATTGCTTTATGGTGACATATTCCGAGTGCTCATAAGTTATCCCCCTTTTGGGATGGATGCTTGATGAACCTTGATCTACATAAGTGATATATTTCTGAAAAGTTGCCTTTAAATTGCATTAAAATCATATTTAAGATGAATCAGGAGAGATCTATGATGATAATAGCTGGCATTTATGTAGTGCTTTAAATTATACAAAGCCATTTATAGATATCATCTCATTTTATCCTTACAACAAGCCAGGCCAGTTGTTATTTATTATCCCTATTTTACATATAAGGAAACTGAGGCAGACAGGTTAATGACTTCATGAGGGTCATATGTCTAGAAGTGTCTAAAGTGGGATTTGAACTTAGGTCTTCCTGGTTCTAGGTCTAGTGTTTTACTCAATCTACCGCCTTGCTGTGATTTTTATTTAAAGGAATGCTATAACTAGTCTTTACATAGTATAGCTTTCTGAAGCTCATTCCCTAACACATCTGGATTGTCATTTACTAGGATTGCTTAAAGACAGGCTAACATATACATACATATGTGTATGTATATACACAGATAGGCAAAATTTGATAAACTGCCATAAGCTTTATACTTTTTCTTTTTTCAACTATGTTAAAAAGCAGCAAAAAAAAAATAACATGTCTAAAGATCTTCAAGATCCTGGCTTCTGAATTGTCACCTTACCTTCTGTATGTGAGTTTTTCTCTTTTTCTTGGTTTTGATCTCTGCCTCTTTATTAGTGTTTATCAATAATGTTTACTTCCTAATGCCCTGACTGCAATTAACACAGTCTGTATTTTTGTACAAGCAGAACAAAGATGCAAAGGACTCCTAAAATTAGATTCTTTGTACTAGAAGGTCAGTCAGCTCAGTTCATCTTTGGTCTGAAAACAAAATATATCTAATACTCCAATCTTCCTTCAATGTCATTTGCCACTCTGAAAAATCTTACCTGAATAGAAAAGAAAGACCAGTCTTATTTTGCATAAGAGAATAGAGACAGTTCAAACTGAGTGTGATAACTTGGACAAGCCATACATTATTAGGCCTCTTCCTTTTCTCTCCACTGTCTTTTTTTTTTATTTAAACAAATGCTTTATTAACTTCTGTTTTACATCATTCATTTCTGCCAGATTTTGAGTTACAACCATTTCCCCCCCCTGTTTTTCCCCTACCCACCCTCCCAGAACAGCAGTCCCGAAAGACATCGCTTCCTCCAATCTGCTCTCTCCCCTATCCTCTTCCACACCCCCTTCAACCTCTCCATTAGAGGAAGGTGAATCTTTGTGTCCCAATGCCTGCACATCTTATCTCCCAATCACAAGCAAAAGAGTATTAATAATAGTATTTTTATATATTTGAAACATTTAATCTTAAGACCTCGAATTTCAGATCCATTTCCTTCCTCCCTTGTTGCCCATTCCCTCTGGGAAGATAAGTAATTCAGTATATGTTGTACATGTCTAGCTATGCAAAACATTATCATAGTAGATATATTGTACAAGGCTGCTTATAATTCCCTCCCCCTCATCCCACACCCCACCTGGTCCATTCCCCACTTGATCCTGTCCCTCTTCCATAGTGGGTACCTCCAACCTCCCCTCCCCCCAAGGGTGCCCTCCCATCCATCATCCCTCCTCTTCTCCCCCTTCCCCCCATTCCGCTGTAGGTTGAGATGTCCCACCTAGTATGTATGTCATTCTCTCCCTGAACCAAATTCAATGAGAATGTGGTTTCGCCTTTTTGCCTTCCTATTCTCCCCCTCCCTTGCAACCACTTCCCCCTGCTTCCTCTACATGAGTTAGTTTACCCTATCCTGTCTCTCCTCATCTCCTCCTGCCACTTTCCTCTCTCACCTCACAACTTCACCCCTTGAGTATCCTCCCTTCCCAAAAAATTCAACCTATGCCCTCTATCCATATATAACTGTAACCACATACACACACATTCACATATGTATTTACATGACCATATACCCTTCTTCCATTATTTTCATAGTGAGAAGGATTTCCTCAGTCACAGTTATTGTTTTTCCATATAGGAATGTAAATAGTTCAACTTTGATAAGTTCCTTTTGATTTCTTTTCCCTGATTACCTTCTCAGGCATCTCCTGCTTCTTGTGTCTGGATGTCAAATTTTCTATTCAATTCTGGTTTTTTCCTCAAGAATGCTTGAAAGTCCTCTATTCCACTGAATGACCATATTTTCCCCTGAAACAAAATACTCAGTTTTGCTGGGTAGGTGACCCTTGGGTTCATTCCCAGTTCTTTTGCCCTCTGGAATATCATATTCCATGCCCTTTGATCCCTCAGTGTAGAAGCTGCCAGGTCCTGGGCTATTCTGATTGTGTTTCCACAATATTGAAATTGTTTCTTCCTGGCTGCTTGGAGTATTTTCTCCTTGATCTGGGGATTCTGGAACCTGGCTATAATATTCCTGGGAGTTTTCTTTTTGGGATCTTTTTCAGGAGGTGATCGGTGGATTCTTTCAACCTCTATTTTGCCCTCTGGATCTAAAACATCAGGGCAATTTTCCTTGAGAATTTCTTAAAGGGTGATTTCTAGGTTCTTTCTTTGATCATGGCTTTCAGGTAGTCCAATAATTTTAAAATTATGTCTCCTGGATCTATTTTCCAGGTCAGTGGTTTTTCCCATGAGATATTTCACATTGCCTTCTAATCTTTCATTTGTTTGGATCTGCTTAACAGCATCTTGATTTCTCATAAAGTCATTAGCTTCCATTTGCTCCAGTCTAACTCTGAAGGAATGAATCTCCTCAGTGAACTTTTGAGATTCTTTTTCCATCTGGCAAATTCGACTTTTTAAGGCATTCTTCTCCTCATTGCCCTTTTGGGCCTCCTTTGCCATTTGAGTTAGTCTATTTTTTAAGGTGTTGTTTTCCTCAGTCAGGCTGTTGACCCTCATTTCATACTTTTCCTGCATCCTTCTCATTTCTCTTTCCAATTTTTCCTCCACTTCTCTTATTTGATTTTTAAAGTCCTTCTTAATATCCTCTATGGCCTGCAACCCACTCATGTTTTCCCCTGGGGCTTTTGGAGCAGGACTTCTGACCTCACAGTCCTCTTCCTGCTCCATGCTTTGACCCTCCTTGCCCCCAAAGTAGGAGTCTAGGGTTGCATTTTTCTGTTTATTTGTTTCCTTTGCCTTGGCATGTTGCCATTTAATTACTTGACTTTTGGGCTTGTTGCCACAATATGGCTTTAAGGCCAGATAGGGGAATTTTCGTCCTAAACATGTGGGGGGGGCAACTTCTGTTTCTGGCAAGCTGGAAACCCGCCCATGACCTCCACCGCAGATCACAATCCAGATCCAGGGAGGTTAAATCCAGATCCAGGGAGGTTAAAGCAAGAGCAATTACCACCCCCCTCCCCCCCAAGACTGATCGCTGGATCTCCCTAAAATTCGCAGGCCAGGAGCTGGAGCTGCCTCTGAAAACTACAAAATGGTGTGTGTCTCCTCAGTGGCTTCTAGCCCTCAGGGGAGGAAGCTGACGCGTTCCCCAAATACTGGTCCCAAAGTCCATAGGGCACTAACCTCTCACTTTGTCCTAGGCATGTCTATGTTGATAATTCTGGAATCGCCACAGCTGCTGGTGTTCTGGGGTCCCTCCAGCCAGATGCTGGCCCTGCCACCCTGGGGCTAAAACTGTGACTCAGGCTCCCCATGCACTGCGTGCTGAGCTGCCGGCTCCCAGACCTCTCCATAGGTCCTTCCTGCAGGGCCGGTGGGCTGTCCTCAGTGAGAGGTTAGCTTCTCTGTGTCGTTCTGTGGGTGCTGGGGCTCCAGAAGTTGTTCAGAGTCCCCTTTTACATAGTTTGGCGGAAATCTGGGGGCAGAGTGGCTTGGACGCGCTGTTTCTACTCCGCCATCTTGGCTCCGCCCCCCCTCTCTCCACTGTCTTGATCCCTTAGAAAGCTGATATATGATTAATAAGGACATTGGGGATATGTGATTATGTGGCCATAGGTATGGAAGGGTAGAAAGGGGACAGCAATGTCTTGGTGCCAGTAAAGGGAAATGTATGCTAAATGATTATATTTGCTAATAGTTTTTCATTATAATGACAATATCTTCTTTTCTTCCTATCTCTATGACTCTTGGAAGCTCCCTTAGTCTTGTTCTAGGAGTAATAAAGGACTTCCTTGTGCCACTCCCCTTCATCTTCAAGCTAAGGGCTATCATCAGTTTGTCATAGATTCAATATTGCTTTTTATACCAATGAATTAAGGAGCACAGAAGTAAATTAGTGATCCACATCAGTGACAACAGAACAGATATTTCCATTAAAAATTCCTTCTATAACAAATAAACTTTCTGACCTGGCTAGAAGGACACTCAAGGACCAACAAGGGTCATTGGTCCATCACTTGAGAACCACTGACCTAGTCTATTCAACCCTTCCAGTACTCACATCTTTTTAGTTCCTCAAGGCTAAATGGTAATCAATTAGGGATGACTGAGTTTCAAATCCTATGCCCATATCTTCCTGTTCTCTAGGCTACTCTTAAGATCAGGACAGGTTTTAAAAACCCATGAATTTTGGGGGAGGGAGGTGGGTGGTAGTGATTAATGAATTGAATTCCCAATGACAAACCCCAATCCTAGAAACAATAATTTTCTGATAAAGGTAACTCTGGCTTGTAACACAAAAGCCAAATGTGCCTTTTCAGGGATAGAGGCAACAAGTTGGCATCATTCCTATATTCAACCTTGAAATATAAACTAGAATCAACAAAAAGTAAAGGTGTATGAGGAAGCTTGCAGCTAATCAGCTCCTTCTTTGACAGGAGATGTTTCTGTGGATGTGGGAGAATTTTTACAGTCGACCTGAATAATTTAACCAATTTTATCTTTAAGTGAGGATATACTGACATAGTCACAGATTCAGCCTGGATATTTTCATTTCTACTACATGGGCCTGCAGTGAGAAGCTACCAGAAGGAACCTTTAGAAGAGGAAAGAGAATTCTGTTTCAAACAGGGAAACAGTACACTGTGGTCTATTTTTATTTTAAGGGAAAAGGCTCTTTGATAGTGGATGGAAAGTACAGCTCACATTTGATGGTGCATGTCATCTTGTGACATGCCCTTACCAACTTTATGTCATTCACTGCTGATCCACTGAGATGGCTAATTTGGGTGGGGGAAAATACAAAACGGAAATTCAGGCAATGCAGCCAAGCAAGTTAGATGTCACTTTTCCCTTCCTTCAGTGTCCTCTTCCAGTACATACAATCCCTGATCTATATAGATTCACTCATGTATAACTTGTCGCACGTCAAGACCCTTCTGGATCAACTTCCAACAGATGTCACTACAGCCGTGTTCATAGGAGGAGAGCTTGAGTGCTAGGCAGAGGAAGACAGGCACTGGCTCTTTAATGAGGTGCCAGGGCATCTCAATTGAAATAGTATCACCCCTCCCAAGCTCCTAAATGACAGATGCTCTTGGACTTTGAGTTCCTTTTCCCTACACATCCCAGGATTGTCACTATCCTCAATACCATGGGGGACAACGCCGAAATAGTCACTAAAATATGGAATTATTTTCTTACTTAAAGGTTCAAGTAAAGTGTAGAATCAAAGGATATCCAGAGTTGAAAGGGACCCCAGATGCCATCCAGTCCAACCTATACCATAATAGGAATTTCCTTTATATTATCCGTAGTAAGTGATCCTTGTTTGAAAGAATCCTAATGATGGGGAAAGCATTATCTGCTTTTGACAGCCCACTCTACTTTTGTATAGAAGTACTTGTTTGAAATTTGTGTTAACTGAAATCTGCTTGTCTATAACTTCTGCGCATTGTTCCTAGAGCATCCCTTTGGGGTTAAGTAAACAAGGTTAACCCTTCTCCAACAGGAAAGGCTTGCAAACATTGAAGACATTATCTGAC
Organism: Gymnobelideus leadbeateri; assembly: GCA_011680675.1. Taxonomy (NCBI): domain Eukaryota; kingdom Metazoa; phylum Chordata; class Mammalia; order Diprotodontia; family Petauridae; genus Gymnobelideus; species Gymnobelideus leadbeateri. The sequence goes on from WOXC01003811.1 coordinate 899,465, forward strand.
CTTCCTTCTTCAACATTTCTCTCCTCTAGGCCAATCATTCCCATTTTCTTCAGATAATTCTCATATGGTATGGTCTAAAGGCTTTCCATTCTGGTTACCCTCCTTGGGACACACTCCAACTTGTCAACATCTCTTCTAAAATGTGGCATCCAGAACTTAGCCCAATACTCTAGATGTGCCCTGAGTCTGTCCTTCCTTCCAGTCAGTTATCTGCAGGCATTTCCTTTCTCTGGTGTGTGATATCCAAAATTGGGAGGAGCCAGGAAGATACCCAAATCCATAAAGGGAAAGAGCCTTCCTTTGCCTTCCTACTGTTCCTGAAAATCCTGATATTTCATTCATAAATAAAATTAGCCACTCTCCAAGGTTTTGCCACCTATTCCTTCTCTCTCATTCGGCTAATAGGGACTAGAATGTTCCTGTGCTTGAGAAACCAAACAGTGGTAATAAGAAAGGTAGACTGTTTCCAGTTTTAAAGGACATAGAGCTATATAGTCACTTTGAAAAAAATTATTCTCACACTCTTTTCTTTCCTAAAACAAACAAACAAAGGAACTCTTTCTTTGGAAGCAGCTTTCTGACTCTTTCCTCACCGGCACAAATGCCCCCCAAAATGCCTTTTTCTTGAGGAAAGATCAACAAGTCAGTCTTGTCTCTCTGTGAGAATTGTGCAGCTGCAATGCTTATTATCTCAAATAAGTCCAGATGACATTTGAGATGTCTGGACACTAACTGGCTTGCTAGCAGGGTACAGAATCTGACTTTTCTCTTCTCTCCTTTGTCTCTGTTTTCATATGCCTTAAGTCCTTACCCATAAAATATTTAGCAGAAGCATTCTTCAGAGACTGGTATTGACTATGCTGCAGAACTGGCAAAGGTTTGCTGTGTAACCGAGGTGGAGTTTCTCTACCAGAGAAATCAATGTGTCCTTGAATTGGGAGTTCCCCCATGCAGTCTATGCAGTGAGAGCAGCAGGCACTTTCAGACAGGCAGGCTGGGTTTGATCTTGCTGCAGAGAAACTCAATGGGATCAGGAAAAGGACTCCCTCTCCCCACACCCTCTCTCCCTCTCTCTCTTTCTTTCTCTCTCTCAGACTGGACATGTTGGTTTGCTTTAGTTATTCTCCAGATGGCTGAAAGCACATAGACAAATTCAGATTTAAAAAAGACATGCTGAAGATAGATGCAAGGGAATGTAACTAATGATGAATAGAAAAGAGTGCTGTGGTCCCTAAAGAACAATGTTAGAAAGACCAAAGACCAGAATAAACTAAATCTTGCCCTACATTCTAAGATCAACAAAAAGGACTTTTAAAAGAATGTTGATGGTAAGAGGACTACTTCTTGGGGAATATGGGATAATGATAAAAGATGATATGGAGAAGGTGGAGTCAGTCAATTACTATTTTGCTTTTGTTTCTTTACCAAGAAAAAATATTTTGAGACTGGGGAAAAAAAAGAACAAAATTCTTAATGGAGAATTGGAGTCCAAGATAAATGAAAAAAAAGCGGGGGAGGAGGAGTATCTTATTGCCCTCAATGAGTTCAAGTTACCAGGTATAAATCAGCACAACATTCTTGTATACTGAAAGAATTGGCATATGTGATTGCTGAAGCACTCTGCATTTAAAAAAAAAATCCTGGAGAAAAGAGGCATTATAAAACTGAAGATGAACAAATGTTCTGATTTTCTAAAAGATAAAAAGGTGGATTTTTCAGTGCATAGTCTGGGGCTCTTGATGTGAATTCCTGCCAAAATTCTGGGACAGATTATTAAATGAATGGCTTGTGAGCTCTTCAAAAGGGAAATGGTAATCACCATGAGCCAGCATGGATTCATTAAGAACAAGTCATGCCAGGCTAGCCTTATTTCCTTTCTTGGTAGGGCTAATATTCTGATAGATCTGGGGGATGCCATGGAAATAATGTACCTACATTTCAGCAAATTGTCTGAAAAATCTTCTCATAGCATCCTTATAGACAGGACGCAGAGTGATGTATAGAAAATTGAATATGGAACTTGATGCATTCAAATCAAATTGGCAGGCAATGTGAACCTAAGAAGAATAGCTCATATACTAGATGACAGAATCAGGTCCCCCAAAATCTTGACAGACTGAAATGACCATCTGAAACTAAGATAAAATTCTATCGGGATAAATCTACACTTTGCTTCAAAAAATCCACTGCACAAGTTCAGAATTGGGGAGATGTGGCCAAACAACAGTTCATGTGAAAGGGACATGGATTTTTTAGTGGACTGAAAGTATTGACCTGGCAGTCAAAAAGTTTATGCAACCTTAGTGTCCATTAACAGGCCCCTAACATCTAAAATAAAGGATGTCATAATATTGTACTCTGCTGCTGAGGTCATATTGGAATGCTGTGTTCATTTTGGAATACAACAATTTAGGAAGGACATTGACAATTATACACCATAGACTGAGCTTGAAGGGACCTTAGAGGTTAGCAAATTCAACTCTTTCCTTTTATATATGAGTAAAGTGAGGCCAAGAAAGGCCACAGGGCTCACCTAAGGTCATTCAGGTAATGAGTCGAGACCTGGGATTTGAAACCAGGTCCTCTGGTTCCTAATTTGGTGCTTTCTACTATACCATGCTGTCTCTCATTTTCTTTTAGTTGAGAGTATCATATATCACCTTCTCATTGTGAACTCCATGAGGGATTTTTAGTTTAGTTTACCCACCATAGTCCTTTGCAAAGAGTAGCTTCCTACTAATTGTAAATGAGATAGTCTGTAAAAACAGAAATAAAAAGCACTTAGCATAGTGCCTGGCACATAGTGGGCCATTAGCTTCCTTTTCTCTTCTCCTATTAAATGTTGTTTGAATGTGGATTATCCAGGAGTGAAAAGCAAACCAGCAGTCTAGAGAGGAACAAAACCTAAGGATTTCTCACTTTCATTTCTATAATCAGAGAGTGTATCCAGAGGAGGGTGGTCAGGATGATAAGAGAATGACAGATCAATGTATCAAAATTTTGGTGATGTTTGGCTTTAAAAAGAGAAGACTTGGGTGGAAAACAGAGCTGGCTTTAAGCATCTGAAGCCTATCATGTGGAAGAGGGATTGGTCTTGTTTTACTTGGCCTCAGCAAGTTCAACTAGGAGCACTTGGGTACTTAGGCACAAATGTACTTAAGTACTTAGGTACTTAAGGATATCTACATAAAGATATTTAGGTAATTCTGTTACATAGGCATTAAAGTATATAGCTACAAAGATACTTAAGCACTAAGGTGCAAAAGTATTTATAGGTAATCAGGTAATTAGGTACTCAGGTATTTAGGTACTTGGGAATTTGGCACTTAGGTCTTTAGGTAATTAGGTAAATAGGTACTTGGTTATATAAGTAATTAGGTACATTGGCACTTGAATAATTAGGTAATTAAGTACTTAGGCATTTTTAGGTTCCTTAGGTACTTAGAGGCATTTAAGTAATTAGGTATTTAGGTACCTAATACCAATTTAGGTACATTTGAACTGTATTAAATAAATTTGAACCTTATCAAATCTGTTTATACTGGATTGAATTAATTTGAACAGGACTGAACTGGATAAAACTGGTCTGAATCACATAAAAATGGTTTGAATTGAATAACACTAGTTTGAACCTGATAGAACTGGATTGATTCAGATTGAAGGTATTTGGTTGAACTGAATTATTCAATAATTCAATAATAATAATTTAATAGGCACTTAAGTATAGAAGTACCTTGGCAATTAAGTCCATAGGTAATCAGGCATTAGATAATTATGTACTTATAAGCACTTAGATAATTGGGGTCTTAGGTAATCAGTTAATTAGGTACTTATATAATTAAATATTTAGGTGTCTAAATATAGCCATTTAAATACTTAGTAATGAAGTACTTAAGTAATTAGGGACTTGGATAATCAATTAAGTACTTATGCATTTAAATAATTAAGTAATTAAGTACTTAATCCCCTAGGTATTTAGGTTCTTGGGTACATGGGCATTTGGGTAATTAAGTACTTAGGCACTTAAATAATTTGACAATTAGGTATTTAGAAACTCAGTACCTATTTAGGTACCTTGGAATACAATGAAATGATTTGAATCTTATTGAACCAATTTAAACTAGTCTGAACCAGTTTGAATTAGCATGAATTGGCTTGAACTCAGTTACACTGGTTTAGTTTGAACTAGATTGAATATAGGAACTTTAGTATACAAGTACTTTAGTAATTAGGCACTTAGGTACATGGGTATTTTGGTACTTAGGTACTTGGGAACTTAGACACTTAAGTATTTAGGTCTTTAGTTGTTTGGTACTTAGGTAATTAGTTAATTTGGTACTCAGGTTTATTGGTAGTTAAGCACATAGGTAAAAAAAAACCATAATTAACTAGGCACTTAAGCATTTAGGTACTTGGGTATTTAGTTATTTAGTTACCTGGCATATAAGTAATTAGGTGCTTGAGTATAAAGATACTTGTGAACATAGGTGAATAGGTACTTAGATACTTAAGTAAGTACTTAGTGACTTAGGAACTTAGACACTAAGGTATCTAGGTAATTAGGTACATAGGTACTTAGCTACATGGTTACTTAGGTATTAAGGTAGATATAAGTACTTAGGTATATAAGTACTTAGATAATCAGTTAATTGGTACTTAGGTATACAGATACTTAGGGACAGAGATACTTTAACACTTAGGTAGTTAGGAATTTAGGTAACATGCTTTATTCCAGCCAAACTGACATTTTTATTTGATTTGCCCCCCAGTAAAGGATACAATTAGGATTAATGCTATTCCACTGAATTAATGGGATTTTTCTTCAAATGAAAATAATTAAATTTCTCCACCATTTTAATTCTTGCATTTGACAGTAAATGTCTTTCCAAATGCATGATTCTATAGTAAATTAGTGTGCATTCTAGGCAAGTTCTCTCCTACTCCCTGCTCCTTCATCTTTCTCATGCATAAAGAGGTGGCCCTTTTTGCTAAGGCAAATTCCTCTATGTTAGCTATTGATTCCATTCCATCCCATCTTCTCTAGCATATTGCCTCTCTATCATCCCTACTTTCTCATGGTTCTTCAGTTGTCTCCTGAAATAGGAAAACTTCCTAATAATCACAGCTGTCCCAAAGTGGAATGGGCCAACTGGAGTAGTTCTGGTTCCTCCCACCCTGGGGAGAAGCTTGAAGCAAAAAAAAGGCAACTATGTATACTTTTCAGTGAAGTTCCAAAGGGGATTCCTGCTGATATGAGTTAGATGAGGTGACTCTTAGGGACCCTTCTAACCCTGACTCAAAAGTAGAGGTATACTGACTAAGGAAATGGCAGAACTGAGACCAGCCCTTTCTACCATAACTAACCTGTTTCCCTGTCTTTCAGACGAATGCTTTTACTAGCTTCTCATATATCTGATTTACCTTCTCCACCTTTTCTCACTAATTCTCATATTCCTGATTCCAAACAACATCTGATTCCTCCTTCCCTCTCCTCATCTTCTTTCACTTTCTGCCTCCCTCACTCCCCTACATGAAATACATTCCATAACAATCCTTTTATTTCCACCTGACTTTGGTCACTTCAGAGCACCTGTTTGATTTGAACCATTTCCTTTTAGTCTGGCCTTTTCAATATGGCTTTGAATCTTTGGTTCTTTAAAATTAAAAAATCCAAATCCAATCATTTTTCTTCTCCTTCCTAGTCAATGACATCTGTGTGGCTTTGTTCGAGCCTCAGTATTCTTTACCCTTGTGCCAAGCAACAGCTTCAACCAAACTGTTGCAAAACCGGTCTCCTTTTAATGTATTTTTATGAAGTGCAGTCCAATTATCTTTATCTTCCTAAGGGATCCATCCAATTAAGCAGAGTCATAATGAGTCAATGGACAGAGAGCTTTGTAGCCATATTTACATCCAGATTAATGGGATCCAGGTAAGATAACTTCAAAATCATCATCATTCTAATACCTTTGCTTTTCCTTTTTCTGCCTTCAATGTCAGGCACATTTATGGAGACAGACCTTGCTATAGGCAAGTCTCTGTTTGGGGTTCAGAACACTCATCTTGTAGGAAAGTCCCCAAGTGGCCTCAATAACCAGCTCTCAACCAGGCTAATTTCTTTGAAAATAAGGGTTGTTCTGAGGATCAAATAAGATAATATAGGCAAAATGCTTTGTAAATAGTAAAGCACTATATAAATGTCAACAATTATTAGTATTTTTATTATTATTATATTGCACTGGTACCCATAAAATATTTTTTTTAAATGCCCCAGACAAGGAAGGTTTCCAGTATGTGGAGCAGATCTTCTATGGAGTGTATATGGAGAATATAGATTAGAATGGCACACAGTATTATAAATAACATAGACAAGTAGGGCTTTCCCCTAGGGCACTGACATGTGTGTGTGTGTGTGTGTGTGTGTGTGTGTGTGTGTGTGTGTGTGTGTGCTTGGCAGAGGGGGAGGGCAAGATTGAAGTCTTTCATTGGCCCCATGTTACCAGGAATGATTTGTCTTTCCCAGCACTTGGCTACCACCTCAGAGAAAGTCTTGTTTCTCTCTTTCTCAGAGTCCACTTTTCCACACCACCACAGCAATGCAGCCACACATAAATAGAGTGGACTGATCATGTCATGCCTTTAGGCCCAGAGAACTGAACTATATGCATTTCCAGGATCAGTTCTAAGTGTTAGGAAGGCTTTCTTATTATACAGGGGTGGGGAACCTATGACCTCAAGGCTACATGTGGCCCCTTAGATCCTCAAATGTGGCCCTCAGACTTCACACTTGAGGACCTGAGGGTCAAATGTGGCCTTAAGGCTGCAGTTTCCCCATCCCTGATAGAAGAACCTTGAAGTTCTCTAGCTAGTCTGTCTTACATTATTTCATATGGGTCCATCTTCTGCCTGAGATATAGCTGCAGTGCCTCTGAAAGTGATGGATTCATAGGACCACTGACTCTGCTGTGCTATAATGATTCCTCAGGAATGTTTTAGGTATTTTACCTTTGATAAGTAATTTAACCTCTCTCAGTCTGTTTTCTCATCTGTGAAATGGGAACAATAGCAACACCTACCTCATAGGGCTGCTGTGAAGATCAAATGAGATAATGTACGTAAAACACTTTGTAGGCCTTAGAGCACTATGTAAACATTAGCGAATTAGTAATAATAATATAACAACTTGCCCCCTCTGCCATACTTCCTTATTCCTATTAAGCATAACCACCAAAACTATCATTTACAAAGAGAGGTGTGATCATGGTATTCCTCTCTACTCAAGAACCATCAATGGCTCCATATTACCTGGATAGAACAGAGACTCCTTTGCTTGGCATTTAACGTCTTTCAAAATTTTACTTCAGCCAATATTTACAGGCTCACTTCATATTATATCTCTTTATATAATTTCCATTTCAAACAAACCAGTCTATTTGTTATCTCCTGAACTCAAAATTTAATTTGTTTCCATACTTTTGAAGTAAGGGGTGATATAACAGGGGCCCTTGCCTTGAATGCATACCTTTTTCACTTTTGCCTCTTATATTTAGTGATGGGGAACTCACTATACCCCTTCCTTCTATAAGGTGATTGATTCTACTGTTGGATGATTCTAATTATTAGGAAGTCGTTCTTTCCACTGAGGTGAAACTGAGCTCTCTGAAACTTCCACCCAAACAGTTAGTGGTCTTTTCCTCTAAGGCCAAGTAAAACAAATCTAATCCCCCTTCCACGTGACAATCCTTTAAATATTTGAAGACAGCTAGGCTGATCCAAACATTTCTCTCTCATGCCACCTTTGGACAGTATCTCAATTTTACCTTGCCTTTTCTTGCCCTAGGTAAGCCTCTGTATCACTTCTTGGCCATTTTCAAACCATGCTGCCTGCTCTCCAGTCATCCTTTTCAAACCCTCCTCCCATAACTGAACTCTACCTCTGGGACTTTAGGCCCTGATAGGTGAATTCTGATTTTTTTGGAGGGGGGAAGGCAAGACAATTGGGGTTAAGTGACTTCCCCAAGGTCACACAGCTAGTTAAGTGTCCAGTGTCTGAGGCCAAATTTGAACCCAGGTCCTCCTGACTCCTGGCTGGTGCTTTATTCACTGCACCACTTAGCTGCCCTGATAGGTGAATTCTTGCCTCATCTTGCCCAGAACAAGGTTGTCACATCTTTTCCCAATCATTTCTAAAACATGTCACTGAACATGAACTTTCTCTATCCATTCTTACTTCCCTTTTTATAATTTGTCTTTCCTCCATTTGCATGTAAGCTCCTTTAGGTCAGGGCTTATCTTGCTTGCTTATTTTTGTATTCCACCTATGCTTGGCATAGGTATCTGGCACACAGTAAACTGTTCATTGGCCTTCAGTGTCTGCTGCTTATTGTCCTCATTGGGACCTCTATTCCCTCTACCCTTCAATTTTCCCCAGGCCAATTTTCCTCTTTGCATTAGATACACTCTCCTCCATTTTCTAAATTCATTCCTTGGTGAACCAACTGAACTCTACATGTCCTTCATTGATCATGCTCTATCAGAGCCCAACTTTGGATTATTCCCAACATATGCCTCTTTTATATCTATTCACCTGTTCCTGAATGGAGATAGATTCAATTACAAAACTCTGCCATTTGGGACCACTAAAATTTTATGTTATCTATTCTTAACTGGATTCTCACTGCAGCAAGGTAATCATCCTAATCCACCCAACTGATTTACTGTCCTACTTTCCACAGATACTGTTCTAAATCTTCTCACTACGTTCCCCTACCATTGAGTGGAGAATTTCACTTATATATTTTTTTCTTTTTGGAGGGGGGAAGGCAGGGAAATTGGGGTTAAGTGATTTGCCCAAGGTCACACAGCTAGTAAGTGTTAAGTGTCTGAGGATGGATTTGAACTCAGGTCCTCCTGATTCCAGGGCTGGTGCTCTATTCACTGAGCCACCTAGTTGCCTCTCACTTCATATTTCATTGGAAAAAATTGAAGTCTTCACTTCCCACCACTTAGATTTCTTCCCTCACTGTCTTATCCTACTCCATACTCAGAACAGGTGGACTTTTTTGTTGTCAAGGTCACCCATTCTACTGGCACTCTTGGTCCCATTCCCTCTCATGTTTTATAGAAGATTTTCTCCACTATCAGCCTCACCCTCTCTCTTATCTTCAGTCTCTCTCAATCTGATGGGACTTAAAGAATCCACATCTTCTGAATTTTTTTAACCCCTACTTGATCCTACCTTCCCCACTGGCTAGTATTCTGTAGTTTTCTTCCCTTTTACAAATAAAATCCTTGATACAATCATCTAAACTTGGTGTCTGTATTTCCTCTCTTCTTGCTATTTCCTAAACTCTCTGAAACCTGACTTCTGACTTCATCATTTAGCTGACACTACTGCCTCCAAAGTTAGCAAAGATTTCTTAATTGCCAAGTCTGAATATGTTCTCAGTCCTCATCCCTCTTGACCTCTCTGTAGTATTTGAGATCACTTTCTCCTCTTGGATACTCTCTCTTCTTTGAGTTTTTGTGACTCCTGGGTTTCCTCCTCTGTTTTATTGCTTCTTTTCATTCTATTTTTCAGATTCTAATGTCCCCTTAGGCTCTATCCTTCTCTTTTCATTCTATATCATCTCTCTTAGGAATCTTGTCAACTTCTATGCATTCAATTATCATTAGTATACAGATGATCCCCAGATCTATATATCCTTAGCCTCTTTCCTCAGCTAAAGTCCTATATCACTAAACTGCCTTTTGGACATCTCAGATGGATGTCCCATAAGAACCTCAAACTGGCACATTTAAAATAGAACTCATGTTTCCCCTAAATTCTCTCCTCTTCCAGATTTCTTTATAACAGTCCGTCACCATTGTCTCAGTCAACCAAATTCACAGCCTGAGTTTTATTCTCAACTCTTCATTCTCACTAACTCGACATATGTAATAATCTGCCAAATCTTGTATCTATTATTAAATGAGTGCTTTGTGTCAGGCATTGTGATAAATGCAGGAGAAAGTCTCTTGTATATATCCCCTTATCTCCACCCCCAGCCACTACCCTAATAATGGCCCTCATCATCTCTTGGGTAGACTATTGATTTTTTGGAGGGGGAAAGTATGGCAATTTTGGTTAAGTGACTTGGACAAGGTCACATGGCTAGTAAGTGTTAAGTGTCTGAGGCCAGATTGGAACTCAGGTCCTCCTGACTCCAGGGCTGATGTTCTATTCACCGAACCACCTAGTAGTCCCTAGACTATTGCTAAAGCCTCTTAATCGGTCTCCCTACCTCAAATCTCTTTTTTAATGGCTTTTATTTTATTTTTGCCTTTATTAATTAGTTAGTTTACTTTTAGTTTACAAGATTCAGTTCCATAATCCCTTGAGTTCCACTTTTTTCCCTCCTCCCTCTCCCCTCTTCCCCCATGGTGGCATGCAATCAAGTATAGCATCTTTCACGTTAAACATTAGTCAGGTTGTAAAGAAGGATTGTAATCAATGGAATAAACAATGGGAAAGAGGAGACAAAACAAAACAAGAAAAAGAAAGAGAGCAGGTAGTTTGCTTCTGTCTGCATTCAAACTGTTCTTTCCAGTTCTTTCTAGTTCTTTCTCTGAATGTAGACATTTCCTTCCATCATGAGTCTTTTGGAGGTGTCTTATAACATTGCTTTGCTGAGAATCCAGTCTATCAAAGTCGGTCATCATACATACATTGTATCTTTTCCATCACAAAGAGAGCTGCAATAAATATTTTTGTGCATATGGGTCTTCCTCCCGCTTCTGTGATCTCTTTGGGATACAACCCTAGAAATGGTATTACTGGGTCAAAGGGTATGCAGTTATTTATAGCCCTTTGGGCATAGTTCCAGATTGGGCTCCAGAATGGTTGAATTAGTTCACAACTCTACCAACAATGCATTAGTGTTCCAATTTTCCCACATTCTCTCCAGCATGTCATTTTCCTGTTTTGTCATCTTAGCTAATCTGACCAATGAGATGTGGTACCTCCGAGTTGTTTGATTTGCATTTCTCTAATCAATAGTGATTTGGAGCATTTTTTCATATGCTTATAGATATCTTTAATTTCTACCTCTGAAAACTGCCTGTTCATATACCATTTATCAATCGGGGAATGACTTGTATTCTTAGAGATTTGACTCAATTCTCTGTATATTTTAGAAATGAGGCCTTTTATATAATATAGGATATTATAGCTACTACCCCCTCCCCCCAAATCAGGGGCTCTTAACCTGTGGTTCAAGAACTTGTTTTTTTTAATCAGAGACATTAGTTATAAAAATTCTTTCCCAATTTCCTACTTCCCTCTTAATCTTGGTTACCTCAAGTCTTTCAAAATGATACAAAGCATATGTCTGACCTTGTCACCTCTCTTTCCAATCAGTAAACTCCAGTGGCTCCCTACTACCTCCAGGAAAAAATATAAAATCCTCTGTTTGGTATTTAAATCTCTTCAGAACTTGGCCCCTTTCTACCTTTCCAGGTTGAAAAGTTATGATCTTATTACACTGAGTTGCTTGCTATTTCTTGTGCATAACACTCCATCCCCCTGTTCCTTCATTCTTTCACTCACTGTCTCCCAAAGTTAGAATACTTTCTCACTTCACAGCCACCTCTTAGCTAGGTTCCTTTAAGACTCAGTTCAAACAACATCTTCTGCAGGAGAACTTTCCTGGTCTCCTAGTCACTACTACTTTTCCTTCTGAGATTTTTTTTTGCTGTTGTTATTTAGTCACTTCAGTTGTGTTTGACCCTTCACAACTCTCATTTGGGGTTTTCTTGGCAAAGGTATTGGAGTGCTTTGCCATTTCCTTTTCCAGCTAATTTTACAGATGAGGAAGCTGAGGCAAACAGGGTTAAGTGGCTTTCCCACAGTCACACTGCTAGTAAGTGTCTGAGGTCAGATTTGAATTCAGGTGCTCCTGACTCCAGGGTCAGTGCTCTATCCACCACGCCATCTAGCTGCCCCTCTGAGATTATTTTTCATTTATTCTGTGTATGTCTTTAATGTGTCTGTTTATTTACATTGTTCTCCTCCATTAGAATATGAGCTTCTTGAGGGCAGGGATGATATTATCTCTCTTTCCCCTGCATTTACCATAATGCCTGACACATAGTACTCATTTAATAAATGCTTGTTGACTTGACTTATTGTCAGTTTCCTGGTCCGAAGTCCTATTAAGTTTTGTGTTTTAACCAGTGGCTACCATTCCACTGCTTCCAAAGTAAAATTTACCTACCTATGTCTCTCATATCCTATTTCATTACCAATAACCCCTCTTTAAAATGCTTTTGCTATAGCTATTACCCCCTCCCCCCAAATCAAGGGCTCTTAACCTGGGGTTCAGGAACTTGTTGTTTTTTTTGATAGCTATTTCAATGCAATTGGTTTCATTTATAATCCTAGATATTTTTTTTTGCATTTTGAAACATTATTCTGAGAAGAGATCCATAGGTTTTACCAGATTCCCAAAGGGATCCATGGCACAAAAAAAATTAATATCTCCTGCTCTAAAAACTTTTTTGTTATAGAAGAAAGTGTTCTGATAAATTCATTTGTTCTGGGTATGTCACTCTAAAAAAAAAGGTATTTGCTGATTTGAAAAGAGCATGGAGCAGGCATTATTTAACCCTGGGAAATGTAGAATAATAATAATGGAACTTGAGGGGCTAGGGAAACTGAGCAAGGGAGAGATTTTTAGATAGGAGATGCTTCCTAGAGCCTTTTAGGTCACAGAATGAAATTAATTATGTACTTTGTCCATTTTAAGGCTAGATTTTTCTGAGGGGGGAAGTTAAATGCTTTGCCCTTCTTCAAGATATCCTCAAATCTGGGAGTAGGTCACCTAGGACCAGGTTCAAAGCTTGATCATGTTAAAGGAATGTAGAATGAGGTCAACATTCAGCCATTAAGTTATTAGCATTAATTCATCAAACGTTTATTAAACATCTATAATGTACAAAGCACTTTGTAGATAGAAAAGGATAGAATCTTTGTCCTTCAGGAACTCACATTTTTCCTAGGGGAGATAGGATGGATGTTTTTTAGCTAGGAGAGAGCATAGGGAAAGGCTTTAGGGAGAGAGTACCAAAACTTAGCATGAAAGGAAGGAAAGGATTCTGAAAGGCAGATGTGAGGAGGGAGCATATTTCTAAACAAAGGGTTTCTAAATAAGCCTGTGTGAATTTGTGAAAACAGGAGATGTGATGCTGTTTTTCAGGAACAGACAGTAGTCCAATCTGTCTGGAACATAGGGTACATGAAGGAGAACAATGTGAAATAAAGCTGGAATGCTAGTTTGGAGATAGACTGTGGAAGTCTTCATATGCTAGACTCAGGAAATTATTTCTTCAAGGCAAAGGAGTGACATTGTCAGATTCACCTCTTTATTTTGGGAACTGGTGAAGGATGGATTAGAGATGGTGGAACCCACAGGCAAGGAAACCAATTGAGAAACTATTAAAATAGTCCAGATAAGTGGTGAGGAAGGCCTAAAGAGGACTGGTGGCAGTGAGAGTGGAGAAAGGAATGGAACTGGTAAATGTTTAACAACCTGCTCTCAAAAAAAAAGTATGTATGACATGATTTTGAGTTTAATTTTCATTATTAATAACTTCCTATAACTTTCTAAAGTCTAACCAATCAACAAAACAATATTACAAAGGTGAAAATCTTCTCAGGCAGCGAGGTGGTACAGTGGATAGAGTGTTGGGTCTGGAGTCAATTCATCTTCTTGAATTCAGATCCAGACTCAGACATTTACTAGTTGTGTGACCCTGAGCAAGTCACTTAACCCGGTTTGCCTCAGTTCCTCATCTGTAAAATGAACTGGAGAAGAAAATGGCAAACCATTCTGCAATTTTTGCCAAGAAAACCCTAAATGGGGTCACAAAGAGTTGGACATAACTGAAACAACTGAACAACAGTAACAAATATCACACTGAAAATATAACAATCAGCTTTCACAAGCCAGTAGGGGAAGGATCCATCACTCAGAGATATTGTGAACAGACAATCAAAAGGTATGTGATAGTGAAGAGTCATCTGACAACTCTGAGGCATCAAGTTTTGATACCTTAGAGAATAATGGTCCTTTCAACAGAAATAGTGAATTTAGGAGGAAAGTTGGATTTAGAACTGAAGCTAAAGGATTCTTTTAACTGGTTGTATGTGAATACTCTAGGTAATTTAGATTGAGACATGCAATTGGAACTAGAGAAGTGAGATTAGAGTTCAGGGGAGAGATTAAGACTCAATATATAAATTCAGGAGTCATTTGCATGACAGTTGAACACATAAAGGTAGGTAGATAAGATCACCAAGGAAAAGTGTACAGAGGAAGTATGTAGAGGCAGAGTATGGAGTACAGAGGATGAAGAGAAGAGGGCCCAGGTCAGAGCGTTGGGAGAGAACTATGCTTTGAGGATAGGAAAAAAATGATGAATCACTGAAGAAAACCAAGGTGTGGTCAGTTAGGTAGAAGGAGACCCAGGAGAAAGCAAAAAGGGAGATGAGAATATTTAAGAAGAAAGGACGGTTAACAGTGTTAATTGTTGAAAGTGTAGAGAGGTTGAGGAGAATGAGAAATGAGAAAAGGTTTTTTAATTGCACAATAAAAAACCATGAGTGATTTTCCTAAGAGCAGATTCAGTAGAGGAGTGGCATGATAAACTGAATTATAAGTAATTGAGGAGGAATTTGGTGGTGAATATATAGTTTCTAGAAGCTAAATGGCAAAAATTTGGAAGAACTGAGAATATTTAGCCTAGAAAAGAGAAGACTTTTGGGACACAATGTAGCTGAGCATTTGAAAGGCCATGAAGTGGAGATTTATTCTGTTTGGCCCCAGAGGGCCAAACTAGGAGAAAGAGTTGAAAATTGCAAAAAACAAAACAAAACAAAAACAAAAAAACAAATTTAGGTTTGACAACAGGGGGAAACTTTTTAATAATTAGAACTGTCCAAAAATAGAATGGGCTCCCTCCTGGGAGTGTATTCCTGCTCAGTGGAGGTCTTCAAGCAAAGATTGGATGACCATTTGTCAGATAAATTGTAGTGGGAATTCTTTTTTTGGCTTTGGGTTGGAGTAGATGGCCACTAAGGTCTCTTTCTACTCTGAAATTCTATGATTCTGTGAAAAGGAAAAGAAATATAGGCTGATACCTTAAGTGGATGGCAGTGTCAAGGGAAGCTTTTTAAGGATAAGAGAGATGAATATATTTTTAGGCAGTAGGAAAGGAGACTCTAGATAGGGAAAGAATGAAGATAAAAGAGAGAGACAATGATTGATGGGAAAAGTTTCTGAAAGACAGGGGAGGAATGGAATCAAAGTAACAACTAAAGGGATTAGCTTTTGCAAAGAGAAGGGCCACCTACTCCTTTGGGACTGGAACAAAGCTGGAGGGAAAGGATGGAGAAAATTTGAGATATGGAGGAGGCGGGTAGAAGGAGCCCAGGATGGATGGCCTTGATCTCAGTGAAGCATTGGTTGTGAAGTGAGTAGGGTGGGATCTGAGAGCTTGAGGAGACAGGAGGAGATTTGGAAGAGAGTGTGGGAAAAGTGACTGAGGGTCAATCAGAAATGAAGGGAAGCATTTTGGTGCATCCATAATAGCCCAGTCCATGTTAGATAATGCTTTGTTAGAGTTGGAGTAGACCCAATTGACATGATTTTGTGACTTCTTCCAGTAATGTTCAGTGGTTTAGGAGTAGGAATAGAGATGGAAGATGGGTAGTAATCCAGGGTTGAGGATATGCAAGATAGGAACTTTGCAAAAACAAGGTGACAAGATTCTTATTTGGGGACTGCAAACTTATTTTAATATCAGCCTGAGTTAAATAGAACTGGGAGGTAAATGGATCATATAGTGAATTCCAAGGTCAAATAGAAATGTACTTTGGCTTCTTTCATGTTTTTCAGTGACATGAAACAAAAGTTGACCCCACTGATGTTTGGAAATGCTGGGAAAAATAGCAGGTAAGTGATGGGATTTTTTTTAACTTAATAATTTGGAATTTATTTCCTTAAAATGAATGAAATGATGGAAACTAACTGACGACTACAGGTAGAGGGTTTCAGGAACTTGTGGTCCAATAACTCAGCTGTATTCTTTAGTACTGAACAATCCCAGGAACAGAACCTCACCAGATGTGAGTACTAGTGAACATGGAAGGCAGCACTTCATTGTTCTATTAGACTCATCATGAGAAAACAACATCTTAAAAAACCAGATGCCATTGCCCATCCACTGTGGAGCTCTCAATTTATTGTTCTGCTCTCCCTTTCATTTCCATTACACCCCTAGAGGATCATTCTCCAGTGGCATCTGCAGATGTACTAAACCCAAAGAAAACTCAGGGGGTAAAAGCAAGAATTTGCCACCGGGAAACAGCTGTTTCAGCATCAGCAAACAACAGTCAGCCAGTCAAAAACCACAGTGTTTGTTCTGATGTGTAACCAGCATTTCCACAAGGTTCTGAGTGTCAAATTATTTATCTAGGGTAAATTATTTTTACAATCACTGTTGGGCCTCTCTGGTTACAGAGCAAACATGCCTGTCAGACTGTATGCTGAGGAGTGAGGTTGGCAGAGGGGCACCATGATAAGATCTCTCTGGGAGATCCTGGGGGAACTCAGCCCCTGCTGTGGACAGTGACAGAGGGGCTGCCTACATGGTGTCAGTCGAGAAAAGTGCCAAGATAAACACAGCCTCTGTGACTCTAAAGTTTGAGACACTGTTTGATTTGCCCATGATGGAACTAAGTGGCAATGTGCCCAGATAGCCATTTATGCTATATGGGAAAATGCCATCCCAGGGGATGATGGGGGAAAAATCACTATTTATCTTGCTCTTCTTTTAATGGTTTAGAACACATGGTGGAAAAAAGCTAGCATGTACCAAGTGCATTCTCTTGGCTGGGTCTGGTTGATGAGCACTGCTGGGAATTCAGAGGGATACAATGGGACATGTTTTTGTGTATTTCTTTTTAAGTTTTTTTTGAGGGGGGAATGCAAGGCAATTGGGGTTAAGTGACTTGCCAAAGGTCACACAGCTAGTAGATGTGTCAAGTGTCTGAGACTGGATTTGAACTCAGGTCCTCCTCCTTACTCCAGGGCCAGTGCTCTATTCACTACGCCACCTAACTGCTCCCCCCCCTTTTTTTTTTTAACAAATATGACTCCCATTACCCCCATCTCAGGTATTCAAAGTACTCAGAGTCCTCAGGGCCAAGGCTTGCTGGCTAGGGTTGGTTCTCTAACCTTTACAATCCTTACCTTTAGGCACCTCTCAGGGTACAGATACTTCTCAAACCTGTTTAGCATTTCTCTGCCCACAGACATCATCTTTGTTGGAAATCAGTGGATGTTCATGATCAGCTGGGTGTAACAGAAAATGCAGTGGCCTAAAATTCAGGAGACCTGGGTTCTAGACTTGGCTCTACTAAGCATTTTGTAACAGAAAATGCAGTGGCCTAAAATTCAGGAGACCTGGGTTCTAGACTTGGCTCTACTAAGCATTTGGTCTCGTTTAGCCTTAGACTACACATCTGGGAAATGATGATGATGATGATGATGATGATGATAGGTAATGTTCACATAGCACTTACTATGTTCTAGGTAATATGCGAAGTGCTTTACAATTATTATCTCATTTTATCCTCACGGTCACCTTGGGAGATAGATGATGTTATTATCCCCATTTTACAGAGGAGGAAACTGAGTCAAACAGAAGTTAAGTGACTTGCCCAGGGTCACACAACTAGAAAGTGTCTGATGGAGACAACTATTCTACTACCTACCATGCTAAGTTGTCACCACAAAAATGCTTTGTCAATTGTAAAGGGCTATAGAAATGTGAGTAATTAGTTTATCTTTATGGATATGGACTGCTTATTCTCTGAACCTGAGTTGTGGGAAATCTGAATATGACCTTTAACCAATTTTTTTCCCCAGTGAATACAAATATTATTTTCCTTTAAAAGAAGTATCATTTCAGGGGGCTGGCCCTGAAAAAAATTATAAAATGAATTAAAATTTAAAAATGAATCACTGTAAACTATTATCAGTAGAGAAACAAGTTAATATCAATTCTTTAAAAACCTGAGGAAAATATATGATATTATTCACTGATACTTATACATACTTTTCTTTAGTAATAACTGTAATAATTTGTTCAGTCATTTTCAGTCATGTCTGACTCTTTGTGACCCCATTTGAGGTTTTCTTGGAAGATATTAGAATGGTTTGTCATTTCCTTCAGCTCATTTTATAGAGAGGAAATTCAGGCAAGTAGAGTTAAATGACTTATGCGGGGTCATATAGCTAGTCTCTGAGGCCAGACTTGAACTTTTGAAGATGAGTCTTCCTGACTCCAGGCCCAGATCTCTATCTACCTAGCTTACCCAACTGTAATAATAGCTAACATTTATATAATGTTATGTGCCAGGTACTGTGCTAGGCATTTTATAATTATTATCTCATTTCATTCTTACAACAACCCTGGGAGGTAGGTGCTATTTCTACCCCCATTTTATAGATGAAGAAATTGAGGTAACCAGGGATTAAGTGACTTGCCTAGGGTCACACAGCTAGTGTGTTTCTAAGACTGGATTTGAACTCAGGTCTTCCTGACTCCAGGCCCAGTGCTCTGTGCACTATGGTTCTACCTACTTGTATCATATTCACACTGATACAAATACATCAAAGACCTATGATTACATCAATATAGAAAAATCTTAGTATAAAGATTTACCATAAATCACCATAAACACAGATTCCAACCTTTCTTCAATGTAGTACCTGTCTTATGAAGTTGTTTGAGCCTTGGTGAAGTTACACAACTCTTCAGTGTTAGAGGTATATTTTGAACATGAATCTTCCTGTTTTCCCACCCAGAACTCTTATCTGTTACACCATAGTGTCTCTATTCAGAACACTATTGATGAATAATTATTATTGTACCACCCCAATAGTGGTGCTATTAGGATTGTAGGAGTTAATAATTGTAAAGGCAATCGGAGAAGCATAAAGTGTCATGCCCAGGAACAATATCATCTTTTGAGGTCTTCCACTTTTGAGGAAGAGTTTGTATTCAGCCCTAGCCCCAGGAAGCCCCAATTTGGCAGCACCAGGAATTCATGTTCAGAAAGGCAGTGATAGTGACAAAGGCCCCAGAGACAAAGCTCTGCAGGGGTTGGGGTCTCTGTGGTCTGGAAAGGCAAAGGGGAGAGGGCTTTATAAGGGCAGGATCCAATTTAGGATGTGTAAATGGTAGTGTTGTGGCTCTTCTTACTGATGAGCAGATGGAAAATGACAAACAGGCAACTGCTGAGGACGTGCTGGGTGGTGAATCCACTACACAGGAGGCTCTCCTCATGACATTACACTTGGACTCAGAGGCATGAGAACAAACATCTTAGGGCCAATTTTCCTGATTATTTCAAAATTGCAAAGTCTAAATAGGACAACATGGATTTTTGGAAGCCACAAAGAAGACCATATCGATGAATAAGAAGGCACAAATGCTGACCAGAATCAGATTTTCTCTCATGCTGGGCACATCTTGCAATTCTCTTCAAAAAGTCAGATTAACGTTGTCAAATGGGGGCCATTCTCATCAGAGATACCAACCCACCCTCTTCATCTTACCTCTCTGTCCAGTCCAGCTGCTACCGTGACAATATCTCCTGTTTCACTGTTAATTGTGAACATATTCTGGGATGGGCTCTGAGGGGTCTGAGTCACAATACGGTACCTCACCATACCATTGGCAGTGGTACTGTCATCAGCATCGTTGGCTGTTACAGTCATCACATAAGTACCTGAAACAGAAATAATTCAACACTAGGTAAAGCAGAATCTATAATCATAGTTTGTTTTCATTTTGTTTTGTTTCAAGAGCTGGACTGAAGAGAGATAATTAAGTCTGAACCCTCACTTGTCAGGTGAGGAAACAAGTTCAGAGTGAAGTTACTTGCCCAGGATTACTTAATTAGTACTTAGAGTTGGCATAGAGGCCTTGGGCTCCTGGCTCCCAGGCTAGTACTCTTTCTCATACTGTTACCCATGCCCCCTCCACTCATTAATGACACATTTTATGAAAGGCATAAACAAACTGGGGTGTATTCAGGGGATATAGGCCAAGATGGTGAGGGAGACCAGAGACTGTCATTACAGGTTCGGTTGAAAGAACTAGGAGTTCTTTGAGAAGGAAGGTCTGTTCAACAGGAGTAACATGGCAGGGAAGACATGGTTGCTGCTCACTTCAATGGCCTTTCACTTCCTCCAGAATAAAATACAAACTCACTGGCCTAGCATTCAAGGGCTTCCACAATCTGGCTCTTTTGAATCTAATCTCATATTGTTCCTTTCATACACTCTTTGTTTTAGCCATACTTTATTTTTAGCTGTTCCTTGAACTTAGATTTACTTTTCCTGTCTCTGATCATTTGCACAAGTTCTTCCCCACACCTGGTACACACTCCTACTCATATCTGTTTCTAAGACACTATTATCTTCCTTCAAGGCTCAGATCAAGTAAGATTCCCTCCATAAAACCTTCCCTGATCTCCCTTCCCCTCAGTTGTCAATTCTCACTTCTTTCTCAAATTGCACTGTATTTATTTTTCTATGACACATTGTATTCTATGCCCCGCCCTTATTGATGGCAGGGATGGCTTTATTTTTTGCCTTTGTATCCCTGGCACTTAGCACTGGGACATTCAATTCAACAAACATTTTTTTAATTGATTAATTTTTGGTTTTCAATATTCACTTCCATAAGTTTTTAATTTTCTCTGCCTCCCTCTCCCCCCTTTCCCCAAGATGGTATGCAATCTGATATAGATTCTCTCTATATATTCTTATTAAACATATCTTCACATTAGTCATGTCGTATAGAAGAATTAGAACTAATGGGAGGAGCCATGAGGAAGAAAAAAACAAAACAAAAACAGAGAGCAAATAGTTTGTTTTGATCTGCATTCAGATTCCATATTTCTTTCTCTGGATATAGATGGAATTTTCCATTATGAGTCATTTGGAGTTGTTTTAGGTCCTTGCATTGCTCAGAACAGCTAAGTTTATTAAAGTCAGTCATCACACAATGTGGTTGTTACTGTGTACAATGTTCTCCTAGTTCTGCTCACTTCACTCAGCATCAGTTCATACAAGTCTTTCCAGGTTTTTCTGCAATCTACCTACTCATCATTTTTTATATAGCACAATGGTATTCCATTACATTTATATACCACAACTTGTTCAGCCATTCCTCAATTGATGGGCAATCTTTTCCATTTCCAGGTCTTTGGTCACCACTAAAAATATTTTTGTACATGTAAGCCCTTTCCCCATTTTTATGATCTCTTTGGGATATAGTCCTAGACGAGGTTGCTGGGTCAAAGGGTATGCACATTTTATAGCCCTTTGGGCATAGTTCCAAATTGCTCTCCAGAATGGTTGGATCAGTTCACAACTCTACAAACAATGAATTAGTGCTCCCACATCTTCTCCAACATTTATAATTTTCCTGTTTTGTCATGTTAGCCTCAACAAACATTTCTTAAGGGCTTTCTAGGTCTAGATGCAAGCTGCCTTCACTTGTTGATTGATGCCCACATAGTAGAAGCTTAATAAATGTTGGCAGAATTGGTCAAAGGGCACAGCTAGGACCAATGGGTGGAAGTCATAGAGTAACAGATTCCAACTCACCAGAATGCAGCACTGGATTCCAGAACCAGCTCTATTACTAAGTTCTAAGTATTAAGTGAGTATAATCCTAGGCAAGTCTCTCTGAATCTAGTTTCCTCACCTGATAAATGAGAATTTGAACTTAATTTTCTCTCCTAGATCCAGCCCCCAAAACAAAATGAAATACAGATTTTGAAGGAAGTTCATGAGGAAGGACTTTCTAATGGTCAGAGCTTTCTAAAAAGTAAGTAATGTTCTTTGAGATAGTGGGGTCTCCTTTGCAGTGGGTCTTGACGGGGGATATTGGAAGGCCAACTGGGAATATTGGAGAAGGTATTCTTATTCAGCAAAGAGTTGAACAAGATATACTTTAAGGTTCTTTTCAAATCTAAGATTCTGTGAATTTTATATAAGATCAAAGGCTCCTATAGTTTACGTATAGGGTTTAGGCTTGAAAGGAATCTCACAGGTCATCAAATCCAACCCCTCATTTTACAGATGAAGAAACTGAGGCCCAGTGAAGTTAAGTGACTTGCCCAAGGTCACACAGGTAGCAAGTGTCAGAGATGTCTTTTGGGCCTAGTAATTCTGTTTCTAAAGTTGGGGCTTTTCTGTTGTACCTTGTTGCCTTCACATAGCTAGTCAGAAAATAGGTGTTGAAGAAGGGGTGGAGCCAAGATGTTGGAGAAAAGGCAGGGACTCACCTGAGCTCTCCCCAAACTCCTCTAAATACCTTTAAATAATGCCTTAAAACAAATTCTGGAGTGCATTACCCACAAAAGGACAGGGTAGTTTTCCAGCCCAAGAAAAGATAGAATGTTGGCAAAAAAAAAAGGTCTGTCACACCCTGGTGAGAGTGGAGCCCAGTGCAATACAGCACCAGATTGGGTTCCAGCATACTAGGAGCAGGCCTTGGGTATCACTGAATCAGCAGTGGCAGCAGCTACTTCTGGAGCCCTTAGCCCACAGATGTTACCATAGAACTGGTAGAACTGGTCAGGAGATTACAAGGGTCTCTTTGCTGGCACTGGGGGTGGGGCAGGACTCTGTTGCCTTGCCTATACTCAGACTTGGGTCACAGTCTTGGGTGGTGGTCCTAGGGCAAGAAGGAGTAGTAGCACACCACAACTTGCACCATAATGGAACAAAGACCCTCCTCACAATTCCAGGGCAGAAAAGAGTGCTTGTGGTCATTCACAGACCAGAGCATAGTCCAAGAGAATGGTAAATACACCTTTCCTTAGATCACACCACCTTGGAAGAACTGAAAACTTACAGGGCCTTAGAAGTATCTCTGAAAATTACTGCACAAACCCCCTGAAGCTTGGGGTAGTGCATCCTCCACCTTGGAAGCAGATCCCTACTTTAGCAAAGAGTTTTAAAAAATAGGCCAGAAAAAATAAACAAAACAACAGAAAAAATTCTGATTATAGAAAGTTACATGGTGACAAGGAAGATCAAAACACACTCAGAAAAAGACAACCAACTCAAAACTCCTACATCCAAAGTCTCTAAGAAAAAAACATGAATTTGTCTTAGGTCATGGAAGAGTTCAAAAAGAAATTTAAAAATCAAGTGAGAGATGTAGAGGAAAATTTGGAAAGATAAATGAGAGTGATACAAGAAAATCATGAAAAAAGAGTCAAGTTCTTAGTAAAGAAGGCACAAAGAATATTGAAGAAAATAACATCTGAAGAAAGAGGATTGGCCGAATGGAAAAAAGATACACACAGATTCACTGAAGAGATCCTTAAAAAGCAGAATTGAAAAAAGAAGCATAAAAATTCACTGAAGAAAAGAACTCCTTAAAAAGTAGAGTTGGCCAAAAAGAAAAGGAGATAAAAAAGCTCACTGAAGAAAATAATTCCTTAAAAATTAGAACTGAGTGAGTGGAAGCTAATGACTCTATGAAATATCAAGAAACAATAAAACAAAAACAAAAGAATGAAAAATTGAAGATCATGTGAAATATCTCATTGGAAAAGCAACTGACATGGAAAATAGATCCAGGAGAGATAATCTGAAAAGTGTTGGACTTTCTGAAAGCTATGAACAAAAAAGAGCCTAGATATCTTCTCTCAATAAATTACCAAGAAAAACTGCCCTAATATTTTAGAACAAAAGGGTAAAATGGAAATTGAAAGAATCCAACAATCATCCTCCTAAAAGAGATACCCAAATGAAAGCTTCCAGGAATATTATAGACAAAATCCAGAGCTCTCAGGTCAAAGAGAAAATATTGCAAGCACACAGAAACAATTCAAGTATCACGGAGCCACAGTCAGAATAACACAAGATTTAGCAGCTTATATATTAAAGTCCTGGGGGGCCTGGAATATGATATTTCAGAGAGCAAAGGAGCTAGGATTACAACCAAGAATCACCTGCTCAGCAGAACTGAGTACAATCCCTCAGGGGAAAAAATAAACATTCAATGAAATAGAAGACTTTCAAGCATTCCTGACAAAAAAAGACCAGAACTGAATAGAAAACTTGACTTTTGAATGCAAGAATAAAGAGAGTATAAAAAGGTAAACAGGAAAAGGAAATCACAAGGGACTTAATAAGGATAAACTGTTTACATTCCTACATGAGAAAATAATACTTGTAACTCATAATAATTTTCTCATTATTAGGGCTGTTAGAGGGAGTATATATAGAAAGAGGGCACAGGTATGAGTTGAACATGATGGGATAATATCTAAAAAAACAAAATTAAGGGGTGAGAAAGAGGAACGCACTGGGAAAAAGGTAAAGGGGAAGACAGAATTGGGTATATTATCACATAAAAAAAGAATTTTTACAGTGGAGGAGAAGGTGGGGCAGGTAGAAGGGAACTCTTGAGCCTGACTCTCATTGGAATTGACTCAAAGAGGGAATGACATACACACACAATTGGGCATAGAAAACTATCTTACCCTACCTGAAAGTAGTAGGGGAAGTGGATAACCAAAAGGGAGAACCTCATAGAAGAGAGAATGGGGGAGGGAGGCAATCAGATGCAAAAAACTTTGGGGAAGGACAAAGTAAAAGGAGAGAGAGGGAATAGAATAAATAGGGTAAAATAGGATATAGTTAGCAATCACAACTGTGAAAAAAATTTTGAAGCAAGTTTCTCTGAAAAAGGCCTCTTCTCTCAAATATATAGAGAAATGAGTTGAATTAGCTATTCCTCCATTGATAAATGATGAAAACATATGAACAGTTTTCAGATGAAGTAATCAAAGCCATATTAAAAAAATACTTTAAATCACTATTAATTAGAGAAGTGCAAATTAAAATAATTCTAAGGTACTACCTCATAGATTAGCTAATAGGACAGAAAGGAGAATGACACATTTTGGAGGGGATGTGGGAAAATTGAGACACTACTGCACTGTTGATAGAGTTGTGAACTGATTCAATCATTAAAGTAGAGAAATTTGGAACTATGCCCAAAGGACTATAAAACTATGCATACACGTTCACCTAGCAATATCACTATCAGGTCTGTTTCCCAAAAGAGATAAAAAATAAAATGGAAAATAACCTATATATACAAAAATATTTATAGCAGATCTTTTCTGGCAGCAAAGAATTGGAAATTGAGGGGATGCCTATCACCTGGCTGAACAAGTGGTATATATGATTGTGATGGAATACTATTGTGCTATAAGGAGTGATGAACTAGATCCTCTCAGAAGAACCTGGAAAGTAGAACCAGGAGAACACTGTACACAATAATGGCAATATTGTAAGATCATCAACTGTGAATGACTTAGCTATTCTCAGCAACAGAATGCTGCAAGACAACTTTGAAGGACTTATGATGAAAAATGCTATCTACCCCAGAGAAAAAAACTGATGGAGTCCAAATATGGATTAAAGCATACTTAAATTTTTTTCTTTATTTTTCTTGGTTTTTTATTTTGGTCTGTTTGTTTTTACAATATGACTAATATGGAAATATGTTTTGCATGACTACTCATGCATAACCATATCAAATTGCTTGCCTTCTCAATGAGGAGGGTGGGGAAGGAGGGAAATAATTTGGAACTCATTTTTAAAAATGAATGTTGAAAATTGTTTTAACATGTAATTGGGGAAAAACAAAACACCAAATAAGGAAAAAAAAGAAAACAGGCATTGAGGACATTGAGTATATTGAACACTGCACTAAACACTGTGTTAGGAAGGGGAAAAATAACACAAGACCAACACCTAAACATCTGTAAAAATCAAAATACTATACTTGAAAGGGACCTTAGAAACCATAGTTCAACTCCCTGATTTTATAGATGAGGAAACTGAAGCCCAGTGATATGAAATGATTTGTCACACAGAAAGTTAGTGACAGCGTAATAATAATAATAACTAGAACTTATATAAGGCTTTAAGGTTTGCAAATTTTTTTTTGCAAATAGCATAATTTTGTCTGCATAACAATCATGGAGGTAGGTGCTATTATTATCTCCAGTTTATAGATGAGGAAACTAAAGCAGGCAGTAGTTAAGTGACTTGCACTGGGTCACATAGCTAATAAGCATCTGAGGTAATATTTGAACTCAAGTTTTTTTGATGCCAGGCCCAGTGCCACCTAAAACCTACCTCTCCTGATTTTCTTTTTAGTAGTCTTTCTTGTATTCTAGTGATCTTATTTTATTGTAAGGAATCAGGTCCCAGAATATTACTGGATGTTATCTCAGCATGAAGCCTGAACCTTCCTCCCTCTCTTACCCCTCTTGTACACCTCTTGCAGGTGCTTTGTCTCTGGCCTAGGATATGCTTTGCCATTCTTGGAAACAAAAAAAAAGCTTCAGTGACATTATTCTGTTCAAAACTCAGCTTTCAGGCACACTAAGGGGGTTTGTGTGGGTGTCTCACTGCTTCCTGCCCATGGCACATAACCTCCCTCATTTATTTAGCCAGGGAAATAAAAAAAAAACAAGTCTATTCTGGCCAACTGGGGAGTGTCACAGACTGATTCCCTCCAGAGCCAGGCAGGAGTAACAGAGCAGGAAGTCATGGCGGTGGTAAAGAAGGTGAGGCAACGGGTTGGATGAACCAGACTCCCCCAACAGTGTTGCACTCATGCGTCTAGCTAGATCCAGGGGGAACCTCATATTTCATTGAGATGGAATATTTAATAGGGGAAAGAAAGGGATATTAGGGCAATGTGGTAGAAAGAGCACTAGATTTGCATTCGGAAGACTTGAGTTCAAATACTGACTATTCCACTTATTACCTGTGTGATGTTAGATGTCACTTAATTTCTCTGACTTCCTTTTCTGTAAAATTATGATATTGTATTAGATTACCTTCCAGGTCCTTTTTGTTTTCAATCTATGATCCCATGACTGAAATAATTTTTAGACCCTGGCAAAGCCTCTCTGAGCCTTAGTTTTCTCATTTGTAAACCTAAGATAATAATACTCGTACCATCTCCCTCACAAGGTTGTTGGGGGAACACACCTTAAAGAAAGGGAAGTTATTCTTACTTTTATCCTTACTACCACCACTACCATTACTACCACCATAATCACTATTACTACTCCCACTACCACCAGTAGCGGCAGCAGCAGTAGCTGCTACTACTACACTATCACCACCACCACCAACACTACTACTACCACTACTGCTACTTACCACCCCCCCCCCACCTTAATAGGTTGAGAGATTTGCCCATTCTGAATCTGTGTGATGAAAAATAGAAAGTGACTGACTAGAAATGAGAAAACAATGGATTGTGTTCTCTCCCTCTTCAAATATTCTCTGGGCATTGTCTGACTCACTCCTCTCACCCCATCAATCTCTATATCATGTCACACTTATCTGTATAGGTATTTGGACTCCCTCATCCTCACGGCCCCAGCCTCTCTAAATGATAAACTACCTGGGGAAAGAGATAGTGTTATGTTGTAACCTTTGTAGTTTCAGTACCTTAGAAGCAACAAGGCCAGACTTGTAGTTAAGATTTGGGTTCAAACCCTGACTCTCTCTTACACATATACATACATGTACATATATACATATACACACACATACACACATATAAGTTGTATGACCCTGAGCAAGTCACTAAGCCTCTCAGTGTCTTCAGACAACTTGGAGACTGTAAGTTACAGAAAGGTGCTGATTTGCATCAGTGGAAGGAGCTTCTACATCTGGAGCTCCCCACATGGATAAAACTAGACTCTGAGCCCCCCACTTCAATCCCCACAAACTCCAGTGCCAAGCACAGCATTTTGAACAAAGTAAACATTAAATAAATGTTTAATGAGCACTGAATATAACATTTTGCTACTCTCCCTGAGTGATCTTAGGTAGGTCACAACTTCTCAGAGCATATTTCTTTGTAAAATGGACACATGGTGCCTACTTTGTGAATGTCAGACTTGTAAGGATAGAATGAGGTTATTGATGTGAATTTTAGGCAAATATGAGACATCATAAGTAGTATTCTAAACTGAGGTTATTGTTTCTGGATAGCAGCATCTTCACAAAGATAATGATGGCAGCCGGGATGATGATGCCAGGTCACATTTTTTTAGTACCTTACAGTTTGCAAGGGGTAATTTGCATAAAAATCCTGAGTAGATACTGCAAATGTTGTTAGCTCAGTTACACCTATGAGGAAACTAAGTTTCAGAGAAATAAAATCACCTGGGTTAGTTAAGTGATGGAAGCTGAGCCCCCATGTCTAACCCCTGCACTTTTATGTACAACCTCCTATTGTTTTTCTGAGTTTTTTTTAGGGAAAGAAATTCCCTTCTCTGGACCTGGTTTTCCTCAATTCCCTCATTTTAACACTGGATGATTTAGTGGATGAAAATTCTCATTAGGGCTGTAAAGATGAGAGGCCTGCTGTGTTTTACATGTGTACTCATACATCCTTCCAAGGAAAACAGAAAATCCCTAGCAAAGTAGAAGTGCTATTCTCTCTCTCTCCCTCTAACAAAAAAGGAAAAGAAAAGAAAAACATTATAAGCTGCCTCTATACAAACCAATATGCAATAAAGACTTATTTATAATCCAAAAGACCAAAGGCTCAGTAAACTGATACGTAGCAGGCAGGATAAATAGAAGACCATGACAATGGCAAAGAGGAGGCTAATGATGTCGAGTCGTTTTTCAGTTGTGGTGGACTCTCCATGACCCCATTTGGAGTTCTCTTGGCAGAGATACTGGAGCGGTTTTCCATTTCCCTCTTCAGCTCATTTTACAGATGAGGAATGGAGGCAAACAGGGTTAAATGACTTACCCAGGGTCACACAGCTAGTAAGTGTCTGAGGCAGCATTTTAACTCATAAAGATGACTTCCTGACTCCAGGCTTGGCACTCTATCTACTATGCCACCTGGCTGCCCCAAAGTGGAGGCTATTATGCTCTATCATTTCTGTCTGTGATTCCAGAATTGCAAAGCAGTTAGAGAACTCTTAGTGCCAATATCACACTATTACAATGTGAAGAAATCCTTATTTTTCCCACAATCAGAGAGGCAGGACATTTGAGCTGTGGGAACAGGCAGGTAATAGCTACTGCTGACAGTCCTATTGGAGATAACAACTTCTTGGTGCTGGACCTGGAGCCAGGAAGACCTGCGTTTAAATCCAGTCTCAGATACTTACTAGATGTGTGACCCTGGGCAAGTCACTTAACTTTTCTTTGCTTCAGTTTCCTCATCTGTCAAATGGAAATGATAATAGCACCTACCCCCCAAGTTAGTTTTGAGAATCAAATAAGATAATGATATAAAGTACTTAGCACAATGCCTGGAACATAGTAAGTGCAATATAAATATGAGCTATTATTACTTGGAGGTAAAGGCAGAGAGAAGCAGAATCTTTGGCTAGTGTTCATTACAAGTGGTTGCAGAACTGATTGTCTGGTGAAGAGTGAGAGGCAGTTATGTAAAATTTCTATATTAGAGCAGTTTGGATCCAGGTCTCTAGGGCTTAGTATGTGGTCTGTTAGGTATGTCTTGTATAGTAGGTCATTCTGTGAGATCTTGGGCAAAGAGAACCCTGAAGTGTTTAGGTGATGACCCTGTTACATGACCAGTGATAGCTATGATCTGGAAACACCTTCTGAGCCCTTCCCCCTTCCCCTTCTCTTTAGTACATCTGTGCCAAAATTCACAGGACCCTGGTAATCTGAGGTTGTAGGACATTTATGTAAAGACACAGTAGACAGAAAGAAACATACCATTAAAGAGTGGCCCTATAGAGAACTATTGGGGAAAGCTGAAACAGAAAATATACTGGACTTGATCGGACATGTCTGCTTAGAAACTAGCTTTAGCTTATTTATTTTGTTAGAAAAGAATATCTTTAGATGTCAAAAACTTCGTTTTAATTGTAATGGAATGGAATAAAGGAAAAGGAGAGAGAGGAAGAGGGGGAGGAAAAGGGTGAGAGAAAGGAAAATGGGGAGAGAATAAGGTAGGGGGAGACAGAAAAGGGAGAGAGAAGAGGGAGGAGAGAATGGAGAGGGAGGGAAAGAGAGAGGAAGAAAAGGTATGGGAAGGAGAAAGAGAGGGGAGAAAGGGAGACATAGAGACAGATGGAAGGGAGAGAAAATGAGAGAGAAGGAGAGGAAAGCAGGGAAGGAGAGAGGGAGACAGACAGAAATGGGAAGAGGGAGAGAGGGGAAGAAAGAGAGGGAAGAAGGAAGAGGGGGGGAAAGAGGAAAGGAAGAAGAAAGGAGAAGGAGAGAGAGAGGGAGATGGAGAGATGGAGGGAGGGAGGGAGGGAGGGAGAGAGAGAGAGAGAGAGAGAGAGAGAGAGAGAGAGAGAGAGAGAGAGAGAGAGAAGCATTATGGCCTAGATTCTAACATATCTGACTTGGGAATTTTTACTGGCATAAAACTTTCTTGGCTTTTAAGTAAAGCAATTGGAATTTAGGAAAGTGTCTGTCATTGCTCTGCTAGTAGTAGAAGTAGATAAGAGAGATTCTTTCAAATACATAAGAGGAATTAACTGGATGGAGTTTACAACTGGGACCTTTCTCTCTTCATCACTTTCCCTGGGACTTTCCTCATGGTTATCAATCATTTTTGATACCACTGATAGTGGCAATACCACAGTAAGACTACTGTACATTGCAGCTTTTGGCTCCGGATAATTCCACTCCTTCCTTTACCCCTTCCTTTGGCTTTTAGAATTAGTGATTGTGAAGCAACAGCAACAGCTTCCTAATTCAGGTCTGCCATGCTGCACTGTGAAGGTGGTAGAAGCAACAGCAGCAATATAAGAATCAGAGGGGACCTCACCCCTAATACCAACTGCCTCTGTTTCCTTGGATGCTTCAAAACCTTCCATAGAAGCCTAGTACACCAGGAAGGGAGGCTGAGTCAAGAGAGCCATCGGAGTGAGCGTGCAATGTATTTACTTGCTTCTAAAGAATGAGATTTTTCAGTGTTGGGAAGTTCAAGTGCGAAGAATGTGAGAGATGGTCAGAGTTAATGATAGATACACAAACAAAAACATCATCCTAGGAGCAAAAGGCCCAGAAGAAATGGAATATTGAAGGGAACAGTGAACATCATTTTTCCTTCTGAGGTCCACAAGTACATGACATGACCCTTTATAAATGAGGGTTGCTGTAATTCAAATCATCAATTCAACCTACACGCATTAAGTAGCTTCTTTTGGAAAGGCACTGACCTAGAAGCTAGAGGCACTTTAATGAATCTGCCATCTCATTATCTCAGGTGCTTTCTCTAAGAGTGCAGATGAAGAAACAGCCAGGCCTTCTCACCCTGTGAAGTTCTTTTCTTTTCTTTTTTTCTTTTTGGAGTGGAGGAAAGCAGGCCAATTGGGGTTAAGTGACAAGGTCACTTAAGTAAGTGTTAAGTGTCTGAGGCTGAATTGGAACTCAGGTCCTCCTGACT
Source organism: Gymnobelideus leadbeateri (assembly GCA_011680675.1). Lineage (NCBI taxonomy): Eukaryota > Metazoa > Chordata > Mammalia > Diprotodontia > Petauridae > Gymnobelideus > Gymnobelideus leadbeateri. The sequence goes on from WOXC01003811.1 coordinate 931,040, forward strand.
CCAGGGCTGGTGCTCTATTCACTGCACCACCTAGCTGCCCCATTAAGTTCTTTCCTATATCTTCCAATAAATCCCCCACATTAGGGTTCACCCAACATATTAGAGAGTCATCTGTTGATATTGAGTGGATAGAAGTAGTACATAAAGGTTGTCCATTGATTATTTATCATCTTCCCTATACAACCAGCTCACTTAACTGGTTTTGTTGGTTTTATATACATCTCCCTGAGAGTATTCTTGATGCCACTGCTCCTGTGTAATTCTTTGTAAATAATGTGTTTCAGTCCACTAACAACCACCATACACCTTTCCAATGTACTTGGGGGTGATCTTCAACCCTAATTCTTTTTTTTCTCTTTTAAAAAATATTTTAGTTTATATCATTCATTTCCATAAGGTTTTGAGTTATAGCTTTTCTCCCCATCTTTCCCCTACCTACCACCCCAAAACAGTGATCCCATTGAATATCCCCTTCCCCAATCTGCTCTCTCCCACTCTATCCCCCCTCCAACTTTCCAGTAGGGCATGATAGATCTCTATGCCCCAGTGCCTGTATATCTTATTTCCCAGCTATATGTAAAATAATAATGATAATGATAATAATATATCTCTATTTTTAAACATTTGATTGTAAAACTTTGAATTCCAGATTCTTACCCTTTATCCCTCATCACCCAACTTTACTGGGAAGATAAGCAATTCAATATAGGTTGTATATGTGTAGCTATGCAAAACATTTCCATAGTGGATATATTGTGAAAGACTGACTATATTTCCCTCCATCCTATTCCATACCCTACTTGTACTATTCTCTACTTTGACCCTGTCCCTTTTCAAAAGTGGGAGATTCCAATTTCCTTCCCCAGCCTGCCCTCCCTTCCATCATCCCCCCTCTCATCCCCTTCTCCCCTACTCTCCTGTCGGGTGAGATACCCTATTTACTATGTATGTCATTCCCTCCCTAAGCCAAATTCCATGAGAATAAGGTTGACCCATCCCCTTTTGCCTTCCTGTTCTTCCCCTCCATTGTAACCATTTTCCCTTGCCTCTTCTATATGAGATAGTTTACCCCATTCTGTCTCTCCCCATTTCCTCTCATTATAATCCTCTCTCACCTCTTAATTTCACCTTTTAAATATCATCCCTTCCTATTAAATTCATCCTGTGACCTCTCTCTATGTATACCTGTACACATATACACACACACTCACATATGTATTAATAAGCCCATATAACCTCTTATATAGACATATATACGTATGCATGTAAATATATATATATATATATATATATATATATATATATATATATATGTCTATTCCCTTCAACTATTCTCATACTGAGAAAAGTTTCATAAGTTACAATTATCATTTTTCCATGTAGGAATATAAATAGTTCAACTTTGATAAGTTCCTTATAATTTCTTTTCACTGTTTACCTCCTCATGCTTCTCTTGCTTCTTGTATCAGAATGTCAAATTTTCTATTCAACTCTGGTTTTTTCATCAAGAATACTTGAAAGTCCTCTATTCCATTGAATGACCATATTTTCCCCTGAAACAGATACTCAGTCTTGCTGTGTAGGTGATTCTTGGTTTTAATCCTAGCTCCTTTGCCCTCTGGAATATCATATTCCAAGCCCTTTGATCCCTCAGTGGAGAAGCTGTCAGATCCTGTGTTATCCTGATTGTGTTTGCACAGTATTCAAATTGTTTCTTCTTGGCTGCTTGTAATATTTTTTCCTTGTTCTGGGAATTCCAGAACCTGGCTATAATATTCCTGGGAGTTTTCTTTTTGGGATCTTTTTTCAGGAGGTGATCGATGGATTCTTTCAACCTCTATTTTGCCCTCTGGTTCTAAAACATCAAGGCAATTTTCTTTGAGAATTTCTTGAAGAATAATATTTAGGTTCTTTTTTTTGATCATGGCTTTCAGGTAGTCTAATAATTTTTAAATTATGTCCCCTAGATCTATTTTGCAGGTCAAGTGGTTTTTCCAATGAGATATTTCACATTGCTTTCTATTTTTTCATTTGTTTGGATCTGTTTAATAGTATCTTAATTTCTCATAAAGTCACTAGCTTCCATTTGCTCCAGTCTAATTCTGAAGGAATGATTCTCTTCAGTGAGCTTTTGAGATTCTTTTTCCAGCTGGCAAATTTGGCTTTTTAAGGCATTCTTCTCCTCATTGCCTTTTTGAGCCTCTTTTGCCATTTGTTAGTCTATTTTTTAAGGTGTTATTTTATTCAGTCAGGTTGTTGACTCTCATTTCATAATTTTCTTGCAGCATTCTCATTTTTCTTCCCAATTTTTCCTCTATTTCTCTTATTTGGTTTTCAAAATCCTTTTGAAACTCCTCTATGGCCTATAACCAGCTCATATTTTTCTTGGAAGCTTTTGGTGCAGGAATTTTGACTTTTCTGTCTTCTTCCTGTTCTGTGCTTTGATCCTTTTTGTCCCCCAAATAGGAGTCTAATGTTGGATTGCTGTGTTTGCTTTGCTTCCTTTGCTTGATCATGTTGCCACTCAATTACTTGACTTTTGAGCTTTTTGCCACAGTAGAACTCTGCTACCAGAGAGGGGAGCTTTGTCCCAATTGCTGGGGTTTTCTCAGCTGCTGGAGGTATTAGTTGGGTGCCCTCTCTGAAGCCTCCACATGCTCTGGCAAACTAGTCATGTACCCTAGGACCTCCACTCAAACAGCAATCCAAATCCAAGCAGGTTAAAGCTAGAGCAATTACCCCTCAGAATGGTTGCTTGATCCCTCTACAATCTGCAGGCCAGGATCTCTGAAGCAGCCACATGGCAGGGCTGAATGGCCACAGCGCCTCAGCAGCTTCTCCCTTCAGGGGATAAAGGCCAGACCCGAACTCCTAGTTCCCAAAGTCCACACTGCGCTGACCTCTCACTTTGTCCTTAGCATCTATGTGCTGATAATTCTGGAAACTACCATAGCTGCTGGTGATCTGAAGTCCCTCCTGCAGGGGGCTGGTTATTGCTGCCTTGAGGCTAAAACCTGTGACTCATCATGGGCCTGGGCTTGGCTCCCAGAGTTTGCTGGCCCCTTCCTGCCAGCCTGCTGGACTGCCTTCAGCAGGAAGTTAGCTTCTTTCTGTAATTTTGTGGGTTCTGTAGCTCCAAAGTTTGTTTAGAGTCGTTTTTACATGAATTGGAGCAGGTGGGAGTGGGAGCCACGCAGAAGTCCTGTTTCTACCTCAGTCCTAATTCTTTAGAGACTGTGGTATTCCACAGCCATATAGCACTGATATTTTTTTAAAAAAGGATCCTTGTTTCTGGGAGAAGTTTGGGGTCATTCAAAAAACTGTATAATTTTCCAAAGGCAAACCAGCCCACTTTCATCCTTCTGTTCAATTTCATTCTCTATTTATAAAGCACTTAACACAGTGCCTGGCACTGTAAGTGATATATAAATGTTAATTATTATTATCCACAAAATCTGTTGGAGATACATATATAATAATGGACCAATGTATGACTTGTCCATATGAATCTAGATAATTAGCATTCTTCCTCTATTTAGTTTTTCTCATGTGGATAGTAAGGCTGAACTCTTTTGAGTAATTTTGGTTCTCATTTGGAAGGCTCCATGGTTTTTCAGGCATTGTTGTAATCAGCGAATGACATATGCAAATAGAAGCATCTGGAGGACCCAACACCTAGAGGAATCCCACCTCCACTTGGCCTCTGAGCTGTATTTCATCAATAATGGTGGCAAACCCCTTTGGTGATGATATATTTCCTTTTTATGCCTCAGTTAGCATGAATAATCAAAGGGTCATTAAACAAAGTTCATTCTGTTGTCCCATGTTTCACTAGACCTTGATGATTCTGACAGAAGCATGTGAGACATCTTGCTGGAGAGCCTTTAAAGCAATATTTTGCTATACTGAATTATAAAAAAAATTGTTAAGCAACAAACACACAATAAAAATCTTATATTCTCTCTATCTTTTAATTGTGTGACAGTAAAGATGTGATCTACTATAGAGTATCATTTAAAAATCCTGCCTGCTCCCTTCCCATAGCTTCATCAAGAATGTTCTTTTCTTGCAAGGGTTTTGAAGAGACGAGAAAGTAGGGATTTAGGGACATAATGGCAAAAAAAAGATTCCCTGCTCTCAGGGAGCTTATGTTCTGCTAGCATGTTATAAGTATAGATAATTTTAAAAGGCAATATGAAAAGATAGAATTGTAATATGGTAGTGGTTTTTGATAGGGTTGGAGAAGGCACTACATAGAAGTTGCCTTCTAAACTGAGCTTACTGGATTAGACAGGCTTCTCATCTCCCTTTAGCCTGTGTGGTTGTCTGCTTATATTCACAAATGATTTCTCTTGGGACAGCTAGGTGGCACAGTGAATAGAGCACTGGCCCTGGAGGAGGACCTGAGTTCAAATCAGACCTCAGACACTTAACACTGTGTGACCCTGGACAAGTCACTTAACCCCACTTGCCCTGCCTTCCCCACTCCAAAAAAAAAAAAGACAAAGATGATTTCTCTTGCTTCTGTCCTTGTTACACAGAATATGATTAGTCGAATTATAAGTAGCAAGAGTTGAGGTGAGCTGAGCTATGGGGGAAAGCTTCTGAAAGTTTGAAGTTTAAACTCAACTTGCACTATTGAAGATGAGACCTAGCCTTGTTCCATATCTATACAAAATTACCCAGAACCTCATGGTTCTAAGCTGAGTCCTAAAGGAATTTACAAATTCTGAGAAGTAAGCTAAGGAGAGAGTAAATTCCAGGCATGGGTGGGGGGACACCCTGTGCAAAAGCAAAGAGATGGGAAATAGACATAACAATAATAATCATCCATTGGACTTGAAGTCAGGAGAGATGGGATGAATTACTGCTCTGACACTTATGAGTTCTGTGAACCCAGGGTACCTACTTGACTGTACCTTGGTTTCTTCATCTGTAAAGTGGAAAAAATAATACTTATATTACCTACCTCATACTGTTGTTCTGAATAAAGATCCCTATAAAAACTTGCCTACTATAGAAAAGTAAGTTATATAGCATTTTAGATAATTTATTTATTTATTTATTTTGGTTTTCACAACAACCCTGTGAGACAGAGCAGGGCCAGTGCTATGATCTCCATTTTAAAGTTAGGACACCGAGGCCAAGAGAGGTAATGTGACTTACTCAAATTGGCTAATTATTGGCAGAGTTGAGATAAGGTCTTTTGATCCCTAGTCCAGTCTTCTCTCTGCTACAACTCCCTGCTTCTGATCCAGCATCAAAATAAAGTGTCCTTTGAATTGCTTTTCTAGTAATAGGGGTGGATCTATGCTAAGCTACCCACAATCTCTCTCTTGGTCCTCTTTGTGGTCAATGATGAGCATTTATGAGATGGGCTGTGACTATGAAATGGAATGAAGTCAATTGGCCTGTATAGGCACATAACCTATATCTGTTTTGGTCTTAGAACCTGGCTCCAAACAGCCGAGTTTGCCAAGATGTAACTAGGAATTTTCATACCTGGAATAAAGTGTGAGTGGGAGTAGAGCAAGACTGGGGAGGGAAGAGGAGGAAACATATCTTAGGAAATCACAAAGTTTCTATATTGCTTAAGAACTGGTCACTGTAAGGGAATAAACAGTAGGGTCGGCTACTGGGAAAAAGGAATTATTCCCTGGGATGATGCTACCTGTACCCTTTAAATTTCTGTACCCCAGGACAAAGCCCTCATTGCCTTACTCTAGTTATAGGAGTACAGAAGTTTTCCCCTATAGCTCCACTCACCTCAACTCTTGCTACTTATAATATCACTAAATAGATTCTGTGTAACAAGGACAGGAACAAGAGAAATCATTTGTGAATAGAACCAGACAACCACAGAGGCTGAAGGGAGCTGAGAACCCATCTAATTCAATCCATATCTGAACAAGAATCCCCCTCTACAACATTCCTAATTAGTGGTGGCATTCCTTATGCCATATAAGGTTGGTTGTAATAGAGAAAAGATAAAGACAAAGGGTTCTAGAAATAACTGAGAGGGAATCCTTTCCCCCTGGATATCAGAGAAGGCTTCATGGAGGAGGTGGCACCTGGGCTGGACTTTGAAGGCACATAATGATAATGATGATGATAATGTTTGCTATTTACATTTAAATTTGCCAAAATACCATATATAAATATACGTGTACATATAAATAATTTAATTTAATCCTAACAATGCTATGATGTAGATTTAGAGGTGACTTTTTTTACTATGCTATAGACAAGGAAACTAAGTTTCAGATAGATCAAGTGACCATGTACTCAGCCCACAAATTTTAGAGATGGGATTCAAATCCAGGTCTCTCCCAATTCTAAGACCAGTGCTTAATAGGAAGATATTAGGAAGGAATATGTTGTAGGCATGAGGGGATAGCCAACCCACATATAAGAAAGCAGAAGAACACATGGTACGGGTAACAGCTAGTATTAGGATAGCTTAGACGGAAAGGCAATATATAAAGAGGACTAGTAAGAGGATCGGATGGAAAGACAAATTGAAACTAGATTGTGGAAGGCCTTGAATGCCATGCCAAAAGAGTATATTTTATTCAATGATGGAAAGTGACTTGGCATTCACTGTTAGAGATTTTGACCTTTGCTGCTTTATATACCTTTAAAATATTAATCAATTTTCTCTATTATATACTTACAGAGACTGACTGAATTTTCTCAAGGTGACCCTATTGTTTCCAGGTGGTATCTTAAGCCCTGGGCAAAACTGACTCTATAAAGAAAGTGCTAATGAATGGAATATTAACCCAATTCATTCTTGGTAACTCACACTGAAAAGCCAAAGGAACAGGCTAGCTTTGAGAATGAGAGGCCACCTGAGAATGAGAAGGTTTGGGTTCAATCCCTATCTTGTATACTTTCAAACTGAGGGGAGGGAGATGACCTTGGATAAGTCATTTAACCTCTCTGTTCCTCCATTTCCTCATCTGTAATAGGGAGATAATAATAGCTGTAATACCTATCTCACAGGGTTACTGTGAGAATAGTGCCTTATTAATCTTAAAAGCTTCAAATAGAGTTATTACTATTGTTATAACTTTGAAACTCTTGTTTTCATGAGAATATAGGACTTTACCATGAATGCTTTATTAATTTACCTGTTGAATTAAAAACATTTTGAAAAGTCAGAGATTTGAGATGTTAAATTCTAGGACCCACACTAGTAAGTTTCATTGATGAGGAATCAAATTAGCCAAATGGTGACAGTTTCTCCCAGGAACCCAAAGGGATTACTGTGTGCAGGCAATGATAACCTGATTACTGCACATTAGATCTTCATTAACCTATAAGTTGAGTTCATCTATCACCCACGATAGAATTAATGTATGACATTTTAAAGCTGATCTACCATTAAAAAGCCCTAATGTACTTCTAAGTCACAGATGAAATACTTTCCATCCAATTTCATTTTAACCTAACAAACATTTACTAAGTGCCTACTATGGGCAAGGCATTATGTTAAGTACCATGAAGGAAACAGACATATACATAGAACCCAGTTCTTGGATTCAAAGAACTCATAGGCTAAGAAAGTATAGAACTAAAACAAAAAAAAATGGTAGGAGTTAAGAGGAAAGGTCCCTGAGGCAGAAGGAGGAGAAACAGAGGTTTCCTGGAGATGGTGCTGGCATTTGAGCAAGCCAATATACTAATGAGCATCCTCTTTGTTAGGGAGCCACTTAGGATGTGGTTTCTTGACAGAGATGGATGAGAAGGAAACATAGAAAAGGGAATGGTTGCTATTCAGAATCACTAACAATATGGTAACATGTCCATTTCTTCCTTGTCGGCCAAAGTTCAAGCATGGTCTAGAAACATCCCCCATCCCCCCCCCCCAAAAAAAAACAACCTTGAGGCATTAGAGAAAGACTAGATATGTGACCTTGAGCAAATCACTTACAGGTAGTATGTGGGGCAGTGGAAACAGAACTGGCTTTGGAGTCAAAAGATTTATGTTTCCATCTCAGATCAGTCCATTAGTACTTTGTGACATTGGACAAGTCACTTCATCTCCCTAGACCTCAGTTTCCTCAACAGTAAAATGATAAGGTTGGACCCAATAATTTTTGAGGGCCCTTTCAGCTCAAAATCTGTGATTCTCTGACTGCTTTGGGCTCCAGTTTCCTCTGTATAATGAAAGAGTTGAATTAGATGATCTCTAAGGTCCTTTATAGGCTTTGATATTCTCTGATTCTATGAAAGACTGAAATATCTGACAAAGAAGAAAGCTATGAAGGAGAACTTAAATCCTAAAATGACAGAGCTGGAAGGGATGAGAATCTAATAACAGAGCTGATATTAGAGCACAGCTTTCCTTACTTCCAGCCTAGATCCTTTTGATTTCACTTCAGTGCTTCTTGAGAAACATTAGGTTGTTATTTCTGAGAATAATATTTATCATATATGTACACATGTGTATATATATGCATATACACATGTTTATGTGTATATATATGCATATGCACATGCTTATGTGTATATATTCCTCTCTGAGCTATATCCTAATTGAACTCAGATGGCCCAAGCATTTAGGGCTCAAAATGCTCTGTGTGTCTGTACTCTAAAACTGTAGTTTTTGAGCCCCCATCAGTGAGCTTACATTTAATAGGCAGTCAGTATACATAATTATCTCATAGAAAAGGCATTAACTGAGGTAGCATCAAATGAAAAATAGTAACAACACATTTCCCCCAATAATATGGGGCATATTTTCCCACAAAGACATACAATATATGTGAAAAGAGTGAGTGCACACATATAGCAGATATTATTATATACAATAGTAGACATTTAGAGAACACATGTGGCCACAGCAAGTTATATCACTGGTCCTGATATACTCATGTTGTTCCCCCTATGCTGGTTACTCAACTGGGCTCCCTGGAACTACTCTTTTTCACAGATCAACACTCATTGATTCTCACATTAACTACGTGTTTAATCTGCAAAATCCTTAGCAGTGAGGGGCCTGGCACAACTGAGGGATTTTATTTCAACTGTATCCTATCTGTTGGGTACATGGATATATAGGTTAGAAAGGTGATCTAGTATTATCCATAGCTTACCAGGAACATCCTATAAAATGTCCTACTTAATTGCTCACCCTGCTGTAGTTTAAAATCTTTCAGTGATAGGGAACTTACTATTTCTTTTTAATTCATCAAATATTTATATAGTACCTAGTATATATAAGGTACTATGCTGGGTGCTGAGGGGTATAAAAAATGAATGGAACCCATCATTTTATGAGTTAGCCCATTCCACTTTTGAGTTGCTATAATTGTTAAGATGTTTTTCCTCATATGGAGCTGAAAGCTACCCACAGAATTTCCACCCATTGATCCTAATTATGCCCACTGGGGCTAAGTGGAATAAGGATACTTTCTCTTCTACACGACAGCCCTTCAAGTACTTGAAGACAACTATCACGTCCTTCCTAAGTATTCTCTGTACTAAACACTTCCAGGTTCTTCAGCTGATCCTTCTATGACATGTTTTCACATCCCCTCCAGCTTGTCCTCTTCTGGATATATCCCAGCTTATCAATATCCTTCCTAAAATGTGGTGTCCTGAATGAGACACAATGTTAAAGTTGTGGTCTGACCATGGTAGAGAAAAATGGAACTATTATCGCCCTCCTTCTGGACAGTATTAATGCTTCTTAAAGCAATCTAAGATCTAACAATATTTTTTAGCTGCCATGCAAACCACATTAATTTATACTGAGCTTACAGTCCACTAAAATCCCTAGGCATTTTCAAGTCTTTCTGCATGCATTTTAGTTTTTGAACACAAGTAGAATGCTTTACATTTTTCCCTATTAAATAAAGCAAATGAATAACAAATTAGGAACAGAATTGAGTAGGGGGGAACAAAGGGATTTAATCTCATTTGGGAAATTAGTGACCCCAAGAGTCTCCCTGAAATAAAACTGTATCATGGGTATGTGTATATGTATGTGTTTATAATATCAATATTCTTTTTGTGATGTCATATGATCCTGAATCATAGAACAGTATAATCTCCCCTCCATGTGGTTGACCCAATAGGCAATGGTGACATCACAGTGGTCATAAATAGACTATAGTATACTAGCAACTAAGAATTATGTATGAGTGGCATGAAAGAGACCATAAAACTGATATGACTGGGAAAGGAAGTAGACTGGTTAGTATAGTACAGGTGATTGACAATTCATATGTTAAATGGGTACCATGGAAGAATGTGATTAGTACATTGGGTAGAACCACTGTTGAGGATTTATGTGAAACATGGACGAAAGTCATATAGAGTGCTTTAGATGGGCTGTAAAATGTACTCCCGGGGAAGCATACACATTGATGGCTTCATATCTTATTATGTTCAATGCTTTGTTCAGTTTGTTGAAAACTTTTTGAATTCTATTTTTGTCATCACACACACAACCCCCCCCCCCCCACACACACTGTGCTTCTTTGCTCTCCCTTTAACCTATCATTTAAATTTCCACCTTCCTTTAAGATTCAGGGCAAATACTGCTTCCCATGTGTTCTTTCTCAGTCCTTATAGCCACTGGTGGCTTTTCTTCTGAGGTTACCTTCCATCTACTCTATATTTATCTTGTATACACAGAGTTAAGCATGCTTCCTTCATTAGAATATATACTCCTTGATGACAGGGACTGTTTTGATTTTTTTAAATCCCCATGCCTAACATAGTGCCTGTTACATAGTATACATTTAAGAAATATTTGTTGATTGATCAATGCCATCTGCAGATTTGATAAGCATATCATCTATGATTTCATCTAAGTTATTGATGAGAATGTTGACTAGAACAGGACCAAGGACAGATCCTTGAGGCATTCCAATAAATACCTCTCCAATTCACAATGCTACAGTCATCATTCAGAGCATGTCAGCAAGAGTTATCTTATTAAAAATGATAATTTAATGTTTTCTTACTTGAGTATATTGATATATAGAAAAAACAAACAAGATATTAACTGGAAGAATCATATCTGACCACTGAATTTTGTGAAGCAACAATTAAAAACAAACAAACCTTAAATCTGACTTCTGTGATTAAAAATAAAACCCTTAAATAAATATTTCACACAGACTTTGTAGCTTTCAGGCCTTACATATGCTGAGAAGTATCCCCTATGTTCTTGAATGACCAGCATATGTTATAGAACCATTAAAGGTTGGTTAACCTTTGCAGTCTAATTTTGACCTACAAGCTACTTAATTTAATCATCCCCCCATAGAAAAGGATTGAATCATTAGGAGCCAGCTTGTAGCAATAGCTATATTACATCAGATCTTCATTAACCCAGGCTAATAATAATGGCTGTGGACTAATGGAACTCTCCTCTCCCTCCTCCTCCTTTTTTCCTGTTTCTCAAATGAGAAACTGCCCATTCAGTGGCCTCTAGTATATGGGGGTGGGGTATGGAGTGGGGGTATGAAGAGTGTGATAATGAGGGTAGTGTAAACTCAATTTTTAATTTGGCCTCAATTTAATCAGCCTCTAAGACATGAAATACCTAGGTTGAGAACTACTCCTAATCTTCAAAAAGAAAAAAGAGCAACCAAAAGAAAGGGAGAAAGAGAGAAGAAGGAAGGATTACAGAAGAGAGGAAAGAAGAGTAAAAGAAAGACAAGAAGGGAGGGAGGGAGAGAGGGAGAGAGGGAGAGAAACTATCATGTTTATAGGGAACAGGATTGGAGGTGGGGGACAGGGCTGCATTCTTTGATTCAGGAATCAGCTTGCGTGTGTGTGTGTGTGTGTGTGTGTGTGTGTGTGTGTGTGCACGCGCATATGCACATGCAGGCATGCACACACTTGCACTGGTTCCTCCTTCCTCACAGCACTGTGCAGGTAGTACCAGTTTCCCTGCTGATTCTCTTCTCAGCAACTGGGGGAGGATTGGACTTGACAAGGCTCTTGTACTGTAATTCTTAAAGCACAGCCCTTGCCAATCCCAGGCTCCTGCCAGCTCCTGAGAACATGAAAAGGGGAGGAAGAGCATCAGCACATGTCTCCCCATCCCTCCCTCTTTCCCACAGGGAGTGTGGGTGCTTACTTGCTAGGATCAAGGACAGCCTCAGTAACTAGCTTAATAGCCCAAAAGGGTGGTCAAGGCCTTTGCAGAAAAAAAAAAAAGCGCTAATATTAAACAACCTTATTTTGCTCATTCTAGGGGCCTGGATTTTAAACTTTTGCTTTTCCCTTCCTTTTTAAAAGCAACACAGGGAAGCAAACAATGGGATTTTAAGGTCTAAAAAACATCAACCTATGTTTCTTATAAAAATGAATCCAGGGGCGGCTAGGTGGTGCAGTGAGTAAGAATGCCAGCCCCGGAGTTGGGAGGACTCCGGGATCAGTTCCAGCCTCAGAAAATGAGCACCCAAACATAAACATGACTAGCCGTGTAACCTTGAGCAAGTTACTTAACCGCAATTGCTTTTAAAAAAAAAATGAATCTAGTGGAAAGGGAAGGGTATGTAGCATTGGATTCTAATTTGGAAAAATCTGATTCTGAATCCTGATTCATTTACTGGCTGTATGACCTTGAATAAGTACCTTTGCTGCTTTGAACCTCAGTTTCTTCATCTGAAAAATGAGGACAAAAATGAGGACAAGTTACCTCATACAGGTATTGTAGGGATCAAATGAGATCACATACGTAAAGAACTTTGCAAACCCTAAGGCTTTTTATAGTACTGTCATTATCTTCTGTGTACAAATAAAATAATTTCTTCAGTGTGGAAAGGACAAACACTAAGAAGTCTGACACTCCCATCAGCCTGGCATAAGCTCTCATCACCTCAAGTTGGACTATTGCAATGGCCTATTGCTTGGTTTCCCTGCTTCAAGTTGCTTCCTGCAAGTCCATCCTCCACGGTTGTCAAAGTCAACTTCCTAAGGCATAGGTCTGACTATAGGACTGACATAGGACTACCCCCCTACTCAATTATCTCCAGTGTCTCCCTATTTCTTTTGTGATGAAATATAAAATCCTCTGGTATTTGAAACCCTTCACAACCTTCCGTGACCCCTACCTTTCCAGTCTCCTTATATCTTATCCCCCAGTATGCCCTCCGTGAACCCAGTGACACCGACCTCCTTCTGTTTCTCTCACAAGAAACTTCATCTCCAGATTCTGGGCATTTTCACTGGTTGTCCCTCATCTCTGGATTTCTCTCCTTCCTCATCTCTATCTCTTGGCATTGCTGGCTTCCTTCAAGTCTCAGCTTAAAAAAATGCCATCTTCCACAAGAAACCTTTCCTAATGCCCCTTAATGTTAGCATCCCTCTGCTGACTATATCCAATTTATCCTGTATATATTTGGTTTGTATGTAGTTGTCCCTATGTTGTCTCCCCTATGAGACTGTGACCTTCTTGGGGGAAGAGACTATCTTCTGCCCTTCTTTGTATCCCCAGTTCTTAGCACAGTATCTAGAACATAGTAGGAGCTTAATAAATGCTTATTGACTGGCTGATTTAGTCAGGAGATGTGGCCTCTAACTATAGTTCCACTACATGTGACTGGGCAAGTCATTTTTCTATGAGCCTCAGTTTTCACATCTTTAAAATAGGGATAATGATAACTGCCATGTCTACTGCATAGGGCTGATACAAAGCTAAGATGAAATGTTAGTTGTAAAAGTACTTTGGAAATAGTAAAGCACTATTTACAATATTATTCCATGGGCTTAAACCATGTGCTGAACACTACAAAGTCTAGGGGAAAGATGAATAAACTCTGAGACCATAGAACCAAGAGTGCTATGTTTGATCCCCTTGCTCCCTCTTGGCTAATTTTTCTTTCTCTTTCCTCTCTTTATCTGTTCCCAAGATTGCCTGTCTCTCTGATACCCATCAAGCACTATAGAACCTTATCTTCTCCTTCCTAGAAAGCTGAAAACTGTACACAAAATTCCAAGCAGTAAAGCTAAAAACTCCAAACCCCAACCTATATTGTAACCAGTGGTATGCTGGTAAATGGTTAACAACTGGTAAAAAAAGATACAATCAGCCTGGCACACTTTTAAGTTTAATTTGCATTATTAACATTTCCTCCATTACTTTCTTAAGTCTAGAGATCAACAAAACTTCCAAGCAAGTCCTAATGTAGGGTTTTCAATTTCTGGAGGTGCAAACGCTCCCACTGAAAATTTAACAATTGACTCTGAGCCTTTTCAAGTTGGCTACAGCACGCTCCTGGACCAGTCTGATGTATCCAACAGCTCAGCCTTAGAGGGGAGCAGAAAGAACCACTAAAGAAAGAAGTTGGAGTGTTTTCAAAAATGGATGAATAAAAATGTAATGGATGAACAAATTCAGTTCAATTAAATTCCACAAGCATTTCATTTGTACCTACTATGTACCAGGTACTATGAAAGACACTGGGGATTCAAAGATAAAAATAAAAATAAATATAAGTGCCCCCAGCGCTTACATTCTACTAGGGCTGGGGGATGAGGACAACAGGAATATAGCTAAGTCAACACTATGCTACATTACACAATACTACATTACACTACACACACACACACACACACACACACACACACACATACAGTATATACAAAGTAATTTCTAGGGAGAGGGGAGGAATCGATGAAATTTGGGTAGAGGAAGTATGCTTCCAATGGAAAAGGTGTTGGATTTGGATTTATCTCTTTTATGCTGTCCAAGAGACTTGTTCAAGGTCACATAGTCCTTCCCTAATGTCTCAGGTTTTCAAAGCTGGGCTTACTTCCTGAAGTGGTAACTGAGGCTCTGGCTTTATACCTCATCCTAACTACTTCCTGACTGTGTGACCTTAGGCAAGGTGCTTGTCTGACCTGGGTCTCAGGCTTCTCATCTGTAAAAAAAAAAGGGGGGGGGGTTTAGACTAGATGGCCTCTTAAAGTTACTTCTATTTCTAAATCTGATAATATTTTCATTTATAGTGAATGTAAGGCTAAAGTAGAGACCAGATCATCAGTTGTATTCCAGACATGACAGGCATGGATAAAGGATGATTTTGATAAAACTGTGATCCTGAAATCAAAAGGATCCCAGCAGATAATTATATCAAAGGGCATACTGCATAGAACAGTGATCTCCAAATTTGTTTATTTATTTTTACTATACACCCTAGTCAGCTGAAAACTTGTAAGCATATGCCTCAAATATGTATAAATAAGTATATTTACATATTTATAAATTATATACATATGCTACTGCACTAATGATTATGCATGTAATAAAACTAAAGCAGAAATGTAAGTTTAAAAAGGATGAAATATATGCTCTTTGCTCCTTGAGTCAATAGGGAGCCAGTGAAGCTTACTAAGTAAGAGAGTGACAGGGATGGACCTATATTTAGGAAAATTCTTTTGGTTTGGAGTGAGAAGAGAAGATGTATGAGAGAGGTGATAAAAGATTTGAACTAGAGAGGTCATGTAAGTAGAGAGAAGGGGACAGATGGGAGAAATGTGGAGGTAGAAACAAGGTTTGGCAACTGACTGGATATGTGAGGCAACTGAGAGGGAGGGGTCAAGGATGATACCATGGTTCTGAGCCTGGAGGGGTAAGGGGTGAGTTTGGAGGGAAAGGCAATTTATTTAGATCTGTCATGCAGATCTAGTCCATTCATCTCTGTGACCCTCCATATACTGTAGGAGTCGCTGTGCTTCCAAAATAGTCACAGTACAAAGCATACCTTTCCAAGGGATTCCGCTAATGATTGGGCTTTTCTTCAACACGACTACAGTATCCCTTTTACCTGTTATGGACCTCCCCTACTTTTTTTTTCTTTTAAAAATGCCTTACTAATTTCTTCTATTTTAATATCATTTTTATTTATGAATGTTTCCCTCCCCTCTCTCCTCTCACCAGAGAGCCCTTCCTTATAACAATAAAACAAAGAGAAAACAGTTCAGCAGAATAAAGTAAGACATCAGTTGAGTCTGATGGCATATGCAATGTTCCACACCTACTGCAAAAAGGAAACCTCCCCCATTTCCACCAGATGAGGTTGTCCCCTCTTGGAGTAATTAAATATATGTCTGAGTTGATTAGTAATTTGGTCCTTGAAGCCTGCTGGAAAAGATTATCTGTACTGATGGGTGTTGTCTCAGTCCTACTATTTAACGAGTTATGTGACTTTGAACTAGATGATTTTTGAGATTCCTTCAATTTCTAGGGCCCATGAACCTTTTCCTTTGGAGTGGCAGAAAAGTCCCCTGATCCTCTGATTCTGAATTCCAGGGATCAAGCCAAAGTTATCATCTTCTTGGCAGAAGCCATGTGGAACATATACAGCAACATGTCTTCTTGGTACCCTTTCAGACAGAATAAGTTGAGCTCTTCATGAAGTCAAAGGAACAGACTGTTCAACAGGTTGCATCCCAAGTTCTATCTTGAGCTAAATTTATTACTCGGCAGGCAATGAATTGGAAGAATTTATTGCAGAGCACGGCCCCCCCAGATTCTGACAGATGAAGAAGCACCATCAGGCCTCTTTCTGGGCACAAGTTCCTGCTTTACGGGGATGCGCCAATGGCACAGGAGGTGCCCATCAGATACTATGCATTTTCTTCCCAACATCTGCTCCTTCTCTTCCAGGCTCTCGGTGCTATTTACATTTGTTTTCATTTATTTGCTGAGACCTAGTGGTGAGACACGCATACGTATTCTATAAAGGAAAACTGCGTGGGCTGTACCCGGATGGTATGTAAAAGATGTTAGAAACACACAATCTGTTGCACAAGGTACACCTCCCTGGGCCCCTAGATATCAAATCCAAGGACCATTACTAAGGCTGGGGGAGCTCAATCGGCTCAATCTCTCACCAGGACAATTGGATGGGATTTTAAAAAATCACTTATTGTAACACTTTTCTTCCATGAAACACACACACACACACACACACACACACACACACACACACACACTCTCACACAACTTTTAATTACAAGGATAAAATGTGCATAGAATACTTCATCTCTACAAAGGCAGCACCAAGTAAGAATCAGAATTGTTATCATTGTTAGCTTGTCTTCTCTTTGATTACTTTCTTTATTTGGAGTTTTTAATTGAAAAGGGGAAGAAATGTGTTCTTAGAGGTTCTGATTTTATGCCTAGAGAGCAAATGGATTGATGTCTTCTATTCAGAGAACGGAAGGAAATTCATTGCCATTAACACAAAGTCAGTATTATTGTGCTTGTCATGCATCTACCTAATTCCAAAAATAGCCAGAAGTTTCCAAATATCCCACGATTTTTTTTTTTTTGGCATCATGGCAACAATACATCTGGTTGATTATCTTTTTCTTCCCTGTTGTTCATGTAGATCTTTGGTGGATGGTTTAAACGGGTTGCCAAAAATCTACATGAAGATTGCGGGGGGGAACAACTAATCATACATCTGTGTTGTCTGTACTATGTCAAAAAGTTGGAATATTTGGAAACCTCTGGATGTCTTGGACCATGGAAAACATAACGATGAATACAATGATGCATATAGTCTAGATCATTTTAGCTTTGGTGTCAACTATCTTGCTTGTATTTGCATCCCCATAATTTAGCACAATACCTGGACAATAGTAAACTCTTAATAAATACCCTTCTTTCTTCCTTCCTTCCTTCCCTTTCTTTCTTTCTTTCTCTTTCTTTCTTTCTTTCTTTCTTTCTTTCTTTCTTTCTTTCTTTCCTTCCTTCCTTCCCTCCTTCCTTCCTTCCCCCTCCCTCCTTCTCTGCTACAGAGATGAGTAAGCCAGAATAACTAAGTTCGTTTTCCCCCTATAACCTGTTAGTATCAGTGGTGATGGTGGGAGTCATTCATTATCAAAACTCAAGGAATAAAAGCAGGGTCTGGAGAGAATATGTAAGTTAATTTTGATAATGTCAGTGGTCTAATGGGGTCTGATTCTGAGTGAATTGTAGATTGTTAATGGCTTATTCAGCAAATTAAATTCAATAAGCGTTTTTTGGTGTCAAATATGTGCAAGGAACAAAATAACGCAGTAGAGATAAAAATCAATTAATCAACATGCATTGATGAAGTGACTATCATGTACCAGAGACATGTGCTAAATGCTTAGGGATAGAAAAATAAAAGTGGAAATGGCCCTGCCCTTAAGAAGCTTCCTTTCTGAGGGGGAGATGACACTTGTGTATATAGGTTTATAAAGACAAAGCCAAAAGGATTAGAAATAAACTTTGAATAAATGTCTGTTGAGTTGAATTGATTATGGGTAAGTCACTTTGCATCTCTGGTTCTCAGTTTGCTCATATATAAAATGAGGAGGTTGGACTTGGAAATCATTAAGGTTCCTTCCAGCTCTGAATTCCTTGGAAATAGACAGTGGAGGATGGTATACATTGTCCTATGGGGCTAGAAAACTTCACACCTGAAAGCAGCACATTCTCCAGGACTTCACCGTAGGCCATTCTCTGCCCCTACAGAAAAATAGTGTGTCTGCCAAGCTATGAAGTGGAAAATCCTGTCATTTCATTTTCTCCCCTGCTCCAGATTTTTGTCCCCTGTCAGCACTCCCCCAGTCACTTAGCTGGGAATGCTGCCTCCTGTACATGATGCTAAGCATCTCTTTATTAATTGTGTTAACAGGTAAAGGGGGAAAAGGGAGCAGAGAAATCTAAGACTCAGTTCTTCCTATGAATTCATGTACAAATGCTACTATGTGCCTTAAAGGATTAATTTCACAAGCCTTAAATTGCAATTTAATTTGAAAACTAATTCAGCCCCATAATTGGCTTTCTGCTCAAATCACTGAGGCTAAAGATTTAAATTCTTAATATTCAGATGACTTTCAAGTATCTGGCCCCATCTGTGCATTAGTCCATGGTATTAATCTCTCAAGGGGATCTGTGCTGGCATAGAAATAAAATAAATAAATAAACGGGCCACACTAATAGAATAATCTATTTAGGAAAAAAGCCCTATGTTATATAGATGAAGGTTTCTTTAACTTCATTTCTAGCATGTAGATTTCACCTCCTAGCTATTTAATTTTTTAAAGTGATATCAATTTCAAAATTCATAATATAGACACTAATACATTTGTGCAGGGTTAAAGAAGCCAGTGAATTTTAATTATAACATTTTTCACTTAAAAAGTATCAATAAGGATAATATCTGTCCCCTTCCCCTACCTCCCATCCCACTCATCCATGATTACAAGAGACTGTCCTGTGTTTCCTCTTATTGTGTGGAAGTAATGTCAATTCTGATTCTTAGCCAGAGAACTCCATTGAGAATTAAATTAAATCAGAGTGGGTCCAGAAGGGTGAGTCATTTATTTAAAAGTTACTACAGAGCTATTTCCAGGCTCTGAGAATTGCTATGAGTGATCTGTGAAGGTAGTATAGCAGTTTACAATTTGGTGAAGCCAGTGGGAGTGGATGGGGGATGGTTATATTCAGGTGGGGTAAGACAAGGAAATACCTCTGTTCATTCTTTGGGTGTCATTTAGATCAGTGGTCCTTGAGTTTCCATAAACTTTCAGTGAATCGTTCTAATACATGATAGGTACAGAATGCCCTGACCTCTGCTCATAGCCTATCTAAATATTTCTCTTCCAATGGTCATGTGAAGTCTCATCTCTTCTGCTCAGCCTTTCTCCCAACTACTTCATCCCTCATTAATTTCTTCTTTACTCTGAAGTCTTACTCTTAAGTTTTGTGTATATATAAATATAAATATATATATATATATATATACACACACACACATACATCCACACATATACATACACATACATACCTAATATACATATATACAAACATATAGGACAGCTAGATGGTACAGTGGTTAGAGTACTGACCCTAGAGTCAGGAGTACCTGTGTTCAAATTCAGCCTCAGACACATTAGCTGTGTGACCCTGGGCAAGTCACTTCACCCTGTTTGCTTCAGTTTCCTCATCTGTAAAATGAGCTGGAGAAGCAAATGGCAAAATACTATAGTGTCTTTGCCAAAAAAACCCAAATTGGGCCATGGAGAGTCATAGTTTGGATTCTGATGACTCAGAATAAATGTAAATAGCAATTATTTCTGTTTTGACTAGAAACCCTGAGAGTCTTTCCCTCAGATTGATTTTATTTTATTTTTTGACTAGGTAAAAGAGGCAATTCTTTGCCTCATTTTTGCCTAGCCTTTATCACTGAATGGATGCTGCCTCATAGAGACTGAGACCCAGGAAAGACCTTAGCTCAAAAAGGCCAAGGCCTTGGGGTGGCTAGGTGGCACAGTGAATAGAGCACTGGCCCTGGAGTCAGGAGGACCTGAGTTTAGACACTTAACACTTACTAGCTGTGTGACCTTGGGCAAGTCATTTAACCCCAATTACCCTGCCCTCTCCCCTTCAAAAAAGCAAAAAAAAAAAAAAAGGCCAAGGCCTCCACTGCATCCAGGATCATCTCCAATTGTCCTGATTGATATTTTGCCACTGGACCTAGATGGCTCCTGAGGAGAGAGTGAGGCTGATGACTTTGCACAGCCCTTCCTCACTTAAACACAATTCACTTGCAAGTCATGACATTTCCTTTGTGATGTCATGGTCCACTTCGACGATGAAGGACAAACAACAGCAGCAGCAGCAGCAGGAAAGAGCTTTGCTGATTAAGTCTGTCTTGGAGCATGGGGAGTCCCAGCTCTGGAATTCAGCTGCATCTTTTCTAACTTAGCTCTGTTTGTGCAGAGGCCAAGTTCAAAAAAGCAGAACATAATTCATGGGAAGTAAAATATGGTCTTTTAAGATACACTCTCCAACAGGAGCACATTAGACCGGAAAGCCAGTAACCAAACCAAGGGAAAAGAAAAGCCTTTGCTCTATGAGGAAAAAAGAAGCAAAAAGCAAAGCCCACAAAATAATATATTTCACAGTGAGGGATGTCTATTTCCCAAGACAGGTTTTCATTTGAAGGTCTCCTCAAATCCCACATGTTGATAACTCAAGGGTCTATACTTCTATACTGACAAAGCTGTTCCTTAATGGGTATTTGGAAAATGGTCTCTTAGACATAAGAGAGAGAAAGAGTGAGAGAAAGGGAGACAGGCAGAGAGAGGCAGAGAGAGACAGAGATATAGAGAGACAGAGACAGAGAGAGAAACAGATGCAGAGAGAGTAGTGCAGGTAGTACCAGGACATGAGTCCCCAAAGACCTATGATGGATCATCCTGATGAATTAAACCTTAGTTATTCAGCCTCTACTAACATAGAATCTGATTATTCAGAACAAATATAGCAGAAGCTATTTTTTTGCTTATTTCATTGCTTATTTTTGCTTATTTCATTCATCCATTTATTTAGTATATATGTATTAAATGTCCATTACATACAAGTAAAGAGGCAACATGGTAAAGAAGGGGGAAGACAGATTGCAGAGTCAGGAAGACCTAAATTTAAATCATGCCTCTGACTTATCATATAATCATGGGTAAATGACTTAATCCTCCAATGCTTCAGGCAATGAAGATTATAAATTGTAGTTAAGATACACACACACACACACACACACACACACACACATACACACACACACACACACACACGGTGGAAGGAGTTTCCACAATTGAACATCTTCACACTGATAAAATCTCAGGTCCAGTCCAGCCCACTTGACCCTTCCAGTCCCCTTCAGAATCGGCAACAAACTATAGAAGATGTTGGGTGAGATGTAAAGATAAATAACACAATGCAGAAAGGGTTTTCTAAGTAAATTAATGACACGACCAAGATTTCAAGGACCCATTTAACTGTCTTCAGAGTTATAAAGGACTTGGGAAAAAGGAAATTGTTAATATTAAGTAAATCCTGTGATGATTAAAACTCAATTCAACATTCTAGAATCACTGTTAGTTTTAAGTTTTTGTATAAACTTGGAATTACTAGAAGTATACCTTTAAAAAAATCTATATATTGACTACAAAAGTATATTCAATCTAAAAGTCAGATCTGTCATTAATTTAGTATGCCTTATTCCTTTTAGTCCACATTAGTTAAGTTGAAAGCAATTTATTTCCTTTCACCAAGAATCCAGTTAATGAAGGAGTCCTTTTGGTAGTAGTTTTTGTTTTGTTTTGTTTTTTGTCATTGTTTAGTTAAATATACCTATAATGAAAGAGTCAATCAATGGGTAGATCTGAGTCCTTCAAATAGAGCTGTCTTCCAGACCACCAGTCTTGCTTCCATCCCAGTCCCATCAAGTGGAGCAACCCTTGTGGGGAGGGACCCCACCATCCCTACCACCAGCAATTGCTGATAAACCATCTTGATGGGCAAGTGAGCCTAAGAATTTTGAGAACAGTAGTATTCCAAAGACTACTGGACTGCTTCCAGACTGTCAAATGGTTCAACGTTAGAAAACAATATCATTTTATGATATCATTTATCATTTAACAATATCATTTATCATTTAGTGGAGATTCCATCAAGGATGATGCATTATCATCTGTTTTTGTTGTACCATAAGGACCATGGGACCTCCCCATCTAACTTGTACCCAAAACCTCCTATATGTGTTGTCTCTACCTATCAGAAAGTGAGTTCTATGAGAGTAGGGACTGTCTTTCATTCCTGTCTATATCCCCAGGGCTAAGCACAATGCTTTGTACCTGGTAAGCACAACAGATTTTTTTTTTACTCTTCATTTATTAAATCATTCATTCATATATGTATTGAGAGTTCCATTCATTGAATGAGGACCCAGCTAATTAGGTAACTCAGCTTACCCTCTCCCTCTTCTCTCCAAAGGAAGATAAATTTTGATGGCAAGAAGCTGCCCAGTTAACATAGGGTTTACTGGTTAGATTCCTTCCTTCCTTCCCTTGTTCCACCTTCCTTTTTCTCCCACTCTTTTCTCAGAGACCAAACCTTAAACCCAGTTCACTCTGGATCTCAAGAATTGGACAATAGATCCCTGCCCAAGCACCACTAGAGTGCATGTCAATAGTAACTGTTTCTCTTTTGACTAGCAGCCCTAAGGGACTCCCCTCCCAGTTTTTTTGTTTTGTTTTGTTTTGTTTTATTAAAAGGGCTTTTCCTTGACTCACTTCAATTCACTGAATAGGTATTACCTCACTCTATGTGAGAACCTAAAAAGGACTTAGCCAAAAGAGCCAGGTCTCCCTTTGCATCCTGGGCCATCTCCAGTTGTTCTGAGGAATACCTGCCTACTGGACCCAGCTGGCTCTGGAGGAGAAAGTGAGGTTGATGACCCTGCACAGCTGCTTCCTCACTCAAATTAAAGTCAACTGAGAGTCATGTCATCATCTCCCTGATACCATGGTCCTATTGGAGAACAAAGAACAAACACAATGAGAGTTCCACTGAGAGATAACATGTAAACAACTATGTACAATATAGGTATATCTACATATGTGTGTATATGTACACATGCCTGTATATATACATAGACATATAGCTGAATAGAGCTTAGTGGTATAATGGATAGAGTACCCTGCCTGGAGTCAAGATGACTCATCTTCCTGAAGTCAAATCTGGCCTCAGATACTTATTAGCTGGGTGACCCTGGGCAAGTCACTTAACCCTGTTTGCCTCAGTTTCCTCATCTGTAAAATGAGCCAGAGAAGGAAATGGCAAACCACTACATTATATTTGCCAAGAGAACCCCAAATGGGGTCAAAAAAAGTTAGACATGACTGAAAATCACTGATCTACAACACCCACCCACACTCACACATAGAGAATCTATCTCTTCCTTCTTTCCTTCCTTCCTTCCTTCCTTCCTTCCTTCCTTCCTTCCTTCCTTCCTTCCTTCCTTCCTTCCTTTTTCTCTCCCTCCCTCCCTTCTTTCCTTCCTTTTCCATTTCTTTCTCTTTCCTTCTTTCTATCAGAGATAATCAACAATATGCCAAGTACTGTACTAGGGCCTGGGGATAACAAAAACAGCCCCTGTCCTCTAGAAGCTCACATTTTAATGAGGGAAGCGACATACAAACAACTATGTATAGCTAAGATGTACATTAGAAAACTTGGAAGTAATCTCAGAGGGAAGGCCCTACTCCAAAAGGGGATTAGAAAGGACTTCTTACAGAAAGTGGGATTATATCTGAGATTTGAATGAAGTTAGAGAAGCCAGGAGACATATGGAAATACCTATAAAGAGTTGTGGAGAGGGACAGTGTTACAGTATGAGAGTTCTGAGAGGAGAGGGATCAGGTTGGGCTGAGATAGTCAGGGAAGGCATCAAAGAGGAGATGAGACAGATGGGTAAAGAATAATAGTGAGGAGAAAAGAAGGTATTTCAGTTTGAAAAAGCATGTGAGCAATGGCAGAGATGCAAATTCACAAGGTGGCTAAGTGGGGTCATAGCTTTAGTGTAGGAAGGGACCCTAGGAACCATCTAGTCCAGTACTCTCATTTTATGGGTGAGGAAGCTGAGACCCTGAGCAGGGAATTTATCAAAGGTCACAGAGGTAGGATATGTCAGAAGCAGAATTCAAAACCAGGTCCTGATTCCAAATCCAAGACTCTCCATTATGCCACACTGCAGCTAGGTTTAATCCTTTGGTCTTAATTAATTGGGCAGCTGGGTGTGTTAGACCTGGAGCTGGAAAGACTTCTCATCCTGAGTTAAAATCTGACCTCAGACTCTTCCTAACTGTGTGACCTTGTGGAAGTCACTTTATCCTGTTTGCCTCAATTTCCTCATCTGTAAAATGAGTTGGAGAAGGAAATGGTAAAGCACTGCAGTATCTTTGCTAAGAAAACACCAAATGGAGTCATGGACAGTCAGGCATGACTGAAAAATGACTGAACATTAATTCTGAACAGTGAAGAAAGTGTTAAGATCTAACATGCCCTAAGCACATTAGGATTATAGGATCATAGATTTAGACCAGGAAAAGACCTTTGAGGTTACCTAGTTCAACATTTCATTTGCAGATGAAGAAACTGAGACCCAAAGAATTTAAGTGACTTGTTCAAGATCACTTAGGAAGTAAGTGGCAGAAGTAGGATCTGAATCTTGTTCCTTTGATTCCAGATCTAGCATTCTGTCCTCTGTCTCATTTTACCTACTTGCGATTTCACATAATTAATTTAGAATAATTATCTAAGGGCAGAAATTTTCTTTGCTTCAGAGCTAATAATTTCCTGCTGATTTTAAGGGTCTGGGTACATATCTAATTAACCAGTCACCAGGGTCTTTCTTCCAGTAGTGATGACCAAGGGCACCTTCACTAGGGCAAACTGTCCATCCTATACAACATACAAATATGGTGCTAATAATCTAACATGCACTCTGAGTTTGGTTTCTAGTAGTGAGAATGGGCAGCCCTGAAAGACCGCCACTCCTTTATTTCAACTGAAAGAAGGTTTTTATTAAAAGAGGAAAGAATAGAATTCAATGGAGAAACCAAAAAAGAGATGGGAAAACCTCTAGTGGAGTCTGGGCTAAGAGACCTTGGGGTGAACTTGGGGTCTGAAGCTAATGTGTGCTGTGTGGATATGTTTAACTATTCTAATTATATTACTTACATTTTTGGGGGAAAAAGACTCTTATCTTGCTGAATCAATATTTAATATATATTTCCATTTGTTTTCTGAAAGAATATATGTCTTAAACCCTTCATTAGCCCATCAGTCTAAGGAATAATGATTAATTCTGGCTGCAGCTTTCCCTCATTTCACAAAGGCTCAGCACAGCTCCCTTCTATTACTATAATTTTCTGATGTAAGAGAAGAAATTGCAGTTGTAAAAGTATTTCTAGTTTGGGGGAGTCTCCTACTTAGGTAATTGGATTCCATTCTCAATTCTGACTTCATTTTCTCTGCCTGGGATGGTAGGAGTCAGTTAAACAGAAGCATGGTATAACTTTATCATAGTATTTTAAGGGACACAGCCTTATCATTACTTGTGGAGGACTAATATCAGAACTACAGATTTCCATGTTCCTTGGGGAGGCAGGGGTTGAAAGACAGAGAATTGACATGTTAATGTAAATGTAGGCCTTTAAGAGAAAAGTGATGGTGTGAGAAAAGAAGGGTAATAATCACAAGGCCATGGGAAATTTGATGTTTTGGAATAGGAAGCCCTATATTTGACCTGCTTCCAAGGCAAAATTCACTCCATCAGTTACGGGCAAAGCCCCAAGGCACCTTGCCTTCCTCTACATTCTGTACTCCGGAGGAGGAAGCCTGATGCTGATTTTCTAGCTTAAAGGCTTATCTGGATTTTTGTTGAGAAGATGCTGCAATTTTCTGCTTTTGTTATCCTAATGAGAAAAGCTAGTTAAACATTTGGGAAGACTTTTCATATCGATTGGTTTTAGAAGATGTGGGAAATTAGATTTGTTATGGAAACAACACCCCAAACTCCAGTACTTTCAAATCTCACACTGGGCCTGCCCACATCACAACACTGCCACACTGAAGTCACTGCTGGCTGCTAAGTTAATGCAATCATCCCTGCCACAAGACTCCTTAAAGGAAATGGCTGTCAGAAAGGATCCTTCAGGGTCTCTGCCTGCCTCTGTCAACCCCACCCACTCCTCTTCTGTCTGAAAGAAGAGGTAAGAGGAAAGTTCTAGCAGAAAACATATCACATTTTGTCCTTTTCTGTGCTAGGGTCATGCAATCCTGAAAGACAATCAGTAAAGAATGCAATTCACCTTGTTGAAAATAGTAGCCCCTAGAGACCATTCTATGACAACTACCTCAGGCAGCAAGAAAGTAATGATAAATATCTGCTGACACCAACCTAAAGTCAGTCACCAGTTAACCCCTCCAACTGGCAAGAACAACTTCCTCCAAAAGTAAGTGGAAGCCAAGAAGGATCACAGAACAGATCATTTTAATATTACCACTATCCAGCTTCATAAAATTATTTATCTTGATCTCTAAAGAGAGCCTCTGCAGAATCTCCAGTGAGCTCTGGTTAGGACCCACAATATCCTGATTAGTTTTGCTCGGTTGTTTATCAGTTATATTCAACTTTTCACGAACCCTTTTGGGGTCCTCTTGGCAAAAATACTGAAATGGCTTGCCATTTTCTTTTTCACTCATTTTACAGATGAAAACCTGAGGCAAATGGGGTTAAGTGACTTGGCCAGGGTCACACAGCTAGGAAGTGTCTGAAGTCACATTTGAACAAAAGAAGATGAATCTTCCTAACCACAGGCCCAGTGCTCTCTGCACTATGGCGTCACTTAGCTGATACTAATTATTGGACATCTGATTTTTCTTGGCTTGCCTATCCCACAGACTTCTACTATCACTGAAACTCACATTCCCCACAGTCCCCACTTAATCCTTTTAGCAAGCCCCTTCCCTTAGATGTTTTTATTTCCTATCTGTAAAATAGCATGGGTAGTCTCAACAGGCAATGGGTGCCCTCTCACCAGAAGTCTGGATGGGCATTGGCTGGGTATATGTGAAGTGAATTCTTTTTTGGGTATGGGTTGAACTAGATAGTTTCTGAGGTTCCTTCCAACACTAACATTTGGAGAATCCCCGATTTTATGAAAATGAAGTACCTGGACTAGACCAGGGATTCTTTTCCTTTTTGTGTGTCATAAACCCCTTTCATAGTCTGGCAAAGGAGACCTATGGAGCCCTTCTTAGAAGAATGCTTTTTAAATGAACAAAATAAAATACCTAGGATTACAAAAGACACTAATTATATTGAAATACAAGTCACCAAATTATATTTTAAAAGAAGACAAATCCATGGAACCCTAGATTAAGAACCCCTGGACTAACTGATCTCTAAGATTTCCTCTGGCCCTAAACTTCTAAGGTGAGAACTAAATTTAAGTAGACTGACATTTGCTAACTATTCAGAATATTTTCTTTCTCTTTCCTCATCAAACTTACCTTGGGCTGAACTGTATGAATAGTTATTATTATTATATTATCATAATTAATGATATCATTTATATAGCATTTTAAGGTTTGCAAAGCACTCCATGTATCTTATCTCATTTGGTCCTCATAAGGACCCTTGGAAGTAGGTATAGTACCTCTATGCTGCCCCCATTTTACAGATGAGGAAACTGAGGCTGAGAACAGTCAAATGATTTATGCTGGATCACACAGCAAGTAAGTGTCTGAGGCAAGATTCAAGCTCAGGTCTTCTGACTCCAAGTCCAGCATTTTATCCTGAATTGGTGGCTGATCTGCTCTTAGATTCTTTGGGTCATTTAGGTGGACTCCAATAATTCTAAGTTAGAGATGCAACTACTTTTTAAAAATCAGTGAACATGTAATGGATTGTTTTTATAGGTATGGGTTGTGGTCAGCATAGTTAGAAGGAATTCCTTCTTTGATGAGAGAGCTAATGACCTGTTGGGGTATATTTTATGAAAACAAAACTTTCAAAGAAATCCCAGGCATAGTTCTTCTCTCTTCTTTCCAAGGGGGGATAGGTGGTGGGAAAAAGAGGAAGTGAAATTATCAACTGCTCCTTGCCATTACCATTATATTCACAGGGGGCCAAATTGAGTTTCAGTCCAAGTTGGGGGCTTCATAAGATTCAGGGTGAGACTATTGGCAAGGTAAATCAGAGGTGGCCCATTGTGGACAATGTCTTTGCCAAGACACCAGAGCTATGAAACATTACTCTACCTGGTTTGGAGCCTTCATCCACAGATCCATTGTAGACTTGGTTTATAAACTCTGGCCTGTTGTCATTCATATCAATCACATAGATGTAGAGATCAATAGGATTCTCCACCTTGTTTCCATTCATGTCTACTGCATGGGCTCTAAGCTGAAAAAAAAACCCAAAAGAAAGAAACAAACAAACAAAAAACAGAAACAACACATGGTCAGAATCCGAATTTGGCTGATGCTTCCAAAAGTTCTGAGGGCTGCTGTCACACATACCAGAGCAAAAAAAGGGTATGGTTTCCATCCAAAGTCTACCAGATTTATGGTACTTTCCAATGAGATGAAATCTGTCTTTTCTTTTTTTTTCTTAGAAATGAAGTTGATGAATGCCTGGGGGTTAAAGTGGGCTTACTTCCAAACACTCCTTTAACACCCTAACATGTACAATCATCATTCACTGGGGGGGAGGGGGAGGAAGAAAGTATGCCAGTAACCTTAAAGAGTAAGTTTCTGATCTGTATCACATGTGCTCTATATAGAAATTCCTAGGTGCTCCTGAACCATGTAGTGAGCAGGAGAACACCTCACCCTGGTCCCTTGACACAGGATGTATGCTAGAGATCACAGAGAAGGGCTTATAAGGTGTTTTTAAGGATGCAGACAGCATTGACTTTGTGGAGCAGAATCATCATCACCCAAATCCTTCAGCGTTCTCTATGCCCCAAACTTCAGGCAATGCATAGCACAGATGAGCACAAAAGACTTCTCAAGAGACATATAAACAAATATGATAAAGGAACACCAAAGAAAAACTCACCCAGAAACCTTGTACTGGTTTGCCACAAAGAAGCTGCCCCTAACATTATATTTCTCTTTCTGATAATCAAGCCTGCAATTAAAGTATAATGTGCCAGTCTATAACAAGCAGTGGCCAAAATTGTCTATGTACTTTCCCTGCTATCTGCAGGTAGCCCTAGAGTAGGAAAAGGTTGGCATTCACATTAGGGCTATTGGCAGCAGCTGCTGCTGTGTTGCCCCTGTGCTGTCAAGAGTCTGGTCTATAATATTTTGGTGACAGAGATAGCAGAGTATTCTCATCCCAGCAATCTGATAAAATGACCATGAAAATTCCTTGTGGCACTCTTTAAAGGTGAAATTTTCCTCACTGCTATTAATATAGTGGGGGTAGGGAACATTTCACACCTATCATAGGGTCTTCTGACATGCTGCAAGTTGAAATTCATGTTCATTCTTAGAGCCCAGGGTAGTCAGAATATCTGCATCACAGGATCTGCTGGGCATCTGGAAACTGATTTGTGCCACTTCTGTATATATTTATCTAATGTCTCAAATGGGTAAACATGTCTACAGTAGCAGCAGCATCTTAGCTTTGGGGGTTTCTATTTAAAATGTCTCTTCTGCTGATAAATCCAGAAAGAGAAATTCTTGCCAGGTAACAGTAGAGACCAAGGGTCTGTCTCCTTAAAATGAAAGGACAACCCTCGTATATTAAAATGAATGAGTAGAGTGACAAGCCCTCTGGGATAACAAGCTGAAGGCAAGAAAGAATTGGAAGGCATTAGAGGACAGACCAGGTAGCTCTGCTAATTTGGGCATCTGGTACAAGACTACATTTGTGAGTTCTTCTCTTCTGAAATCTATTTGCTTCTATTTGTCCTGCTTGCCCTCAGGAGTTGAACACACAAAGAAAAAATCAAAATAAAAGTACAGAGTGTGGGTCAACCTTTTGGGGTTGATGCTCAAAACAACACTCAGATCTGTGGGGATTTAGTTGATAGGTTGGAATTCCCTCCGGAAAGAATAGAGGGTGGGCACATATGACTTGTTGACAGGGCTTCTGGTGAACGGGATCACAGAACCAAAGAATGTCGTGGCTTAAAGGAGTCTTAGACAATAGAACCACAGAATTTCAGAGTTGAAAAGGACTTTAGAACATAGCCTGTAGAATGTCAGAATTAGCTTTGCCCAAGTACCACCTCCTTCAGGAATTATTTCCTAGTCCTCATGGCTGCTAATGCCTTCCCCTTTCTATCTCTTCATTTATCTTCTATGTACTCATTTATATCTGCAATTTCCCCCATTAAAATCTAAGATTACTGAGGGTAGATACTTTGATATTTTTTTCTTCTATGCTCAGCATAGAGTCTAGCTCATAGTAAGTGATTAATAAATGTTTGTTGATGGGTTGACTGATCCAATCTAAGCCCCACATTTTATAAAAGAGAAAATGGAGGTCCATTAGAGGTTCCCCAAGGTTATAAATCTAATTTGTAGTAGAGCTGAGATTAGAACCCAGGTTTTCCAATTCCTACTCTTCCCATATCACTGTCTGGCCTCTTGATCATGGGCAGGGGATTGGATAAGATGGTCTAGTCCAACTAGGACTTTAAAATTTTTCCTAAGATGCCTTCCCACTTTAGGATGTTATGGTTCTTTGACCCTGGAAAAGTGGCTAAAACCAAGATCAAAGGAAGGCCTTTGGAAAATAGAACTTTGAAGCAGAGAGTGTCTAGGGAATGGGAGCTGATGCATGTTGACTGTGAAGAGCTGGATCCAGCTGGTTCCAAGTGAATTCTTCCTATTATCCAATCTCTCAGCATAGCTCCCATTACTGCTGCTTCATGTACCTCGGAAAGGAAGGCATTTATACATGATGGCTGCTGAACGAAAAATGAAAGTGCTAATTGTATTCATGTTGGCTCCAGTGTTTTGGTTTGCTTCAGACAGCAGTGAATGGAATTTTACCCCTTAATTTGTGTTTTTAAGAAGAATTTCAAGGCTTACTTGACAAAAAAATAGAGGAAAAAAGGGAGAGGGAAAGCCATGTGTGTTGTGCAACAAACCAAATTAACACTGATTCCTAAGAAAATTGCAAAGCACAACACAACATGAGATTGTGCAAAAGTCCAAGCCCAGGCTAAGTTCTATTAAGAACAAACCTAAAGTGCTGTGTTGTGATGCTAAAACCCCCAGCATCCATCCAGCTGCCAGTCACTGTGAACTATCTGCTTCTCATCCTCATGGACAAACTACTCAGCCAGGAGCCACAGAGCTATCCTTCATCATGTCAGATGGAGCCAGTCAATAACTCTACAAGGCAGAGGTCAAGTTGTCTTTGGAAAAAAAAGTAATTTCTGGACTAAAATTAAAGTTATTATCTTCAAACTAAGGTGGTTTTGGGTGCTTCTTGCTCTATCTTTAGGTGCAGAAACTGCTTCATTCAGAGATAACATGTCACGTGCATCACATAGTTATTTAACCTTCAAGTTTGCCTTCCATCCCGCCCTGCCTCACCTCAAGAAAAAAAGTTTTAATCAAATTTGATAGCTTTTGTTTGAAACTTTCAGGAGTAGCTCTCTGGTAAGCCATAATCAGCTCTTGCCACTCACCAAGCTTATGAGCCTGGACACCCAGCATGGTTAAAGTAAGGAAAAAAAATATTTCAATAACTGAAATGTTACCCAGTTCTTCTTATATTCCTGGGATTCATGGAAGTACTTTCCCCTGTTCATGTGAAGACAGTACTTTTTAAACATTGAGTTTGAGTCCTTCTCCAGTCTGCCAGTGGCTACACCAATGGAACACTACCTCTGGCTGGTTTGACTAAATTGGAGAGCCTTTGAGTATAGGTCTGGCAATGGCCTAAGTAGTTATTATCTGCAGTAGACCAATCTTGAGTGTGGACAGGTTCATTATCAGAGTAGCAAGTCATGTAAATAGTTAAGAAGACTATTTGTGGGATGGCTAGGTGGCACAGTGAGTAGGAATGCCAGCCCCAGAGTTGGGACGACCGAGAATCAGATCCAGCCTCAGAAAATGAGCATCCACACATAAATAATGACTGGCCATATAACCCTGAGCAAGTTACTTAACCCCAATTGCTTTTAAAAAAAAGAAGAAGAAGAAGACTATTTGCAAAGGAAGCTTTGGAGGACAATGACCTGCCCCAGTGGAGGGAATACCCAACCAAGAGAATCATGGATCCATGGAATACTAAAGGAACAAATGGAAGGTGACATATTTGAAAATGCAAAATGAAGGCTTCGTTTTGTGTTTGAATAATTGTGAGACAGGAACAGTGCTGGATCTTGAATCAAAGGTCCTGGGTTCAGATCTTGACTCTTTTACTTACTATTTA
This sequence comes from Gymnobelideus leadbeateri, assembly GCA_011680675.1. Taxonomy (NCBI): domain Eukaryota; kingdom Metazoa; phylum Chordata; class Mammalia; order Diprotodontia; family Petauridae; genus Gymnobelideus; species Gymnobelideus leadbeateri. The sequence goes on from WOXC01003811.1 coordinate 963,808, forward strand.
CATAACCATGGACAAAACATTTAGCCTCTTGGTGCTTCAGTTTCCTAATTTGCAAAATGAGCAGGTTGGTTTAGATAGCCTCTAGCTCCTTTCCAAATATAAATCTCCATTCCAAAATGAATCTCCTGATTTATAAGACAATTCAGAGAAACATCACAAAGTTCCCATTTTTGGTTGCTTTCCTTTGCTACAGGCTACAAAAATGTATCTCAATCACTTCTTTCATACATGTCTATATGCACAATTATTTTCTGTATAAATACTTCAATTTACACAATGATTGTGATACTGAAAAGTTATTCCCAGATTGGCCATTTGGAAATCTTACCATATTTTAAGAGCACTAAGAGGTATTTTAAAGCTTTTTAATTTAACTCAACAAATATTTATTAAGTATCTACTTAACTATGTACAAAGCATTGTTGTAGGTGCTAGGAATTCAAAGATAAGAATGAAACCTCTCCAGACCTCACAGAGCTTCCATTCCACTGGAATTTAAAGGAATGCTATTGATTACCCTTTGGTAAAGTGGGAGCAAACTTTGATAAGATTTCACCTTGTTATCCCATGATTTGTCTGTTTATGAATTGATGTTTTTGGGGTTTGTTTAAACTGAAGCAGGAATAATTATTTTTACTGTGAAAAGTATTTCCGTTCTTACTGTGGTAAACCATCTGGCTTCCTTCCTGGCCCTCAACATTCCAGTCAGGGTCCCAGGAACAGGCTTAGCTCTCTCCCAGGTCTTATGACCACTGATCCCATTGGAAAGAGGAAATATAAGAATCCTCAGCATTTAGTCAGCTGTTTTGCTTGTCTAATTCTGACTTTATACTCTCTAGCAATTGCTAATTGAGAGTAGGAACTGTTTTGTTCTCTGTATCCCTAGATTGTAGTACAATAACTGACACATATATAGTTTAACAAATTTTGATTTTGGCATGTTTTTTGTGACTAAGACCTGGCCTGGTAACTAGTCCCAAAACCGGGTAACTGTTTTGTCCCTTGTAACCAAAGTCCTTCTCTTGGGACTCTGTCCTATATCCCTACTCCTGGTGGTTCTCAGTTTTTCATATATAAGATTAGGGAGTTAAACTAGATAACACCTAAGATCCATTCCAGTTCTATGACCTTTGGTTTGGCCTCTAGTTCTGATGAAAATTGGAACTTTAACATGTGTCTTAGTCTTAGTGTTTGATGCCTAATTCCTTATGGTGACTCCCTTGCCTACTTGGATTTCTACCTTATAAGTAATAATTAAAGAATAGTCCTGTCTAAAGACAGGAGGATGGATGAGCTGGCCACTGGGTCTACACTGATTATCAGGGGTTATTTGGGCCATCCTTCTTATTTCAACCAAGAGTTTATATACTGGTGATCTAGTTTCAAAAATATCCAGTTAGCACCCCCCAGATATAACATGGGGGTGCCTGAGTGTTTATATGACAGGTTGTAGCAGTAAGCACCCCAGCATCCCCAGGGTGGCTGCCAACACAGGTTCTTAGATCTGCCTTTCTAAAGGAAAGCAACTCAAAATGGGTTAACAATCTTCCTTTAATCAATCAAACATATATCGTTTACCTAGTTTAGGGGAAAAAGGTCAGCACCCAGAACTTCAGAATATACAGACAGAACTTACAAGACAGAGAAACAAACAGATCAAGCAGACAGGCTTCCAAACTGTCCAACCATTACATCCATACCAAATCACAGTTACCAGAGAGGGAAGCATCAACATCTGGGTTTTCAAAGCTGGGGGGCTCTCAATGGCTGCTCAGAGTCTCATCTAGTCAAATCACACAACACTTCTCAAAGTGAGCTCCAAAGCAAAGCCTTTGGATTATAAAGCCTTCTCCTGGGTCAGAGAATGTAATCACCCTCTGGACCTACTGCCCAATCACACAGCATCAAGGTGTGGGCATTCCTGAAAACCAAGCCTCCTGCCACAGGCTCCATGTGATCACATTCAACCTATTAGGGGGCAGAGTATATTTTGAAATCAAGGAAGATTCTCAGAGTCTCTTAAGCCCATCAAAGGGCCTAGGGGCAGGCAAGATCTTTAAATTTGCATGTCCATTACACAGGTGAAGAGAATAAACAGAAAAATAGAGATAGTATTTGGAAAGAATAGCCATCTTGGAATTCCTCTGTTCAATAGCAGTCACTATGGTTTTGGCACTGGTTATATTAACAATCACTTTTCTGTGAATCGGTAGAGAAGTTTTTCCTAGAGGTGATGTCTCCTGGGAGTGAGGCTTCAAGAAGAATGAGTTTTTCTTGGAAAAGGGGATAATTCTAAATGAATGCTAGTTAGTGGATTTGAATCAATAATGAGAATTAATTGGGTGATGATCATGACTTTTCAGGGTCCCTTCCATATCTTTAAAAATAAGCAATACAGTAAATCATGACTGGAGCTTTGCATAGGATCAAAGAATTTAGAGGGTGGAATGATCTCAGAAACCATCCAGTTTGACCCCTTCATTTTACTGATGAGGAAACTAAGAATTACAGAGACTAAGTTATAGTCTCTATAGAATCCCTAACTAAGTTAATTATAGAGACCAAGTACTTTGACCAAGGCCACATAACTAGTAAGCAACAGAGCTGAGATTAAAATTTTGATTTTCAGACTGAAATCTAAGACTCATTCTGCTACTACACACTGTCTCAGGTGGCTAAATATTAGAGCATTACTGTCCATCATCATGTTCTAATTCTATATAGGTGAAGGCACAATGATGGTGAAAAGTACTTGAGTATGTTTCCAATTGTCATATTAGTTAGTACCTCTTTTGCCTGTATAATTTCCCTTTGTGGAAGAGCAGATATCATGTCTATTGTACAGATGGGAAAACAAAGGAAATTCAAGATTCCTCTCTCTAACCTGTCTTTTTCATAGATTCCTACAATTTTTCGAATATACAAGGATATCCATGTCAAAAACCTTGCCCACTCAAAACTTTCCTCAGCTGCCTATTGCCAACATGATAAAAATACAAGGTCCTTGGTTGGACATTTAAGGTCCCTTCTGATTTCTCACTGACCAGCCTTATTTCTCCAGCCTTATTTCACATTACAAGCCTATATTTCAGCCAAACTGCACTGCCAGTGATTCCTCTGACTTGACAGCTAACCCATGCTTTGGAATATTAGTGCAGGGGCCATCTCCCATGTCTGGAATGTACTCTTCCATCATTTCTGCCTATTAAAAGCCTTCTTTTCCTTCAAGGCTCAACTCATATGGCACCTCAATTCAACAAGTACTTATTAGGTACCTTATGTGGGCAAACCACTGATCTATGTGTTAGGAATACAAAGAAAGAAATGAAAAACATCAACTGCCTTTCAAAGAGTTTATATTAACCTGGGAGATACAAATAAACTGCTAAGTAAAAAAAAATATAATAATAATTTAAGGTGGGAGAAAGTGCTGAAAACTAAGAGGCATCTGGAGGAAGTGACTCACAAGCTTGATAGGGATGGAACCGGAATCCCTAAAAGATCATGTCTTTGAAAGCCACTCAGTTGCTGGCATCTAGTCCATCCCAATCCACCTAGATACTCAATAATCCCTTTAACTGCCCTTTCAATGTGGCTCTCTGGACCCTGACCACTTAACTCCTTTCATTGTCTACACCAGGACCAACCCAGGCTATTTACCACTCCTTAATCACATCCCGATCTTCATACAGTCTTTTCTTGCATCTAAGTACCAATCTTATCCCCATTAAATTGCAGAGATTCATTAGGAATCTCACTCCTATTGGTGTCAGAATAGCTCAGATTTACTAGGAATCTTGCCCACCTAACCAGGGTTACAATAAAACCTCACTACTTTGACTGAAAGAAGGCTTGAGTGGTCGAATTCTTTTAAGACAGACACCCCCTGCCCTTGACCCTTGCATTTCAGGGTTCCCAGCACCCAAAAGCACAACAAGCTGAGCCTTAACAAAATCTAGGTGTTTAAAAAGGCAAAATGAGGAGGGAGGGCATACCAGGTATGGGGGTCAGTCTGAACAAAGACATGAAGATGGGATATGAATTGTCATGTATGAGGATAGCAAATAGACCAGTTTAGGTGAAATGCAGAGTGCCTGAAAGTGAAGTAATGTGTAAATAAGTCTGGCAAAGTATATTGGAGTCAGAATGTGAAGGGCTTGACATGTGAAGCTAAGGAAATTGTATTTTCTTTTAGAGGCAATAGGAAACCACTAAAGATTCTTGAGCAAGAGAGTAATGATTGGTTAGACCTGAGTTTTAGGAATCTTACTTAGGTAGTTGTATCAAGGATGGAACAGAGAGGAGACTGGAAGTTGAAAATCTAATTAGGAGGCTAGTAAAAACTCCTAAAATAGGTGATGAGAGTCCATTAGGGTGATCTCTATGTGAGTAGGGGATAGATGCTAGTGATGTTAGAGATAAATCACATTAGATTTGGCAACTGATTGGATTGGGGGCATTTGGGAAGGGTCGAGGGTGACCCCAAGTTTGTGAACTTAGATGAGTGGGAAGACAAATATTTCTGTGAAGCCTGCCCTGATCTCCCCTTTCCCTCAACTGAAAAGGATTTCTCACACTGGAAGTACCATCACCTCCCTCCCCCTTCCCTCTCTTCTGTTTGTCTGATTCTTCCAAGATCTTGTATTTTAAGGAAAATGCCCAGGCCAGTCATGTCTTTATTCCTCTCCAGCTTATTTATACTCCTGACTGTGCATTTTCTAACACGTCCCCTGAGGATGCCTTCTCTCCCACCCCATTATTATCTTTCTTTTATTTGTGTTCACCCATTAAAATGTAAACTCCTTGAGAGTAGCTTCTTTTTGCTTGTTTTAACTTTCCCAGTACTTAGGATAGTGCCCAGCACTAAGTAAGTACTTAATAAATGCTCCTGGACTTGATTTGACTTCCTCATAAAATTTCCTGATAGAGCTTTGTCTGCACCTTCCTTTTGTTCTCATATCACTTTATTTTGTATTATTATTCTTTATTCATATGTTGTACCATACTCAATTCCCTTAGTAGAGTATAAGCTCTGTGAGGGCAGGAATGGTGTTATTTTCTATCACCTTCCCCGGTGTCAAGCACAATGCCATATGTATAGTAGACAATGAATGTTTGTTGAATTGAATTGAACTAAATTCAGTAGTGATATTAAAGCTGGGATCATATTCTTTGCTCCTTGACCATAGTATGGTAGAAAGAGCCCTCATTTGGGATTTAGAAGACATGACATATGGTCTTGGCTCTGATGCTATTGTATGACCTTGGGCGAGCCTTCTGACTTTCCCTGGCACATTGGTCTTCTCTATCTCCTCTTGCCACCTATTTATATTAATCCTTAAACTTTAAAATCATGGAGGAGACATATCAGAATTTAAATATTCCTGGGAACTCTTCTTTTGGCAACATGTGTTCATTTTAGCAAGAGTCCCATGAATAATGAGAGAGGTGCTAAAGCCAATTAGAAAAGACAGCAACTAATTTTCAGTGGATTTGGATGGAATTCCAGCATGGTCTTCTGAGTAGGCCTACCAAAATCTGATTTACTCTTGAATACAAGATGTTTTTTCAGAAAAGGATTGAAAAAGGAAAAGACAGGTTCCAGCTGTGCCTGAATTTCCCCCAAGAATGTGTCCAGGATTTGCATTTTGCAAGCCCTGGTACAGTAGCTGCTATCTGACAATAGACATGACTGACAGTCCTTAAGTGCTCAGACTTTCAGTTCACCGGTGACTTACTCCCTGGCCAGCACATGGGAGCAGTGCTTTCTGTTACCTATCCTGGGCATGTTGAAGTGCCAACAAAATAAAATCGGGAAGCTAATTGCCCCCCAACTTTGCTTGGGGGAAAAATAAACAGGCTTCGGAAGAGTAGATGTACGTGTTGAGAATTCACGAATGAGCACTCAAAGAGTTCCTGCAAAATTCATGAAGGGAAATTTGGCAGGGCTCTCTCCTCTATGTGTTGATTTCGTCTTTCTTTACTTTCTTCATTGCCTTCCTTTCCCTCCCCTAACATTTCTTGATGCAAAGGTACTTTGGTTATGTTAATGGTGTAAATACACTATGGGTCCCAGTTATTAATTGAGATTGCAAAAGCTCATTGGTGCTTAGATGAAGCTCCAAATGAAAATGATGTTTTTGGTTTTGCTTTTTTTCAAGTGAACAGTTGATTGAAGATTAACATTGGCCCACACTAACAGGAGGTGATGTGGCTTAATGGCTAGAGAGCTGGATTTGGAGTCAAGAAAATCTGGGACTGAATCCCACCTTTGCCACTCACTAGTTGCATGACCATAGACAAGTCATTGAACCTCTCAGCTTCCTTGTCTGTAAAATAGGAATAGCAATACTTGTAGTAACTACCTTAAGGGAGAAAAAGTGTGCAAAGACCTATAGAAATTTTAAATGCTAAATATTATTATTCCAATCCCTGTTGATTTTGTAGTCCTACCTTCGCAATTAATGGCAATGTGATAATGCAAGGAATATGGACTCGGACTCCTTCTTCTTCACTATCACTCCCAACTCCGATCCTCAAACCTCGTCTCTTGTCATTGCAATGTGCTGGATGAATTGTGCTTGCTTTCTCATTTGGATAGTTATCAGCAATGGGCCCTTCTTCTCTGACAGGGAGTTTATAATGAATTCTGTTTGCAGGGACTACATCTTAATGGTAGGAAGACAGTGAAAAGGTACCAGTGTAATTAATCTGCATGGGCAGGGGGAGAGGAAGGCAACCAACTACACTCTTTAGAAGGTCTGGTTGTCTGAGTAAGGCAGAGCAGGAGGTTGCTTGTGTATCACGATTTGACAGAAAGGTCCCTTTTACCTTCCTCTATCTGTCACACAGATTATAATGAAAGCTTCCTTTCTCATTTTCTCTGGTTAAAATACCACTACCCCCTTGGAAGGGCAACATATTAGGCTGCTATCAGTCATTTACACCCCTGTGTGGATGAATATTTATCAGATCCTTTCTAGTGACAGCTAGCTTCAAGTCTTGAAAGACAGAATATAGGGATGATTTTGGAGCTCAGGGATGCCCCAAGAAAGACAGGACTAAGCTGAAACTTATAGGAAGCAGGCAAAGGTTACTCAGTAATAGTGATAGAACAGCCTATTGTTTGGATAGCTATGCAGAAAGGCAAGATGGAAACATAACAAAAGCAAATTTTACTAACCTCAAAAAGCTTGACTAGACCTTATCCTGCAAATTTTGTTGCCTTTGTCTCTCAAAATGATCAATACCATGAATACCTTCCAAGAGCCCTTTAACATTTTTTTGGGGGGCGGGCTTATTCTGCTTCACACAAGTCAGACACAACCCAACATTGTACCATTCTCCCAAAAATGTTGTTTCTGTCTTTTAGAATTTATATTTCCTGAAGGCAGGGCCTAGTATTGTTTTTATATTTTCATCACCAGTGTTTAACACAGTACTTGGCATATAATAAGCAGTTCTTCATTTCTTCATTCAGTGATTCATTCATTCATAATGTGCTAATATTTCCATGGGTTTTGAATTGTCCAAAATGAATTTCAGTCCTTGGACAGAAGAGCTAGTCAGTCAGTCAGTCAACATTTATTAAGGGCCTACTATGCGCCAGGCACTGTGCTAAGTGCTGAGTTAGGCATGCCTAGTTGAGTTACTGTAGACTCAGCAAAGAGAGACCTTTAGATCTAACTTCCATTCTTCAGCTCAGCTTATATAGCTGCATCGACATGAATTTTGGAGGCAGCTTTTCCTGAATATGAAAGCCAATCGTGTACATTTTAAAAGCTGCTAAGATAAGCCAATCAAAATAGAATCTTGAGTCTAAGTGTGATGAACAACTATGATTTTAAAAAGAGATTTTCTATCAGCTGAAAAGCTCTTGAAGCTTCAGGGAAAGTGAGTTTTCAGGAAGAAAGGACTGAAGTTTCAGAGAGAATTATTATCTGAAATAGTAGTAGCTACTCAGGAGTGGCCTAGGCTTGCTGAGTACAGGGGAGGTGATCCATGCTAACAACTGCCACTTCCAAAAAGTTATGAGACATGATTTTTAAAAAACGGAGACACACATCTGACAGGAGTAACATTTCAGCAAGAAATCAAAGAGCGGGATGATGTAAGCCCTGAAGCCAAGGTCTCTAAGAGAGGAGAGAACAAGGGGGACTTTTCAGGTTGATGAAAGATTCCTTTCTCGGAGTTACCACAATAATTAAAAATTAATCTGTCTCATCTTGAAAAGGTGAATTTAATCAGGCAAATGGCCTCCCCATGTGGACAGTTAAAAAGGAAAGTGCTGTAAAAATGCTGAACCTGAGGCGATCTGACTAATTATGCAAAGGGAAGCTTTGCAAGAAAATCATGGCGTGTGATGACAGGACCTATGTCAAAGCATCCTTAGGATAATGAAAGGAACTCAGTTTTAGACTGGTGGTGATGGGGATAGGGAAGAAGAGAAAAGGAACTTTGGAGGATGGTAGTAATCTGAAATCACAGAGTTATAGATCTATGGAAGGGACCTCAATGGCCATCTAAGCCTAGTTGTTCATTTTTCAGATGAAAAAAACTGACATTCTGAAAAGTTAAGCTTATTCACCCAAGTTCACACAGGTAGTAAGCACTAGATGTAGGATTTGAATCCAGATCCTTTAACTTCAGAAACAGTTTTCATTCCACTGTACTGTACTTTGCTACCTTCCTCTTTGGGGGCTGTACTAACAAGAGGTTTTCCCCCTGCTTTTTTTTTTTTTTAGGGTGGAGGAAGGTAATTAAATAGATCAGTTGCTGCTTCTGTACACATAGAAGGAGAGAACAGGGTTAACCAGCCATATATTCAGACCTTTCATCAGAAAGGGGGCAGAGTTTGTTTTAGAAAGAGATGGGAGAACCTTCTAATGATTATCACACAGGAGCATTCCAAACCTGGGAAGGCTTGAATTTCTGACGACCTGTCAATGACCGACCTTGCCTCAAAGGTCTCATCATCTGAAGCATTTCTCTTACTTCTCAGCCTCAAAGATTGAAATCCTACCCTCAGGGCTTTTAGAGGACCCCTTTGAGAGGACACTGATCTCTCAGAAACTTAAAATGGAGTTGCAGTGTGTGTGTGTGTGTGTGTCTGTGTCTGTGTGTGTGGTGTATGTGAGAGAGAGATAGAGAGAAAGAGAGATTCAAGCCCTCCTGCTTATTGATTGCATGACTCTATTAGAAAAGGTGCAACCTGAATTGATAGCTGGAGTTTTTTTGTTTGAAATTTCCCTATTCAAATAAAATAACATCATCCCTATTAATAGAGATAGAAATATACAAACATCAACACATATCTGTCTATAGCTATATTTACATCTGTATTTCTATATTAAAAATATGTATGTGTATATATATATGTATATCTTTATTATCTATATATTCAAATTCAAGTATAATCGACCCCCAGCATTGAGAAAAAAGGGCAATAGAGACACTATACCTTTAGAAGGGAACAGATTGTTTGAAAATAGTGCTACTAGATTTTGCCAAAGGGTACCACAGTTTTTTTGCCCTTAGTCTGCTATCTCAGCTCTCTCTAGTGGCAATGACCAGACCTGAAATAATCCTGCCAGTGCTGAAACAACATATATACTGTATCTCAAGTACCCCCATTTCTAAATCATTTTTCTTCACATTTCCTTGGCCCAGTGTACAAAATAATCTTTCTTGTTCAAAGAGGATAAAATAATTTTCCTTTAGATACTCCAGGACTCAGGGGAAATCTCTTTTTCCATCTAGCTAAAAAGATAATCTATTTCCTTTTCTACCCCTCCCCACCCCCTCACTGGACCTTCCACCAGCAGTTTCAGTATGGTTAAAGGGATACCTAAGCTCACTGACAATGTGCCTGGGTGATGGAGTGAGTGGTAACCATGTCAGCACAAGTGACCCATTGCCTCTGCTGAAATTTATTTCTTACCAGCAATGACTGTTAGGATGCCTAAATGCAACATTCAGAAACAATTAGGTGACCTGACCTTTCACTGAGGCTCCTGACACCAAGTCTCCTCTCCTTTCTCCTTTTTCCTTCCTCCTCCTCCTCTTCCTCCTCTTCCTTCTCCTCCTCTTCCTCCTCCTTCTCTTCCTCCTCCAATTAAATATATCTAAAACACATCTTTCTTCATACACACAAACACATAAATTTATTCCTCTTTCCAAATGTCCCTTTTGCTGTCAGAGGAAACATAATCTTTCTAGTCCTCCAGGTTTACAACCTCATAATCACCCTAGATTCTTTATTTTCTATCACCCCACATATCCAACAATTTACAGAATATTGCAATTTCTTGCCAACCAAATATTTCCTACATGTCGCCTTTTCTCTACTCACGCCCTCCACTCACCAGCCTATTTCTGACCTTCATTACCTCTTATCTTTATTACTACAACAGACATTTTTTTAAAAGCATGCTATATTTATCCTTTGATAGAATGCAGTGTCATAGAGGGCAGGTTTTGTTTTTTCCCTTCATTTTTGTCTTTGTATCACCAGCATCTAGCACAGTAGCTGTCACAATGGTAAGCACTTTGCAAACACTTTTTGATGGACATACTGGGAATAACCTGTTGCTTCAATCTCAGAAATGGGGAAGACCTGACTTGGTAGGGGGAAAAGAGAACAACTTAAAACTTTTCCTCAGCATGTAGGAAACTCACATGCCATTGATCATAAAATGACTTTTCTTAGGAGTCATCTACTAGACAGCTCTAGAGGCTGAGGGAGGTTTCCTCTAGGGATTTCCAAATGTTCTTTCAGGCAGGTAGGACTACTACCTGAGAAGATGGAGCTGCCAGAGACTCAATCCACTCATATAAGAAGGATAAAAATATCCACCTCATTCACATACAACAACAAAAATGGCAGACTATGTCCATTTCAGGATTCCTTTGTATATGAGGTATTTTTTGTCTCTTATGATGAAGTGTCATTGGAAGAAAGCATAGCTATTTGTTGTGACATCAACTTCAATTATCTCTACTATCCCTTACCTTAACAATTGGCCATCAACCTATTCAGTCTTTCAAAGGTATGAGTTTTATAAATTTACTCTGTAATGTGCAGGGTGGCATGGCCTTTTTAAAACTCATAAAATCATCTCCTTTGAGATTTGGATTGGGGAGTGTTAGTTCTAGTATCTCTAAATTGCTGACCAATTCTGTATCCACCCTGTTATCCATCTTCATGATTTTTTAGAATTGGAACGGATTCATTGTTAGTCTTCTCCTTTTCACTTGACCTTTAAGATCTGAAATATTGAACTTGGAGCTCTGGAGATCTCTGAGCTAGGTACTTGAGTAGGATAAGCAGGAAGGCAGACTTCCTGAGCTGTGGAAAGAGAGCAGTCCAGCCCAGAAGGCTCAAGAGTTTTGCTAGAATGCAAGAGGCTGGAATATGTGCTGTCAACAACCTGGGCTCCCCTTTTACACCCAGGGTCTAATAATGCTAACAAAAGACATAGGTGTTTTAAAAGGCAGTCTTTGTCTCCATCACACCCTGATGCATAGTCCAAAAGCCCATCACACACTGGGATCACTGAAGAGAATCACTGCATCCTTAGACCTAGCATGGTAGGAGGCTAGAGGGATCTTCTGTTCAGCACCATATGGTGGAAACAAGGTTAAGTCAGATGATTAATGTGGCATTGGCAATCCTGATGATTCAGAATTTAATCTCCTCTAAAAGTTATGGTATTTGCCTCAAAATAATAGAGGTGAAAGTGATATTAGAGACAAAATAGTCCAATCCCTTTACTTTACAAATAAGGAAACTGAGGCCTAGAGAGGGGAAGTAACATTGAGACCCAGGAGTTGATCAGTGAGATGTAGCTGGATCCCAAGGTCAGTGGTCTTTTGATTTTTCTACAGTGCCCCACTCCATGGAGAAAGGTTCAGATTTGCCCCCTTTAAACATGGGCCCTGAAGGACTTTATTTTTTTATCCCCTTTAGCTGTTGCAAGGGATAATTGCTGAGATTGAATGCACTGTAGATTTCCTTTCTGAGATGACTTTTCTGCTGTAAAAGAGACATTTAAGAGGAAATGAAAAGGCTGTAGGATGCATATCTAGGAAAATGGGGAAAGACAATGGATTTGCAGGTTTAGAGAAAGGGATTTAATCAGAATCTAAGGGTATAAGGAATGATTGATGAGTTACATGGTCTTTTTTGATCAAAGATGAGGCAAGATTCATAGATAGGAAGAGCAAGAAGGGATTTTAGAGATCATTAGTCCAACCCTGTTATGAGAAAACTGAGGTCTAAATAGGGAAAGGGAAAGGAATTGTTCAAGGTCAAATTGTGAGACAGTGGCAGAGGAAAGATTAGAAACCAAGTCTTCCAATCCCATTCCAAGGCTCTTTTCACCAGAGCTCACTGCTTTCAGATGCTTACATGGTAGGAGGCCCGTTCTTCTCTATCCATGGGTCTAGTGACATACATCCGACCTGACATAGAATCAATATTGAAGACTTCCATGGGTGGTTGGTCAGCCCCAACTCCAGTGATGCTGTATCGGATAGGAATATCATTATCCTTGTCAGATCGAATCTGAAAGACAAAATTAACAGGAAGATGTTATAAACTTGGAGATGAGAAACAAAAGCATCTTTTTTCAAAAAAAATTTTTTTTAAATTTTCGATTCAAATTTCTCTTGCTCCATCCATTCCCTCCCCCACCCATTGAGACAGCAATAAATATGATTCCCATTCATTATACATACGTAATCATGCAAAAAATCCATGTTGTAAAAGAAAAGCAATGAAACCTGTACTCAGAGAGTGTCAGTTGGCTCTCTGGAGGTGGACAGCATTTTTCATCATGAGTCCTGTGGGACTATTGTGGATCATTGTAGTGATCAGAGTAGCCAAGTCTCTCACAGTTGATTATCATTGCTGTTTCTATGCACAATGTTCTCCTAGTTCTGTTCACTTCACTTTGAATCAGCTCATACAAGTCTTCCCAGGTTTTTCTGAAACTAACTCTTTCATCATTTCTTATAAAACACAATAATATTCCATCACTATCATATACCACAACTTGTTCAGCTATTCTTTAGTTGATGGGATCACCTCAGTTCCCTATTCTTTGCCACCACAAAAAATAGCTACTATAAATATTTTTTGTATACATGGGTCTTTTCCCATTTTCTTTCATTTTTGGGGGGGTCAGACCATGTAGCAATATTAATGGGTCAAAGGATATGCAGAGTTTTATAGCCCTTTGGGCACAGTTCCGAATTGTTCTTCAGAATGCTTGGGCCAGTTCACAACGACACCAACTATGCATTAGTGTCTCTACTTTTCCACATCCCCTCCAATATTTGTCATTTTCTTTTTCTGTCATGTTAGCTGATTTGATAGGTGTGAAGTGGCATCTAAAAGTAACATATTTTTTTAAATTAAAATTTGATTTATTTAAAAGTAACATCTTAACAGCGATGTCAACTATGATTTTCATTTACAGTTGAACTCTCAAGACACCAGGGTAAAGCAACCTCATCAATCAAAAAATTCTTATTGAAGTCTCAACCCAGCCCAGTACTATGGGAAATACAAAATCTAAGGCATGCTGGTCCCTTCCTTGAAGACTTTACAGATTAGTTAGAGAAGTGATAAAAGGTAATAAAAGATATTAAAAATAAAAATAATCATATTTATAATTATAGTAATAATAATGATGATGAAAGTAAAAGCCAGCAATTATATAGTACTTTAAGGTTTGTATAGTGCTTTATAAATATTATGTCACATGATCATCTAAACAATCAAGGAGGTAGGTGCTATGATTGTCCCCATTTTACAGATGAGGTAATTGAGGCAGAGAGGGACTAGGTCACTTGCCCAGGGTCACACAGATAGTAAGTATGTAAGGTCATATTTGAATTCTGGTCTTCCTGACTCTAGGCCCAGTGCCCTATCTACTACATCACCTAGCTACTTCTAAGGGCAGGGGCTGGGAGTGGGGGTATAGCTGATTTATCCAAGGTCATCCTGGCAGTAAGCAGTAGCACTGATATTTGAATCCATGCCCCTTGATTCTAAATCCAGGTCTATATCTTTTATACCTAGCTCTTCAATTTTAATAAATAGGGTGTAGAGCTATATCACTTTTGATATAAGGGCAAAAAATAAAACTGCAACTCACTGTCAAATCATATCATGTACTAAACTAGCATATAGATCCCTGAGGCAACTGTTGACAGAGAAAGCCCCTAATGCCTGACCTTGCCCACTATTCTCAGGAGCCTTGCTTCATACACAAGTTACAGAGGTTAAGTTTAGCTGATGACATGTTTTCAAAAGGATATTTTGAAAGGAATGGTCTCTTAAGTATTAAGTTACACAAACTTTGCAAACATATGCAAGAAAACAGATTTAGGGCAGATTTCCTCTATGGAAGAATAAAAAAACCTTTAAATTTGACGGAATTTATCCAATCAGCAGTTTAAAGAAGGTTTTATATCTTAGAGGCAATTTTCTGAGAGAAAACAGACAGTAGGTTATAAGGTGCTCCTCCCCCACTCACCCAATAACCACCAAATCATCTTGGAGTCAACATAGTCATAGAATCTCAGAGTGAGGAGGAACCAAAGAACACAGGAAGTGAATCTTTGTTGTTGTTCAATCATTTTCATTCCTGTCCAACTCTTCCTGACCCCATTTGGGTTTTCTTGACAAAGATACTGGAGTGGTTTGCTATTTCCTTCTTTAGCTCATTTTATAGATGTGGAAACTGAGGCAAAAAGGGTTAAGTCACTTGCCCAGGGTCACACAGGTAGTGAGTATTGAAGCTGGATTTGAACTTAGGAAAATGAGTCTTTTTGACTTCAGGCCTAGCACTCTATCCACTGTGCCACCTAGCTGCCTCTGGAAACAATCTACCAATGTAAAGCCCAGCACATTAAAGCAGAACAGTCCTTAGGGGTCCTCTTGCCCCTCTCCCTCCGGTACATTTTATAGAAGAAGAAACTTAAGCCTAAAGAAGGAAAGAGACTTGCCCAAACTTATATTCTTTTCCTTTGATTTCTCTTCACCCAAGAGACAAACTGACTGGACTTTATTATCACAGTGCATGTACAAACAAATTTTAACCAGCACTAGGGGCTATTTTAGGATTAAAGGCAGACTATAAATGATTAATGCCATTATATTGATGCCCACCATTAGGCACCCTTTCCTACTAGGACTGAGGAGGGAGAATGAATAAACTCTTGGCTAGATGTGGAACATAAAGTCTTCATTGTTCACTCTGGAAGGATAGAAGGCCATGCCTTTGGACCTACAAAGGAACCTGCCAGTCCTGTGGCTGTTCTCTTTTGGTTTTACTCTTTCACTAAAAGCATCTCATGAAGGACGATGCCATAAGGGGAGAAGTCTTGGACCTTTTCCCTGTAAGGTGGATATATGGCTCAGTGAAATTGGCTTCATTATTTTCCTCTGAGGTTTTGTTTTTCTTTTTTTAGGTAAAGACAATGGATACTCCAAACCTGTGAGTTTCAAAAAAGGTGAGGAAAGCAAGCCTGCAGGCATCCTAATACCAGCCCACCAAATATTCATGTCCCAAGAAGCAAAAGAGACTTCTGGGAATGAACTTTGGGATAAAGCTCAATGTTAGCTAAGATAAGGATTTATCTAGCAGTTATGTCACATTCAGATGAAAACTTGATGGGACCACTGCTATATCAGAAGTAAGTTTGAGCCCACTCTCCCCAGAAACTCACATGGTAGAGGAATGAGTGTTCACCAAAAGTATTGGGGGGAAATGACTATACTTTTGTTGATTTTAAATCTGGAAAGTAAATATATTTTTGTAAAAGCAAAATTAATAATAATAATAATAATAATAATAATAATAATAATAAGAAGAAGAAGAAGAAGAAGAAAAAACAGGGAATCGCCTATAAGGATGATAGATGAGGGAAAAATTCAGGAATAGTAATGGACCTATCACCACACAGTATGCCCCCTATTTTCCTCTCAGTCTCATCTGACTATTTCCTCTTCACCATCATTGCACAATATTTTTACCACTGCAACCAGGCTAGTGTGAGCAATAATATAACATTTCCAATACATTTGTCTGTTTTGTTCTTCTAAATACCTTTGCAGAAATGCTAACTCATGATGAAACTAGCAGCTATTATAGCCTTCTCCCATTAAAGGCAGAATTTTCTGGGGGAAGTCTCCAATATGCATTGTACACAGCTCCCTCTTCTCTCTCCCCTCCCTGTCCTCCACTCTTGGGGCTTTTTTCTGCCTCTGAGTCCTGCTGGGTTTTTCTCTGGCAGAGGTATGCTCCTACTTATTTCACCCAAGTCTATACCAGTCACATGCCTAAATCACACCTGCAAATTTGGCCTCATGAGGAGGAACTTTCAAATGCCTTTCCAGATCATCACAGTGAGAGCCAGCCTGTTGCCTTCTGTCATTATTGAATTTACATTTGGTTCTCTGCCTCCTGCCTTCATTCATGGTCACCTTGCTAATAGTGTTGGTTATCACTAGAAATGACTGGAATTGAGTCTTAATTATACCTCTCGGTGTTACACTGAAGGTTACAGTGTGGTGTCCTCGACTATATGAAAAAATGCAGCCATTTCAGACCATTAATATTCAAGGAAAAAACCTGAATGTGCACACTGAAAAACATCCAGGAAATATATCGAAACACATGCTTAAAGTATAATGTGATCCTTTCAGGAAACATACAGGTCTTCTATTCACAGCAGGCTCAACCTCTCACTTCACTGGGGTTAAGTTTCTTCTATATATAAGGATTTCTTTGCATATTTTTCATTAGTGCTAATAAAGAAGTGACTGCAAAGTCATTTTTTTTTTCAGATAAGGAAAAAACCCCACTAGATATGGTCTATGTGGCCAATAAATGGATTAGATCAAACTCTTTTGAAAAGAGAAGGTGACATAATGACAAATGACACAGATTTGAAGTTGGCTGCCTACCATCCAATGTTACCATCACCTATATCATCACCTCACTCTAGGATTTCATAGATCATAGGATCATAAATTGAGAGATAGAAGAGATTTCAGAGTCTACCAAGCCCAATCTCCTGATGAGAAAACTGGGCCTCCCTTAATGACTTGTTCAAGGTTACACAGATGGCAACTGGCAAGGCTAGGACTTGAACTCTCTCCTCTGAATTAAAATTCATCTTTCTTTTTCTTATACCATAATTTAGTTTAATTAAGGAAACATTTATTAGGCACCTACTACGTCCAGGGCATTGTGCTAGATCCTAGGGATTCAAAACAAACAAACAAACAAAAACCCAACAAATGGTCTTTGCCCTTAAGAAACTTGGATTCTCCTGAGGGATACAACTCCAAAATCAGTAAATACTAGACATTTTAAGAAGGGAGAGGGCATTAAAAAGGAACTCAGTATTCTCCATTGTTGTATCCTGAGGGATACAACTCCAAAATCAGTAAATACTAGACATTTTAAGAAGGGAGAGGGCATTAAAAAGGAACTCAGTATTCTCCATTTCTAGTTCAGTTCTGAGGACTGCCCAGAGTGTGCTAAAGGATGCTGGAGATGAGGTATTTCCATAGAAATTCCCTGGGACACTAGAAAGTAGGACCTTGGATGGGAAGAGAAAGATGTCAGTAAAGAGACATAATGAGGTTGGGAAGTACAAGAGAGAGAAGGGCAAAAAACTGGGCCTTATACATAGCACTGAGTCTAGGAAAGGCCAGAGGCAAAGGGAGATATCTGTATATTATGGTACTACAGTTAGAATCACTGGGATCGGAGGGAACGGGGAGAACTGATCATTCAAAGTCAAGGAGAGGAGTGAACAATGCTAGATAACAGGCAGTATAAAGGTGTCTGAGCTCTAGCAAAGAGCTCTCTCGTAATTTGTTTTCCTCAGAGAGCTGAGCACCTGTGTGGCTTTTTAAGTAGGATGGCAAGTGAAGGGATAGGCTGTTCCCCTCAACCCCATCTTTTGATGAGTTCTGGACAATTCCTATGCACCTCCATTACCCCTTTAAGGAAGTAGCAGTAGCCAGAGTGGGGGTATTTCAATGTTTATCAAGGTTCTGCCTTCTTGAGATTTGGGGTAGAGATGAATAGTTGATGATAGTTACAATGATGTACAGTGATATGCTTTTTGTACCGACATTATGTTCTTGGTGGCCAAACAATTTTCTTTAAATAAGGAAATTTAATTGCAACCCTCTTAGAGTAACCACATTTTAAAGCAGAATCTTTTTTTGTTTTTGCAAAATAATCACCTTGAATTCTGACCATCATACTTCACCAGCTTAAGTCTCCAGTGACTATTCAGGGAATCTTTTAGAAATATGGAAAGGCATTAGGAGACTGTTATGTGGGGTTTGCATATACAGTCAATCTGCACAGTCTCTCACAGAATGCTATGAATTCTCCCATAGTTTACCATATTAAAAAGAAATACTGTGTGAGAGAATTCACCCAGATCAGAGGAGAGCAGTTTTCCCCTTGATTTGTGTCTGGAAAATGAGAAAAACATAACACCAGCATATGATGGAGCTATGAATAAAGAACACACACACATTTCAGTCGCTTAGCTCACTTTTTATGATGCAATGGAGAATGATGCTTTTTTGCATTTGTTATTAAAGGACAGAACAGATGGTAAAAGGTTAGTTTAAAGTGATGTCTTCATTAAAATAACTTACGATGCCCAGTGATTGTGCTCATCCAGGGATTTTGGCTCTGAACCCAGGATGAAGCTTTCATCCCCAGGAATACATAGGATGAAATACAGGATTCTGGAAAACTCTCCCCAAAGGAGGAGATATTTGCCTAATTTAAAATGAACTTGAAGATGGAGGAAAGTCATAATTTTATTTTTTTACTCATGTGGCAGGCTTCCTCTTAGGAAAATCAATATTTCACAATACCCAGTGGGATCTATGAGCAAAAAAAGGAAGAAAAAAAAGGAACATGTCCACATTCCAGGTGAAATCATAGAATGTTAAAGCAGAAAGTGGGTTGTGGGATCATATAATCCAAGATGCTCATTAAGAAAGAAAAAAAAATTTTAAGTTTGTTGGTGCCTTTTTGTTTTTCTTTTCTTTTTTTTTTTTTTTAAAGCAATTGGGGTTAAGTAACTTGCTCAAGGTTACACGGCTAGTCATTATTTATGCGTGGGTGCTCATTTTCTGAGGCCGGATCTGATCTCGGGTCATCCCAACTCCGAGGCCGACGCTCTTACTCACTGCGCCACCTAGCCGCCCCCCTTTTTGTTTTTCTTTTAGACATTTCCAGACATGCTCTTGCCTCTTACCACCACAATAATCCTTCCAAGGTAATAAAGAAAAATAGTTAAGCAAAAGCACCTGATACAGCAACGATGACTGAGAGTATAAACAGCATGCCAAAGAAAGAAGGGTATTTGGAGAATCTATGACCAAACAAGAGATAGAGAGCATTATGGGATGTAAAATGGATAATTTTGGTCACATTAAATTAAAAAGGTTTTGCATAACTGAAACCCATGCAGCCAGGATTAGAAGGAAGATGGAAAACTTTAAAATCAAATCTTTACAGTTAGGTTTCTCTGATAAAGAACTCATTACTTAAATATATAGAGAACTAAGCCAAATTTAAAAGAATATGAGTCATTCCCCAACTGACAAATTGTCAAAGGACATGAACAGGTAGTTTTCAGTAGAATAAAAATCAAAACAAGTTGCTTAACCTTTATTTGCCTCAGTTTTCTCATTGTTAAAATGGGAGTAGCAGCTACTTCTCAGGGTTGCTGTGAGGGTGAAATGAGATAATAAATAATAGTAAACTATTAGCACAGTGAATGGCATTTAGTAAGTACTATATAAATGTTAGCTGTCATTATTATGTTTATTATGGTACAATAATATTCCATTACATACATGTACCACAATTTGTGAGACTATTGATTGATTGACAGGAAATTACTTTGTTTCTAGCTTTTGGCTACCACAAAAAGTTAAGGTCATCATGTACAGATGGATAAACTGAGGTCCGAGTTGCCTATTTCCATAGCATCACCCCTCCAAAAAGGAAAAGGCTTTGAAAAGGAAGATCATGTCAGACAATCCATCCTTTTGCCAAAACCCATGATAACATGAGGTTCCTAATTTCATGAAGACTATCTCTGGCCTGTAATATCCATATTGCCCCTAACTCTCCTCTGTGTCTCAGGTCCCAGACCTTGTCATTCCCAAGTTTTTGTTCCTGACTTGGCCTCTTGAGACATTCAGAGACCAAAGCAATCTCCCCAAATAGAAGCATCATATCCATTTGTCTTGGGAAAAGCTTTTATACCCTGAAATCAAGGAAGAGGGGGGAGAATCCTGGAGGACATGAGTTCAAATCCCTTCTCTGATGCTTACTATCTATATGATCTTGGGTAAGTCCCTTACCCTCCTTGGGCTTTGGTTTCCTCACATAAAATGAAAGGGTATCTGAGCTCCCTTCCAGCTCCAGGTCTGTGATTCTATGATCCTATAAGCAAATGAAAGGATATAGTAATTGACCACACAATCTGACCACCCGCCTTCTCCACTACTCTTTACCTCCAACCATCCTATTCCTTATGACCTTCATAGAAAGGACCAAAGGTAGGCACACAGTGGTGTTTGGAATCTTCTCCAGGAGGCACAGACTGGGTTTCACTCCCTAAAAGGAAAATTTGAAATAACAATTCCCTTGAACATCAAGTCCCTATAGAATAGCTTGACCCCAATGGGGTTTTTTTTAGAAGCATTATAAAATATGCTGAAATAGAAAGCAAGAAACGCAAAATTGGTGCCAATACTGGTACCAAAAGGCAAAGAAGGAACTGTTGAAATGTTGAATAACTTCAAACTTTGAGCATATTTGATAAAAGGAGCAAAGAAAATCTGATTTTAAATTAGGTTTCAGGCTGCTAGTGTTTATGTATTTTTGGTCCATTATAACAAGATCATAAGGATGATTGGGGGTAAAGAGGAGAGGCTGGAAGCCAAGACCTCCAGTGCCATTTCTGGCAGTGGAGCCATTTACTGGGCATCTCTCTTCCCTTCTTCAAATTCAGTCTTTTTATCTGAAATACAAGAATGAAAGCCATGCCAAGAAAACAAGTGAGAAGCTTTTATATTTATACAAAGGATTGGATTTCTGAATGAGTTTCATAAAGATCAGAAAACAGCTTTTTCAAAGACAGTTACTGATATCAAAATGGAAGATTTGTGCCTCAGATAGGGCTTAGGCTAGAGATGTAAAATGACTTCATGGATAAAGTGCTGGTCTTAGAGCCAGGTAGACCTGGGTTCAAATCTCACCTCAAAGATTTATTAGCTGTGTTACTCTAGGTAAATCATTTAACCTCTCTGTGCCTCAGTTTCTTACCTGTAAATTGAAAGTGTAAGGCTCAAGGACCTGTATGATCCCTTCCAGTTCTAAACCTATAAATCTTTGGGCTTCTTTCAACTCTGACATTCTACAGTCCTATAAGCATGTCAATACTCCTTTACAAGGACAAGGAAAAGAGAAGATAGAAGGTACCAAGTTATAATGCAATTTTATGCCAATCAAGATATTCTTTGAGGTATCATGGGATGCTGAGCAGAAACTACTTTATTCTTTGTGGCTACCATGACCTGTTAGGATAACTTTCTGTTAATATTTTGCCTTCACTATGGCCCAGGGATAGGATGATTAGTTCACAGAGACACATTTTCTAGCTTTGTCAGGGTGGCTGTCATTTGTTTCAAGAGCATTTTACAATGACTCTTACATTTTCACATAGGCTCAAAGTCAAGGTCTCCTTGGTACTGTTGTCTCACATCTGTTCTCTGGCCTACCTGGCCCTGACCCTGTTGTTGCCTGTGGATCACACTTGGATTCCTATTAGCTATCCACATTTATAACCACTTGCCTTGCTTTGTCTCTGACATCTGGGTTATCCTGGTTCTTGCCCACCTGCTTTGTTTCTTAGCTGCTGATTTATTGTGACCTTCAGTATCTAAGCCCTAACTTCTTACTTGCTTGCTTTGCCTATGACTTTCCATTTGGCCCTGACCTTCTGTTTATATAGGTATTCTGATTATGCCTGGTTGCTGACCCATAGCCTAGGAGCCACTGTCTTTCCACTTGCTATCCACCTTACAGCCCAAGGTCTTGGGACCAAGAGATGGCTTCTTCCTAAAATTCAGACTCAATATAACACCTAGCCCAGGGGTCAGCAACTTCTTTAACCTTGAGGGATTCAACTATGACTCTTAGGGCTACTCAAGTAGATGGGTAGTGGGCTTAAAGGGACAAGGCAAAAGAAATCAGTGGAAAAAACAAAGGAATGAGAAGAAATGAAGAGTATCATAGGATCACAAAATTGAAGTGCTCTACAAACACTTAAATGTTTATTGAATTTGAATTCCAGAATGCTACAATTGAAAACTTTAAAGCAAGGTTCTCAATCTGGGGTCTGTCTTTTGAAATAGATACATTTTTAATAGCAGCATTTCAAAATAATTGGCTTCCTCTATAATATTATGTATTTGATTTTTATTCATTTAGAAACATTCTGAGGATTGAGTTCACAAGTTTCACCAGACTGTTAAAGGGGCATGTGACATTAAAAAAAAAAAAAAGGTAAAAAACCCTTGGCTTAAAGATCATTTAATCCAAATCCCTCCTTTTAAAACTCTGGGGAAAAATATCACTATTAGTAAGTGAAAGCAATCTATGTAAGATTGTACAGATAGAAAGAAAAGAGAAAGAAAAAAATAAAAGGGAAAAAGAGAAGGGGAAGTAGAGAAGTCTTTTTTTTTAACTTATGGTATGTGATCCTCATTAGCAAAGATGGTGGATTTGGAAGTGAACACTTTCTTGACCTTTTATATCTATCTGTCCCTCACACCATGCTCTACTTCCTACCTCAACCCACCATCCAGCTGGGTCATAGTGCCATTTCTCTATTGGCCTTTGCCCTAGTCCTCACCAGATCAACCTCACAGAATCCATGCCCCTAGACAAGGGAAGGTTAATCCCATCACTTTCGAAACTCTGCCCTGAGGCCAAACAGTTCTGCCAGAGAACTAGGTTCTTAAACTTCAATATACCTCCTCCTTGCTCCTCGGATTTTCCACTTCTTGCTCTGGGAAAAATAACCAAAACAACAGTAACCTTGTTTCTAGAAATGGTGGGTTAATTGGTTTACTTTCCAGTGAATTTATCCCAGGGATGCCCTTGACAAAAATGCTCTCAAGTCACCAGTTCCTTGTGGTCTATCACAGTCTCACTTTTTGTATTCATATCTATAGGGCAAAGGCCTGTGTCAGACATAACTGCCTAATAAATGCTTTTTCACTCATCCATCCATCCATCCTAAATTTTAGAGCTAGGAAGAACTTTAGATGTAATTTAGTCCAACTCCTTCATTTCCATTTTGCAGTTGAGAAATGAAGTCCCAGAAAGTAGAAGTGCTCTAGGTTACATAATTGCTGAGGGAAAGAGTGGGGTTTCAAACCCAGGTCCTGTCAATGCCAAAATGCAATATTCTTTTGCTGCAGTTAATGTCAGTTGGAGATAACTCCAGGCTTATCAAGTTCAGGTGTCAGGTATGTTGTAAATTACGGTAGAGTAAAGGCTTAATACTTAAAGGGGTTGGTTAGTTTAACACAGAGAAAAATGCCCAGCTTTTAGTCATTCATTTCACAAAAGCTAACTTAGGCAGCAGAGCGGATAGAATGCTGACCTTGGAGTCGGGAAGAGTTCAAATCTAGCCTCAGACATTCCCCAGCCAGGTGACGCTGGGCAAATCTCTTTCTGCCCCAGTTTCCTCATCTGTAAAATGAGGATAAAAATCGCACCTATTTCCCAGGTTCGTTGTGAGGATGAAACAAAATGAGATTTGTAGAGTGTCTCACAAATTTTAAAGTGCTACATAAATGCTATTCTTCTCATTCTCACTATTGCTGGTAGTCCTAAGGGAAAATAGGCTCAGTACAGTCCATACTAGAAATGCAACTTAAACCACATATCCCAGAAACAAAACTTAGCACTAAAGTTCTTGGCACCATCAAATGGTTCAAACTCAAAAACAGATTATGTTCTTATCAATGCACATGAAATAAAGAAGATACATTGCCATCTGATTTGTTGCTATACCCTGAGGAGGCTGCCAAGCATTCAATCCCTATTGCAGAGAATGCATCTATGATGGGTTGGCCATGTTTTTCAAATACCAAACATGTGCTTGCCCAAAAGACTATTTTATGGAAAACTCACACAGGGTGAGCATACACATGGTGGTCAAAAATACCGATTACAGGAAACTCAAGTTCTCTCTTTAGAACTTTGGAATTGATTGTGTGACATAGGAGACACTGGCACAGGACCATTTGGTTTGGCATGCCCTCATCAGAGAAGGTGCTGTGCTTTGTGAGCAAAGCAGAATTGAAGCAGCTCAAAGGAAACACAAGATGTACAAATTTAGAGAACTCACCCCAAATGTTCACATAGACTATTTGTGCCTGACCTATGGCAGAGTGTTTGGAGCTCTTATTTGTCTGATCAGCCACAGTCAGACCCATTGTAGCTTGACTCTAACATGGTTATGTCATTTTGGTCTTCTTCCAAAATGAAGGACAACATCCATATGCTGAGGGCCACTAGACCTTCCCATCTGATAATTCCTATGTGTGTTGTCTCTCCCTTTTAGAACGTGAGCTCTTTGAGAACAGAAAGTGACTTGTCTTTCTGTTTATATCCCTAGTATTTAAAATAGTACTTTGCAATAGTAATCACTGAATAAAGTGAATACTTTTAAATCCATTCATTCATACTGCTACTTACATATCACATGTATACACACTACATACATATACCCATTAGTCTATCTATACATCTTGATATACACACACACAATGAAATATTTGTCTACAAAAGTTAGTATGCTATTTCTTTTAACAAGACTTCTGTGCTCAGGACTTCAGTCTAAGCATTCCTGTGCTATGCCAAACCCCACCAGATTGTTTTCTTGTGCTTGTTTCTAAGCACTTGTGGAGAAAAAGTCCTTATAAGAATGAAAGCAGGATTGCTTATGTAGACTGGTCAAGAGAATGAGGCTAAACCCAGGGAAGTTTGGCATTATCGAGTGGTAGAACTGGTGTGTTAGATAGGGGTAGGAACAGGACTAGATTTGGGGTTTCATTAGTATTGGGAACTTTCAGGTGAAGAAATTTCCTCTACCTATTCATGTCACTCACCACCTTCTCTTCACCTTTGCCTCAGACAGTTGCTTAGAACACTAAGGCAAGTGTGTTTTGCCCAGCTAAACATGGACTGGATGTGTTAGAACCTATATCTCTTCCTGGCTTGGAGGCTCACTCTATCCATTATGCCTCAATAGAAAGAATACTAAATTTGGAGTCAGAAGACCTAGGCACATTTTTTTCTGCTAGTCATCTGTCTAACTTTGGGCAAGTTCCTTATTCTCTCTGAATGTTTCCTCATCTGTAAAATCAAATGATTAAGCTAGATGAGGGCTCAAGTTCATTCTAACTCGCAACTTTCTGATACTGGGGCAATCTAGTACTCATCCACCCAGATGGCATTGATGAAACCTAGTCAGCTCTCTATTATAGAGGTCTTGACTGTATTTCATCAAAGTAGGTCTTCCCATATAAATATCCTTATCATTACCCTAAAAGAAACTTCAATTTATCATTCATTCAGAAGTTGGCACAAGATCCAAAAATTTCACTCATCTGGTGCCTACTCTGAGAAGTCGCTTAAGGTAACAGGGAAGAAGAAGTCTCTAAATGCTGTTGAGTGGTGAACAGACAAAAGCATCTGATATAAATTAGAGTGTCCACAAACAACCTCCAAACAAAATATATACCTTATTTTATTTTTAATTGAGTGCTATGATAACAGCTATCATTTATATAAAGCTTTAATATTTGCAAAGGGCTTTATAGATATTATCTCATCTGAACTCTACAACAACTTTGAGGTAGATATTCTTATTACTCCCATTTTATAGATGGGGAAACTGAGGGTGATAAATTAAATGGCTTGCAAGTCACACAGTAGTAAACATTTAAGGTAGATGAATTGAAACTTGTCTTCCTGACTCTGTCGGGCACTCTGCACCTCACCACCCATCTGGGTCATATAAAAGATATTTCTAACTCAATATTCCCTACCAGGCAAATCCGGTACAAATATATTCATGATTTTCATTAGTATTCATGGGACTTTGAGGGTTTTTCCATGATTTATAAAACTCACAGTAATTGTGAATGGTAATGTAGAATGGTGTCAATGTTACACAACAAACACCTTTCATATTACATCTGTGGGTTTTCTGCTCATTACAAGAACCTAATTGAAAATAATTGAAGACTGGATTCCATCATGCATAGAAAGTGTTTCATAAAGCATGAGAAACATAAACATCCTCAAACCCTTTAAAGTATGATGCTTTAGAATCAAATATGGCTCTCCAGTATATATACACCCATAGTTTCTCCCCAATATTTGGCTCATTAATTTGAGTGGAAATATTGTAACTCCATCTTACCATTCATACAATTCTGGGGCAAAGTGCTTTTAAAATACACTTTGTGGTATGTTTAAAGTGATTCATGAACTATTTACCTACCATTTAATAATCTCTACCAACATCAATTAAATTTATATCTTTAATGAAAAATGAGGTTGAATTTTCTAAAATTAGACTTTAGTATGACCCTTCAAAAAGTCAGAGACCAGAGGAATGTGGATCAGAAGTGAAGTTCTTTAATGGGCTGGAGTGAAAAGTTAGTTATTGCAACTCTGGCTATAGAACAGGATACTAAGAAAGATGGAATCTTTTGAAAAGTCTGAAGATGCTTAACAATCAGTCGGCTTTGGAATAAGAACAATGGATTTCTAGATGTCAAAGAAGATACTAGACCTTGAGAAGGAAAAAAGATATGCTGCCATCCTTTAATAGAAGGAGAAAACAGCCTTGGCTGGCTGAGGTAAACTAAGAACATTCCAGTCTTTCACCCAGTCCAAACAAATAAAACCAGACCCAGGATAAGATAAATTCCTTTGGAAGGCTTCATTGCCTCATCTTGTCTAAGATGGAGAACAAAAGTAGCAAATGGAAGAACATGATTATCTATTAAATTTAAGTGTTTCTTTCTTGGGTCCATCCCTGATCATTTAGCCAACTGTTTTGGTAACTGTTTTCAAATCATCAAAATGTTGACTTTAGAGTCTTGGCTGACAATTTTCACTTCATGAATACTTGGTATATTCTTCTCATCCTCAGGAGGTGCCTCCCAAATGGAATTTTTATTTTATTTTTGTTAACATCAAAGGACATCAATCTGTCAGATGTCATTGCAACTTTTCATCCCAACTGCCACAGTCACAAACATACAGATACGGGATTTAATCCACATATTTATGGACTTGTTCAACATGGGCATAGTTGTCTGTGTGTCCATATGTTCTGCTTGTGTTGGTTTGTCTGAGATGCTAAGTCTAAATGGGCAAACACTGGCTTTCTGTAATTGGCTTGGCACAGACCCAACATAGCATCATGAACAGAAAAGTGCTTAATCAAAGCTATGAGCAGGAGGAGGGGGATGACTTTAGGGTGGGAGCTCAAGAAAAATGGATTGATTAGTAATTCTGAATTAGTAATTAGTAATTCTAAACAGAATTAGTAATTCTGTTTACAAAGTCTTAAGAAACTGGAAAATATATAAATCTAAAAGGGGAAAGTTTGCTCTTCTGATTTTTTTATCTACTGAAATCATACTCCTTCAAGTTATATATATATATATATATGTATATATATATGTATGTATATATATATGTATATATATATGTATGTATGTATAGTACTCAGTATATCCTCTTGGATTGTTGTTGAACTATACCATGCATGTATTACTGGCAAATTCAAGTAAATGTTTTAAAAGTACCGTAAGAAACATATAATTGGATTTGTTGAAGTGCCTACTGAACTTCAGTACAGAGAAGTTTTCTAGATTCCCAGGAAGATACAAAGTTTTGAAGGACATGGCTCCTGCCACCAGTGGAACTTACTGTGGATGGATAAGACATATACCCAGATAACTATTACCAATTAAAATAAAAACATGGTAAGTCTACGAGAATTGTGAAAGAAAGTGCTATCCAGGATCTGAAGGGGAATGATGTTTTCCATAAGGGGTATAAAGTAAGGTTCCATGGAGAAGACATCATTAAGTTTTAAAGGAAAGGAATTTAACACACAAAGAGGGATTGGTAGGATAGTTCAGGTATTCATTGCAAAAAGAACAAATACATACAGGTAGAGGACATAAGGACCAAGAATAATACAGTTTAGCTCAAATGTAGGATACATGGAAGAATACAAGGCAAATAAAGTTCAGTAGCTTGCAGAGCTTGAATTTAAGGTCAAGGAATTTGAACTTTATTTGGTAGGTAACTGGAAGCCAATAAAAACTTTTGAGTAGAAGGTGACGTGGACAAGCATAAGGAAGGATTAGTGAGATGCTGGTATGCAGGATTCATTAGAGGAGAAAACAGAGAAGTAAAGTAAACAGGGAAGTTCTCCCTATTAGGGAGAATAATGCAATAATCTAGGCAGTTGGTAATGAGGTCTTGCAGTAAGGTGGTATCAGTGGGAACAAATGCCTATAGGGTTGTTGACAAGCTGAAACTGTTAGGATAGGACTAGGCATGAAAGGTGAAGGAGTGGGAAAGGTAAAAAATGATCCCAGTGTGTTCCTAACACAAGGGATTGGGTGGTGGTGGTACCACCGATAGGAGTGAATCTGGAGAGAAAGAAAAGAATTGATTTCAGGGGATAATAAGGTCAGTTCTGAAAATGTTGAGTTTGAGTCCTGGTGGGGCATCCAGGTATAGATGTATTATAGGCAATTGGAGCTATAGGTCTAGAGCTCAAAAACATGAAGGAAGACACTATTTGCATCCAGAAGAAGAACTGATGAATAGAATTATGTAGAAATGATTTTACATATATATTTACATACACACACAAATATACCTATTTGGGTCTAATGGTAGCCATCTCTAGGGCAGAGTGGGGAGGGAAGAAAAGAAGAAATTTACATGATAACTTTATGATATATTTAAAAGGAATAGCAAATTGTACAAATCAATATTCAGTTTCATGTGCAATCATGTTTTTTATTATACTGTTATGGAAATTTTTGTTTTATTCCATAAATTAAAAATAAAATTAAATAATAAATTTAAAAAAGATACCTGGAGATAGAGATCTGGGAGTCATTTTGATTAGAGGTAGTAGAAGAAGCAGTGGGAATGAATGGTCCTGCCAAAAGAAAGAATACAAAGAGAAAAGAAGAGGAGAGACCCTTAAAGAAAACATTTAGGTCAGTCAGTAAACATTGATTAAGCCCCTACTACGTGCTAGACACTGTGCCAAGCACTGGAGATATAAAAAGAGGCAAAAGATTGTCCTTGCCTTCAAGGAGTTCACCATCTAATGGGAAAGATAAAAAATATGTATAAAGAAAGTTCTCTCTACATACAGAATAAATAGGAAATAATTGAGAAGGAAGGAACCAAAATTTAGAGGCACTGGGAAAGGCTTTCTATAGAAGGTGGGATTTTAGTTGGGATTTGAAGAAAGCCAGGGAAGCCAGTAGATGGGGCCAAGGAGGGAGAGTGCTCCAGGCATGGCAGACAACCAGTGAAAATTCCTGGATCCAAGATATGGAATGTCTAGCTCATGGAACAGCAAGGGAGCCAGAGTGACTGGATTGAAGAGTTCATGGCAGGGAGTAATGTCTAAGAAGACTGGAGAAATAGGAGGAGGCTAGGCTATAAAGGGCTTTCAATGCCACGTAGGGGATTTTATATTTGATTCTGGAGGTTATGGGAAACCAGTGGAGTGTGGTGGGAGGAAGGGGGGTGGTGGTTGGGGGCGGCGGGGAGAGTGTCATGGTTCAACCTGTGCTTCAGGAAACCTACTTTTGTAGCTGAATGGAGGATGGATTAGAGTGGGAAGATATTTGTGCTATGCAAACCCACCAGCATGCTATTGTAAAGGTCTGAGCATGAGGATACTGCACCTGAGATTGTAGCAGAAAAAGGGATATATTCTAGAGATGTTACAAAGGTGAAATTGATCAGCCTTGGAAAGAGATTGGATATGGGGGGGTGGGGGATGGTGGTAAAAGATAGTGATGAGTTAAGAATGATACCTAGCTTGTGAGCCTGTAGTAGAGAGAGAGAATGGAGGTACCTTTGACAGTAATAGGAGAGTTAAGAAGGGGGTAAGGTTCAGGGGAAAAGATAATGAGTCCCACTTTGGACATCTTGAGTATAAGATATCTATAGTAAAGGGCTGGGAAGAGGATGAGGGATGAGTGAAGGGGGGAAGAGAGGTTTTCACTCGAGAGAGTGAAAAGGAGAGTCTCTGAAGCTAAGGAAAAGGGAGAATCCAGTTGAGAAGGGATACATCAAAAGGCTTATCTCCCCATTTACACTATAAACTCTTTCCTATATCACTGACTGCCTCTTCAACATTTACAACTAGATCTTTCACCAAAAAATGCATCCACTGTCTTAACTTTTCTATTTCTTTCAAGGTCATCTCCATTCTTCTAGTTATCTAGCTTTGCAGTCTTAGTCATCCTCAACTTCTCCCTCTCCTTCAGCCCCAATATCTGATCAGTTCCTAAGTCTTGCTGACATTACCTCCACGACATATCTGGCATTTGTTCCCTTCTCTCCACTTACATAGCCACCTCCTAGTTCAGGCTCTACTTACCTTTGGAGAGACTATGGCATTAGCCTCCTAATTGGTCTCTTTGCCTCTAGCCTCTCCCCTCTGTAATCCATCCCCCACACAGATGTCAAGATGATTTTCCTAAGGCACTGATTTGACCATGAAACTCCCCTGTTTTGTAAGATCTAGTAGGATTTTATTACTTCTAGAATCAAATATAAACTCTTCTCTTCAGCCGACTTTCTAGGTTTATTATGTATCACTCCCCTTCACAGACTTACAGGAAAACTGACTCACTTGCTGCTCCTCATACAAAATATTCCATTTTCTATTTCCATACTTTTGCAATTGCTGTCCCCTGTACCTAGAAAGTACTCTTGCCTCTCCTTCCCCTCTGAGAGTACTTAGTTTCTGTCAAAGCTTAGCTTATACTCCACTACCAACATCAGGCTTTTCCTGGTCTTCCTAGCTGCTAGTACTTTCCCCATTCAACCAGAATTACCTTGCATTTTGTATATTGTTAGCATATATGTTGCATCAGATCATATGGGTATACATGCTGCTTTCTCTGATAGAATGGAAGCCCCTTGAGGGTAGGTACTGTTTCATATTTGTCTATGTATCCTCAGCTCCAGACATGATGCCTAGCACAGAGCAGTTGCTTAATAAATGAAAGTTGATTGGAGGATTGTCTCATAGCTTTGCATCTCCTTGACTGAGCTAGGCATATAATTCCAAACCTAATATTGACATAATGATCAAGTGAACAAATAAGAGGGGAGGGGTCCATGCAGATCTTTTAGTAACTCTGGGCACTCCCTCTTGGAATAGGCATTTTGGAAACCTGGGCAAATACCACTGCATTGGCTATGAGAAGACCTGTTATCCTTTCTCAGGTGCTTTTCATGACCCTGGCAGGGATAAGCTCAAGGCCTCACCTGCTCAGCTGTCAGGATGCCATTGGCTCCATGGTTGGCTAACAGAGAGAACTTGTATACTTGGTCAAACTCGAGCCAAATCATGGGGAGGTAAGAATGAGGAGGAATTTGGAATGGGCAGCATGGTATGCCAGTGTACCTTGTTCCCTTGACTAGTGGAGATTCGGCAAGCTTCAGTTGCTGCTGCTCTGGCATGATGATGAGCTCATTATCCATAATTGTCCCCCTGCTTAGCATTAGAAACATGAAAAGTGGCTGCACTGGAAATAGGAAGCAGCATGGGGCTGCCGGTCCCCTCTGCGAAATCTGCGTTGGTGCCATTGCTCTGAATATGCTCTGTCGCATTGTTTTGTTAGTACATCAATATTTAATGCAGTTGGTGACACTCTATGTCATCAGAGTGAAGGATTGCAAGAAAGGGGAAAACAAATGAAAAGACTATATTAATAAAAGATCTGGGAGCGATGGTATCACCCATCATGTTGGCAGACTTGGCTCTGATGTGCTCAGCCGATATTGCCCACCCTGGAATACTTAGGCCCTGGTGGTGGGAAAGCGAGTTGTGTCATCCTGTGGCATGGAAGCGCCCCCAGAAAGGAAACACAGTAATGAATCCAGGTATTTCAGCAGAATTGCTTTCTTTATTCCTTGCAATTCTGCAGAGAAGTTGGTTATCTTCTAATAAAACAACTTATCTTTTAAAAGAAAAAAAGCTGCCACTGAATTGGAATTTAAACATGAAAATTGGGGACTCTTGTTTTTAGTAGTAGCTGGCAACTGGAAGAAATTCTGAATCCACCATTTGGATGATTTATCATTTTAATCGAGATCTTTACTAATTTCCTCCTTATTGCCAACAGCACAAGGAGACCCCAAATTCCTGGGTGTATGGAAGACTTTGATTTGCTTCATTTTGCACCATTACAAACTAAAGACTCAACAGCATAGTGATAATGAATCAACAAACTGGTTCGTTGTTATCCTTCATACTGGAAGATGACCAAGAAGACCACTAGGTGGTGCCAGAGTGCACAGAGCACTAGTCCTGGAGTCAGGTGGACTCATCTTTCTGAGTTCAAATCTGACCTCAGACACTCACTAGCTATATGACTCTGGGCAAGTCACTTATACCTGTTTGCCTCAGTTCCTCATCTGCTAAATGTGTTGGAAAAGGAAATGGCAAAGTATCTTTGCTAAGAAATCCTCAAATGGGGGCGGCTAGGTGGCGCAGTGAATAGAGTACTGGCCCTAGAGTCAGGAGGACCTGGGTTGGGCCTCAGACACTTAATACAAAAAAAAAAAAAAAAGCCGTGTGACCTTGAGCAAGTCACTTAATCCCAACTGCCCTCCAAAAACCAAAAAAAATTAAAAATCCTCAAATGAGGTCACAAAGAGTCAAACATGACTTTTAAAAGACTGAACAAATGCAGTCAATGTGCAGTTTGTTAAGACCAATACAAACTCAGAAGGCTCTACCACAGTTTGGGCAAAAATAAGCTCACAGTGATAATGAATTAACAAATAGTGACTGGGGGGTTATGGTGGACAATGAGAACTCACTACCTAGGGCTATTGGAGGTTCAAGAAAAATAGAAATCATGTTCTATACTCTTCAGTCAAAAAACATTTTAAAGCATCAGGCACCGAAGTTACAAAGGCACTATTCTAGGAAGTGGAGATATGAAGATAAAAAATGAATTAGTCCCTGCTTTCAAGGATCTTGCATTCTACTAGGTCTTAAAAGTAGGCTAGCAGATATCAGTTATACAGAAGAAAAGGTAAGGAACAAAATGAGGCAGGGCAAAAGAAAGGCCACAGATAATAAGGTATACAGATGCTCTGAATAGTCAGGAAACAGAAAATAACTACAGGCTGAAGTGGAAGTTGGGAAAGGCATCCTGGAAGGAATATGACTTACAATGGACCTTGAAGACTAGGTAGGATTCAAAGAGCAACCTTCATATTATATGGAATCACAGACTCTAGGGATCATCTGAGCCAGGGGTGGGAAATCTGTGGCCTCAAGGCCACAAATGGCTCTTTAAATCCTCAAGTGTGGTCCTTTGACTGAACCTGTTCTGTGAAGTTTAGATTCAGTCAAAGGGCCACACTTGAGGGTCTACAAGGCCACATGTGGCCTTGAGGAGACACATTCCCCACCCCTGATAGCCCAACCCCCTGCTTTTATACACAGAATTTACATGCCAATAATCAGAATTGAAAGGGACTTCAGAAATCATCTATTTCTTTATCCTTGGGAAAGTCACTTAATGTCCCTGGGCTTCAGTTTCTTCACTTGAAAAATGAAGGGGTTAGGCCAGATGAACTCTAAGATTCCTTCCAGTTCTGAGTCTTCAATCCTGGAATCTAGTCCGAGTAAGATTCTCTATAGAATATGCCCACCCACTCTTTATTTGAAAACCTCCAATGAGGGAGAATCTACTACCTTGTGGGGTAGCCTGTTCTACTTTTGCATAACTCTAAAAAGAAAAATTTTCCTGACATTGTCTTAATCTGCTTCTTTTCAACTTCTTAGTTCTGCCCTCTGAGAGGAAGCATATAAAATCTAAGTGAGGAAACTGAGCCCCAGACCAGTGAAGTGATCTACTCAGGGTCCCACAGTAAGTTACTGTATCTGCCCTGGTGAAATGCTGACTAGGCAATAGTTTCCATTCTTCACTGAGCCTGCAGCAGTAAGAAGTAACCAAGGAGAATGCGGTTGGTCTGGTTCTTGACCAAAGTGATCACCTTTACATCAGCTCTGTGTACAGTCAAATCTGACCAACAGGGAAAGATTCAGTTCCATGTAACTGAATCAATCTCTGAACTTTTGTTAGCTGTTAATTACCAAGTATTGTGCTTGGCATTAAGGTTACAAAAAGAAATGGAATCTATGTATCATTATATTTCTGATACTGTTTCCTTTATATCTATACGTGTGTGTGTGTGTGTGTGTGTGTGTGTGTGTGTGAGAGAGAGAGAGAGAGAGAGAGAGAGAGAGAGAGAGAGAGAGAGAGAGATACAGCACTCCCTTGTTCTTTATCTCCTCCCTCTTAGTGATCTGCAGGAGCAAAAAACCTTTGTAACCAACACTAACTATCCCTCTCCTGGTATGTTTTGTTGCCACACTGCCTCTGGAATTTGCTTTCCTAAAGCTCCCATCCTCAATAGATTAATATTCCCTTTTCATTACGGTTCTGCTGCTGGGCTTCCACATTCCTCCATCCTTGCTTCTTGAACCCCCCAGCAATGGACTCTCCTCTCCTATACTGAAGAAATGTCCTCAGATTCTCTTTCCTAGGGAGACCTAGAATCCCACACTCTTTCAATCTTAGAGCTGCTCTGTATTTAACAACCAGTTTTCCAGAAAAACAAAAAAAAATGTATGCACAACACAGTTTCATGTTAAATCTACATTAACATTTTCTCCATGACTTTCATAAGTCTAGACAATCAACAAAACAATAAATCAAGCTCTGATTTATGAAGTGTAAATGCCCAAACTGGCTTGAGCATATCCTTCATTGGAAGAGATTTAGGGGATAATTTAGTCCAGCCCTCTTCTGTATCAGAGAGGTACATGGTGTAGTGAATAGAGAACTAGGTTTAAAGCCAGGAAGATCTGGGTTAAAAAATCTACATCTGATATATACTGGCTGTATGATTGAGCAACCCAAGGGGCGGCTAGGTGGCGCAGTGAGTAAGAGTGCCGGCCTTGGAGTTGGGATGACCTGAGATCAGATCCGGCCTCAGAAAATGAGCACCCACGCATAAATAATGACTAGCCATGTAACCTTGAGCAAGTTACTTAACCCCAATTGCTTTAAAAAAAAATGATTGAGCAACCCTTCAGTGCTCTAGGCAACTCTCTTAAAAGATGAGTTCCACAGAAGATGCTGACCTGTGTTGACCCTCTACCAATGACATCATAGGTTCAGTACCTATCCCCTAGTCCAATCTGCTTCCTGATTTCAAAAATCTCTTCTGTAGCAATCTCTCTCCTATCCTTTCCATTTATTGGCCTCTATCCCCTTTCTTCAAAAATCTCCCCTTCTCACTTTTCTTCCTCCTTTAGTTGCCCTCTCTGCCAACCTTTCTCTTCTTTACCTTTCTCACAGTCTTCCCCAACTACTGCCTCAGCTGACTGAGCTGTTCAATTCATTAAGAATATGACACTGCCTCCCAGAAAATTTCAAAGCTAGTCGAACTTCACTGATTTGAAATTTATTCATAGAACTGTATCTTTGGGAATTTTTTTCCCTGTTTCATTAACTAATCTCTAAAAAAATAAAATTATCTGAGTCAATAGCCCATTTGACTGACAACGCCTTCCCCTGCCTAGTCCACTGATCTTGCTTTAGAAGGATGGTAGAGGCCTAGAGCACTTTCTGATACATTCTCTGATACCCAGAAGTCAAAAGATGTTTGCTGTTTCCAGAGAATATATGACATTGCTCCAGTTCAGCCAGGAAAACTTAGAGTGGGTTTTATGGTTTTAAGAGACTAGGGTTACTGTTATGAACTCAAGAAAGGAGATATTAGAGGGTAGCTAAAGGACTAAAGTCTGAAAGAATAGAGAAAGCAGTGGGTCACAGCAGAAAAAGTTGAATTGGGACTGGGTGTTAAACCCACCTCTGTAACCAATCATCTGTGTGACTTTGGGAAAGACATCACTTTTCCAGGTCA
Organism: Gymnobelideus leadbeateri; assembly: GCA_011680675.1. NCBI lineage: Eukaryota > Metazoa > Chordata > Mammalia > Diprotodontia > Petauridae > Gymnobelideus > Gymnobelideus leadbeateri. The sequence goes on from WOXC01003811.1 coordinate 1,000,206, forward strand.
CAGTTTCTTCATCAAACAAGAGTGGATAGTAACATCTGTCTTCCCCACCTTACAGGCTCACTGTGAGGCTCAAGAATATGTAAGAACATGTTTTTTAAATTATTAAGTAGTTTTTATCTGTATGGCTTTATTACTTTAAATGACAAAATTTTGTCTAATCGGTCATTTTCCAGGATGACAGCAGTTTTCCCTCCCTCCTCTAATTATTCATGCAAGTAAGACAGAGTGGGATAAATTGCTGTATTTGGAGTCAGGGAGACCTGACTGCAAATCCTGCCTCAGACACTTACTTGCAACCTGGGGCAAGTCACAGGTTAACTCTTCTCAGTCTTAGCTTCCTCATCTATAAAATGGGGATAATAGTGCCTTCCTTACAGGGTTGTTGTGAGGATATTTGATTGTGAGATTATATATACAAAATTCTTTGCAACCCTTAAAGCACTAACTATGTAGTAGCTATTATGACCATTATAGACCTAGAATTGGAAGGAATCTCAAAGGCTATCTAATCCAACTTTCTCATTTTACAGGTGAGGAAACAGGTTCAGGGAGGTCAAGCAACTTATCCCAGGGCACACAGCTAGTAAACACCAGTCACATTTGAACCCAAATCTTTTACTGCCAGAGACAGTGATCTCTGACCTATACTACACTTCTTCCTAGGTTGAGACACCAAAGTCTCTGGTAGGATGGGTTATCACCTTTAAAAAACAATTTAGCAAACAGATATCAAGCCCACATTAAGGATGTGTGAAAACTATGGTAGACACTGTCATGAAAAGATAAAAACAAACAAACCAATATGGCTCCCACTCTTAAGGAGATTATCATCTGTACTACTAGGGAAGAGGCATACACAGAATAGCTAGGCTATAACTCAGATGGTAACTAAGTACACAAGAGACACTGAACCAGCTATATGAGAGATTAAACAAGGGATCACTTCTAGCTGGAGGGAGGGGAGATGTCAGGGAAAGAGTCATAGAGGTCATGGATCTGGACTGGAATTTGAGGCAAGAGAAGGATCTAAACAGATGAAGGACAGAGGGAGTTTGTTTCAAACACAGAGGAAAGTATGTGAAAGAGGAGAGGACAAGAGGATCCTCATTCCCACAATTAATTTCCTCAAAATCTCTGTCTTTTCCATTCTCTTCCATTATACTTCATTCCATTCCATTCAGCTCAAATCAGTTTAGTTCAAGGACCATTTATTAAATTCCCCCTCTGTACCAGGCATCATCCTATGTTCTGGGAATGCAATTACAAAGCTCTCAAGGAGCTTGTTGCTCAGTTGTGCCCAACTCTTTGTGGCCCCACTTGGGGTTTTCTTGACAAAGGTCCTGGAGTGGTTTGCCATTTCCTTTTTCAGTTCATTTTAAAGATAAGGAAACTGAGGGTTTGATGTTAAGGGTTAAGTGACTTGCCCAGGGTCACATAGCTAGTAAATGTCCATGGCCAGATTTGAACTCAGGTTTCCTGAACTCCAGGCCCAGTGTTCTATCCACTGTGCCACCTAGCTGCCCCTATATGTCTTATGCAGCCTTAAAGAGGTTCAAAGAATGAAGTGTAGCTTTCTGCACAGGTCATTGTTCTCTGCCCACTGAAATGAAGATAACTCCCCCAGTTGTGGGTTGCTCTAAGGATCAAACAACAGAAATCATAGTATGTTAGAGCTAGCTTAGATCATAGGACCATAGTGTCATTGTTTTAGAACTAGAAGCAATCATAGGATCATAAGACCAAAAAGTTAGAACTGAAAAGTCATATAACTCAATTTTATCATTTTATAGATGAAGAAACTGAAGTCCAGGAAAGTAAATGACTTGTCCAAGGTCACACAGGTAATAAGTGGCAGGGCTGGAATCCAAATCCACCCCCAAGGAGGTTATACTCTAGTTGGGAAGACTAAGATAATCTATAAAATAATGGTAAATATTATAAGGTAAATTATAATTGCTTAATAATCTATGTTATATAGTTTCTAAATTTGGGGTTCTCAACCTGGGGGTCTATAAACATGTTAAAATATTTTGATAACTATCTCAATAAAATTGATTTCCTTCATAATTTATATATTTTATTTATAATTTGTATATTTTATTTTATGTGCTTAAATAAATGCACAGGTCCCCAAGAAAGGATCTATAGATCCCTCACAAATCTGTTCAAAGTATCCATGACCCCCAGAAGGTTAAGAGCCCTTGTTCTAAATTTTATAGAATGCCAAAGAAGGAAACCAATAGTCAGGGAAGGCTCTAGGAGATGTAATTTGACCTGGGCTTTGAAGGATGGATAGAATGGGAGGAAAAAGAGGGAGGAGGGAATGTTAGGCAGGGTTTGTGACATATTCAAAGGCACAAAGATGGGAATAGGGAGTAGACTGTGGCAGACAATGAGACCAGACTGAGTGAAGCAGAGGTGTATGTGAGGGTAAAGTTGGTTATGTAGGGTAGGGTCATGTTATGGCAGGCTTTAGACCCAGGAAGAGAAGTTTAGAAATGATAATGGTAGCAAACCAGAAGTCATTAAAAGTTGTTAGGCATAGGTGTTGCATGATGATTGTTCACTGAGAATTCAAAATTCTTCCTGAATTGTACAGTGATTTAAAGGTAGTTCTTAAAAGCCAAGAGTCCTCTGACCTGTTAGTATGTGTGGACATGGCCTTTGTTTTTCAGAGGCTATGCCAGTCTCAGTGTCTAGGTCCCAAGGTCTAGCTGCTAATGCCACCCTGGAGAGGTATTGAGTTCAGTTCTAGTAATAGCCTGCTTTTTGAGGACCAGACTAGTTAGTATGGAGATTCTTATCATTTGGTGAGGAGTTCTTTAGCCACAGCAAACCATGAAACAGTGATAGTAGTGGTGGCAGAGAGATGGAGGAGAGCAAGAGTAAGCATCCATAGATTTTCAGACCATCTATAAATATGAACTCAACTGTTAGAACTGAAAATGTAAGGTCCTTGTTCATTGACCAATGAACATAAACACTACTGGAGGATTGAACCAATCTGGGTGTTCTCACCACAAGTGAAACTAGAAGACAAATAGAAGGTGTAGTTAAATGGGAGGTGAATTCATAGATTCTCCTTGGAAAGGCAAAGAGAGAAGTTCATTTTATCATGCATCCAAAGGAAACAAGAAATATCATTTCATGAAACAATTGTTCATCTTGTATGATAATGCTCATGATAAATATTTGCAGAAAAGACCCCCATAAAATGATAATTTATGTGCCAACATCTGTTTCAGAGGATAAAGAGGTAGAGAAATTCTAGGAAGAATTGGATAATGCTCTCCAAATTAAATCAAGTTTGATATTTAGTGACTTCAGTGCTGAGGTGGGAACATGCAAGGACAGTCAAAAATATGGTTCAGGAATAAAGAATGAATGGATCATGAATATTTTCTTCAAGGAAAAAATCCCCACAAGGCATTGCACATGATAAGCATTGAATAGTATCAGTAAAATTAAATTGATATTTTTCTAACAGACAGGAAACAACTCATCATTGACATGGGAGTCAGTTGTGGAGTGTCAACCCACTGACTTGCTGGAGCAGAGATGAAAAGCAACAGAAAATTAGAAAACTAGAAATTAAAAAATGAAAAAAGGATCCAAGGGTATCAAGAGAGTTGCCTAGAGCACTTGGAGTTTAAATGTCTTTTCCAGGATGACATATACAGCATGTGACAGGGACAGAATTTGAACCTAGGTTTTCCTGGCTTTGAGGCTAGCTCTTTATCCATTGTACCATATTGCCCATTACCTCTCAAAATCAAGTTATTGACAAAAAAAATGGGAACAAGAAGAAAGGATTACAATACTAATCGTAGCAATTTTATACAGTTTAACCAATGTAAATCAATTGTCAAAATGAGATCAAATGTGCCCCCAAATCACTTTAGTCAGCAAATACTTGACTTACTTGCCAACTGGCAAGATAGGACAGTCAAGGGCAATACTAATTTAGAATATGAACTTGCATGTTGAAATCTCACAGAGATGACTCAGAAGAACACAATTCTGCCTTAAAGTTTCTTCTCCAATAAGGAATCTCACATGCATCTATACAAGTTTTCCTTAAAAGATATAACAACAGAGGTAACCTTGTTCAATGACTCTCTGATCATTAATACCAAGAGAAACATAAAATGGGAAAAGGTAGGCTTGCCAAAGGATGTTATCATTCTCTTGGAGTAGATTCAATACTCAGTCCAAGTGTAGGAAAAATTCCCTATAGATGATAAGGTCTTGTGTGCAAATGACATTTTGTTGATTTTGTCTAGTATGGGAACATTGCAAAGTCTTTTAAAAGAGATCCACAAACATTTTAAAAAGTTTGGATTAATGGATGGGCAGCTTAGACTCAGTGGATAGAAAGCTGGCATTGAAGTCAGAAAGACCTGGCTCTGACACATATTGGCTGTGTGCACCTAGGCAGGTCACTTAACCTCCTAGTGCTCTAAGTATGAAGTGTCAAGCACCACAAAGCCTAAAACACTCAGTAAGGCCTGAACTAGATTAAAATGTAATTAGGAAATATTTAACAAAATAAACAAAAAAGTAATAAAACATAAAACAGAAGTAATATTAATTTGTGGTTTTCTAAGTCATGTGTCCACAAGGATTCTCATGTATGGTTCAGTGGCCCTTTTTCTATTTGAATTTGATACCATTGCTCTGGCCAACTGTGGGAAACCCCAAGTTTCAAAGAAAGTGCTGTTTTGCATTAGTAGAAGGAGTTCCCCTCACCTGGGAGTTCCTTCTACCAAAGAACTCACAAGTCTAACTCCTACCTACAAAGGAAAAAACAAGAACAAAAACAAGTGAATGAACAAAAACATTTTGAGCATGCAATCCCAATGTGTATATTTACTTATCTATAAAATTATACAGTGAGGGGCGGCTAGGTGGCGCAGTGAATAGAGCGCCGCCGGCCCTGGAGTCAGAAGGACCTGAGTTCGGAGCCGGCCTCCGACACTTAATCCACACAAACAAAAACCTAGCCGTGCGACCTTGAGCAAGTTACTTAACCCCAATTGCCCTAAAGGGGCGGCTAGGTGGCGCAGTGAGTAAGAGCGCCGGCCTCGGAGTTGGGATGACCCGAGATCAGATCCGGCCTCAGAAAATGAGCACCCACACATAAATAATGACTAGCCGTATAACCTTGAGCAAGTGACTTAACCCCAATTGCTTTAAAAAAAAATAAAATTATACAGTGGACTACTGCACTAATAATTATGAACACTGTAAAACAGACTAAGAAACTAGGAGCTCCTTGAGAATCTGAACTTATTTATTTATTTATTTATTTATTTTTGGTATCTCTGGTGCTTAACAATAATGTTTGGCATACTCAGTATGTGCTTAATAAATGTTCATTGACTGACTAATATAACTAAAAAAAATGAAATGAAGGTGAAATAATATTGATCCTCCAGTCAACTGGGAGCTACTGGTATTTATTCAGTAGAAGAATGACATGGTCAGACTTGAACTTTAGGAAAATCACTTTGGCTGCTGTATGGGAGATTGATTGGAATGGGGGAGAGCCTTGAGGCAGGGAGATCAATCAGGAGGCTATTTCAAAGGTTCAGGCAAGAGGTGATGAGGACCAGAAAAAGGTAGTGGCCATGTGAGAAAAGGACAGGATGTGAGAGAGAAGGAGGGAGAAGTGAGAACAGTTTGAACAGGTGGATATGGGGGGAGGGAAAAGGAGGAGTTGAAGATGACACCAAAGTGTGTGAAAACCTGGGTGAATGAAAGGGTGGTAGTGATAATAACAGGGAAGTTTGGAAGATGGGTTCATTTGGTGGGAAACATGATATAATGATATCTGTGATTCCCATCACAGGCCATTCATACCTACTCATCCTGTATGCCTCATTCTGTTTCACCGAAAATGGAAAGGTCTCCTCCCTCTACCAAATAATACCACTGGAAAGGACATGATTGAGGAGTGTTGGGGGATCTAGAATTTAGGGTTACTTAAACATTGGACAGAAAAGGCCTGTGGAATCAAAAGAGAAATATAAAGAGAGGGTAGTGATGTTTTAGATCAAAATTTCCCAATACTTTCTCTCATTTCCCTGAGAGAGTAAAATTCCTCTTCCCTCCTTGCAATATAACTTGATCTACTAATTGATATTTTAATTTCCTAACTACTTCCAGTTTCTCCAAAATTACTGACAAGACAAGTTCAGAACAGAATAGTTTAGGGAAGCAGATTGTAAATGCTTAAAACTGCAAGACGTAATTATGAATACCAAGTGTACTACTTATTGGGGAGAAACTGCATGCCAAGTAGCTGAAATTAAAATTCTCTCAAGATAAAACCATCTCTGAACAACTCCAGGAACCTGAAAAATCCCAGGGTTTTTTCATACATTTCTGGTCTCCCAAGGAGCTTAACTCTTTGAATATACGATCTTCTTTCCAAAACATTTACCCACTGTAAAAATGGGGAAATTCATAATTCCCTTGCCATCTTCATGAGACTCCTGGGAGGTTTAGACAAGATAATGGGTGTCAAAGTGCTTTCCAAACATAGGGCTTCATTCAGGCAGTTTTGTGATGCAGTAGATAGTATTGGACATGGAGCTAGGAAAATACCTAAGTTTGAATCTTGCCACAGACACATATCAGCTGTGAGACCCTAGGCAAATCATTTATCTTCTGTTAGCCTCAATTTACTCACAAGCATTTATCAAGCATCTTCTGCTGTGTGCTAGATACTATGCTAAGTGCTGTACAAATATTTCTTATTTGATCTTCACAACAGCCCTGCAAGGTAAGTGCTATTATTATCCCTATTTTACAGTTGAGAAAACTAAGGCAAACAGAAATTAAGTGACTTACCCAGGGTCATATGTAAATGTCTAAGGTCACATTTCAACTTGGGTCTTCCTGTTTCCAGGCCAGCACTGTATCTACTTCAATAAACACACACACACACACACACACACACACACACACATCTATAGATACATATCTGTCTGTCTATCTATCTATCTGTCATCTATCTACATATACTAAGAATTTATTAAGAACCTATTGTGTCCCAGGAATTGTGCTAAATATTTTACAAATGTCCTCTCAATTGATAATAACAGGAATAATAGCAGCAGCTACTGAACAGGTTTATCGTGAAGGTCAAAAGTGATAACTCAATGCAAACCACTATCCAACTAGGTGTTGTTATTGTTGTTATATTTTCCAGTAGTAGTGATTGGTATCAGCCTATAAATGTCTAGCACCATACCTTGCACGTAGTAGGTATACAGTAAATGTTTGTTCAGTGAATGAAGGGGCTATAATAAATGGCCAGAATTAGGGCTTGCAATCACTTTGTAGTAACAGATGACTTCTCTTTGAATATGTCTAATTAGCCTGCTAAGCCCATAGACACACATTCTTGATTTCATCAGTGGTAAGTTTTAGTCTAGTTGAGACAAGACACCATGTTGCTTTAGGCATTGAAACTGACCTAAGATTCCCACTGTTATCACAGCAAAACCAGTAATCACAACACTTAATTCTAATAAATAGTGCTTATCTTCCCCTTTCCTAGTGTGCAAGAGTTCAGGGTGATTGCTTTCCTCCTGAGCCATCACTTTTCCTCTTCCTTTCTGACTTTAGAACTGTTACTTTTCCCTTGTGATTTCCCTCTTTATTAGTGCTTCTTTTTTTCTTTCCTTTCCCTCCTCAGTTGTTATCAATTCTTCCACTCTCGTTTATGTTTTCCTGCTTCTAGGAAGATCTTAAACAATCTAACTCATGTTGATTGTTCTCCTTCCTGGACAACCTATAGAAACTGATGCCTGTACCATAAATATTGCCTCTTAATTATGTTCAATTCACATTATTCTCCAATTAGGAAAATTAGAGACCCACTAGTCTAAACCCTTAATATTCTTTTTAAATTTTTCCTAAAATATTGATATCTTCTGTTTTTGTATTATCTACTTTTCTGAAGATATCCTTCCCCTTTTACTCATTGAATCATCTCATTTAATAAAGAATGAAGAGAAAAACAATTCAGCAAAACTAAGAAACATTAGAGCGTCGGCCCTGGAGTCAGAAGGACCTGAGTTCGGATCTGGCCTCAGACACTTAACACACACACAAACAAAAACCTAGCCGTGTGACCTTGGGCAAGTTACTTAACCCCAATTGCCCTCCAAAAAGCAAAAAAACCCAACCAAACAAACAAACAAACTAAGCAACATGTCAACCATATCCACCATTATATGTAATATTTTACATTACTGTTCACAACCTCTACAAGGAAAGGAAAGTGCATTTTCGTATGTTGTCTTTGGGGTCAAACTTGGTTGATATAATTTCACAGCATTCAGTTTCATTTGTCTTGTTTCTGTTCTTTCCATTTATATTGTAGTCATTGTGTATATTGTTTTCTTGTTTCTGACTACTTCACTTTGCATCAGTTCATATAAGTCTTCCCATGCTTTTATGCATTCATCACAGTAACTTCTTACACTACAGCAATATTCTATGACATTCATATACCACAACTTGTTAAGCATTTCCTCAGTTGCCAGGCAATCTACTTTGTTTCAAGTTCTTTACTATAACAAAAAGTGTTGCTATGAATATTTTGATTGACATATAGGACCTTTCATTTTATCATTGTTATCTTTGAAGGGTGTTTAGCAATGCAACCTCTTAATCATTAGCTATGAGAAACTGAGGCCCGAAGACACATAGTAAGTTTCTCCAGGTGATAAAGGTAGCAATTGGCAGAGTAAAACCTGAACCCGTCTTCTGATTTCAAATACTATTATTTTATTTTATGTTATATTTTATTATATTATCTATTTATGTCACCTATTATATTTACATATTATCACAAAAATGCAATTAATTTATAAGCATTTTTCTTGCCTTCTCAGTTAACTCTTTTAATCTCCTTAAAGTCTGGGACAATATCTTTCTTATCCATATAAGAAAGTTCTTATCCATATAAGAAAATATATCCATATTCCAGTGCCTTGAACAGAGTAGGTATGTGGTTATGGTCAGTAGATATTTGGCAATTAACTTGATATTCATAGACTTTCTAGATGAGCCTCACCATTCAAGGAACAGTTATGTTTTCTAATGCATCAAACCGACAAATAAATACATAGGCACTTCCAGGGCTGTTCTCAGCAGGGTACTCCTCTGGAGGCCAAGGAAATGGGAAGATCTGGCACAGTCAGATAGGCAGCTCATCTCCTCTAACAATGAGATTAGGGTACAGAGGAATCAGGGAGCAGCACAAAAAACAGTTACAGTTTCACACAGATCAGCAAAAAGATACAGACACAACTGTGCTCACCCACACATACACATTCAAAGACAAAACACCCAACAGCAAAACCCGGAAGTAATTGCCCTACTGTGGTACTCTTCAGACTTCAGCTTGGGTAATGTTCCTTTCACATTCCTCCCAAAGCTCTCTCTGCATTATTAATGCTATGTCCTAGTTTGAGCTCATCGGAAAGTCCAGGTTTTTCCAACAGTTATGTCTAGCCCCAGCATGAAGAAGAGGCAGGTGCATGAGTACTGAACACAGGTGGCTCCCTTTTTCTTCCCAGTAACTCAGCTCCATTGCCTTAACTACTATGTTAACAGAAGGTTATCTTTGAATTAATCACCAAGTTGATTAATCAAGAAGTTAACAAGATCAAGCAAGTTGTCTTTTGTTTTGGGACAATGGAACAGTCATAGAATCTTGGAGCACTTTCTTGCATCTCCAACCCAGCTCCAAGAGCTCATTCCCAAAGGTCCTCACAAGCTCTTTCATCTAATAGCTCTCATCCACAGCTGATCTGGGGTCTAAAAGACAGGCACATATGATCGTCAATGAGACTGAACGGAGCCTTAGCCCCAACAAGCAGAGAAGGCAGGGAGGGGAGAAGGGCTATTTGTCTGTCTCCTTAGAGTCTAGCTGGAAAGCAAAGTGAAGCGTAGGGATATTTGGAGTGATATACAAGGACTAATGGATATCCAGGCTGGGAAAATGCACCAGAAAGTCTGGGCCTGTTTCATTCAGCAATGAGACCCAGTCAGATTCCCTTCCCTTCCATTTTCAAACTCCCACGGAAGGGGCTGGGTTGGAGACATCAGTCCTTCACCTGACATTAGAAGCAGCTGTGGAAACTGCAGTGTTTCTTGCCACAGCTCTCCTCCCCCAACCCCCAATAGTGATCACACCCCAGCACCTGGCCTGGGAGTTTAATTTGCAGGGCTTTGTCCTGATGTGATCCAGCAATGCAAACTGTTCTGTGCACCTGTCTGCAGCTGTGTAATCATCAACTCTAACAGGGCTTTTGCCTTTTTTTTCTTTTAAAGGAATTTTCCCTTTTAATTCTTACTCCCCCCTCCGGCCCCACTGCCCCCCTCCCCTCCCCTTGCCTGCTGCATTTACACCCTGAGAAACCTCTGACCTGGGACCATCCTCTCTGGCTTGGTGACTTTCTTGTCCAAACCATCATTTTTGGAAGAACACCAATCCTGTTTCACCTCACTTATAATGTCCATGGGTGGGGAACCTTCAGCTTCAAGGGCATATTTGGCCCTCTCGGTCCTCAAGTGCAGCCTTTTGACTTAATCCAAACTTCATTGAACAACTCTCAGTAATAAAAGGATTCATGATGTAAAACTTGGACTCAGTCAAAAAGCCCCACCTATACTTTCTCTCAGAATCCTCCTCCTCCTTGCCCGAAGCATTTCCTCATTGCCCCTTCACAGCATCCCTTTGTATTGTTTTCTCCCATTAGAATATAAATTCCCTGAAAGTGGACACTACCTTACCAGTTTGTATTTATCCCTGCCGGGTTTAGTTTAGTAGCTAGAACAAAGTTGTTGTTTGTCTTTCCTTCTTGATGAGGATCTTGACTTGAGCAAGGTGATGCAAAGTCACTGACATCACTCTCTCCTCTGGAGCCATTTGAGTCCAGTAGCAAGGTATAGATCAGGAAGACTGAAAATGGCCCAAGATGCAGTGGGAGACCATGGCCTTAATTTTTAAGGTAAGGTCTTTCCCAGGGTCAGTTTGACTGAGGCACCACCCATCCAGTATTTAAGGCTAGGTAAGAGATGAGGCAAAGACCTCTTTTAGCTGGTGTCACACACACACACACACACACACACACACACACACACACACACACACACAATTTGGGAGGGGAAGACTTTCTGGCCAAAACAGATAGTAAGCACTTTAATAAACACTCCATGATCTCTCTCTTCTTTCTTTTTCCTCCTTCCCTCCTTCTTTCTTCCTTCCTTCCTTCCTTCCTTTCTCTCTTTCTTTTGCCATGGTCTTAAGATGGACCTCTGAAGTCTTAGTATTTGGTGTTTTAACTTGGTCCAATCAATACCATTATCTATTTTTTACGGTAGTCTTTTTTTTTTTTTTACTGTAGTATACTATCCAAAGTAGTACCTTTTAGAATCTCCAAAGAGAATTCATGCATTAGGGGTGCTCTTAGCACTTCTAGTATTTGTACTAGATGGGGTTAGGTCTCATCGGTCTCTGACATGGGAGCTAGAGCCTGGGGTTGGCAAAGTAGTCGATTCTGCTGGATTACATTAAAATCTGAAAAGATCCCTGAAGTTTCTGGGTATACTATTGGCTTGGAGTACATGGTAGTTGCACAGAATTACAGAACCTCAAAGTTGGAAGGGAGCTCAGAAGCTACCTTGTCCAACTCTTACCTGAAAAAAGAGTCTTCTCTGAGTTCACTGAATTTACACAATAAATATAAGAACCAGGGTCCAAAACCTGAAAAATGGTAGGTTATACAATATTTCTTTGAGGATCTGTACTGAGGAGCAACCTATTGTAATGCCAAGCAAAGGCAACTTCCTAGGTTAGGAATAGCTGCATAGTAACTCCATTTTATTCAGTGACAAATTAAGGCAAAACATTCACAGAAAAGAGAAAATCAAAATACAGCATTCACCAGGTGTAATTCAATAATTTCCAAGAACTACTCCAGCACTGGGCAGGACATTCATTTAGTCAATCACAAAGTCTTCTCTCCATTCAACTGAAGATTAGTTTCCAATAATCAACAAATTACATTCATTTGGTCAGTCACAGAGCACAAAAAGTCAAAAGATCCACCCCTGGATCACAACTGAATTACAATACCGTCCATTACCACCCAGCACTCTCAAAGGGGCAGTGAAGAACACAAAGGCCATCTACCCTAAGCCACAACAAGATTATCATCACAGCAGTAAATATCCAAGGAGAGGTCTTTTCTTCTTCTGGACTCTAGGCAAATTCTCAGCAATTTCAGTTCCTGGGGAGACAAAGCTTAACAAAGCCACTATTATACACTGCCAGTGACCCCATCAATTCATTCTCTACCTGCAGAACAGTCCCAGAAGCCCTGAAAATGTCAGCAAGATCCTCTTCTAGGATTTCTGTACACATACAACAAGAAAAATCCTTCTTCAGGGCTTCTGAACCAACAGCAAGGTTCCAGGACCTCTGCAACAACAGCGCTGTCCTTCACTAGCAGACGAATCTGGCAAAACGACATCAAAACAGACAGACAAAATACCAGCATCACAGCCATGCCTCCTCAGTTCTCAGCAGCTCTGGGTGACAGCTCTCAAAAGTCCTGGGCAGCTCCAACTGGCCCTCAGCAATCCTCTTTCTCTGCCTCCATGATGCTGCTCCCAAAAGTTCTTCTGCCTCTCTCTGCTTGGGCCTTCTCTCTAAATCCAGGGCACCAGCTCCTCCCAGTTCAGGCCTCTCTCTTCATGCCAACAAGTCCATCCCACAACTGGGATTCACAAGCTCTGGGTTTTAACACTTAACCCCAAAACCGAGCCCATACAGGATGAATCTTTAAATTCTATTACCATTACACCTATGTTTCAGGTGAGTTTATTACATTGTCAACTGTCTTTTGAACTTTTCTAATTAGATACTCCATAGGCATTGCAAAATAAACATGCCCCTAAACACAGTTCATTATTTACACCTCTGCCCCAACTTTGTCCTTGTCTGAATTCCCAAGTTATTGTACAGGGCACCACCAATCTCCTATCCAGCCTGGATCACTTCATTATCATCCTCAACTTCTCACTCTCCTTCAGTTTACATATAAAATCATTTGCCAAATTGCATAATTTATCCCTTTCTCTTTACCCATATAGCCTCTACTCTAGTTCGGGCCTTCATTACTTCCTTTCTTAACTATTGCAATAGTCTCCTAATTGATCTCCCTTTTTCAGGTCTCTTTCTTCTTCTATCCGTCAATTTCAAGGTGATTTTCAATTATGGGACTCCCTATTCAATAAATTCTACTAGCTCTCTATTACTTCTAGAGTCAAATGCAACTATCCTGTTGACATTTAAAGTCCCTTATATCCTGACTCCAACCACCCCTAGGAACAAATATAAACCTCTCTGTGTGGCATTTAAAGCCTTTCAAAACTTGGTCCCATCCTACTGTCTCTTTAGGATAATGTCTTTTTTATATGGCGCAGTTTACTGCTGAAGGCTGTAGAAAAAGTATGTTTGTATAAAAAAAAAAGATTAAAGGATATAAGATATTGCCTCTATCAGAGAAGAACATTTTGATAGCTGAAGTAGGAAAAGAACTTTGATTTAATAAAAATTGCTAAAATAAACGTATGAAGAAATACAGTTGTCAGATGGAATTTGAACAGTTTTGGACGGAAAATGAACCGTGGCATAAATATAAAGGCTCAAATCACCTTGTAAAAGCTGTAAGGTGATGTTTCACTTGTATCTGAACAGTTTGATGGTTTAAAGAAGACAGAAAAAGAACTTTTATTTATTAAAAACTGGGGAAATGTGAGTATAAAGAAATACCAGTTCAAGGACACTAAATGAGATATTGAAATGAAAACTTAGAGCTGCAGGGTATTAGTGTCCCCTAACTCATTTGTATATAGCTATTTTAACACTTAAGAGGTTAAAACCGAGAGAAAGAGAGAGAGAGAGAGAGAGAGAGAGAGAGAGAGAGAGAGAGAGAGAGAGAGAGATCTGGATTCAAGCTCTCCTGCTTAAAATTGCTTAGAGATTGAGAGATGATTTCAAAGCATCTATAGATTTCACAGGGGAAATTTGATGTTGTTACCTTTTAAATGAAAGGAAGGAAAGAAACAAACATTTATTATGTATCTACTATGTATCTTGCTTCTGTATCTTCTTATATCTACTAATATCCACTATTAGCACTGTGTTAATTACTTACAAATATCATCTAGTTTGATTATCACACAACCCCAAGAGATAAGTGCTGTTATTATCCCCATTTTGTAGCCCAGGAAACTGAGACTCAGAGAAGTTAAATGACTTGCCCAGGGTCACACAGCTAGTATCTGAGACCAAAGTTGTACTCAGGTCTTTCTGACTACTCCACCTAGCTGTGTCCTTGAATGCCAAAGGTTTTTATTTAAGCAACTGGAAAGTATAGGAGGATAGGAGATCAGAGTTGAGAATGAAGAGTTGATGAATGGAGAAGGAGGAAAGAGCAGCTTTGTCAGAGCTACACCTAGAGAAGTAGCTGGGGCAATTGGCAGAAAACTTCACCTATAACAAGATTTCTGATTCTTTGAAAAGAGGCCCAACCTCATTGGACAGAAGTCTTAGTTCTAGATATTGTTCTTCAGCTTGTCCTACAGTTTGAGAGGTGAGGCCTCTCAGAAGTTCCTGTTGTTCTTTTTTGACCCCTTCTGATTTGAGAACAAAAAAGAGTAAAGGGGGAAAGACAGGTTTTGCAGATGCTGTAGACTGCAGGGGCAGGGAACTTGTGGCCCTCAAGGTTCTGAAGAGCAGCCCAAATTTCTTGAGGCCTAGAGGGCCATATGTAGCCTTGAGGCTGCAAGTTCACCATCCCTGCAGGATGTAATTGGATATGGCAAAACCCCAGGGAGTGAGGAACTAGCTAGGCTTGTCTACCTTACTCAGAGTTGACTTGAACTGTTTTGCTGTGGGCTCTGTTCACAACAAAACAGTTTCTAGGATGCTTGTGTTGTTTGGATGAGTGATAACTGGCTGGATTTGATCTCTATTGCTCAGAGATATCTGGTCTGATAAGGTATGTAGTTCTCTGTCTTGAACAGAACTGCTATGCTAATTAAGAAGTAATGCTTTCTCTATGCCCTGTTAAAAGTAGCTTTAAGTTGAAAGAACTTGAAAATGTTTTGTTTGTTGGAGAATGGATTTGCCCATTTGGACAGTGGGGAAGACTAGCAAACAAGCAGCTAGCAGGGAAATAGTTATGTGTGGTACAAGTATGATCCTGAATGGACCAGAGGCAGCAATTCTTGCAGCCCAGAGTTGTGAGTTACTCATAGCACATGGTTTTCCTCCCTCGTGTGTTTTTCTGCCAAATTCCTATATTTCCTTATCCTCTTCCACAGATACTGAGTACATTGATAAGAGAATGTGATTCAGGCCTATGTGTGGATTGCAATGTATTTATTATTATTGCATTCGTTTTAACATACGTGTGCCTCTGATATTATTATTTGTTTTGCTTATTGCTAAGTAAATGGTTCTGTTTAAGATCTAATACTTGTCATCCTTCCAATCGACTGGTTTATAAAGGAAAAAAGCATCAAAGGGGGCTCAAGAAACAAAATTATGAATGGAGAGTGTATTCTCCCACAATAAGGTTACCCTTAGTATTGTGAGAGAATTTGAGTGTGGGAATTTGAATTTTTTTTTTTGCCTTTTGGAGGGCAATTGGGGTTAAGTAACTTGCCCAAGGTCACACAGCTAGGTTTTTGTTTGTGTGTGCATTAAGTGTCTGAGGCTGGATCCGAACTCAGGTCCTTCTGACTCCAGGGCCAACACTCTACTCACTGCGCCACCTAGCCACCCAGGAATTTGAATATTGACTAGCTTCTAATTCTCCAGGAATCTTTCCTCTCCCTACTAACATGAGGCAATACCATTTCCTGGATCCAGACACCTTGCTCCCTGACTCTAATGCCTAGTTCTTCTGGATTCAGATATGAAAACCCATTAGAATTTCCTGGTTTGAGGATCTGTTGGTGAACTCACCAGTATGCCCAACCCCACTTGAGGTCTATTGGATCTACTGCCCATTTTCATTGACTATCCATCATTTTGTGAGTATCTCCCCTCAATAAAGTTGTGATAGTAGCCTTTTGGGGGGGAGCCTAACTCTTTCGTTCCGAGGCAGGTTGCAGGGGGTAAGCCAATTCAAAGTGTATAGGAGTTCATATACCCAAATGGGAGGTGGGAAGTAGAAGGCGGGAGGCCCTCAGATGTGTGAAAATATCCTATTATGGTATCTTAATACAAAATTAGAAAGTTTCAGAATATCAAAGGTCCAGTACAAGGAAACATGGAGTTCACAAGAAGATAGAAAAGTGAGCTAGTTGGGTCAGCTAGGTGGTGCAATGAGTAGAGAACCGGCCCTGGAGTCAGAAGGACCTGAGTTCGGATCTGACCTCAGACACTTATCACACACAAAAACCTAGCCGTGTGACCTTGAGCAAGTTACTTAACCCCAATTGCCCTAAAAAAAAGAAAAAAAAAGAAAAGAAAAGTGATCTAGCTATATTGAGCAGAGACTAACAAAATGAAAGTAGTCAGGAAAAATGACAGAAACAGATCCACTGGACCCCAGGTGGAACTGGGCTCACTGCTGGAGCCCCCAACTCAATGGGGGACCCTCTCCCCAATCATGAAAGTCTAGTGGGTTTTCATCTGAATCCAGAAGGACTAGGCATTGGGGACAGAAGCAAGGCGCCTGGACCTGGGATATGGTTCTGATTCATGTTAGTGGGGAAAAGGAAGATTCTTGGGGAATTGGGAGCTAGCTGATATGCAGATTCCCAGCTGGAGGAAAAAAGAGTTTCGGGATGTTACTGCTAGTCTTACTCTAACAGGATGACTCAGTTTCTCTGTCAGTAGTTTCTGAGTTTCTCCAGGGCTTCTTTGTTTAGTGGGTCAGGAAGGCTACTGTATCACACTGCTCCTCCAGCCTTATTCCATATCATATCCCAATCAATGGATGCACTCTATGATCCAGTCCATCTAGCTTTCTTATTCCTCTTCACATGTGTCACACAATCTCCCATCTCCATGTCTTGGCACTGGTGATCTTCCACAGAAGGCACTCCTTCCACCCCATCCCCCTCCCCACCTTAGCTCTATCTCCTCGACTCCTTATGTTTCCTTCAATACTCAGTTCAAATGCTAGCTTTATATAAGATCCATCTTGATCCCTCTAGCTAATAATATCATCCCCACAAAATGACTTTATATTAATTTTGTATATGCCACTCTGTGTGTGTGTGTGTGTGTGTGTGTACACACACACATAGAGAGAGATCTATATCTATATCTATCTATATAGAGAGACAAAAACACACACACATACATATATGTATTCCCTGCTAGAATGTGGACTCCTTCAGGGCAAGGCTAGTTTTACTTTTCTCACTGTATACTTAGTGCTTTACATATGTCTGGCACACAGTAGATGCTTAATAAATGCCTATTGGTTGATTACTCCAACCATTGGGAAGTTTTTCCGTAGCTTCACTTTTGTCTTTATGTTTTCTAGCCATTACTTTAGTTCTGCTCCCTGGAGGCAAGCAGACCAAATCTAATCATGCTTCCACATGACAACCTTTCAAATATTTAAGGACATGGCGGGGTGGGGTAGGCTGAGCCAAGATGGCAGAGTAAAAGCAGGAACTTGCTTGAGCTCCTGTTCCAGCCACTTCCAATACCTGTAAAAAATGACCCTAAACAAATTTTAGTGCTACAGAACCCACAAAGTGACAGAGAGAAACAAATCTCCTGCAAATATTTGAATACATCTATCTATCTATCTATCTATCTATCTATCTATCTATCTATCTATCTATCTATATGTCCCCCAGGTCTTCTATAAGAGCATCCTCATTTCCTTCCACTGATTTTCATACGGCATAATCTAAAACCTTTGACATCTGGTTGCCTTCATCTTAGGAAGTTTAGGGTGGAAGGAAGGAAGGAAGGAAGGAAGGAAGGAAGGAAGGAAGGAAGGAAGGAAGGAAGGAAGGAAGGAAGGGAGGAAGGAAGGGAGGAAGGAAGGGAGGAAGGGAGGAAAGAAAGAAGCATTTATTAAGTACCTACCATGTGCCAGGTGTTGTAGCTAAGCACTTTACAAGTATTTCCCTCATTCGATCCTCACAACAACCCTGGGAGAGAAGTGCTATTATTATCTCCATTTTACAGATGAGGAAACTGAGGCAGACAGGGGTTACATATCTTGCCCAGGATAAGCTAGCTAGCAAGTGTCTGAGGATGGATTTGTATTCAGGACTTCTTGACTCCAAGGCTCTGCTAAGTAGCTATCTGAAAGAGGTAAAGATAGATGTCCAAGGTTACAAAGTAAACATGAGAACAAACATAGATTGGAAGTGCAATTTTCCTTCCACTATACCATGTCCCTTCTTTAATGAAGTCAGTTTGTCTCTAAAAGGGCTCTCTCTAGTTGACATGGTCAGGTGGGTATTTTAAAGTAAGCCTTAATTCCACACTTAGTTCAACTACATCTCCTTTCCTAACTCAATTTACTATGCTGTCATATCAAATATGAAAGTCTGTGTTCTGCAAAACAGAGATAATGATGGTTGTCACACCTACCACAAACCTACGGGTTTCTTGTCATGAGACTCAAATGAGATATTGACTCAAAAATGCTTTGAAAACTTTAAGGTGCTATAAACATATCATCTACGACAATGGGGCGATCATTTTATTCTCATTGCTTTTCATGGAATTATGATAGAAATGGTGCTGGGACAAACCACCATCCACTTATTATCCTATTACATTCAATATTCTGTGCACTTCTGTCCTGGTGATCAAAATAACCACTTTGAAACATGGTTTGGTTATTATGATGACTGGGGTCCTGAGAATAAATCAGGAGATCTACCAAGCAGACACCATCCTATGGTCCAAAAAGTCCCAGAAAATAGTTCTCATAGCACCGAAAGCTATGGGGAAAGCTTTCTAGAGCCCCTGCAACATGGTATTCATATGGATCAAAGTGTACCACCTTCCACTCATCATGTTCTTGAGCCCAGATGAAACAAAAAAAAAAATACAAAAATGGCTTCTTAGCGTGTAACCAAAATATTGTGATGTAAACTCATGTTCTGTAGACTCATTCTTATTGCTCCCTTACTCAATCATAAGCTTCTTGAGGGTAGCATTTGTTTCTTATACTACTCTGGAGTCCCAGCAGAAGTACCGTCTGGCCTCGGACACAACACACACAAACAAAAACCTAGCTTGTGACCTTGGGCAAGATACTTAACCCCAATTGCCCTCCAAAAAGCAAAAAAAAAAAGTACCTTGCATGTGAAAGCCACTCAAAGATGGGTAGAGTGACTAATAAAGTGCAGAAATTCCAGATTTTATGTAGGTATCTGCCAGGATAGGAAAGAAAGCTTAAGGGAGAAAAAGGGATTAAGTCAAGGAACTAAATGGATTTCCACAAACACTTAATAGGAGTTTTGATCTGTTTGCCAAATACACTTAATGGTCTAGGACTGGCTCTTAGAGATCCAAATCTACATCTGCAATGCAGCAATTGTACCTCTAAGATTTGTTCATTAAATAACTTCCCACTCATTGGCTAGGGCAAAAGAACCTGGAAGAAATATAACAAGCTGACAAGGTATTCTCAGTTTGTTCACTTGTCCAAAAAGAACTTAAAAGCAGGACAGAGGCTCAGATACAATCATCCCTCAATTCTTCGCTAGCACACATGTGACTTTCTAGTTGGGACAGCATTTATATCTAAGGGGCTTCAAGACATTTTAGAAATATTCAGCCTCAGTTCTGAGCCATGAGTTTGAGACCAAGCTACTGTAAACCAGTGGAGGGGAGGCAGTTGAGGTAGGTAGTTGAGGTAGAATTTGCCCTATCAGCCACAGTAATGGCATGGGATTGTTCAGTGGGGCAGATTATTTTGTTATTCTCCAATGCGTAAATTTGTTCCAGTCAGATCTCAGGTCTCTAGCCTCAATGTCCTTAGCTGTAAAAGGACAGGGTTGAACTAGGTGACCTTTAAGGGCCCTCCCAGCATTGATTTTTTCTCTCTTTTTCATTGTTTCCAGAACATGTCATGGCTTTTCATAGAGGGCAAGTCATATGGTTCTTGGCATTTACTTCCATCTAAAAGCCCTTGTCTACTTATTCTTCACCCAATAAGTACTATGTGGTAGGGCTTTCTGAATTTCGCCAAGATGCTCATCTCTCCCAATCTTCACTCCTTTTCTTTAAGGGATGAAAAGGTTTTTCTCTCTGAATGAGTAGTGGTTTGGAATCAGCTACATGGTATGCCTGTAAACAAGACTGAAGCCCCCTTATTCGAAATTCTTTGCACTGAAGGGATATAGGATAAGTCTGGTCAGGAGCCAAGGAACTCAACATTTGCATGCCAAAAGTTTTCTGGGATGATTTTGTCAGCATTTATGGAGGCTTGGGGTGTGTGTGTGTGTGTGTGTGTGTGTGTGTGTGTGTGTGTGTGACTTTATCACAAAAAATGCATTTCAGCAATGGTCTTCCTATATTTAGTGGTGTATTGATAAGCTTCCACATATATACCTTATTAAAGGGAGGTTTGTTTATTGTAAAAATACACATTTAGAGCCCATTAGGGGATGTGGGTAGAGTCATGAGGCCTAGTGCAGTTTCCTCAAAAATTAATTGGGCAAGGGAACCCCTGGGTATCTAAATATTGAATATGGTCAGGTGTACTCCCAGGATAGTCACTCTGTGCCTTACCCAGAAACAGGCCCTCCCCTGATCCCAAACATCTCTCTAGGTGAGGATAAATGCCTTTGTTAAAGCTGGTTTCCCTCTTAAGGGACTTCATCATTTTCATATCCAATATTCCTTTCTTACTTTTGGAAACAAATATTGTTCAGCTACTCTTCAGAGGCAGGGCTGTGCTGGAGCCAGCTCAAACCATCCCCAGGAACAGATTATTATTTATGAGGAACAATAAGTGGGCTGTTCTGACTGGCCTGGACCAGAATGGTTGGACCACAGAATAAATGGAAGAGATTAATGTGTAAGAAGATTGGAGTGGCAGGATGGGGTCAGAAGTGAAGGGCTCCCAAAACCATGCAGAGGAGTTCATATTTGATCCTAGAAGCAAAAGAGAACCACTGGAGTTTATTGTGAAGAGGAATGACACAGTCAGTCTAAGAAATATGCAGATTAATTTAAAACTTATGGAAGTGAATGCTGAAAACTAAAAATAAATAATATAAAAATTAAAAAAAAAAAAAGAATATGCAGCTTCCTGGGTGGGGAGAGACCTGAAGCAAGGAGACCAAAAAGTAGGCTGTTGCAATATTATATAATAGATTTATAGTTATATCTACAATAATCATTTCTCCCCCTGTTCTACTATGTGATGAAAACGCTTGCTTTATTTCTTAAGCTCAGAATAAAATAAAGACAATTTTTTAAATGAAGGGAAAAGAAGTGCAAGTGATAGGTGATGAGGACCTAAACTTGGGTGCCGCCTATGTGAGTGGACAGAAGGAGATGAATTTGGGATAGACTGTTGTAGGCAGAAAGAATACTATTTGGTGACTGATTGGCAATGTGATATGAGTGAGAGGGAGGAATGAAGGTTGCCTTGTGCAAACCTGGGTAACTGAAAAAATGGTGGTGCCTTTGATAGAATTAAGTAAGTTCAGAAGAAGGGTGTGTTTGGGAGGAATGGTAATAAGCAAGGCAGTGGTGGCAGCAAGGCTAAATAAAATCTTTGTCTCCTCTCTAACTATCCAGTATCCTATCCATCAAACTTTATTCTCTGCTGTCCTAATACCATGTCTCTTAGTCTACTTATACCCCCTGCTGGGAAATCTTAGCTTGAGGAAAACATGCATTTGTACATGGGCAGAGGGACAGGGACATAACCGAAGGATTGTGACAAAGAATGATCGAGTGGTTAGAAAATTTTCCCTTCAGGCAAGAGCTTACTCTTCTTGCTCCTGAGTCTCCCTGGATGCTAGAAGTGGAGGCAATTCAGAAAAGCTGAAGACAGGGAAGGAGACTGGCCATTGGCACCAGCACTATCCCTGCTGGTTTCAGACCTTAAAGCACTTGTCCTGGCCTCTTAGATACAACTTTAATCCAACTTTTCTTCTGAATGTAACAAGATAAGAAATCCCCACATCTCAATTATCTTTCAATTTTTAAAATGTTAAAAAAATTTTTTTTTCCTATCCTAAGTGCCAGGTACATAGCATTTAATAAATAATTATTGATTGACTGATTTAGAGCTATGCCACAAAAGTATCCATTAAATCAATTGCAAAATTCTTTTGATTCTAGCTGTATAATATTTCTTAAATCCATCTTTCTCTCTCCACTTCCATGGTGGTCACATTAGTTCAAGTCCTCATTGCTTCTTCCTTGAACTACTGAAATGACCTCCAAACTGGTTTCCCTGCTTTCTATATTCTCTCCTCTCTAATGCATCCTTCACATAGGAAATAATCTTGCTGAGGCACAGATCTTACCATGTTACTTCCCTGCTCAAAAACTTTCAGTTTCTCCCTATTGCCCTAAAAAGAAATATAAATCCTTCATCCACACATTAAAAATGCTGTACGATCTGGGTCCAACTTGTCTTTCTAACCTTATTTCATGTAACTTCCTTTCATATTCCAGTCAACCTCATCATTCTATCTTCTTTTAAATGCATTTACTTTACATTCCCCATTCCTAGAATGTACTTTTTTTTTCTTTTTTGCTTTTTGGAGGGCAATTGGGGTTAAGTAACTTGCCCAAGGTCACACGGCTAGGTTTTTGTTTGTGTGGGTTAAGTGTCTGAGGCCGAATTTGAACTCAGGTCCTTCTAACTCCAGGGCCGGCGCTCTACTCACTGCGCCACTTAGCTGCCCCTAGAATGTACTTTCTTCTCATCTTTGCTTCTCAGAATCTTTATTATTCTGCAAGATTCAATTCAGATCCCACCTTAAGTGGCATAAATCCTTCCCTGATGGCCACCTTCTTCCCTCACAATCCCCAGTTGTTAGTGCTGGCTCCTTCCTCAAATTGCTGTGTATACAGTTTTCTTTGGATATGTTGTAGCCTCCCCTCATCCCCCAGTAGAATGTAAGGTCCTTGAAGTCAGGAGATATTTTGTTTCTGTGTTTGTATTTTCAGAACCTACCCCAATGCCACGTACACAGAGGTCATTTATTAATGTTTTTTCCTGAACCATATTCCATGGTCATAAAAAAATGTGTTTTCCTTTTAGAACAGGGTCTCACAGAGTAGAAGCAGAATCCTAACATATTTTAGGAATGAGAAACATCTACAGAACTACAGAAATGAATTTATACCTCATAGCAATAGCCAAGATAGCAATGTTTAACCAAGGATAGCTGAATGGTATGATTTTTGTCCCTTGTGCCCACAGACAGAGGAGATTTAGCCTCAAAGGAAAGAGCTAGGAGGAATTTTAGACCCTGTCTAGTTCAATCCAACTCTTTTTTTATAGGATTCAAGAACTTAAATGAACTTATTCAAATTATATAGGTATTAAAAACCCAGTGTTTCTTACTCTAAATCCAGTGATCCTAAAACACCAAGGCTATGAAAAATAAAAAAGGATTTTTGTTTTGTTTTGTTGGGTTGTGTGTGTGTGTGTGTGTGTGTGTGTGTGTGTGCGCGTGCCTGCGTGCTACTAAAGAAATGCAGTTGAATGGGAAGTTTAAAAAAAATCACTTTTGGCTTGGGAAAGTCACATTCTTCTTCATCTTACAATCTGACCATTTGACCTTTTCATCTAGCCCTTCATAACCCTCTGATGGAAAAGGTGGTATCAACCTCCTTGGTCATACTAAGTATTGAAGGAAATAAAGGTCCAACTCAACTAAGTCCATACAAGAGCTTTTCTGGCTAACATTCATGAGCTCATTAAACATTCAGGCATGGCAGCTATTCACCTTCCTAATGAAAACAGACCCAGGAGTAAGTTGTTCTGACTGTTAGTGAATTGGAAAGAACACTGATTCCATGCCAAATTCCCCAATGTTTAGTTTGCTTCCTTATTCTACCTTCATACCTGGGGACTTTCATTTTGACTCTTTCCCTACAGTATTCCAGTTCAAAACTGGCAGATATAGCAGTCAAAATTATACTAAACTTTTTCTCCCTCTCCTTTGCACTTATATTTCCATTAAACTCCTCATTCTCCTCTTCCTCTTCCCTAGGCTTTATTTCAGGAGAGGTAATTCTGTAACTCTGGGAAGGACTGAATTTGGCTGCGGCAGAAAAACACAACCATATGGCAGACTACAGGAAAGGTGTGCCACATGCTGGGAGATCCCTAAAATGGTGGACCAAGGACTCCAGCAGAATGCTCTGGCACTGGCTGTACTTGTTTCAGCTGATTGGAGTTACCATTTTACTTTTCTGTAAATGCCTCCCCTCCCATCCCCATCCCCCTGCTAAGCCAGCATCTCAGTAGGAGTGAAGAGGACACTCTGCCCAAGATACGCACCTCAGCACAGCCTTGGATTCTCAGTACAGGGAGAGAGAGTTATGGTTCAGAAACCTCCTAATGACCTATTATCTGTGGATCATCGACAGGGATGACGGTAACAGCTCGGAATGACTCCAAAGGAGCCGTTATGGTCTATTGTATCAATAGCCACTTGGGGAGTTTTTAATCTAGAGATGAATGTGTAATAACTTCACCTGCTAAAAACCCTTATGAATTGTTTAATGAAAAGAACTGACTGTTCATGCTGTGAAAAAATGCCTATTTACCCCCATAAAGCCATTTTTTTTAGTTGGGAGGGCATACCAAAGGGGCTAAAATTAAGAGTCATTTTTGTGTCTCTTGTAATTCTGAACTACCCATTGCTTTTAAACTACAATTCACCTCCAGGTCAAAGACTTTTTCCTGTCTCATACTAAAGGCTGGTGGGCAGGAGGCTGACTAGCACCTGGCACTGAGCTTCAAGATAACAAACGACATCCTGACAGCCTCTGTTGCACACAAGGGAATTCTACACAGGCACTAGATGACTGAAGATAAACAGGAACTAGAATACAGATGGAACATTTGCTTTGGCAACTTTTAGTCACTGTCATTTTGTTTCATACACAGGTTTCTTAACTATTAAGAGTAAGTCAAACTTTTATGGGCTTATTTTTCCTTAGATTTTTATCAATAACTTTTGTTTTACATCCTAAAAATTTCTCCTGAATGTCTTTGATCCTTCCCTCTCTCACTCCCCAATTTAATCCTCCTCTGAAACAAAGAAAAACATTTAGGTAAAGCCAACATACACATGCAGTAGGCCTGGAAGTGTGTGCTATTTTTCACACCCATAGTCCCCTTCATCTCAACTGGCAGGAGATTTAGGTTTCTTCTTCAGTTGTCTTGGACCAAGACTGGTCAGCACCAATAATAAAAGTACCACTGCTTTATTGTCGTATTTCATTTGCATTGTATATGTAGTATATCCATTATATATATCATGTTCCTGTTTCTGCTTTGCTTGGATCTTCTTCTGAGTTCTTATATGTGTTGTGTCTTACATTACAATAATATTTCATTATATTCACATACCACAATTTGTTTAGCCATTCTCCAATTTTATTATGGGTAGCCAGGTGGCATGGTGGTTAGAGGGCCCAGATCTGGAGTCAAGAAGATCTGAGTTCAAACCCAGCTTCAGACACTTACTAGCTGTGTGACCCTGGACAAATCACTTAACCTCTGCTTTCCTCAGTTTCCTTATCTGTAAAATTAGCTGAAGAAGGAAGTGGCAAATTACTCTAGTATCTTTGCCAAGAAAAACCCAAATGGGATCATGAAGAGTAGGATACAACTGAAATGACTGAACAGCAATTGAAGAATATCCATTTTTGTTACCAGCTTTTTTTTTCTATACAAAAGTGATGCCATGAATAATATTGCCAAGTCTTCTCTTCAATGAGCTTCTGACACTTTATCTCTTTCTCTCCCCCCTCCAGTTCTCTATTATTAATAATTTGGAAACAGGTTTTTAGTGTATCAGGAGAATTCTGCCATATTAAGGAGCCCTCCAACAAATCACTCCTCATTTCTCCCATTTACTTAAAATTCTTTTTTCAAATAAAATAGAATTTTTGTCTATATCTTGTTTTTTTACAAGGGACTCAAAATATGATCATCTTTTTTAGACTTGGAGTTAGGAGGAAGCTGTGTTTGAATTTTACTTTGTATAGTTACTAGCTGTGTGAACATGGGCAAGTCACAACATCCACAAAAGGGGGATAATGTCTACCTTACTGGGTTGATTTGGGTCTCAAATGAGATTTCACATACACACATATTTGCAAAATTTAAAGTGCTAGATAAATATCATCATCACCCTTTTCCTTGTAGCTAGGTGGAATATCTTTTTTTTTTTTTTGCTTTTTGGAGGGCAATCGGGGTTAAGTAACTTGCCCAAGGTCACACAGCTAGTTTTTGTATTAAGTGTCTGAGGCCGCATTTGAACTCAGGTCCTCCTAACTCCAGGGCCAGTGCTCTATTCACTGAGCCATCTAGCTGCCCCCTAGGTGGAGTACCTTGATAGCACAATTGATACAATACAGGAGATGAAGACAAGGAAATCTGAATTCTAGCTTTACATATTTCCTAGCTGTGTGACTCTGGGCAAGTCATAACTTCTGTTTACCTCTGTTTTCTCAACTGTGAAATGGGGATAATAGCATCTACTTTGCAAGGTTGTTGTGAGGAACAATAATATTTGTAAAGTGCTTAGCATAGTTCCTGGCACACAGTAGGTACTATAAAAATGTTAGCCATCATCATCATCATCATCTACCATTATCACCACCATTATCATCATTACTGATCATGTCTTCAAAGTTACATACTAAGAAATCTATAAATTGATTAAGTTATGTGAAATTCTTTGTTACAGAAATGGAAATAATTCTATGGTAACTTCAAGATTTGGAAGCAAAGGGCTAGGGATTTGGAATCAAATTTCTTCAGAACTTTGTGTAATGAACAGCACCCACACACAGGGTGATTAGTAAGGGCTTATTATTCTCATTAATGATAATCATGATGAACTGATTGGGAGAATGAATCTTGTCCTAGGGGATAAGAATGCTATTTCTGGACTGTAAACCTGTCCCCTAGACTTTGCAACCCTCGTCTCTTAAAGGTTGTTGCATCTTTGACAGGAAACAAAAACAGTCCAAATTCAAATGCAGAACTGAACTCTTCATTTGAAGAGCTGAAACTAAAGCTGAATGAATGAAAAAAAGTGTTTATTATGTGCCAAACACCATACTAAGAAAACAAGCACAAATCTGAGATAGTCCTTGCCCTCAGGGACTTTACATTCTGATAAAGTGAAACAACATATATAGGAGAGCTTGAGTAGGGAGGGAGGGGAGTGGTGATATATGGCAACATAGATATATGGCCAAGAAGTGACATAGTGACCTGATTCTGGGAAAGTTAGGTTGATAGAGAGACAGAGAGATAAAGACACAGGCAGATAGATAGAGAGATAGATACTTTATTAAGGACTTGCTATGTGCCAAGCACTATGCTAGGCACAGGAAATGTGAATATACAAGCAAGATAGTATCTTCCCAGAAGAAACTGCATTTTAACTGGGGGAGACAATATATAGATGGGAGGTAGTAAGGGAGGAGGGGCATGGTATAGAGATGGCCAGGAAGTGGCACGGAAGCCATCTCCAATCTATCAGGGCCCAGTCACCCAGGGACAAAGGAGGGAGATAATGGTGATGGCTACACTGAAAGCTGAGTGGTATGGAGATGGCTAGGAAGTGGTGCAGAGGCCAGGTTCCAGGCAAGTTAAGGTAAGAACCCACCCATCAGAGTCTGGAGTCCTAGGGGCAGGAATCTGAATTCCATGGGGAGCAGAGGAAGATTAGACTGAAGGTGATAAAGATGATTGTGAGACAGGAGGGAAGAAAAGCAGGTAGATAGCAAGACAGCACCTAGCTATCTTGGAGGAATTCATGTCCCTCTAGAGATGTACATCCCAGGGTACCAAAATTTTTGGTAGACATTAGTGCTAAGTCATTGTCAGTTATTTTTGAAAGAGTGAAGAAAACAGAAAATGTACTGCAGGGTGGGAGAGAGGTAAATATTCTAATTTTCAAAAAACAGAAGAGAATGGAGTCCTTAAATGATAGGCCAGTGAACTTGATATGGATTTCTGGCAAAATCTCAGATTGTACTATTATGAAGATAGTCAATGCCTAGAGAAAGATTGTTGTAAAATTGTTTCAGTTGTGTCTGACCCTTCATGAGTTCATTTGGAGTTTTCTTGGCAAAGGTACTGTTGTGATTTGCTGTTTCCCTTTCCAGTTCATTTTACAAATGAGAAAACTGAGGCAAACAGGGTTAAGTGACTTGCCCAGGGTCACACAGCTAGTACATCTGAGGCCAGACTTGAACTCAGGGAGATGAATCTTCCTGGCTTCAGGCCTGGCACTCCATCTACTATGCCAGCAAGGTGCCCTAGTCTAGAAAAAGAAAATCAAAGAGGCCATCATAGTCTCACTGAGAACAGATTATGCCAGATAACTTCATTACCTTTCTGTCCCTGAGGGTGAGAATATGAAATTTAGTAGGGATAAAAATAAAGTTTTATATACTTGGTAAAGTTGATTTACAAGTTCAAAGTGAGGAAATTGTGGCTGCATGGAATTTTGTCTAATGATCTTGGCTTTTTAGTGGACTGCCATCTCAGTGCAGGTCAATAAGGTGATGACAGTTAAAAAAAGCTAATGCAATCTTAGGTGGAATTAAAAGAAAGTATGCAGAACTAGGAAAATAATTATCCTACCTTATTCAGCCCTAATTAGACAACAATTGGAGTACCTTGTTCAGTTCAGGTGTCACATTTGAGGAAGGATATTAAAAGTAGGAAAAGGTTCAGAGTAGAGTGAATAGAATGGTGAAAGGCTTTTAAATCATGAAGACCAATTCAAGAAATTGGGGATGTTTAATCTAAAGAAGAGAAGACTTGGGAGGGATATCACTGGTCTCTTCCATCCTTTTTAGAGGCTGTTATGTGGAAGAGGGATTAAACTTTTTTGTGTGTGTGGTCTTAGGGACAGAACTAGCAGCAATAAGTAGGAATTTAAGAATATAGATTCAAACTTGGTGTAAGAAAAGTTTACTAGTAGGGGTAGCTAGTGGTGCAATGAATAGAGCACAGGCCCTGGAGTCAGGAGGACCTGAATTCAAATCTGGCCTCAGACACTTAACACAAAAACTAGTCATGTGACCTTGGACAAGTCACTTAACCCCAACTGCCTTCCAAAAAGCAAAAAAAAAAAAATTACTAACAATTTCTACAGTCCAAAAGTAGAATGGATTGACTCTGGAGGGGATAAGTTTCCCCCTATCAAAGGTCTTTAAACAAAGGCTGGGCGATAGTTGGGGTGGAGATTCTTTGTGGAATTTAGATTAGACTCAGTGGCTACTTAGGTCCTTTCCAATTCTGATATTCCAAGGTTCTGCAAGTATTACCCTTTAGGCCTTCCCCCTGTCAATGATTTACTAGATTTTACACTTAACAATGGTAAAAATTTATAAGGTAAGAATAAACATAAAACTTTATAGGATTGTGTTCCATTGTACATTATAGTTATTTGTCTATGTGCCTATCCTCTCACAAGCTTGTAAATCCTGGGAGAAGACAGACCATGTCTTACTTAAACACTTTTGTGTTTCCTCCAGGACCTATCACATCATGCTGAGAATAGTAGGTATTTACTAAGTGTTTAGAGAATGGAATGAAGCATAATGAATAGCACTCATTGATTAGGTGGATTATATATTCCCTATCTAAAAAAAAAAAAATTCCTTTAATTGAATGCTCATGCCTAAAATGCCTCTAACCTGGTCAAAGCATTTTATTATACAACGAGAGAACATTTGAAATGTGAATACCCCTAAGAAAGATAATACAATGACTATAATTTATAGAAAGATAATGACTGATCTCAGATCTACTCTACACTAAGAGAATGAATGGAGGGAAGGTGGTTCCCAAAGGGATAAGGATAAAGGTGATAGAAGAGGGTTGACCTTGGATTTTTTTTTAGCTAGTACTTCTGAAAACTACATAAACCTAAATAAGTTTGTCATGCTGCCACTCAGAGAAGCAGAGTATCTCTATGGTTATGGACACCAAAAATGTCTTTCCTACTCTGACTGGCCTTGCCTAGGTCACAGACATAGATATATTAATATAGGGGCCACTAGGTGGTGCAGTGAATAGAGCACCAGCCCTGGAGTCAGGAGGATCTGAGTTCAAATCCAACCTCAGACACTTAACACTTACTAGCCATGTGACCTTGGGCAAGTCACTTAATCCCAACTGCCCTGCCTTCCCTCCTTCAAAAAGCAAAAAAAAAAAAAAGATATATGAATACAGATTCTTTTCCTTGGTATACGTCTGTGGGCCAAGCATAGCAATATCTCTCTCTGGTCTTTATGGCTTACTCTATGGACCAGCTGTGAGCGCTCGATCTAGATGACACCCATAAGTCTATCACCAGACCCATGCTTTTAAGGCCAAAGGCTTGGTGGCAAAAATGATAAAAAATGTAAACAATTTTTGTTGAAGAAGCTATGGAAAGAGAAGTGCACTGATACACTGCTTGTGAAGCTGTGAATTGGTCAGATCCTTCTGGAAAACAATTTGAAATTATGTGAGCAGTCACTAAATTCTTCGGACTCGACCCAGCAATTCCATTGTTGGCCATGCTCCCTCAGGAGATCAAAGAAAGGAAGAAAGATCATGCATGTATACATATCTGTATATGTCATGCATATAAAATACACACAAAATATGCTTATAACATATACACATACTGGCATGTGCATATACATATGTATGTGGATATATGTTGGATCTTTCCCCCTTTCTATTATATATAAATATATTCTCTATTCCTATATATTAATATAAAACATGCATATATGATCTTTATTCCTTTTCCCTTCCTGTATATACATATATAGTAGTTATTCAGTCATGTTCAACTCTTCATGACTTTATAGACCATACTATTCATGGTTTTCTTTTGGCAAAGATACTGGAATGGTTTGCCAGTTCCTCCTCCAGTGGATTAAGGCAAACAAAGATTAAGTGACTTGCCAAGGTCAGATTTGAACTCAAGTGTTCCTAACTCCAGGCTAGGTGCTCTATCCACTGAACCATCTGGCTCTGGCTCTCTCTCTCTCTCTCTCTCACACACACACACGTGTGCGCACACATATACACACATATGTTGTGTGTGCATGAAAAAAACTGGAAACAAAGTGAGTATCACTTGGAGAATCGCTGAACAACTTGTGGTATATGAATATAATATAACATTATTGAATCTTGAGACTATGACACATTCAGGAAAATATTAGAAACCTTGTACAAACTGATACAGAGTGAATAAATAAACTGGAAAACAATATACATGATTATTATAGTACAAATGAAAACAACACTAAGAGAAAGTTGAATTCAGATTAATTGCAACACCAATTTTGGTCTCACAGAACAGATTATGAAACATCTCTCCTCGAAGTAGAGAGGTGGGGGGACTACAGATGTATAGTGTCACATATGTTCACTTTACTGGCTAATTTTCTGAACTGTTTTCTTTATTTTAAGTGAGGGTTCAATAAGGAGGGGACAGATTATGAAATGATAGTACTATAGGAAAGAAAAAATTTAATTAAAAAGAGATCACTATTACCAGTCTGGTTCTGCCTGACTGCCAGTCCCTGATGCTGGCCAGCTCCCTGTATGCATCTTTGTGATTCTGCTAAGGGGAGGCTGGTGATTTCTAATATTTGACCATGGGTTTATCAGGTCACTGATGATTATCAGTCAGTCAGTCAGTCAGTCAGTCAGTCAGTCAGTCAGTCAATAAGCATCTATTAAATACCTATCATATTCCAGGCATTGTACTAAGTGCTGGGGATAAAAAGAAAGGTAACTGACAGTTTTTGTTCTCAAGGAGTGGAGGGAAGGTACTATTAAGTAATCTATTATTGAGTATATATTAAATGATATATGCTATAAGGTTTACAAAGAAGCAAGAAGCAGTTTTTACTCTCAAAGAACATTGTAGAATAATAAAATAGATACACTAAGAGAAGCATAACAAGGAGGTGGTTTTTCTGCTGTATTTTATACTGGGCAGATCATATATCTGGAGTATCATATCCAGTTCTAAGAACATTTTAGGAAAGGCACTGACAAGCTAGAACATATTCAGAGGAGGTTGAGAAGAGGGAAGGGGGCCAGGAGACATCTTCCATACGAGGACTGAATGAAAGATCTGCTTTTTCATTTGTTTGTTTCTTTGTTTTGGCCAGGTGAATTAGTGAGGAGCATCATTGAGATTTTTGAAGGACTCTCACACAGAAGATGACTGGATGGGTTTGCTGACCTTAGAAGAGGAACTAGGACCAAGGGCTAAGCATTAGAAAGGGGGCATATTTATGGCTTGATACAAGGAAAGACTTATTAACAATTAGAATTATCTAAAATCAAAATAGGGGAGGTAATGAATTCCTTGGGAGGTAATGAATTCTTCTTCAACAGGAGTTATCAAGCAGGAGTTGGATTGCTACTTGTTGGGGGTTATTGCAGATAGAACTGCTATTCAGTTATGGGTTGGACTTGGAGGTCCCTTCCAATATAGAGATTTAATGACTTTTTAAAAAAAATATAATGAAGTATATGGGAAGCACCACATTATTAACTGCATATGGTAGGTTCCTGATGATATAATTATGGTCCAGCTATTTTCTTTGAGAGAGGGCATGGTGTAGTGACCAGAGAGCTAGCCTCAGAGCCAGGAAGACTTCTGTTCAAGTTTTATATCTTACTCATTAGCTGTGTGACCTTAGATAAGTTTTTTTAACGTCTCAGTATTTTTAGGGTGCTTGCTAAGATTCTAAATTGTACATAAGGTGCTGCTCTGCATTGATGGAGGTAGTTTCCTCACATGGGAGTTTCTTGTATCAACAAAGTACAGGTCCAATCCTTCTTATTCTCTTAGATTGTTATTTAGAACTTTTGCTTTTTAACTTTCATGTATTTAAATTTATATATTTAAATCTTATCTCCTTTCCTAGAATTTGGGGTTTTAGTGTACACATGGCCCTATCTTAGACATCAACTCTGACTGAGATAAGGCATTGATTGATAGGTTTCAGATAAATTTTGAAAATTTCATCCCTTGAATGCCCACTGTAGTGTCTTGAGTCTCTATGGCAACATATACAGTTTAACATCATAAAACAATTATTTACATGCCCTAAAAGCAGAGTATTCTTGTATTTAAAAGATTTGCATTTGTTAAGAAAAATCTTTAAAAATTGTCATCTTGACCATCTCCTCCCCAGTTTCAGTTCTACCCACTATTTAAGACAGATATGGATAATAGTGTGTTCTCAATCAATGCTTGCTAATTTTATTTTATTTTCCCTGGGCAGATTAGATTACTCACTGTATGGGTGACTTTGTTGTTATTTTTCAGTTATGTCAGACTCTTCATGATCCTGTTTGGGGTTTTCTTGGCAAAGATTGGAAGTGGTTTGCTATTTCCTTCTCCAGTTTATTTTATAGATGAGGAAATTGGAGGAAATAGGGTTAAGTAACTTGCCTAGGGTCAGTCAACAACTCAGCTGTTGTCTGAGGCCAGATTTGAACTCAGGAAGATGAGTCTTCCTGATTCCAGGTATCTATCTATCTATTTCACCACCTAGCTGCCCACATGCATGACTTAAAGCCTCTTTGATACAACAGAAGACTTACTTCTGCCTAGTATTCCTCTCTATTTGCTTCCAACTCAGAGTTGATAAGGGAATGCAAATAATTTAAATGTCAGTCTAATCCATACATATTCAAGAAGATAGATCTATTAGAAAATACACACAAACATGCTGCATAATGCAATCCAAATAAAATGTAAATAAATGTAGGCTTCTCTGTTGTTTCAATTACTTGAGCCTTTCCTCCTAGGATTCAAATAATTGAGAATTACTTATATAAACTTTTAATAAGCAGCCCAATTTTTAAAAAAAGTCCTTACTTAGCTAATTGGTCATAGAACTGAGAAGACAAGCAATCCTCTTTCATCAAGAGTGACAACTAGTTAATTCAACATTTACAAAGTACTAGCTATGTGCTCAGCAATTTTAAGTACTAGGTAGAGATACAAGTTTATGGATTAAACACAAGAGTTAGTCTACTATTATAACAAAATAAGATGAAGTATACAGATAATTACAAAGTCCAGTAATACATGCTATAGGAATTAAATATACAAAGCAAAATGAAGTTTGAAGGGGGAAAATTGTTACTGGTTAGGTCTGGAGGGTTTTATGTAGGAGAGAGAATTTGAATTGGGCTTTAAAGTGGGAAGGAGTTAAAGAAGTAGGTAAACTAAACCCATAGTCAAATTTTGTCCCTATTTATTTTTGTAGGACCAGGGAGCTAAGAAGGGTTTTTACCTCTTTAAGTATAATTTTATAGGTTTTAACCTTTTTAAATAAAAAAATTACTGTAGAATAAAATTATACTTAAATAGGTAAAAAACATTCTTAGCTCCCCGGCCCTACAAAAACAGACAGGTTCAAGTTTGGCCTCCTACCACTGTTTTCTGACCCCTGGTTTAAAAGGCAAAGATGGAGACAGAGGATATACCTCTCATAATCAAATCAGTACTACCATTGTTTTGGGAAAATGTCATTTCACTCTCCTATGGTTCCATTCATTATCCACCTGACTTCCCAGACCATAACACTGCCTTATATGTATCTTCTCCATTAGAATATAAGTTCCTTTAGGGCAAGGACTGTCTTACTTTTATATTTTTATCTCCAGTTCTTAGTAGAGTGCAAGGTTTCATGAAATTCTCCCCTTTCTAGGAACTATGGCATTAGAAAGTTTATTATCAACTTGGGTTAGAATGGGTAGATTAGGGAAGGATTCCAGGAAGATGAGTTATTTTAGCTGAGTCTTGAAGAATGGGTAGGATCTCAATGAACAAGAGGGAGGATATTCCAGGCATAGACTATGATACCCCCCCCCCCCCAAAGATCTGGACAAGTGCAGATATCTTGAGGACATGGCAAAAAAGAGAATTGAAGTCAGAGTCCATCCCATTGTTCCAGTTACCTCTCTCCAGGACAACAGGAAAGGATGGATCTTTTGATCAATGGCTTCCTATCCTGCCTCTCCCAGGGGCTTACCAAATTTCAACAATAAATCCAAACAGCAAATAGATTCATTTAATCTCTTGTGAAAAGGCAAGAGTTTTTGGGTAAAATGGTATTTGTATGCCTCTGTGCTTCTGGAGGATTTCTGGAGGGACACCCTAGGAGAACAGTTTGTACCATTGGATATAAAATCTCCTCCAAGGGCATTCCTGACATGAGGCTGCCCTTTTCTAGGGATGACTTCTGACTTTGACAGCAAGCATGTTTCAAGATGTACATGTCAGTTGCAAAAGTTTTCAAGTTCATCTAGAATTGTAATGAAAGGAGACAGCTCAACCACCACACAAGCTCCAAGGTTTTAAGGCTCTGACTAGTCCTGTCAAAAGAGGTCAATACTTCCCTGGCACATCAGGTCTTTACCAACTCCACACACAATGTGCTGATGTGAAGCTCTCTCTCTCTCTCTCTCTCTCTCTCTCTCTCTCTCTCTCTCTCTCTCTCTCTGTCTCTCTCTCTCTGTCTCTCTCTCTCTGTCTCTCTCTCTCTGTCTCTCTCTTTCTCTCTCTCTCTTCCCCTCCACCCCCCTTCTTGGGTTGGTTCTTCTCTCCTGAGATATTTCGTGGAGGCAGGGAAGATGAAGGTAATAATAATTTTGTTTAGTTAGGGTCTAGTTGGGAAGACTCACAAGTTCTAGAAAGAAGAGACCATCTAGCCTAAGGGTTCTTCATCTTTTTTTGTGTCATAGACCCCTTCTTGGAATAATGTTTTTAAATGTATAAAGTAAAATACATAGGATTACAAATGAAAATGCTTCTATTGAAACAGGGTTCCAGGATATTAAAAAACAAACAAGTTCACAGACCCCTAAGTTAAGAATCTAGTTGAATCTCCTTAGGTGAAGAAATTATGAAACTTTACATTTCAGAGGCCTTTTATTTTGATATCAATGAAAAAATCCACAATTGTTACTTTCTAGATACTTGGAGTGTATATTTGCAGATGTTACCAATTTTCTCCTGTTGGCTTCCAACAACAATAAAAAATAGATTGGACAAAAGAGAATATTCAATAGGCAATATGGACAGATGAAGGGGAGAATTTATTGATGACAAGGACAAGCCCTTTTGACCCCTAACCTATCTCTTAATAGGGTAGTGAACTAAAGATTAACAGGTGCTAGTTTTCTGGCTGACCTTGGAAGGTAACAGGTGCTTGAGTCTCCAGGAGGATCTATGGAGCAGGCTACATTAGACAACTAAAGAAGCATGCTAAAGTGCATATCCTACTCATATGCCATCTGTTGCTGTTGAATCATTTTAGTTATATTCAACTTTTTGTGACCCCATTTGGATCTTTCTTGGCAAAGATACTGGAATGGTTTGCCATTTTCCTTTCTCAGCTCATTTCACACATGGGTAAACTGAGGCAAACAGGATTAAGAAATTTGGCCAAAGCCACACAGTTAGTAAATGTCTAAGGCTGGACTTGAACTCGGGTCTTCCTGACTCTAGGTCCAGCACTTTACCCACTGAGCTGCCCTCATACTCCAGTCTGGCTGGAAGCAAATTGCCCAGGTGAAGTAAAGTATATTCTTCCAAAGGTCAGGTGACATTTATGCCTTCCATAGATTATAGAGCATAGGCTCAATACATGCATGCATACTTAAGTTGCAGCATTTCTGTGTACATTCTTCTTACAGGCTATGTTGTCTTAGATGATATAACATGTAAAGTGTTCGTAAATTTTTAAGTGCTACATAAATATTTGTTTATATTATAATTATTATTAACTAGAAACCAAGACTGGATGGGTTTCTAGGTCATTTCTTAAAGAGCAAACAAGTCTAGTGGCTACTGGTCCTAAGCAGTGAGATCTCTTGACCTTTCCCTCTTTGTATCAGATATTTAACCTGAACTAAACTTTCTCTCTTCTTCCTTCCCATGGACCTTCATCAGGTACCTGTTCTATTTTCTTGTATTTTCATTCTATTTTCTTTCTTTTCTTGCTCCAAAGTGCATTTCTTGATTATCATCTCTCTCCTCTGTCTTCTTTCTTGGATTCCACCAAAGCAGGCTGTCTCTTAACTCTCACTGAGTCTAGAAACAATGTGTTCTGAGATGTTTCTTTTTTTTAATACCTTTGTATGTCATTGAACCCTTGCTAATTTCTCTCTGTCTCTGTCTCCATCTCTTCCTATCTCCCTGACTTCCTCTCCTTCTCTCCCTCCCTCCCTCTGTCTGTCTCTGTCACTGTCTGTCTCTCTATCTCCCTCTGTTTCTCTCTCCATAATATATCAATAGAGTCCAATAAGACCCAGAATTAATACGATAGCTATTTATGTAGAAATTTTTGTGTATACCCATACAGACAAACAGAGTTGATCTCTATCTGCATGGGTTCCCGAATCTTTAGGATTAGTGTTAATAAATAAATTCTTAATTTACAGATGCTATTTAGTGATGTATAGTCTATGAATTTTAGTTCCATGATTTATTCAATAAAAAAAGCATTCATTGCAGAGAATACTATGCTAACTATTTAGAGAAATACAAAGTTTAGATAGTCCTTTAGATGGTCCTTACCTTCATAAAGCTTACAGGCTAGTAGGGGAACAAGATATGCAAACACATGCAATGTGCATGCACACACATACAAGTCTAGAACAAGATAATATTTGATGTGTTCATAAGCACAATGCAAACAAAGAGCTATGTGAGATTGATCCAAAAGGAGAAAGGTTATTCCTAATAGCAGAGAGGAAGTGTGGGACATCAGGGAAGGCCCTATGCTGTAAGTGGTATTTAGCTAGAGTTTTAAAGGGTAGGCAGGAATTAAATAAGCAAGGCTATTACACACACAGAAACAGTATGACCAAAGGCATGAAAGTACTATGGCAGAATACATAAATATATAGGTAACAGTACAATAATCCAGTCTGGCTGAATTCTAGAATAAATAGAGGAGAGTAATATGAAAAAAAGCTATAAATATAGGGTGGTGCCAGATGGTGGGGGGTATTGAATACCAAGCAAAGGAGTATGAACTGGCAATAGAGGGGGTATTAAAGGATTTTGAACAGAGAGTGACAAAATCACATTTCTGTCTAAGAGAGATTAGTCTGGTATTTGAATTAAGGGTAGATTTTGTGGAGAATAAGGCAGGAAGATCTCTTAGGCTATTATAGTAGTCCCAAAGGGTGGTAATAAGGCACTGTATCAGAGTAGTGGCAATAAAAATAGAGAAGAGGAGATAGAAGAGAGATATAATAGATGTAGAATCAAGAAGACTTGGTAACTCATTTTTTACATCCAAAGATTTCAAATGCACTGGCCTTTTTTTTTTTTTTTGAGAAGTTGATAATTCTAGGTGAGTTACTTGGGTTTGGTTCATTAACACCACTCTATAAGGTAACTGTAAGAGATCCCTAGGGTTTGGAGGGGGATGCTGGAGGAAGAATTGGAGAGAACTCAATATCAGAATATTAACAGTGTTGACTAATACAAGAACACACAAACCAGCGAGTACATTTGAACTAGAAGCTAAGTTTTCCAAATCCAAGACCAGTGCTCTTAAAAAAATCATTAAATATTTCCCAGTTACATTAACTTTTTTTTTGACATTTATTTAAAAATATTTTGAGGTCCAAATTCTTTCCCTCCTTCCCCCCACCCTCTTGAGAAGGCAAACAATAGTTATACATGTGACGTCATATGAAACATATTTTCATTTTAGTTATGTTGCAAAAGAAAAACACACAGGTGCACAAAACAAGGAAAATAAAG
This sequence comes from Gymnobelideus leadbeateri, assembly GCA_011680675.1. NCBI lineage: Eukaryota > Metazoa > Chordata > Mammalia > Diprotodontia > Petauridae > Gymnobelideus > Gymnobelideus leadbeateri. Next base: position 1,039,290 of record WOXC01003811.1, read on the forward strand.
TGAAAAATATATGCTTCAATCTGCACTCAGACTATCAGTTTTCTCTCTTGGAAATGGATAGCACTTTTCATCATGGGTTCTTTGGAATTGTCATAGATGATGGTCTTTCTTGATCAGAGTAGATAAGTCTTTCACAGTTGATCATCATTACAATATTGCTGTTACTATGTATAATGTTCTCCTGGTTCTATTCATTTCATTTTGCATCAATCAGTTCATAAAAACAAAATAAAACAAAACTTCCCAGGTTTTTTTCCACCCTGTCATTTCTTATAGTATGAGTATTCCAACACAATCATATGCCATACTTTGTTCAGCCTCTTCCCAATTGGTGGGCATACCCTCAATTTCTAATTCTTTGACACCACAAAAAGAGCTACCAAAACTATTTTTGTACAGATAGGTCCCTTTCCCTTTTATTTGATCTCTTTTTAATATAGACCTTTATAATGGTATTTCCGGGTCAAAGAGTATCCTCAGTTTTACAGCCTTTTGAGCATAGTTCCAAATTGTTCTTCAGAATGGCTGGACCAGTGTACAACTCTACCAACAGGGCATCAGTGTCCCAATTTTTCCATTTGCCAGTGTCTTTCCAAGACACCACACATTTATTTTGAAAGGAGAATATAATGCATTTTAATTTTTTAATATAAAGGAACTCTGCCTATATTCAGTATGAATGCTACTTAGGGTTTTTATGTGCATATAAATTGTACAATACATACAATAATAGTTCACAGTACCATTTCAATGTAAATTAGATCAAATCCTGCATTTTCTCTTAAATGTTTTGAACAATGTTGCCAACTCCATTGATGTTCCCACTCATTCACTGTTGTCTTTCCAGGTCCAAGCTCAATGAATTATTGTTGTCAGTATTAGTTCAACCCATCTTCTCTTGACATTCTCAGAATATAAGGACACATTTCACCTCCACCAGGAATGCTTCTCTTACTGCTTCAGCCTTCTATGATCCCTTCATCCTCTGAACCTCTGCAGTACTGTCTATGCCACTGTTGGGCACTTAATCAGTCTGGATTATTTCTGAAGTCTATGTGTGAATTTTGGTTTCTTAGAGTATAAATTCCTCTTGGGACCCAACACTCAGTTTTGTATTCACAATATCACAAACACACACACACACGCATCTAATAGTTATCGAATAAATATTTTAACAAAAGTTCTTTACAACTTCTAGGAATTGAAGTTTGGCTGAAGAATTGAGATACAGCATGGTGTCCTGGAAAAGAAAGCTAGCTTTTGGCTTGAGACCCTTGAGCTTAGATGACCTCTGAGGTCCCTTCAAGGTTTATATCTATGATCCTGATTACAGGCTCTGTTATTTACAAACTACTTTATCTTGGACAACTCGTTTCCCCTTTATGACCCTCAGTTTCCTCATCTATAAAATGGGGACATTAATAAGTACCTGCCTATCCCATAGGACTGTTGTGAGGACAAAAGATTATAAAACCTTAGAGCTCTGTATAAATGTGAACCATATTTAGCATACCTCATTTTTGTCATGGCCTGCCTTATAGGGTTGGAATGAAGAAAGTACATAGTGAAAATTACACTGTTTATAAATATTTGTTGTTGTTGTTATGACTGTAGGTCTTTTCATTGGACAGGGTTACAAGGTCCTCCATAGATATCTGGGTATAGAGACAAGTTAACATTTAAAAGGGCCTTGTGCTCAACTCCAAAAGTATTTGAGATGGTGAACCCAAATCAGAATTTCACCATCTCAGAAGTCGTTATCCATAATTCACTTTGCCCTCCCTCAGAATTATTTCATAATCAAATACCTTCCTCCCAATAATAAGAAGGAAGAATGCTACAAACGAATAATGCCTTTGAATTAAAGGATTCATTTTTTTCCCAAAGATGCTTGCAATAGGATTAACATTGACCTACATCTCTTTTTTCAGCACAAGCTTACTCTATTTCTTATCAAGACCTTTCTTCTCTTAAGTTTTCATGCTGAGTAATTCCAAATAAATTAATGAGCATGATCTAAAAAAAACACCCCAAGTATAGAACTTAGGCAACTGTTAGCTTAGGGAGCTGAGCGATAGGAATGTTATCTCTCCAGGATAAAACATCTCACTCCCTAATGATACCTACTTTATTGCTCCCTGCTTTAATTCTTCTTTGGTTTTTTCACACAGCATCAGTTCACATAATCCATGTAGCCAAGGGAGGTAATTTCTTCTTTGCTTTTATTCATCTCTGCAAGTGTCAGGAGTCTTTTTTTTTTTTCATTTCAAATCATATCAGTCATTTGGGTAACAAATGACCAAAAAGCTGTTCCTATTGGCCAAGGTGAGAGAACTAGATTTTCATGTCTTTGGAGACCTTTGCATTCTGGGACAACCACAAAAGCAGAGAGGAAGGCACTTAGAAAACAGATCAGAAATCTGAATGTCAAGGAAAATATAAGGTTCTTCCATCCCAGAACCTGCTATTACCAAATCATGCAGAAGAAATATTACGGGTTGGGGAGGTGTGTGAAGAGATAATATTTATTGCCAATAAAGTTATTTTTTTTACTTTTCCATCTACTGTGAGGCAGTTGATGGCTCAGTAGAAAGAGTACTGGATGGGGAGTCAGGAAGACCTGAATCCAAATCTATCTAGCCTCAGACACTTACTAGCTATGTAACTCTGGGCAAGTCACTTAATCTTTGATTGACTGACAAAATGAATCCACTAGAGAAGGAAATGGCAATTCCCTCCAGTATTTTTGCTATGAAAACCCCAAACAGGATCACAAATGGTCAGACACAATTGAAATGACTGAACAATAAAACTCCCCCTAGAAATTTTGTATCTGTCCTAAAAAGCTAAGTCATCTTATAATTTTCCAATAAGATGTATAATTTAGATACATAGAAGGCACTGTAGTAGAAAAATCATTGGATTTGGAGTCAGAAGTCCTGAGTTCAAATCATTTCTCTGATCCTAACTACTTGTGAGACCTTGGGCAAATCACTTAATCTCAATTTCCCAATCTATAAAATGAGGGGTTAAATTCAATAACTTCTAAAGTCCCCAGGTTTTAAATCTATGATTCTGTGATAAAGGAGGTTGGACTAGATGATCTATTTGGTCCTTTCCAAATCTTGATTCTATAATTATTTTTACACATTATATATTGTATTATAAGTATTTTGAGGGCAGGAATATGTCTTAACTCACCCACCTTTCTTTCCTTCCCAGTACTTGGCACAGGGAATTATATTCTGTGGGAATTCAATAAAATTCAACAGAAATTAATTGGATTGATATTCTTTTCTGAAATACTTTTTAATGCACAATCAGGAGCTGTCCTACACCATAGGAAATTCATTCAGCATAGAAGCATTTTCTCTCTATGAAAGAGCTGACATGAATGTGTTCATACTGCAGTGGAAAGCATGTTTATTTTCCTCTAATCTGGCAAACTTTGTGAACAATTCTTGTGGGTTTCAGATACAGTAATCCCTGCCGGGCAGGTATTCCACGTATATTGAACATACATAAATATTAAGAAAGTCACCTGCCCTTTAGAAATGTTTTTTTAAGCACACCAAAATAATTTTAGGCTTTTCTAACTTCAAATAATTTTTTGGTCTGTTTCTCCTCATTTTCTATGTATTTTTATATCTTTTCCTTTTGCTTGTGTTTCCTGTATTTGTCTCTGTGCTTGATTGAGTGTGTGGCCCAATGCTATTTATGCTTCATGGGGGTAAACAAAGAAGGCATTGGAGTTGACTTGGCAGCAATGGGATAACTGGAATGTGAAGTGTTGGGGAAGGAAGTGCCCAACTCTATTCAAGAGAAGATAGAACGACATTAGGGATAGAAAGAAGCACTGGGCAGTACATCAAAGAGCCATGATTTAATCCATTTGGAAACTTCTGTTATAATTCAGATTGCAACCTGTCTATATTGTATCTTCTTAAGTTGTTGTTTGAGGCCCTGAGATGTTAAGTGACTTATAAAAGGCCATATAGCTATTAAATGTCAAATAGGGGATTTGACCCTGGCTCTTTCTGAATCAGAATAATAAATTTAGTGAAGGATCTCAGAGGTCAGCAAGTCCAGCTATTTCATTTTAAAGGTAAAGAAACTGAAGTCCACAGAGTGAATTGGTGAAAGTTGCAAAGGTAGGAAAAAGCAAAGCTAGGATGGGAACCAGTCCCTCTGATTTCAAATCAACCATATTTTCAACTACACAACTGCTACCTCCCCAAGTTCAGTACTCTATCCACTTTGCAAGTCTCTCTCCACTCACTTCTCTGGTCACCATCTGATAATAATAAATCACATTTCAATGGCATATTAAGGCTCACAAAATACTTTCTACAAAATAGACCTGTGAGGTAATGCAAGTATTACTAACTCCAGTGAGCAGATGAAGAAACAATGTCAGGGAGGTTAAGTGATTTGCCTATAGTCTCACAATGAGTTTTATATCTGGGTAGGACAATCTGACCAGTAAGGAGTAGTAAGTAGATTAAGTACTTAGTGCTTCTGTGATAAGGGGAAAGGGACCCTCTAAGATTTAGCTGCAAATAAATTGAACATGATTCAGGTTTGTGAGGGTATCTTTAGATTAAGGAGAATTTTCAGTAACATGGAGTGCATAGGAAGGGGGCTTATTGAAAGAGGGTGTCAGACTCCAAATTGACTTTATATCCTAGTGACTGTTTTTTTTATGTAGAAAGTTTCTTCATTTAATATTTTATGTATACTATGTTTATAAATATGAAAGTCCTGAACAGTCAAATGAAGAGAGAGTTCTACAAGTTTCAAGTAAGGGGAATTGAGCCAATAGGAATTTGACCTGCTAAAAGGTAAGAGATCCCTTTGGACGGGATTATAAGGGGTTAAAAGTATAATAATCAAGAATCTAACTACTGCACAATTCATTAACCACTATTTCCATGTTTAACAAAAGTCCTATTATTTGTAAAAATATAGGAATTTTCAAAAAAGAGAGGTTGTAAAGACAATCTAGTCATTGGTGTCAGGTTTTTGGCTGTGTGTGTGTGTGTGTGTGTGTGTGTGTGTTTTAAGGAAGGAACAGTTTAAGAAGTGTTTTATTTCTCTTGGTCTATAAGTGACAATCTAATCTAGAGTGACCTTCAGATAGCATTCATAGGCTCTAACTCAGAGAATCCAACCATAACTTCACTTTTGTTCATGTAGAAAATATTCACTTGTCATTTGGGGAGGTAAAAAATGGAGAGTAGGTTTATATTACAATATAGTATAGTGGAATAGGGGTAGCATCTTGCCAAATTAGATACTGGGAAACAGGCCATGAAGTTTCTTAGTTAACTACTGAGTGATGCTAAGAAGGATCTTACTGGGGAAATTCTGGCCTTCATAGCTCACTGTTCTGGGCAAAGCCAATGGCTCCCAAGACAATCAAAGGAGGTGGCACATGCCACTTATCCCTAAACAAACACTGGACTGAGCTGGCTCCTTTGTCCTACTAAAGTTATCTGTAATTAAACACAGACAATAGGGGTCAGTGTTTGAATAGGTTCTCAAATGGTTGTCTGGGTTTGGCTAGCACCAGTAACATAACCGCATTTGTGCAGTACCCAGAAGTGTGAGCCAAGAGTCCCAATCCATGCCAGTATCCTGGCCCCTGAGCCAAAGTAGTGCTGATTCAGAGGACACCATGGGCTCAATGAGGCACTGACTAAGCAATGTGGCATGATAAAGGAATTCTGGAAATAACTGTGGGCATTGGGACATCAGGTCAGGGAAAAATTCCATACTTATGAAATAGGGCTTATAACCAGGTGAATAGGCTTGAACTATCTCTTGAAATCCCTTCTTTCACAACCCTGGCACTATGTATGGCTTCATTTCTATTTTCCTTCTCAGTCTTGTTTGGAGAGCTTGGGCTTAGCAAGACACTTGAAGAAAAATTATCTCTCTGAGAGAATGTCTTACCTATGCCTGTTGTTCAATGATCTAGAAAGGTTTTGATGTAGTCTTCTGGGGTTGATAGAGAATCATCAAGGTTGTTCATGTGATCAGAGGAAATATCACTGATGATTAATCATGTAATGAACAAACAGCTACAGGAGGTCCCACTGCCAAATACAAGCCAAAAGGAAGTCTACCCTCTAGAGAAAGCAAGCAGCTAACCCCTGAAGACCAGTGAAAGTCAGCAGAAAGACCCAGAGCCTGAGCATAAAAAGCTTGGGACAGTGCAGGACCAGAGTCCAAAGCACACACAAAAATACCGAATCACAAAAAAGGCAGAAAAATGAGCAAAGAAACCCAACAACAACAAAATAGCTTGACCATAGAAAGTTACTGTAGTGCAAGGAGAATCAAGGCATAAATTTAGAAGAGAACAATAGTGTTAAAATGGCTCCATGTGAAGCCTAAAAGAAAAAATATAATTTGTCTTAGGACCCAAAAGAATTCCTGGAAGAGTTTAAAAAAGGTTTTAAAAAGCAAATTGGAGAAATGGGAGAAAAATTGGGAAAAGAAATGAGAGTAATACAAGACAATCATGAAAAAAGAGTTAATAGCATGGGAAAAGGTATGCACAAATTTACTGAGGAAAAGAACTCCCTAAAAATAGAATTGTCCAAGTGAAAAAGGAAATACAAACGCTCACTGAAGAAAATAATTTCTTAAAAATTAAAATTAAACAAGTGGAAATTAATGACTCTTTGATACATCAAGGTACTAAAAAACAAAATTTAAAAAGTACAAAAAATAGAAGAAAATGTGAAATTTCTCATTGGAAAAACAATTGACCTCGAAAATACTATAAGAATTATTGGACTACCTGAAAGCCATAATAGAAAAAAATGCCTGGACAACATCTTTCAAGAAATTATCAAAGAAAATTTCCATGATATATTAGAACCAGAGGGTAAAATAGAAATTGAAAGAATCCACTGATCACCACTTGAAGGAGATTCCAAAATAAAAACTCCCAGGAACATCATAGCCAAATTCCAGAACTCGGATATCAAGGAGAAAGTATTTCAAGCAGCCAAAAAGAAACAAATCGAATGTCATGGAGCTACAGTCAGGATTACACAGGATTTGTCAGTTTCCACATTAAAGAACCAGGGGACTTGGAATATGATAAACCAGAAGGCAAAAGTGTTTGGATTGCAACCAAGAATCATTTACCCAGCAAAACTGAACATAATCTTTCAGGGAAAACAGCAGACATTTAATGAAATAGAGGACTTTCAAGCATTTCTAGTTAAAAGACCAGAGCTGAATAAATAATTTAACTTCCAAATACAAGACTCAGGGGAAACATAAAAAAGCAAAAAAGAAATAAGAAAGAGAAAACATAAATTCAATAAGCTTAAACAGTTCTATATGGCAAGATAATATTTGTAACTATTAACTTTGTTACTATAAGAACAATTAGAAGGAGTACATGTAGAAAGAGTTTACGGACATAAGTTGACTTTGAAGGGATGATACCCTAAAAAAACAAAATAAAGGAATGAGAAAGAAAATTGCATTAGAAGAAGGAGGGGGGTGGGGGGAGACTGAATGAGGCAAATTATCCCTCATAAAAGAGACATGAGAGAGCTATTACAATGGAGGATAAACAGGGGGTGGGGTCAGGCAAAGCTTAAACCTTACTCTCATCAAAACTGGCTCAAAGAGGGAATAACACAATACTCAGTTGGATATAGAAATCAATTTCACCTTATAAGGAAGCAAAAAGGGATGGAGATAATAGAAGGGGAAGGGGGAACTGATAAAAAGGAGGGTATATTGGCAAAGGTGTTGATCAGAAGAAAATCACTTGTGAGGAAGGAAAAAGTTGAGGCAAGGGGGGATAAACAAGAAAAAATAGCATGGAGTGAAATACATAGCTAGTTATCATAAAAATAAACATGAATTCAATAAATTCACCTATAAAACAGAAGCTGATAGCACAGTGGATTAAAAACTAGAATCCTACAATATGTTGTTTATGAGAAACACATTTGAAACAGAGAGATCCACACAAGGTAAAGGTACGGGGCTGGAGCAGAATATATTATGCTTCAGCTGAAGCAAAGAAAGCAGGGGTAACAATCATAATCTCAGAAAAAGCAAAAGCAAAAATAGATCTAATTAAAAGAGATGAAGAAGGAAACTATATCTTGCTGAAAGACAATGAAGTCGTATCAACATTAAACATATATGCCCCAAATGGTACAGCAGCTAAATTTTTGAAGAAGTTGAATGAGCTACAGGAGGAAATAGAAAATAAAACTATACTAGTGGAAGACTTCAACTTTTCTCTCAGAACTAGATAAATCTAACCAAGAAATGAGAAAAAAGTTAAAAAGGGGAATACAATTCTAGAAAAGTTAAATAGGATAGATCTCTGGAGAAAACCGAATGGGAATAGAAAGGAATATATCTTTTTCTCACAGTACATGGCACCTACACAAAAACTGACCAAACAGTAGGACATAAAAACCTCACAACCAAATGCAAAAAAGCAGAAGTAGTAAATGCATCCTTTTCAGATAATAATGCAATAAAAATTATATTCAATAATAGACAACTGAAAGAGAGATTAAAAATTCATTGAAAAATAAATAATCTAATCCTAAAAAACAAGTGGGTCAAAGAATAAATCATAGAAACAATCATTAATTTCCTTAGAGAAAATGACAACAATGAGACAACATACCAACATTTATAAGATGCAGTCAAAGCAGCTCCTAGGGGAAAATTTATACCTCTATTTGCTTACATCAATAAAATAGAAAAAAAAAAGCAGATCAATGAATTGGGCATGCAAGGGGGAAAAAAACCTAGAAAAAAGAAAACAAATTAAAAAGCCCCCAATTAAACACCAAATTGGAAATCCTGAAAATCAAAGGAGAGATTATCTAAAACCATCAACAAGCATTATCTGTAATGGGTAGAAGCTAGAAGCCTTCCCAATACAATCAGGACTAAAGCAAGTATGCCCATTATCACCTCTATTATTTAATATCATACTAGAAATGTTAGCTATAGCAATAAAAGGGGGGAAAGGAATTAAAGGGAATAGAATAGCCAATGAGGAAACAAAACTATCATTCTTTGTGGATCACATGATATTATACTTAGAAAGTGCTAGAGAACCAACTAAAAACCTACTAACAATTTTAGCAAAGCTACAGTATGCAAAATAAATCCACATAAATCATCAGCATTTCTATATACTATCAAGAAAGTCTAGCAGCAAGAGATAGAGAAATCCCATTTAAAATAACTGTAGACAATATAAAATACTTGGGATTCTACCTTCCAAGATAAACCAGGAACTGTATGAACATAACTACAAAACACTTTTCACACCATAAAGTTAGATCTAAATAAGTGGAAAAATATTAATTGCTCATGGGCATGTTGAGCCCAGACAATAAAAATGACAATTCTACTATATTGATCTATTTATTTAGTGCCATAGAAATCTAAGTATCAAAATTATTTTATAGAGCTAGAAAAGTAGTGGCCAATATGACAAAAAAAAAAAAGGAAAATGTTGAATGTTGTAGGGGATGTGGGATGTGGGAAAACTGGGACACTAATGCATTGTTGGTGGAGTTGTGAACTGATAACCATTCTAGAGAGCAATTTATAACCTAAATGGCTATATAACTGTACATACCTTTGGATCTAGCAATACAACTGCTAGGTCTATATTTTAAAGACCTTCAAAAAGGGGGAAAGGACCTGTTCATAGCAATTCTTTTTGTGGTAGATAAGAATTGGAAATCAAAGGGATGCCCATCAATTGGGGAATGGCTAAAAAGCTGTGGTTTATGATGGTAATGGAATATTACTGTGCTGTAAGAAATGACAAGCAGGATGATTTCAGAAAAATCGGGAAAGACTTACATGAACTGATACACAGTGAAGTAAACAGAACTTGGAGAATGTTGTACATAGTAATAGCAGTATTGTTCAATGAAGAACTGTAAATGACTTAGTTATTTTCAGCAACACAATGATTCAAGACAATCCCAAAGGACTAATGATGAAGCATACTATCTGCCCCCAGAGAAAGAATTTATATTGATTGAATACAGACTGAAGCATGCTATTTTCACTTTCTTTCATTTTTTTCTTTTATTCCAGTCTTCTTGTACAAACTGACTAATATGTAAATGCTTTAAATGATTGCACGTATATAACCTATATCTGATTGCTTAACATCTCAAGGAGAGTGTAAGGTAGGGAAGCAAGCAAGGATATAATTTGAAACATTTAAATAAAAATGTTTTCAAAATTGAAAAAAGTATTAAGTCATTTTGAGGAAGGGATTATAAGAATTATGATAACAATAACATTATGTAGTAGAGAGCAAGCTGTCCTTAAACCAGGTTCCATTTCTGACACACACTAGCTTTATGTCTCTCAGTGGTCAAAACAATTCTCTAGAACAGGGATCAGCAAACTACAAGTTTGGGTTTAATCTATGACTTTAAGTAACAGAGAAGGTACCAATCTGAATTAGTTCTTCTCTCCATTAGGAAAGGATGAAAACAGATTTTTACCGAACTCAGTTGGAGAGTAGTCTCTGAAGGAGTCCTGCCATGATCATAGGATTATAGGATATCCAATGGGAAGAAACCTTAAGAAGCCTCTAGACCTGTGATTCTCAAAGTTTGGTATAAGGTTCTTTGGGGTTCCCCAAGATCCTTTTTGGGGGTGTGCAAGATCAAAACTATTTTTATAATACTAAGAAGTTTTAATTTCTAATACAGTAAATATCAATAGATGCAACCCATATAAACAAAAACTTCCTGGTGGTCTCAATTTTTAAGAGTGTTAAGGGGTCCTGAGGTCAAAATGTCTGAAGATTGCTGATCTAGCCTAACTTCTTTATTTTATAGATGAGGAAACTAAAGTACAGAAAAAAAAGTAACTTTATCAAAGGCACAAAGGTAACAAGGAGAAGTTTTATTATTAAAACTCAGGTCCTTTGACTCTAAATGTAATGTTATTTCCTCTAAGCTATGGCTGCTTAGAGAGCACTAGCCTTCTGTTCTTAAGTTTGACACTTCCCCCAGGAACATTTCTAATGCTTGCGGGTAGAAAAGTAGAAGAGGAGGATTTGAACAATCTCTTAGTCATTTGAAAGTTCTCTATGAGCCTCTGAAATGGACCTTTGCCTTTACTTCCTCTATGACTAAGTCTTAAGACGAGAGACAGGGGTGGGAGTGGGGACCCACATGATCTGCATTGTTCCTAATGAAGAAAAGGGAGGATTTTTGAAGGAATTCATATAATTTATCCAATGCCTTGGCACAGGACAAACTCACCTCACTTCCTTGTGTCTTTTCACTTCAGCCTCTTAGAATCCTAGCTCCTTTCAAAGTTCAGTTCAGGAGGCATATCCTACATGAATCCTTTCCTGATTTCCATAACTGTTAACACTCTCCCTCCCCAAAATAATGGAACCACAGAATTTCAGAATTGGAAGTGACCTCAAAGGCCATTCTAGTCCATCTCATTCCAGAAAAGGAATCCCTACTATACCACATTTAATAATGAATTATCCAGCTTCTGCTTAAAGACTTCCAGTGAAGGCACTCTGCCTCTTGAGGCAGTCTATTCCATGATTAGATAGCTCTAATTATTCCAGAAAATTCCTTCCTATCAAGACTCCTTGCTTGGTATGTGTATATATGTATGTATACATATATATTTCACATGCATATATTTCATATAGAGAGGGTTGACAATAGAAGGTAGAAAAGAGAAGATAGATTACAGAGAAATGATAGATAGATAGGCAGACAGACAGACAGATAGACAGATGGAAGGATACATTTACCTTTTTGCAACTCCTAGCCATTGTTCTTGATTCTGATTCCTGGGCATAAAAGAGACTGTTAATCAATTAGTTAATAAACATTTATGCTAAATTCTGGGAATACAAAGAAAAGCAAATACATAGTCCTTGACCTCAAAGAGCTCATATTATACTGGGGAAGATAAGATGAAAACAATTATCTACATATAAGACATATACTATGCAGAATAGATGGGAGGTAATCCCAGAGGGAAGGCACCAGCAGTAGGGTAGAGCAGAAAAGGCCTCCTACTCCAGATGGTATTTGAGCTGAGGCTTAAAGGAAGTCAGGGAAGTGAGTAAGTGAAGGTAAAGAGGGAGAGGATTCCAGGCATTGTGGATAGCCAGTGAAAAGACAGATTCAGGAAATAGAAAACTATGTACAAGTAATAGCAAGGAGTCTATATTGTAGAGTACATGGAGAGGAATAAAGTGTAAGAATATTAGAAAGAGATTTTTCAAGGCTGGGAAGGGCTTTAAAAATAAGGCCTAATTTCTCCTCAATTTGAAAGACTTTCAAGTACTTGAGAAAAGCCGTTTTGACCATCTCGAATCCTCTCTTCTCTAGGCCAAGCATCCCTGGTTGCTCCAACTGATCCCCATATGGTATGGACATGAAGTCCTTGATTTTTTTTGATTGTCCTCTTTCAGATACTCTCAATCTTGTTAATATACTTCCTAATAGCATGGCCTAGAACTCTGTATGTATTTTGTATTTACCGGTCTGCTTACAAGTTGTGTCTCTTCAGTAGAACAAAAGCTCCTTGAGGGGAGGGATGACTTCATTTTTGTCTTTGGATACCTAGCTCTCAGTTCTTTGTATGGGGTAGGTGTTTAATAAATGATTGTTGATTCAAATTGATTTGAAATGACTTGTCTATGATGATCTAGTTCTCCAAATAACCAGACACATGGTTTTCCATCCCTTTGCCTGTGCTGACTTAGCTAATTTTCCAGACTAACCATAGTGCTGAGCAGAGTGACTTGATGAAGGTTTATTGACTGATACAATGAGGTCACATATCTCATTTTTTCCAAGGCTCTGAGAAAAGCCTTTGAACTACAGGTGTCTTGGATTGTACTTTCTTTTCTTTATCAGTTTTCATTTTAATGTCCTAGTAAAAATTCTGATAATCTAAACACAGCAATAATTTTTTTGCTATAAAAATGACTGTCTCTTCATGTTATTGCCATCATCAAAAGCTCCATAATAACACTCACAACATGATACAAAACGGTTATTGTATTAAAATGAATAAATGACAAAGTTTTATTACATGAGTGATTTTCCAGGCACCAAGATGCTTTTTACGCTATACTGGAATAATGAACACATAATTCATGAACACATTAGGGCACAGACCTTAGTATCTCAAAACGCAGTCACTGAAAATGAGTAAATTATTAAAGAGATGATGTCCAAAAATAAAGGCTTCAAATTCTGCTTTCCTACATAAAAAAAGAAAAAATCTGGCAAATTCTCACTTTAAAAATATTTTTTTTTGCTGCTATGTTTTGCTTTTACATCACCTAAATTTCCCCTTGTTGCTCCTTTCTTGCCTCCATTCCAGAGAACCATGCCTTAGAATAAATGATTTTTTGGAAGTGTTTTTAAGGCAATAATTAGAGGACTCAAGATTCTATTCATGGGTGTTCTCCCTCCACTAATATAACCCTTCCCGACCTTAGTCTTAAAAGCTGCAATTGCCCAAAAGGTTATCACCCTGTACCAAGGGTTCTGATGAAGGGTCTTTTTGAACTTGGGCTGGCCATCAGATAGCAAATATAGTTAGTTCTTCACTAGACCCACCTCAATGTCTTTCCCACGTGGTAGGTTCTCCCACAGCTCTATGCTGCTCCATTGCTACAGTCATCTCCACATTCTGAAGAGGTATGAATTTTTCAAAGTCAAATATAATTTTCAAGTCTATCATCTGGCATAACTACTCACTCTCCTACTCTGGAATGGGGCATAAGAAGATTCAGAACTGTTTTTCAATAGGCTTGCAGTACAAAGCTTGCCTGGACCCATTAAGCAGCTGTTGGGTGTTCCTCTGAAGGTTTTAAAGGGCTCCACACAGCAGAGGAGAAAGTTACTGAGTATGGGTTACTAGAGGGAATGAATAATTTTATCCAGATGGGTATCTAAAGTTCCCAAAACATGTCCTGTGGGAAAAGGAAAGTGAAGAGCTCAGCAATTAGAGCACAATGCCATCACTACATCAGCAGCCCCCTAGGAATAGGAAGCTTCACTGTATCCAGAACTCAGGGACTGTCCTCTTAACTAACCTCACAAAGACATGCCATCGGGAGGCCAAATTCATTTAATTCCACCAACATTTCCTAAATGTCTACTTTATGCTTGGTCCTGAGGGAGATACAAGAATAAACACAGTCCTAGTTCTCAAGGAACATAGAAGGGAGATATGATAAACATACAGATACACACAAGATAATATTTGTTTCAGTGGTATAAGAAAGTACAAAGCATTGTGAGAGATCCATATGAAGGACAGCAAAGAGCATTGGATTTACAGCCAGAAGATATGGATTGGATCAAGGGTCTGCTCTGTACTAACTATGAATCACGGGCAGGTCATTTACATACTTCTCGGCATCAATTTTGTTATTTATAAAATAAGGGGGTTGGTTTAGATGATCTCTAAGATTTCTTCCAGCTCTAATTCAGATTCAAAATTGGTTGATTGATGGGACCAAAAAGGTAGCAAATGGGTTCATGTCATATTGAAAGATCTTTAAGGAAGTACCACAAAGATCTATCTTTGACATTGTGTTTACCATTTTTATCGTTGACATAGTATATTTATGTAGTTAGAGATATGTTGGTATAGAGTATAAATCTATATCATACCTTGATACATACATATGTGACATATATGTCAACATGTAAAGCAGAAAAGAAACCTCTCAAGTTTTGTTCCTTATCATGTATTTACCTCTCATTTGATTCTGGGTTATGAGATGAAATCAGTGGATACAAGCAACTGTGTGCATGTTTGCTTCCAGCTTGTCATCAGAAATTTGATTCATACCCACATACGATCCATCTTCTTAGTGGCCAGTGGCACTCTTCCTACCCCCAGTTGGTGTGACAGCTGCATAGGCTGAACTGGGCCTTCATTTGCAGACTGTGTAGTTTAAAACAGCTATAATTCACACATATCCATTTTATTGTCTCTTGGTTGGAGGTGGGGGGAAACATTTCTTCAATCCAAAATTTATCAGCATGTGCTCTGTTCAGAGTATCAAACTAGCTTCCTCTGGACCTCTAAACTTTGAGGAGAGAGGCCAGTCTTGCTGGTCCAAAGGCTAGAAGAAAGAACAAAGTGTGCTAAAGACAACTATTTGCTATCCATTTTTATTCCTAAGCCTGACCCAAGAGCTGGATAACTCCCAAGTCAACACATCACTGTCTACCACCAGGAATGCCAAACCCTTTCCAAATCACCCTATGCCTGCCAGGCAGAGCTAGGCTTTGTGAACAGAAAGTGGGCTTTCCAGACACACTTTGAGTCCAAGTCATGCCTGTTTGACAGAGGAGGTGAGGTTTCTGCCTGTGATGCTGCCATAGGGCACTATGCTTTGACAACTGAATATCCAGACCTTGATTTCTACATTGTCTCTTCTTCCTGCTCTATCTAATAATACGAGGTAGGGATTTTCTGGGATCAATAAAGGGGGTGGTAAGGGAGCTAGGTGATATGGTGGATAGAGCACTAGACCTAGAGTCAGGAAGAAATGAATTCTAACACTGTCTCAGTCACTTGCTACCTATGTTATATTGGGCAAATTATTTAACATCCATTTGTCTCAGTTTCCTCATCTGTAAAATGGGGATAATAACAGCATCTCCCTCCCAGGGTTGATGTGAGGATCAAATGAGATGGTATTCCAATCCTTAAAACACCATATAAATGCTAGATATTATCCTGGCGACCACCATCATTCTTACCACCACCACCATTATTAAATTATGATGATAAGGCAATGTAGTATAATGGAATATGAGAGCACTGGACTTGGGAATCTGCAAATCTGAATTCTAATTCCAGCTTTTTCATTAGATTTCAATATGACCTTGGACAAGTCATTCCCTCCTCCTCCCTCTCCCCCTATAACACACACACACACACACACACACACCCCTTGGGTTTGAATTTTCCCATTTGAAAACTGAGGGGGTTAGACTGGATGGTTATAAGGTCCTTTCAAGCCCTCAGCCTCTAGGATTCCAGATCACGGGAGGCATGCAGGCAGGCCAGTGTAAGCCAGATTGAAGAAGTCAGTCACAGGGCAAATCACTCACTCAAGTACTTATTGAAAAGAAGCAAAGTGGCAGAGTAGATGACAGGGCTGGCCTTGGGGTTAGGAGGACATGGGTTCAAATGCTATATAGCCATAGGCAGGCCATTTAATTCTTTGTCCTCTTTAAGGTTACATAGACATACAAAGGCACAGTGGATAGGGCACTGGGCCTAGAGTCAAGAAGACCTGAAGTCAAATCTGCCCACGGACATTTACTAGCTGTGTGACCCTGGGCAAGTCACTTTTTCCTTCAGTTTTCTCATCTGTAACATTAGTTGGAGAAGGAAATGGCAAACCACTCCCATGTCTTTGCCAAGAAAACCCCAAATGGGATTACAAAGAGCCTGACACAATGGAAAACAACTTAACAACAACCAGACTTATCTATGATATTATAGATGTATTGGTGGTGGACATTCTCCTAGAGATGAAATCATTGATCCATTATATATCAGCATATTTATTGAGTACTGTTTGTATGCTTGGCGTCATGAGTGCTGCATGATATTAAGAACAAGTATCAGACATGGTCTCAGTTTTACTGGAGCTTAAGATCTTCCTGGAGAGCCCATGGTGTTGTTGTCATGTTAGTAAGTAAGAAGTTCAGAAGAAGGAGAGTACTGTATGGACTGGGGGGAATTAAAGAAGGCCTTGAGCTGAGGTAAAGAAGGAAATGGTTTGCCCAATGTTGCCTAGTGAGTTAACAGAATACATCTTCATTTGCAGTCTGGTCATTTTCACTATACCATTTTACCTCTCAGATCACTCTATTGTTAAATTCCCCTGGAAGAAAGGGATACCTTGGGGTCCAAGGAAATCTAGGAGGCCTCTACTGTACTTTGGAGGAAGAGTTTTTTAGAGTAGTCATGAGACCCAAATGAAATCTTTTACCAGTTGCCAATACACTGCTCTACCTCTTGGAACATGGATATGTGTTGGAGGCTGCTCTTCTGATTTCATATTAACAGATGTGCAGGAATGACACATCTGCAGAGGTCCAAGAACAGCTGAATAAGACAACAGAAATCAGATGACACAGTCCATTCTAGACTAACCAAAACCTCTTTCAGGGAGGCTTCCTAATCTATATACAAAACAGGAATCACCTTTTAAACATCTTCAACAAGTTGTTTATTCCACTTGTAGTGGTTTGCAAATTGCTTTACAAATATGATCTCATTTGATCCTTGCAACAACCCTAGGAGGTGAATGCTATTATTATCCCTGTTTTACAGATGAGGAAACTGAGGGAGACAAAAGTTAGCTGACTTGCCCAGGGTTACTCAGCTAGTAAGTGTCTGAAGCTGTATTTGAACTCAGGTGTTTTTGACTCCAGGTTCAGCACTTTCTCCACTGCTACCTAACCTGGAACAAGATCAGTTCCTCTTCGATAAGACATTTCTTATATTTGAGGCCAGTTGGTCTGTCTATCTTTTAGGCTAAAATTCTCCCAATTCAGCATTGTCTGGGCACCTGCCAGCTTATGAATGTATTTCTTAAAACATGACACCTAGAATAGAATGGAACAGAGGACATCTGACCAGGATTGAGCACAGTGGGGCTATTATACTTATATAATGCTTTGAAACTACAGAACATTAGTATCATTTGAGCCTCAAAACAAAGCACAGTAGATAGAATGCTGGACCTGGAGTCAGGAAGCCTTGAGTAAAAATCTGACCTCAGACACTCACTCAGACCCTGGGCAAGTCATTTAACTTTTGTCTGCTTCAAGTTTCCTCATCTGCAAAATGGTTGTAATATTTGTACTAACTGCCTCACAGAACTGTTTTGTGTATAATACTTTTCAGTCTTAAAGCATTAAATAAATGTGAAATTATTGTTGTTGCTGTCTCTCCCTTTATCCAAGTGACTGATGAGATAAATGAATAGCACAGGGCTCAGGACATAACCATTGTACTAAAATCTGTCAGGTATCATTGCCTTTCATTTTCAGGACCTCAGTTTCTGTGTACACTGAAGGTGGAATGAAGATCTAGTCTTTTCCACCCAGGATCTATGACTGTTTGTGGAGTCAGTAAAGCCCATGTGCAGGCTACAGACATTCCTCTCCCTCTCCCCCACCACATTCCCCAGAGGCAAAGAGCAGCTGGGGACGCACTGCTCCTTGTGACAGCCACAACCAGCTGATGTTTGAGCTCTGTGTCCCCAACACGCCCACCTCAAGCTTCTTCTCTCAGCCTGGTCCTTATCCACACCCTGGAAAGGCTGCTTCCTTGCCCCCTTCTGCTACTAAAAATACCCAACAAAATTCCTTTTAAAAGTGCCAAGCTGGCAACTTTGGGGTGTTGGCAATGCAGAGAAGCTGCCAGGAGAAAGTGAGCATCTCACAAACAAATTTCCACAGTTTCCAAGTCCAGAATGGGATTGTGTGCAAACTGGCATTTTTTTTTTTAAGGAGAAGCCTACATCTTTTTTTTTTGTCTCATCTTGTGTTCCCTCCTGACATCATTAGGTGTGCAAATGCTTCCTACAGGATCTAGGAAAAGTAATGCTGTTTCCCTGCTTGGGTGACTGTGGCTATGCTTGGTGCAGGGTATATGGGCAAGAGAAGGAAAGAAAAGGGAAAGGGAGGGCGTGTCTTTATATAGTGCCCATTTCAAGCAAGGCATTGTACCAAACATTTTATTATCTCATTTGATCATGGATTTATGACATGGTGCAGGACTAGAAAGAGCCATTTGCAACTCAGACATCATGTAGAAGGATCATTTGAATGTCAGAGGAAACTCCATCACAAACTTTGATTCCTGCCCATGAATTGCAATCTCTAAAGCCTCTTACATGAAACTATGTTCTGTCTGGTTCAACTAACCAATGAGCCATCTACCCAGTGTTTATTAAGACTCTCTGATATCGGGGCGGCTAGGTGGCGCAGTGAGTAGAACGTCGGCCTTGGAGTCAGAAGGACCTGAGTTTGGATCTGGCCTCAGACACTTAACGCACATACAAACAACAACAAAAAAAAACTAGCCGTGTGACCTTGGGCAAGTTACTTAACCCCAATTGCCCTCCAAAAAAAAAAAAGAGTCTCTGATGTGCTAGGTGATACAGTAGAATAAAATGGTTATGTCACTCCTTTCCTCAAAAATCTTCAGGGACTTAGTAGACTTATTTAGTAGACTTTAAACTTCTTTGCCTGGCATTCAAGGATCCCACAATTTGGCCTTACCTTGTCTTTAAGTCTTCTATGTCTACTGTCTCCCCACCCCTGCCCTCCCCCCCACAACATTGTTTCAGTTTATACAAAGTGTCCCAAAAGTCTTGGTGCAGTTTTTTTTTTCTTTGCATGCACAATACCTGGTACATTGTAAGAGCTTGATAAATACCTGTTGGTTGATTACTACTGTCTGTAGTAATTGTCCATGGGGGGGCAAGTAGGTGGTGCAGCAGATAGAGTTCTGGGCCTGAAGTCAGGAAGACTCATCTTTATAGGTTCAAATCTGGCCTCAGACACTTTCTAGCTGTGGGACCCTAGGTAAGTCACTTAAGCCTGTTTGCCTTAGTTTCCTCATCTATACAATGATCTAGAGAAGGAAATGGCAAACTATTCCAATATCTTTGACAAGAAAACACCAAATGAGGTCACAAAGAGTTGGACATGACTGAAGAACAAAATTGCTTCTCTATGCTCCAGCCAAATTGATTTATCCTCTGTCCCTTAAACACAGCCCCAAACTCTCTAGTTATAAGCTTTTGTCCACACCATCCCTCGTGCATAGAATCTACTCCCTTTCCTTCTTTTCTTGCTGAATCCCCACTTGTCTTTACACCTCAGTTCAAATGATTATCCCAAATCAAGTCAGTATATATATGCTTTGTATATATAACATACATACATATATATATATATATATATATATATATATATATATATATAACATACATCTATGTATATGTTGCATTTTCCCAACAGAATATAAGTTCCTTGAGGGCAGAAGTTGGTTCATCTTTTGTGCCTAGTATATAGTAGGTGCTTAATAAATGCCTGAGGAATTGAATTACATTCCATGCCAGTCCAATGTCACAGAGATCCTTGCTTTCGCTAAGAAAACAGGCTCCCTTTTCTTGTATGTCCTATGTTGCCCATTCCGCTCATCCTTAGGCTATTTAATTCATGTTCCTATGCTCAGTCTGGGCTGGCTTGCTAAGAAAGATGAGTTGTACTATGTAATAATAGCTAAATAAGTGAGCGCCCCAAAATGAATATGTATTTCATCAGTATAACTAAAATAGCTCTTTTAAAAATGTCTTTCCTTAGAGCAGTACACAAAGCTAGAAAGAAGGGCTTGTAATTATATGTGCATTATAAGCAGTCTCAGCCCGGCAGGGGGCTTAAAGCATTTATATAAATTATACCAATCAGTAGCAGAGGGGGAAAAAAACAAGGATATCAAAAGTGATACTTTCTTATAACTGATATATACAAGTACTAAATCATGGCAAAACAGTGCCATGTTAAAAAAAAAGGAGGGGGTCTGAAATGTCATCACAAAATGAGTTTCTGACTCCAGCTTTGCTGCCTTCATAAACGCATATGATCATCTTAATGATGTATTTTGAAAAGACATGATAAATCACAGAGTTAAAGGACTCTGTGGAATATGAATGCATTTGAAATTTTCCTTGGGAGAAATGTATGGTATGTTGTAACAGAATTGAAAAAAAAAAGAATTTCAGACTCTCTATCTCTATCTCTCCCTTCCTCCCTCTCTCTTTCTCCTCCTCCCTCTCTCTCTCTCTCTGCCCCCCCTTTCTCTCTCTCTCTCTCTCTCTCTCTCTCAAACTTTTTTTTTGAAATGCCTTAAAGATGAATACCCTCCAAAGATTCAGCTGGTCACTGATAAATCATTCATGACCCATCCTTAGTCCTCACTGGCCACAACTAAATCTGCCACAAGTACTATTTGGGGTAAATTATTGAGACCAAGTGAAAAACAAGTGATTTAGAGTATAATATTGTTAATCATCTAGAGTGATAAGTGCATCTGATATGTGGGTCTAAGAACTCAGTTGGATAAGCTCTAGGACTCTCTGTTACTAGACCACTATATGTAATGGGGTGGTAAGGGAGGCTGTGGTTGCTGTACACAAAGTCAGTCTCAAATGGTTAGGGATGTTCTCCAAATGGTGACTTACATACAAGAGATAGCTTTCAAAGATGCTATCAAGGATAGGTCTGACCATAAAAGGAAGGGAGCTAGTCATAGTGTGAGTGAGATGGACAGCCCAGGTGGTAGACTGGTACTTTCAACTTACTAAAAGAACTAGAGGAAGGCCTACAACACATTGGGTAGATTCTCTAAGTAGGACTTATGAGAAAATGTGTATAAAATTACATAGGACAAGAAAATGTAGAGAAAGGTTTAGTATTCCCACTATGGAGTTGTGTACTCAAGGTATCAGAATACCAAAGTAAGTTCCCCAAACATCCCTAGCTTTTCTTATTTATCCAAACCAGACAGAACAGAAAAGCTTGATGAGGAGAGAAGTTCAAAGGAAGCCACTCTCCATTTCTGTCATTAATTAGGATGACATGAAATGTTTTCGGCTTGCATTATTAAAGGAGGCACAAAGAAAGAGCACTAAAGCTAATTTATTTTTAAAATATTCTCACATCTTAAAACATAATTGTGAAAAGCCTCCAATATATGCTAAGGGACATATCTTGCTTGATCAATAGAAACCTCATCCTTAAATAAATCATGATCGGGAGAAGAAGCTGGTGTAAGGAATCAGGCCTTCTCAGATGAATGATTTTGGCTCAGAATCTGGTTGTGGTGTGAGCCACAATTGTGTAGTAGATAGAGAATGAACCTGAAAGTTAGAAATATTCATTTCTTCTGTATTCAAGCTGTACCTCTTGTATTTGCTGGCTATTTTACCCATTTCACGGTTGAGGTAAGAGTCCAAAGTAGGGCTTAGCTAGCACTCATATATGAGTTCTATAGGAAGACTATAATTACTCAACCTCAAGGGTCTATACAATCTTTTCCACCTTTCCAAATCTTTTCTTATCCATGGGGTTTTCTTGGCAAAGATATTGGAGTGGTTTGCCATTTCCTTCTCCAGTGGATTAAGGCAAACAGAGGTTAAATGACTTGCCCTGGGTCACACAGCTAGTTAACTGTCTGAGGTTAGACCTGAACTCAGGTCTCCCTAACTCCAGGCCCAGCGCTCTACCCACTGAGCAACCTAGCTGTGTCTAGATGCCAGGCTAGTCTATTCAGGGGCAGTTATCTATGTGGAGAGGCATAGCAATATCCTCAAACTCACTTTAATGACTTGACATTTCATCTCCAACCTATGTGCCTTTGCATGCTAGAAATGCACTCTCTTTTCATTTTGCCTCTTAAAATCTGTAGCTTTCTCCATAGCTCAGGGGAAGCATCATCTCCTACATGAGGCTTTGCCTGATTCCCCCTGCTACTAGTACTGCCACTGTCCCTGACATTACCTTGGATTTAATCTATTTATATTTTACACATACTCATATGTAGTTTCCTTCCAATAGGATAGCAACTCTGTGAGGATGAGGACAGTTTGGTATCTGTAATCCTAGTAGAGTACCTAGAACAAGTAGGCACTTAATAAATGCTCATTGATTAATTAATTCTTGGAACAACTCTAGCACTCATTGACTATACTATTTATTTGGCACTTGATCATATCCTGGTTTTTAATTACTATGTTTATGCACATACCTTGTCTCCATGAGAAGACTATAAGCTTTTTGTGGATTGAAATTATATCACACATCCTTTTATATTGTCTACAATGATGTTAACATAGTAGGAATTCAATAGGTATATAATTTGAGCCAAGGAGAAAGTGCATAATTATTTACCATCTATTCAACTAACCCTAATTGCAAGATAACTTACCACCAAATGTTCTACTAAATAAGCATTTATTGGGTGCCTACTATATGCTAGGCAGCTGTGTTAAGCTCTAGGGAGAGAATTAAAAACTTGAGACAGTACCTATCTTTACTGAGCTTACATTCTATAGTAACAGCTAGGGAGTAAATGGTGCATATAGGAGCGCTATGGGCAGAAAAGGAGTTTTGGTCTAGGTAGTTACAAGGATTGCACATGGAACATGGCATAGTTATTGTTATATTCTTTGAGTAACTATAGTAATTTGATTTTATTATTGCTCCCCAAGCATGAGCAAAATGTGGAAAGTGGGGACGGAAGAGAGGAAGAGAGGATTCAAATGTAGGCAGGGAAGCTGGTAAAATATTGAGTCTGGGTGCATCCTGGAGTTTGTGTCTGGATGGGATCTGAAACATGGTTTGGGACCAGCTAGATACAGTGGATCTGGTGAATTTTCACTCAATCCCTCACCAATAAAGGCAATTAAGTCCCAGGACAGAATCCCTAAACTGAACAGATTAACCCTAGGTGGATTCAGAGGACATGTAATCAAGCCACCTCCTTAAACTGGGTGAAGTCCCACAATCTATAGGTCAAATCCCATCATAAATAAAATTTTCATGTAACCAAAAGATTTTGAAACTTGGGTGATGAGCCACTTTAGGTAATAGCTAATACAGCAAAATTTCTGTTTTTGATGGTCCTTTTCAATCTGTTATAATGGGATATGGCCTGAATTTGTCAACTGAATTGTTTCATAGCCAATTCAGGGCCCTTGGTTGCACATGGAAGCATGAAAATTAATAGCCCATAAGAAAGAATGATGCAATTCTAGTATATAAGGAAGAAAATTTGGAACTGAATTTCCTTTCTATTGTGTACAGAGTACACAGGCCATGACAAGATGCTAAAAAAGTTATTGCTTTGCATTTCAGATATCAGATCTCTGCTAAGGAGCCCATACAGTTCTGCTGTCTATTTTTTCTTTGATGTACAATATAGCACAGAACTGATATTATTATTAAGGAGCAAATGACAAAAGGAAAAACAAACCATTCTAAGGGCTTCTGAGGAAGAAAGCAATGCCAGGTTCTATATTTCAGTTTCCAATTCATCAAGAGAAACCTCTTTTCCTCTAGTGGGTTTTTTGCTTTGTTTTGTTTAAAGCACATTCTTCTTTATGGTGGTTCCCCTGCCTGGTGTTCATTAGCCAACCACCAGCTCCACAGAACTTTTAACTCCTTCCTCTAAACTCTCTTTTGGTGGGATGTCTCTTTGCCATTGCATGCGACATTAAATACCAGTGAAGGAAGCTCTCTAGTTTTCTAGCCATACTTGAAATTGATGCATGTCCCATTCTCATCTGCTTTATCCTGGTCTTTTCTGTTTTGTGCTAGGGCCAAGTGAAATTTGCTTCTTTCAACCTTCCTTTGTAAAAGAAGGGAAACTGTAGGTCTGTTAAATAAATATAGCCACAATGGATCACAATGCAGCTGGTGCTTAGTTAAGCACTCCTGATAGCTGGTTTCCCTATTTGAAAACTCAGACAATGTGATCTTTTCATGTCTGTCTGGGGGCATCTTTTGTGCTTGACAATGCCGGATTAGCAGGTTCAACTATTTTAATTCAGAAAATCAGAGTTCTTTCTGCTTATTTTCATTTGGATTTGGATTCTCTTAACTATGCCTTCCAGGACAGTTGGAAGAAAAAGCTGGAAGGCCTTTACAGTGATGGTGTTTTTCTCTTTTTAAAGAGGTACATGAAAATGAAGGAGATTTTCTACTTCAGGAAATATTTCAGTAGGGGATCTTTTGGGCCACAGTGTTACAAGGACTTTAACTTCACAATGTTGAGACTTTTTTAGATCCAGTGATATGATTATGATTTTTGGTTTGTTTTTCTGTTGTATCATGAAGACTTCTGGTAGATAAATGAGAGAAAGGTTGCTCTCAGGTCAGGAGTCAGTAATGTGACTGAACTCCCCCAAAGTTGTAGCTATGAATGTGGTTAGAATTTTCACAGGCCCATTAATGGTCTCTGCAAAACAATATGTATGTATGTATGTATGTATGTATGTATGTATGTATATATATATATACATATATATATATATATATATATATGTCTCTTATGTTTTGAAAACTGTTGCTTCATTAGCCCAAAGGCTCACAAATTTTGAACTGGAAGGTACTTTTGAGATCATTTGGTCCAATTCTCTAATTTTACATATAAGGAAACTAAGGATGTGCCCAAGGAATCAGGAAGTGGTAATTAGCAGCACTGGTATTTGAACTGAGGTCCTCTGATTCCAGATACAATATGCTTTCCATATTGCCTTTCAGGAGAATGGGAAGGATAATTGAGTAAGGTAGAAACAAGAGAATAGTGTTTTGAAGAGAATAGTGTTTGGGGGAATTATGGCAAGCCATTATGTTTTCTCTTTATCACAAATACTTGCTCATCTCTCCTGCTTCCTTTTCTCTCTCTCTCTCTCTCTCTCTCTCTCTCTCTCTCTCTCTCTCTCTCTCTCTCTCACACACACACACACACACACACACACACACACACACAGAGTGTCTATTAAAATAAATATGATTTAAACATTCATTTGGTCTGGAAAATTTCCCAAGGAAGGCAGTCCAAAAATTCTGGTTTCTAGTATTGATGCTGGGAATTTTTGGCTTAGAGTCCCGAAAAAGTCCACTTCATGAAGCCGTTCCCCAACCTTTACACTTGTGCTCACACATCTACCCGAGTCCTGGTGCATTATAGAGTATGGGATTTATAAGGCCATTAGGCAGGTGTGGTAGTAGAAGTAAATGATATGCTGCCATGGGGCAGCGAGTCCCTGGATTATAAATGGGGCATGGAAGATTGGTCTTCATTAAAGCCCTTAAATGCAAGGAAATGATACAATTAATATTGTCCAACCAACCTAAATGTTATAAATCCTTAGTCACAGGGGTGAGAATATGACTCTCTTAAAATGTTTATTCAATATAATGTGCCTGGTAATAAGAATATTTAAAAGCTACTTTATTAAATGTTCATCTCCCAAATGCAGAAGCCATTCAACTGCTAGAACATGTAAAATCGGGAATTTATGAAGGTAGCAATTACAAACAACTTCAACATTTTAAATATGTATTTAGTGAATATATTCTTTTAACGGGGCTCATTTTCATATCATTTCAAAGCAGGATTTAATTGTATACTGCAAATGTGCTCACAGTTACAGGCTCTGCCTTTTGTCTCTTTCCCAAGTAAGACTAGATTTTCTGAGAGTTATTTTAAGAGCTTCCAAAAACATGTGTGGTAGTACAGATGGACATTCTCTCCTCTCTCTCTCTCTCTCTCTCTCTCTCTCTCTCTCTCTCTCTCTCTCTCTCTCTCTCTCTCACCTGCCAGCAGAGGAGAAATTGTAGTGGAGTAGGGGTAGTGAGGGATTCTTTCTCTAAGACATTTAGAGAGTCCCATCAATTTTGAGAAGAAATAACAAGAGATAATTTTCCTCTGCAAGTACAGGAAAAAAAATACTTGTTACCCCATGACTGATACAACCAAGCTACTTGCTTTGGTTCCTGTGCCTGGTCCTGTGACTCAAAGGTCATCTTCCTTTTACTGTTAATCCCTGGCTTCATCTCTTTTCTCCATCTGGAGTTTTATGAGGATTGAAGGTCCAAGTTAGGATCACCACAATGCCAGGGACACAGCTGAGCCATTGGAAGTTAATGGGGACAGCTGAGTTGGAGTCTGTGTCAATCTCTTGTGCCACAGACACATGGGCACACTATCTGGAATCATAGCCTATTAGAGCTGGAAGAAACCCTTGAACTTAACTAATCTAATCTCATTTTATAGGGGAGGAAATTGAGGTCTAGAGGGTTTAGGGGACCTTCCCAAATTCATACAAATAGTAAATGATTGAGTATGGACTAGAACTTGGGTCTTTATAAAAGTATCTTTGCAAAGTCCAGATATTGCCATCAGCATCATGCATCCAAGTTAGTAATAGCAGTTCTCAAAGTAACCCCAACTAAAATTTATACTGGATGATGGAAATCAAGGACTTTTTGCAAGGTGCTAGTGACATTTTAGTGTTTAGTTCTTTGAGCATTATTCTAGGGAAGCCATAGTATTGTAGGATCTTGGACCCAGAAGGGGTAGCCTGAGTGCATATGTTCGGATGCACTCTTCTTTTTCTCACCTTCTTCAAGGCAGCTTTTCTGTTTGTTTGTTTTTAATGAAAACATAGGACTAGAAAGAAAAAAAAACACTTTCTTAGCATTACAAGGGAAGTACAATGGAATTTCCCTATTAATACTTCTTTATTGCTCTAACAGCATTTGAAAAACATTGCTAAGAGACTCAAGGGCTATGACAGAAATCTATACATGTTCCAGTAAGAATCAGACTGCTGACCCCAAATGGGCACAGGATCATGGCTTGGAATGCCCATCTGCCAAACCTTCAGTACCAGAAAACTAGAGGCAGCACATTCTTAAAGTCTGAGAGGGGAGGATAGAGAAGTCATTTCAGGTATCCCCCAGGATAAGAACTGATGACTACAAGTGACTAACAGGCAGAAGTTTGCTGTAGTAACTAGAGACTAGCTTTGGCTTACAAAGTAATAACAAACTGTCTGATTTTACCATAACATGTGTAACAGTACAGTTTGAATTAATGTTTTTATTATAAATCTTTTTCTTCTAGGTCTCCTGCTTAGATGTAGTCAATTTAGACTCTGGTCACCTCTACCAACCAATTTGTATACTCTGCAATTTGACTTAATATAGAATACTCAATTGAGAAAATATATATAAAGCACTTCGTAACTTAAATCTCTCTCTCTCTATTTTAGGTATTATCATCCTTCCATTTTATATGTAGGAAGCAAAAAAACAAGTGTACATTTAGTTACTCTCTATCCTCTTTCTGAGAAAAAATTATGGAGATATCTGTGGTTTGGGAGAGAATAATACATAGGTTACTGCTATTCACATTGTTATCAATCTGGTCTTTGGTCTGTGCTTGTTTATTATATATGTGACTCAAGACCACTCAAAACAATTCTCTACCTCTCCCCAACTTCTGGGAAATTGTAAGGACCAAGTATGCTTTTGAGGTCTTCCTCTCAAAAAAAATATCACTCTTTACCTCTTAATTACCTTTACTAAGTATTGGTAAACTTCATACAATCTTCTCTTGCTCAGAGATACCCCTTAGAAAATTTCCTTCCCTCAATAGAAAGCCAGATCATTGAATTCTTGAATCTGCTGTTAAACAGAAGGCAACCCCTGACACTAGCATTGCCCAGGAAAACCCCTCTCCTCTAAGTAGGAGGCTGGGGTCTAGGAATTCAACTCTTAGACAAACAAGGGCTAAGATATGCCTGCTATGCTCCAAACAAGCCTTCATAGTTCTAGAGGCAGTGGTGGTGTTTCCCCACTTTTTTTGTTCTCAGGATCTCTCTAGAGAAATGATGGAGAGAAGGGGGAAAAAGGGCTAGGTAAGTTGGTCTCCTAGCTTTTATAGGCCAGTAAAAGGGGTAACTCCTCCCACAAGTCAGTCTTCCCCAAAATGAGAGCCATGCCATTCACCCTGGGAGCAGTTCCATTAGTAACGCTCCCATCATCCAGGAGGATTCCTTTCAAAGAACAATATAATTAAAAATTCCACACAGAGTGTCCCTAACCTGTAAGCTCATGCAGTTGATCTGGGAAACTTGGTCATCAACTTCCTATACAGAATATTAAAAAGCCAAACAAAACCAAACTCTTCCACTTAAATCAGATTTCAAGCCGTCATCACAGTGTGGGGTACCCTGGATTCTCTAAAGCTTTGCCAATGGAACATAGATTTTGGCAGGTCTTAATAAGCTGGTAAAGCCCATTTTGTGGCCCCTTTGATTCACTGTGTGCCTGACATCCAAGGACCAGCCTCGCTGGGTGCTGAGAGGCTCATCAACAGAAAGGGGTCACCAGGCAATAATTTTTCCCCCAAAGCAGCTCCTCAAAGGATCTACACCTAAGGCATGGAGAGGTTAGATCTGTATTGGTAGAATGAGTTCTTATGAAATCATGGGGCTTTTGAAGTATTGGAACTGCTGTCAGAAATGTATGAACTTTTTCAATGTCTTCTCCAGTTGGGAACTGAATATATTTTTTATAGTCCTTCTATAATTGTTATGTGGCGGTTAGACCCCCTCAACTGCAGGAAGTCTAGATATTTTTATGGGTTTCTCATTGCACTAGACCTACAGAAATTTGATCTTCACTGAGCAGGAAAAATCATTACTACATTCTCTTCTGGGCATGTCTATATAGACAAAATGAAGTGGGTAACTGAGCAACTACAACCTTGATCAAGGTAGACATAAAAAAGATGACATTCAGGGACCCTTCACCTTCAGCCTGAATCATTTAGGTCATTCCTTTAGCCCTTTGCTTTCTGGATTTTTTTTCTGTTTCCATTTTCACTTAGGAGTGTTGGGATGTTAGAATTTTTTTCTTCTTAATTTGAATTTTTGGTGTTCCTCCATCGACAGCATGCCTGACAGGTAACAAAGGAAGAGGCTGATTAAATCAATGTCAGGAAAACTTCATTAGTTTTTCAGGAGATGAAGCAGGTATGATTTCATTTGATTGAGTTACTCCTGGTTTCCATACAAATTCAGTGTAATTCACTGAGCAGTATAATGTCAGCTTTTTCCAGTCCCTTTCAACCCTGGCCTCCAATTGTTTGTTACAGCAGAATATTTACTTCTCAATCACTAGAACTAATTCAAAGCTCTGTCCTCAAGAAGCAGGGGGTGGAGGTGGCACACAGGAAAGTGCAGCCTTACTGATAAGACATACAGGAGCTAAAGGTTATGTATGCAGAAGCTGAATTCTCAGTTTATTCTCTAAGACTATGGCCTGCCTGCTGTTCTGCAGTGACATTCAGAGCAAGAAGTCTGTTATGGCTCACCTGGTCACCTAGGAATGGACAACATTTAAGCAAAACAACAAAAGACATATTTAGAAACAGAAAGCATTGCTTTTGAGACTTTCCAAACAGAAGGAGGGAGTTATTAAGGAACCTCTGAAGGGAGAGAGGGATTTAAGGATGAAAAACATAGGGCAAGCTAGAGGGAAAATGAGGTAGAAGTTGGAGAGAATCAGAGAAGAAGCTTGGCCTAAGAAGACTGAAGAGTTGATCTCCCTTCTAGAAAAAACAGAAACTTAGTATTAGAGACATTGATGTGATTTTGGAAAACAACAAGCTGGGAGTCAGCAGACTTGAGGTCTAGTTCAGTATTTAATTCAGCAAACATTTAAATGCCAATTGTGTGCCAGGTACTATTACTAGATGCTAGGGATGGAAAGATAAAATGAAAAAAGTCCCTGCCCTCAGAGGGCTTACAATCTATTGAGGGTATCTGTCATCAACTTATTCTGTTCTGAAAAAAGTTCAATCTTCTTTCTGAGCCTCAGTTTTTTCATCTCTCAAATGAAAGGGTTAGATTAGACCTCGGATGTCTGTTTTTCATTCCGTGTTCGAAAGGCCCTTCTGACTCTTACATTTTTTATTCTGTTTGAGTTCCTATATTCCTTTTATTATGATTTCGTGGTGGTTGTAGATCTTTGCTTTCTCTTTCCAGTCATCCCATTTCTCTGCTCCTTTTCCAGATAGTGGAGGGTTACACATGAGTCCAGTTAGGTTCACTGACAGCTTAGGTACATGCCAAAGCTCAGTCTTATTGTATGAAACACAGTTGCCTACCTGTGGGTAGACTCCCATGACAAGCAGGCACAAAGCAAGTGCTCCAGTAACTGTTGTTGATGCTATGAAAGAGTTAACATGGATTCTTAGAAGTATATTGCAGCCAGGGAGTTACTAAGAATTTATGACAGCATTTAATGCATGGTGTTTTCTCTTAAAAGGAATTTATTGCCTCTCAAAAGTTTAAATGCATTGGATTAGGAGTCAGACCCTAGGTTTCTATCATACATAGTTGGGTTACTGACTTGCTATATGACCTTGGTCTAGTCACCACCTCAGCAAGCTATGAGGTTGTGAGGATGTAGGAGTACTTTAATGAAATATCTGATAAGGGTATTCTTATTCTGGATAACCCAATAGTGATGCAGTGACAGGAATTCTGAACCAAAGCCTGCCTCCTCAAAGCAAGAAATTCTCTACTATCTGTCACTCTACAGTCCTGATGGGAGGTCATTTTCATCTTCTCATGTTTAAGAGCTAGTGGTTATTTTTGTGTTCATTTTTGGACACAGACAATATAAGAGGTTGCTTTGATTGATTTATGCATATTACTTGCAAGGGTCTTATTTTTCTTTTCTTTTTTTTTTCAGTTGGGGGTAGGGTGGGAGGGATAAAGAGATGCTTCATAAATTAAAAAAAAAATTAAAAAGATACTCCCATGCTCCCATTTAGGGATCTGTCTTATAGTGAATATGTATTGTGTATTATGACTACAAAAACATTGGTGAGGAGCAGCATGGGATAGCAGGTAGTGAATTGGCTCTGCATTAGAGGTACCCAGTTTCAGGTCTGACTTCCAGATTGATTGTGTGACTGCAGCTTCCTATGACCACACAGGTTGCAGGCACCCCAGCTCATCTGCAGGAGGAAAGGGAATTTTCTCCCACTGAGTTCTCTATATCAGTGAAATCATACATCCAGGTTTGTTTTTTGTGTTTTGTTGATAACCATTTCATACCAAATTTCTGCAGAGCATTTTGAAAACAAATTACCAGGTTCAATATCCTCATCTAGTAGTTCCTCACTGTGGGGGAAGCAAAAACTCCTTAACTGGATACTTAATTATGCCTTTTTCATAGAATTTATACATACAGTGCGTCTCCTCTTTTAAGTGCAAACATTAATTCACCTTAGTATACAGTATATATAGATTTAATTATATTTAATCATCTGGCATATTGGGATTTTGATCTTTAATGAGGTGTCATTTTTCTTCCTTGTAGGTTCCTCTGAATTAGTTTTGGTCACATAAACCAAGTCGTGATTAGGCCTTATTTTTTTACTTTACTTTTTTTTTTCATGTTGCTTGAAGGGTGCCAAAGCCCTGCTTTTAAAGTTGAAAGGGCACTGATGTGACAGTCCTGTTGACACCCATGCATGTTGAAGCCATCATCAAGTTCCAACCAAAGACTGGTACTATATAGGGCATGTGTTACACCTTTCTCAGAGATGTTCCACACTGAAAGAGGGACACACACACACAAGTTAGCAGAATATCAAGTTAGAGACCAAAGTTCAACTTCTTATTTACTTCATTACTCCCAGACCCTTGTTATCCTTAAGACAAGATTTTGCATAAAATTAGGAGTTTCTATAGTTAATAAAATTCACCCATCCTTACTATTGGATATTTACCTATATGAAACAGTAACACATTATTGCAAAGGGGAAATGAGTCTTAAAAGTCTTGTTTTTTATGAGAGGGAGAAGAGTTGGGGGTAGGGAGGGGGGAAGTTTTTCTCCTGCAGTAGAGAATTTTTTTGTTTGTTTGTTTCAAATCACATTAAGAATTCGGCATTTATTTCCCTAATGTTCTGAAATGTAGCATGATCTATAGGAGGACAGAAAACAGGACTCAGGGGGAAAAATACCCTACACCTCATTAAGATCTAAAGTTTGTCCTTAATGTGCCTATGAACTCAAAATGAGAGTCTAAATGGAGACATTTTTTTTCTGCTACAGGGCATAGTGATTATAAATGTGTCTTTGTGAGACGGCTTAGCAGTATTTTATGCAGCTGGCATTGCAAAGCTTGAAACAAATCCAAGAAAACAGATTGTATCTTTTAGGTTAGAAATCAAAGTCCCTATTTTTAAAGTGCACATTTCATGGTAACCTGCTAAGATGTAATATTCTTGAAAGCAAGAACAAACTTAGGGTCTTTGGCCAGAGCCAGGGAGCCTGTTTCGCTTCTTTTATTTTAAGTCAATTTAGTCCATTCCCACAGAATCACTTAAAGGTTAGCAGTGAGTAATTTTTTGGGGAACTATTTCCATTTTCTTTAACTTCTCTTCCTTAATCCTCACATCTACTTGTAAACTTGACTTTCCTCTAAAAGAAATTTTCTGTGCTTTAAATAGAATAAAAGTATGTCTAACTACTTTCACCAGTCTTCAGCTTCTCTATCTAAGTTGTTGTGAATCACAGGTTTATTTCCATGACTGGTAATCTGTCCAGTTCTGTGCTTGCTCTTTCAAAGGTAATCCTTTCTCTAAGAAGGTACTTAACCAACTGTGCACTGTTCCTTGGGAATACACTCTGTTCTGTATGCTGGTTATATTTGCAAACCCAGTGATGAATTGACATAGCTTAGCATGATATGGTTGATCAGTAAGTCATCTGGTCCTTTAAAAATGCCCACTCTGCTATTCAACTTCATGCAGGGCTATATCCCAAAAGCTGATTGTGCACAGATCAACATGTCCTTTTTGCTGTTTTCTATTTCCCATAAGGCCAGTCATCTCTGTCACCAAGTATATTCTAGATTGGTTTCCTACATCACATTTCTCCAAGTCTTAAAAATATCACTTCGTTTCTTTACTGTATTCACTACTTGTATGGGAAAGATCTTTCTGCCAAGACACATTTACTAGTTATCAAGTGATATTTAATCTTTACTGAGAGTCTTTGGCATAATTTCCATTGAATAAAATGTTTTGTTGTTGAGTTGCTTCTGACTCTTTGTGACCCCATTTGGGGTATTCTTGGCAAAGATACTGGAATGGTTTTCCATTTTATAGATGAGGAACTGAGGTAAACAGAGTAAAGTGACTTGCCCAGGGTCACATAGCTAGTAAGTGTCTGAGGCCAGATTTGCATGCAGGAAGATGAGTGATGCCATGTAGTGGCTCAGTGAATGGAATGGAATGTACACAGGACACAATGCCTGGCCTTCAGCAGCCCTTCTCTCCCTGTGGTGGCTGATGCTGCAAAAACATTGAAATGAGCAAAGGTGATGAACCAGATTCCTAGCTTGGGGAAACTCAGGCCTGAGAAGCATTATCTTGCTATGCAAGAATGCAGGATTCCACCCAACAATCATTTATTTAGCATAAGATCATAGGTCTCAAGCTGGAAAAGCTCTTAGAACTGACACACTAAAAGGCAATGATGAAGTATATTGCCCTACTCCTAATAGAGAAATGAAAGACTTGGAGTGCAGAATGAGACATACACATGTTATTGTATGTGTGTATACACACATACATACATGTTCAAGCATACACATACATACAAGTATGTGTATAACACCTATAAGGAAATTTATTTTGCTTGACTGTACATGTTTGCAATATGGATTTTATTTTTCTTTCATTTTGAATTGAGGGTGGCTTGGATAAAAGGGAAAAAAGACAGATTTTTGCTTACTGAAGAAAATAAAAATTACTTTTATTAAATCTTAAATTTAATAAATTTATTTATATATGCCACAAAATTAAATTTATTAAAGTCGGTTATCTCTGATTGTTTAACATTTGAAGTAACTGAGGCCCAGAGAGGTTAAATGTGTTGTTTAATATCACACAGTAAACATCAGAGGCAGGAATTGGATTCTGGTTCTCAAATTCTAGGAGCTCTACTTCTTTCCTAAACCCCCTGCCCTGGCAGTATGGGGTGGTGAAAAGAGAGCAGTCCTCAGTGTCACTCCTTTGACACAGACTGTGTGACCCTGGACAAGTCACTTAACCTTAATACCTCAACATAACTCCCTAAAATGGTAAGTTGCAGAACCATTGCAGAGTTGTATTGATTAAAGGAGTTCCTTATACCAAGGAAATTCCAGGTCTGGACAAACACTTGTACAAGGCAATGTTGGGCTAAGCACTAAATAAAGACAAGCAAACTAGTTCCCGCCCTCAGAGAAATTATATACTCCTTTGGTAATATAACAGATGCAGAAATAAGTAAATAGCAAGAATATAGCAAATTGTTATTTTAAGATAGAAGGAGTGCCAACAACTGAGGACATAGATGAAGAAGAATCAGGGAACATCTGTGTAGGATGCTTTGGAGAAAGTATGGGTTTCTTTGAAGAAAGAGTGGGCAAGGAATACATTACAGACATGGGGAACCCCTTATGTAAAAGAAGAGGGATGGGAGATGGAATGTGCCATTTGAGGAATATCGAACAGGACAGAACTAGAACAGAGAATGCATGAAGAGGCATAATTTAGATGGGGGTGTGTGTGAAACTAACAAACTCTATGCATTCTGGTAACTCATACTTTTGGGTTCTCTACCAGCTTCAAAACACAGGTGGAGACAGGCATATCTTTTACATGTTCACCTTGGTCTTTTAGAATCTAATCTATAATCAGGGAAGTGTTGGAACCACCATATTAAATTTACTATATAGCTAAAAAAAAAAAGCTGTACATAACAGAGATTCAAGGTGTGATAGGACCAGGGTACCCTTCTTTCAAAAGAAAATAGTTTTCCCTGAAAGGCAATAACATTTTCCCTGGGATGTGATTGGCCCCTGCCTAAGCATTTTCTTAAGTCACCTCAGGTTCCCTTTGATTTGGTGAATTGCTGAAGGCCACAGAGTCACTATACCCTGCAACTGCTGAGCTGTGTATTCATATGGATCCAAGTGCCCCTTGCCCCCCTATCGCTGCCTATGTCTCCACAGAGTGATAAGGGGACTGTGTCCAGACCAGCTAAGTTCCACTGTATTCTTGTTGCATATCCTTGCTTGGCTAAGACAAAGTAAACCTCCTCTTGCTAACTCTTCAATGATTTAGGTATGCTTCATTTCATCCCAGTCCTGCCTAGAATCTGAACAGGGTACTGGCATCAGGCTAGATTCTAGCACAGAGCTTCATATGTAATCCTCTTTTTTTGTATAAGGGAATATTAATATTTGTCAATTTGACAACAATAATAAAAGAGAATATAATATAAAAATAAATAAAACCTCATCTAAAAGACCCAAGTTGGAGAGAAGGGCTGAATCCATGCACTGAAGAGGGTTTAGAACTGCTACTCTTCCCAAATCTCTTAGTGTTTCTTCCCCAAAGGCTAATTTTATCAAACCAACTAAATCAGATAGTGCTTCTGAGAGCATCTTAATGACAGGCTCTCGTGATGTGAAATATTTTTCAGACCCAAATGATTAGAGTGCAAAAGATTCACCCTGTTGTTTCAGAACCAACCTCATTTTAGGGCAAGATATCTCAAAAAACCATTCCTACTGTGTGCAGTGAAAAAGAAAAAAAATAATCAAAGAAAACCTACGCCACAATGTATCTGAGCTTGAGTACATATATCTGCTGCCCACAGGACCTTCAGCATTAGTATTCCATCTGGAGAGCTACATTGGCCTCCTAAAATTCAAATAATACTGTATAAATACTGCATTTTCAAAATCATCTTCTGTAACAGTTTCTTAGCAACCCATTATTAGAGGGTTTCTTGGCAGTTAAAAAAAGATTTTTCTCCCTTCGTAGTAGAGTTCTGATTTCAAGCAGCCCAAATCATTGTCTATACTGCATACCGTGTATCAACTTCAGGAAAATGATACTTTACTGAGTCCTTGTAGCACAATTTCTATTGCTGCATCTGTCTGTGAAACAGTAGCAGGTGTTAAGCAACTTGTAGCCAGATTGTTAGTTCTTAAGAAAAAGAAAAAAAAAAGAAAGCAAGCTCCAGCTTGGCTGGATCATGGATGGATGTCTATCATGGACACATGTGGATGCATTCAAGGGAGTGGGAATATAACGCTGACAACTTAATGTAGTAGGCACTCTCCTGAGCCCTTTGTCCCACCCACCCAAAGGCAAGAAAACTTTTCTCCAAAGAGGCAGGCCTCTTCTCCAACCATCAGGGGTTGCTTATCTAATCAAGCACTTGACAAGTGTTGCAGCTGTGGTGACTTCAGCCCCATTTCCATCAAACAAGCAAATGACTTTCATTCATGGAATCTTTTGTCTGATCAAATAGGTAATTACTAAGTGAAATTAAATGCTTCTTTCAAAAAAAAAAGTTCCATATTGTTCATGACTGGCAGAGGCAATACAAAAACCCACTCAGGATTGGAATGCCAGGCTGACACAAGCTCCATCTCTGAAAGCAATCAGAGGCATTATTTATCCACATTCCACTTATTATTTGAAGGGAAAATACAGCCAGGCTCTGTTGGAATGACAGTCTTCCTTTAATCCAAATTCCATTCCCCCTCTCCACTTTTTAAAAAGAGAACATCAGTTTATGCAAATAGTAAATATGAGAGCATAATCCTCCTTTACAATGAGCTTTACTCAGACAAGCAATATTTCTAGCAGTGTTGGCTCTGAACCTTCAAGGTCTATGGTGTTTTGTTTTGACTTGGGAGGTAGAGGGGGCAGTTGGGATTGCAAAAAGCTAACAAGTTCACCTAGGCTCTAGCTTGTGGAACATCAGGTGATGGTTTTCTTGAAGCAACTTCCCCCCCACCCCCAGCTTCCCTAAGAATTAGAACAATTTTGAATTTTATACAGGACCATCTATCTCAGTGCCCTATTCCATTTCCTTATTCTCAGTCTCTTCTTTAATCAGTTTCCTTGTCTGCTAGTAAAAGCCATTCCTTTCTCTACATTTTACCCTTGGGAGAGACAGATTCCCCTACGGGGTTTTCAATCCCTCTTTTATGAGGGCATATCAGACCCAAAGGTAGAAAATAGCACTGCTATAATTTCTTCAAACATTTCTTTTACTTGTTGCCAAAAGGTTAGTGAATTCAGGGAGGAAAAAACAACAGAGTGAGCACACAGGCAGAGAATCCAGAATTGCTGGAGCAGAAAGTTAAATGAGGGTATATGGTTTCATGGAACCTAGAACCACCCCTTACTGTGGGCCATGGCAGCAGTTGATAGCATATGCGTTTTTCATTCCCCAGAGAACTATGCATGAATATATTGAAGTAAGCTTTGGAGTTTAGGGGTACAGCTAAAGTACTGGCAAAAGACTGGATTTTGAGCTCTTTGAATTGGGTCATGAAATCATCTGCAAAGTGTTTTAAAAAGACCATGCAATATACGTTTAGTTAGGTCATTCCAGGAAACAACTGATCACATTTTAAAAAATCTCTTTTGAAAAAAAATTACAATTTAATAAATATTTATTGACTGAGCCATCAACTAGTAATCCTCTCCCTGGAAGTCAGTTCACATTAGGGAGTAAATAGAATTTAGCTGGATGTGGGTAGTGAGAGGCTGGCCCATAAAGAAACCTTGGGCTTGTGCATAAAAGATCTTCTTGGAACATTGCCCTCTGGTGGTGGTGATGGGATGGCAAGTGGTAAGAGGAACAATTGTTCAGTCTGAACAGTCTGACTCTTTATGACTCCATTTGTGGTTTTCTTGGCAAAGATACTGGAGTGGTTTGCCATTTCCGTCATTTGCTTCTCCAGTTCATTTTTACAGATGAGGAAATGGAGACAAACAGGATTAAGTGATTTGTCCAAGGTCACACAGCTAGTAAGTGTCTGAGGCCAGGTTTGAATTCAGGAAGATGAGGACACAGCGCTCTATCCATTGCACCATCTAGAGGGATCAAGCAGGGTGGGGTATGAATTCTGGGGTTAATTATCCTTGAGTTCTAGGTAGTAAGCTCAGTCACCTATGCCTGAGAGGTGTGACTGGGGATAAAAATACAGTCCCTAACTTCAAGGAATTTATATTCTGATAGGAGGAAGACAATACATAAAAGAAGTTGGAAGAGAGGATGGCAGATAAGGAATCATGAATTAGGAAGCTAGTCTCCAGGTAGAGATTTCTCTAGTTGGGAAGACAATTAATGAAGAGAAACATAGTAAGTCTTGAGAGTAAAATGAGGCATGACTGGGACCCCTCCTGAAATATTGTTCTAGGTCAAAGGGTAACCATCAGGAAGGCAAGGCCTCAGGGTGGAGATTTCTCCAAGGTCAGAAGACATGTAGTTAGGAGGAGGTACTCTCTCAGACATACTGGAAATGGGACCTTAGGCAAATACTAGCCAACTCTCTAAGATTATTCATTACAGAGAAGATACTAATGTTCATTGGTAGAAGGCTTTCACTGGAAACTCCCCACACTATTGACATCACATGTCTAGTTAAAATACAAGTTGAAGGAGGCATGCCCAGAAACTAGTTTGTCTGAAAAAGAATTGGATGTTTTAGTGGACTGGAAGCTTATTATGAGTTAGTGTGATGTGGGACCCAAAAAAGGTAACACAATCTTGGTTTGCATTAAATGTTATAGCTTCCAGGATGAAGGAGATAAGAGTTCTGCTGTTATTTTTCCCTGGGGAGGCCAGATGTGAAAGCTATATTCAGTTCTGATTGCTGCATTTTACTAAGAACATGGATAGGCTACAGAGTATGCTGAGAAGGGCAATGAGAATGGGAAAGGTATCAACTTTAAACCACATAAAGTTTAATTGAATGAACTAGATATGCTTAATTTGAAGAAAAGCAGACCAGGGGAAGGGGAGAAGTATATGATGAATGTCTCCCAGCTAAATAGCAAATAAACAGTTTGCTACCTAAGTAGTAGCAATTAGACAAACTTAGGCTTTATGAAGGGAAGGCCTTTCTAATATCTTGGCGGTGTAATGGAGAGAGAAATGGCCTTGTAGTCAGAAAGGCCTGAGATCAAATCTTGTCTCAGGTACTAAGGATGTAACCTGAGGCACATAACCACTTCTAGGCTGGTTTCCTCATTCATAAAATGAAGATACTAGCACCTACCTAGAGAGGTTGTTGTGAGGATCAAATGAGATGAGACATGTAAAGCACTTTGCACATTTAAAAGCATGGTATAAATGCTATTATTATTAATTTGAGAAATATGAAAATGGAAAGGAGGTTCCCTGTTGCTGTCACCCATTTTCACACACACACACACACACACACGTCTTCATGGAAAAGCTAGATGACCACTTGGGTATGTTGTAAAGATGGTTCTTTTCAAGGT
Organism: Gymnobelideus leadbeateri; assembly: GCA_011680675.1. Lineage (NCBI taxonomy): Eukaryota > Metazoa > Chordata > Mammalia > Diprotodontia > Petauridae > Gymnobelideus > Gymnobelideus leadbeateri. Next base: position 1,079,333 of record WOXC01003811.1, read on the forward strand.
ATAGATCAAACTAAATGACCTCTGAAGTTTTTTGTAAAAGATTCTGTAATTTTGCATATTCTTCTGAGTTGTTCTGAACTATCTTAGTTCTAGAGAATAGATAATGAAACACATATTTTTCTTCAGTAGAGAGAAGGGGATTGTGGATATGAAATGCGGTAGACACTATTAGAAGTGTTTGCTGGGTTGGTTTGCTTTAATCGACGTGTGTGTGTGTGTGTGTGTGTGTGTGTGTGTGTGTGTGTGTGTATACACCTAACACAGGTCTGGGTGCATAGTATGTACTCAACAAGGCCTCATGGAAATTGGTAGGCCTGCACACATTTTACAAAATAAATGGAAACATTACATTCAACAGAGTTGTAACTAGCAATTCTGGTATCTGGAGCAAATACCACAAAAATGCACTTGTGGGAGGTAATGTGTAAAGAACCCTCAACTCAATTTTTCCAAGTACATCAAGTTGTGGAGGTAGGGGGGAATCTTCATGGAGACAAGACCCTATGGGGCAATATAAATCATGGGACACTGCCCTGTGGTAGGAAAACAGACCCTCAAGCAGAGCAGAATAGGGGGAAATTTAGGAGACAGCTTTATATTTTAACTAACAATTTTTGCTACCCAAGCATTAAAGTCAGTTGTTTCTATCTGTTAAGGATCCAAATGCTGTCAGTGCCCTCAAACTTTTTTTTTTTTTTAAGCAATTGGGGTTAAGTAACTTGCTCAAGGTTACACGGCTAGTCATTTGATTTATGCGTGGGTGCTCATTTTCTGAGGCCGGATCTGATCTCGGGTCATCCAAACTCCGAGGCCGCGCTCTTACTCACTGCGCCACCTAGCCGCCCCTTTAGGGCAATTGGGGTTAAGTAACTTGCCCAAGGTTACACGGCTAGGTTTTTGTTTGTGCGGATTAAGTGTCTGAGCCCGGCTCCGAACTCAGGTCCTTCTGATTCCAGGGCCGGCGCTCTATTCACTGCGCCACCTAGCTGCCCCCTGCCCTCAAACTTTTAGTGCCTTGGGATAGAGTTCTGATGGCCCTGACCCAGTTGTGGCTTTGTCACCTACAAATACCAGAAGAAGGTTTACAAATGGTGCTAATGAGAGGTTTTCCTTCTTCTCTGTTCCTGTTCCTCTCTAACTACCGCTTGCTTTACTCCCCATCTCCCATTCCCAGTTTCTCCAGAAATCTACATTATAATTATGACAGAAACCTCACTCTGTACATACAGAGAAACCAGAATTTTTGATTTTTGCTATGCCTAGCACAGAATCAGTGCCCAGTTATCCTACAGTCAGAGTGGGCTAGGCTGCTGTAGAGATGCTCTGAATAGTCCCCAGCCCAGAGGAAAAGGTGTGTTAGGATAATCTGTTTTTATTTCCTTCAATCTCACTTTACATAATGCATGTCACCTTGGCTTCAGAGCCAGGGGGAGGCTGGTGGCACAGTTTACTGAGGTTAAACTCAGTCCCTCCTGCTATACTTCCCCAGGAGAAAATTTCCAGGAAAATCAGAGGCAAGACTCATCAACACACCTCAGGAAAAGTGATTCTCCCTCCCAGCAAACTCTAAACAGGCTTGTAACTGTAAATAGTGTTTCCTTTATAAATTTCACTAAAAAAAAAAAGTAATTTCACAGCATGATGAGATTCTGTGATGAAATCACACTAAGATGTGTACATTAACAAACATTCCTCAGTCAATTCACAAGATGGCATACTGGAAAACAACCACCACCACCACCTTACGATGCCTGAGGAATAGTGACTTTGTGACCTGTTGAATATGAAGGTATTCTTATGAAAAACAAGTTATGATGTAGCAATCCTACAGATCAAGACTTGCCCTTAGCCTGGGCACTAGCATCATCCTTAACATCATCAACATAATTAGAAGAAAAGGAGAAGAGATCATGTAGTTGGAAGGTCTAAGTTTGAGCCCTTGCTCTGCCATTTACTGGTCATGTGCAACCATTATTACTCATAGCTTAAAAATGAGTAATCCACAACCCCAAGAGGGGAAGTATTATGCCCAAAGTCATACAGTTAGGGACTTGGACTAGATGGAATTTCGAGTCCTTTCCATCTTGATATCCTTTGATTTTAGTCAAAGTCAGTTGGTAGAGCTCCAACCAGAATCCAGATCTCCTGACTTGGGATCTTGTCATTATTCCAATGCTACTTCAATACACACAGAATCTCAGAATTTGAAGGGCCCATCTGGTCCACATCATGCCTGAGTAGAAATCTCTGCTAGAATATAGCTGACAAGGAGTCATCAACTTCCATTTGAAGACCTCTAGTGACACAGTATCTCTATCTTCTGAGGCAGTCCATCTTTCTTTGGGTAGGCTCAAACTGTTAGGAAGCTTTTTCTTACAGAAAGTCTCTGTAATTTTTAACCATCATTTCTTGTTCTGTACTTGAGGCCAAGAAGAACAAGTTTAAACCCTCTTCACCTGACAGCCACTTAAACTACTGAAGACAGAACTATCCTTCTCCCCACCACCAACCTGTCATTCCTTCTCTTCTTCAGGCTAAATATCCCCAGTTCCTTTCAACGAATAAGAAAAATTTTTTTTTTCTAAATGAAATTCTTTTTTATGAGGGGTATTGGTGCATTTCAGAAACAGACAGAAAGATGGGGAGGAGAGACAGATATGCAGAGAGATAGAGTGACAGAGAAAGATAGAACAGAGACAGGGATTATCACATGCATTTTCAACTATAATATCAGCTTTTTTTAATCTTAAGACCTTATTTTGGACAATTTTATGGTTTATAAGACTTTTTTCGTAGATTATTTCATGGGACCCTCTCAATAACTCCGCAGTTAAGGTAGAGCTGGTATGATTATCTCCATTTTGTAGATACAATTCACCTCAATAAACATTTTTTACACATATACTATGTGAATAATTCTTTGGTAGGCACTAAGGATAAAAAGACAAATATGAAATATTCTGTGCTGTCAAGGGGCTCACATTCTATTAGGAACCTAATACACATACACAGATAAGCATGAGGTAAGGAACGAAGGAACAAAGAGGAGATTCAGAGTATTTGAGGAAGGAGACAATGGTTTTAGCCAGGAGTTGGGGGGAGGGGCACAGAACCAAAGGTTGAGAGATTAATGGACTTTTTCATGGATATATGAGATGGGAATCAAGCCCAGACATTCTGATACCTTGTTACTGTTCCTCCAGTCTATCACATTGCACTTATCCAAATGAAATGAGTTGTGTGCCCCACAGAGAGTGACCTAGTGGAAAGAAATTCCAGAATATATCACACCCAGTGCAGCACATTGTGAAGACCTAATTTGACTTGAGAGCTGTGATTGCAATGGGTGACAGACTGTTTTCTTAAATAGCCTTTTGTTTCTAAAGGATATGTGGCAAGGAGTCAACCTTTCTCCCATGGAACAGGGGGTTCTGCTTATAACATAAATCCAAGCTCTATAGCTTATTAAATGTCTCTTCTCTAAGGACCACCAAGTAATGAGTGTGTGTGTGTGTGTGTGTGTGTGTGTGTGTGTGTGTGTGTGTGTGTGTGTGATATTAGTGTGAGCTAGAATAAAGGCATCAACTTTGAATGCTCCTTCAATTCCCTCTTTCAGAGCAGTTGGTACAAATTAAAGGTTCACTGACTACAGGACAAACTGCAACAGTTATTAACTTATAAATTCCATGAACACAAGGATTCCCTTCTTATTCAAACTTGGTATCTCCCCCCCATGTCCAAACACTTGGACTTCCTTTCTCTATTGGTGAACAGAATGTAAGTTGTATCCATTTACTTAACTGCATACAGGGCACAGAAAGGCTTATTTTCCTGAGTTCAAATCTAATCTTAGAATTTACTAGTTGTGTTACCCTGGGCAAGTCACTTAACTTTGCCTCAGTTCCCTCATCTGTAAAATGAGCTGGAGAAGGAAATGGCAAATCACTACAGTATCTTTGCCAAGAAAACCCCAAGTATGGTCACAAAGAGTCTGACACCACTGAACAAGAACAAAAATACAGAATACTTTGCAGTGGATAGGATGTAGAGTAGAAGGGGGTGACTGAAGGCAACTCCTGATGAGTCTCTCAGTTGCTCCCCAGTCCCCATACTGAATGGAACTGAGAATAAGGGCACCAATTCTCTGCAGCATTACTTCTGAGGCATCTGAACCCTGTGGATGAGGGGAAAGAACAAGTAATATTGGATTCTGATGACTGAAGATCAGACCCTGCTTCTGCCACTTAATAATCATGTGACTTCCAACAAGTGACTTTCCTTTTCTGGGCCTTAATTTCCCCAAAATCCCCTCCAGACTTAAACTCTTGTCATCTTTTAAGGGTGCACATGACCTTACAAATCACTGCTACTTGTCTCCAAACTGTCATTTCCTTCTCTTCTCCTTGGTTTCAGGAAGCTTTTTGTGGAATCTGGGGGGTAATCTAGGGTGAGCTCTGCAGTACAGCAAAGCTGTGTCAGTTTTAGGTTCTGGAAAATAAAACAAACTGGCAAGGAAATGAAAACACACAATTCTCCTTTTCTTCCTATGAATGACTCCATGTCATACCCCTTGTAAAAGGAACCTGGCCTCTTTCTAAAAACTGAGTCTTGTTTTTAACTTGGAAGGTAGCTTCTAGACAGACTGTTTAAAGTAGAGGAGGATTTCTTTTTAAGAAAGATGTTCATAGTTTCAAACTAACTTGAGCTCAAACATGATGAAGTAGAAAGACCACTGAATTTGGAGTTTGAATTCTGGCTTTCTATCTGAATACCTGAATGAGCCTAGGCAAGTGATTTCACCTCTCAGAACTCAAGATCTTAATTTACAAAATGAGGAGGGTTGGATTAGACAATTTCCAATATTCCTTCCAGCTCTGAACTCTATGATTGTAAACAATCCAGAAAATCTGGCTACTTACAAGTGCCTACGATCTCAGAAATGAAGGATAAGAAATATTAAGGTCAGTGCCATGAACTTTTGCTCACTTTCAAGGTGGTTAAAATGATTTCACTGTTATTATACTGTATGGAATCAGGAAGTAGACTTGGAATTAGGAAGGATTCAAATTTTGCCTCAGGTACTTCTAAATGTATGACTCTGGAAAGTTACTTTATTTCTCAGACCTTAGGTTCTTCATCTAGAAAATGAGGATAATAATAGTACCTACTCTACAGACATTGTTGTGAGAATCAAATGAATAATGTATATAAAACACTTTGTGAAGCATAAAGTACTATCTAAGAGCCATATGTCATCTTTTTTTTGTTTGTTTTTTGGAGGGCAGTTGGGGTTAAGTGACTTGCCCGAAGTCACATGGCTAGTAAATGTGTCAAGTGGCTGAGATAGGATTTGAACTCAGGTCCTCCTGACTCCAGGGCTGGCGCTCTATTCACTGTGCCACCTAGCCACCTCTAGTTGTTATCTTAGTATTATTGTTTTCATGATATATTTTTGAAGTTCAGGACAAAATGGTCCTGGGTCAGCAGACTGTCCTATTAATATTCTCTTATGTTTAATGGTCAGCAAACTTTTGTATGGGTGGATAAAATGGTTGCCTTTTATAACTGAATAAGAGAATTGGGTTATAAACTTATCTTCTGTATATCAACGGATACATCCCTGGTATAAATAACTTTAGTGGACAGGATGACAGGGATGATATATATCTCATCATGTTCCTATATGACTTTTATTTCTGCTTATATGTCTCTATATTTTGAAAGTTTTTCATTCCATGCAGATTGGACAGTATTTGTCATGGCAAAATCTATTTTAAAACATTATCATTTGATATCTAGAAAATAAAATTAAGGTGTGTGAGAGAGGAATGTATTGGGAGTAGAAAGGGAGAGGTAGAATGGAGTAAATTCTCTCACATAAAAGAGACAAGAAAATTTTTTTCCTGTTGAGAGGAAGAGGGGGTGTGGTGAAACGGAATAAGTGAACCTTACTCTCCTCAGATTTGGCTTTAGGAGGGAATAGCATACACACTCAATTGGATATGGAAACTTATCTTACCCTACAGGAAAGTAGGGGGGAAGGGGATAAGAAGGGGATAAAGGAGGGCAGATTAGGGGAGGTAGTAATCACAAGCAAACACTTTTGAGGAGAGACAGGATCAAAGGAGAAAATGGAATAAATGGGAAGCGGGATAGGATGGAGGCAAATATAGTCTTTCACACCATGACTATTATGGAAATATTTTGCATGACTACACATGTATAGCCTGTATCAAATTGCTAGCCTTCTCAATGAGGAAGGGTAGAGAGGGAGGAAGGGAGAGAATTTGGAACCCAAGGTTTTAAAAATGAATGTTACAAGTTTCTTTTACATGAAACTGGAAAATAAGATAAACAGGAAATGGGGTATAGAAATTTATCTTACCCTACAGGAAAATAGAAGGGGAAGGAGATTAGAGAAGGGGGAGTGATAGAAGGGAGGGAAGATTGGGTGAAGGAGTAACCAGAATGCATGCCTTCATGGGGTGGAGGAAGAGGAGAAATGGAGAGAAAATTTGGAACACAAAATCTTGTGGAAGTGAATGTTGCAAACTAAAATAAATAAATAATTTGGTGGAAAAACATCTTTAAGTTGATAGAGATTGGTTTTATATAAGGACCATTGTGAGTTACAGCATGACCTGAGCTAATGCTCCAGTTTAACTTGAGTTTATTGGTTGAGTTTCAAGGATACCTGGAGGCCTGTATTTGTGGTTTGTAGATTTGTCTTCTATCAGTCCATTAGAGATATATTTCTGATGTAGAATTCTAGCCTGGCATATCTTGCTAGGTGTTTGCTAAATTTTTGCAAACTGCATTGATATGTTGCATAAGGCCCAATACTTCCTTGTATAATCCATATTGATCACTAAATCTGGTCTCCTTAGAATGACCTTTCTCTAATTTTGATGGTGATGGTCCAGAATTCCCATTCATAAACACTTTCATTTCTATAAACAAATCTACATGACTAGACCATTTGTTTGACACTCCTTTATTGATATTTTGTTGATGGAGTTCATGTACCTTTTGCCCATGGAGGGACTTATGATTCTGTTCTTGTATCTTAGCCATTTCATAGTCTCTGTCCAGAAGTATACCACTTTTGGCTACATTAAACAAATCCAACGGAATGTACATATTGTTAGCTTTTCATTTTGCTCAATTAAATGATGTCTTTTCCAAAAGTATTTTTGTAAATTTTCGACCTTTTTTATCATGCACTCTGAGAGAGGCTATCAATCTTCATCCTTTTTGGTAAAGGAAATATTAATCTTTTTATATCTGCTTCAAGGTGAAAGGCATTGTGTTTCATTAATGTTATACAGGTTTTTGTGAAGGCACTTTATAAATCTGTTATTGTTCATATTACAGTTTTAGTGTACATCAACACTGGTATTATAAAGGTATTAACTGCTTTAATTTCCCATTGAATTTTGATTTGAAAAAAATGAGTAAAGTTTTAACATATTCAGCTACTCATTTCTTCTTGTGATAGTTATGTTTAATTTATGCATCTTACCTGGAAGAAATCAAGATATTTGTAAGTATCACCCTTCTCCATTGGCTCAATTTGATCTTAATATTCAAGCTCAGAGCCTCTAGTTTCTGTATTTATTTGACGTGCATTAAGAATTTTATACTTATCTAGTCCAAGTGACATTTTGAAATCATTGGAGAAAGATTTCATAGAATGAAGGAGCTGTTGGCTATGTTGCTTTTTCCTGTGAATTTATATAGCTCGAAGTCATATATGTAATATATATCAAGTAATTAATAAGATGTTTTTATTTGGTTTCCTTAGTACTTTGGAAGTCAAACTTAATTCTATTTAGGAGAGACAATAATAGGTTTAACAGGAGGTAGAATAATAATTGGCTTAAACTTTCTCACTGAAAAACGTCATGTTTTATATTAATTGTTCTTGATATTATTGTGCTGGCAGTGTGTTTTGTGTAGACATAGACATCAAATGTCCTAGTATTCTTCTTATATTTTCTCTACATGTATGTAAAAGTACATGAAAACTATGAGTATGAATCTATGTCAAAGGCTTTGTGACAATAAAGGGAACATAACTATTGTGGCAGATTCAAGCATCTTGTTCAATAATTAATAAACTGAAGTTTGCCTTTTATATCCCTAGCACTTTTCAGCACACTGTTTTTGGTTTTTCAGCCTCTACATTGTTTTCTTGTGTTTCAAGAAGTTTTTAGTGATATCATCTTAGAATGCTTTGTATAAAGTATATAAATATATAATTGGTCCCAACTTGGAGGAGTCATTAGTATTCCTATCCCTTAATAATAGATATGTGGGGCCTGTCAATACCCATTATATTTAAGGTAATATTCCCTGAGAGAAGCACTTAGGTGGTGTAGTAGATAGAGGGCCAGGACTGAAGTAAGAAAGATCTGGATTCAAATTTGGCTTCAGACACTTAACTAGTTCTGTGACTCTGAGCAAGACACTTAACCCTGTTTGTCTCAGTTTACTCATCTGTAAAATGAGCTGGAAAAAGAAATGGCAAACAACTTTAGTATCTTTGCCAAGAAAACCCCAAATGGAATCACAGAGAGTCAGATGTGTCTGAAATAACTGAACAACAAACATTTCTTGAGAGTTCTATCTTTCCTCCTATGGTTCTTATTGTGGCAAAGGACACTGCATATAATATTGAGCACAAAACTTGAAATTTGTTTATATATTCTTTCAAATATTGTGAGATATTGTGTCTATTTTTGATTGTTATAGCAAATGACAAGGTTTTTTAATTACTCTGTTTTGCCATAGTAGGTCTGCTAGTTGGATTCAAGTCATTAAACTATAGAAGGGCTTTTGGAAAGTGCAGTCTAAGTATGTCAATATCTGTTTAAAATAATTTGAGACATCAAGATTGTTTTTGTCATATGTCATTATTAGGTATAATTTCTAGTTTGTATTAAGTGAACATTTTTCATGACCTCTGGTTCTTCAACTTCTCTTCCTTTCTATTTGTACCATGATTTCAACTCATTTCATCTAATCTAGACTGAGGGATGAAATTATTTCTGATAATTGCTGATCAGAAATACATTATTATATGATTTGGAGCTCAAAGTGCTATTGGCAAAAAGGAGCATGAAGCCCTTGCCTATAACTATTATGATTGTTACTTTATTCCTAGATCAAAGAGAACCATTGTTTTAAGTACTAGGAGTTGCAATTTCTCCTTAGGGTGAAAGCAGACAGCAAAGGAGAATTTCCTTCTATCCCTTCCCAGTGGGACCAGAGGAAATCAGTAAGCTCTTCAGCTGTGGAAATATAGGAGGATCGAAGAAGAAGTAGCTTATGGGACATCCTAGGAACATCAGGGGATGGAACTCCAAAGCAATATTTTAAGAGGCTTTAGGGAAATGTAGCATATTCCCTGAGAAGAAATATTTGCCTGTATGACCATGACTCAAAGTATTTTAGACGAACAGAAAATGTAAACCATAGGGCTTTTAGGGTTGAAAGGGAACTAATTCTTGAATAGGAATCCCTTCTATAGAATACTTCACAAGTTGTCATATAGCCTTTGTCTGAAGAACTCGTGTGTGTGTGTGTGTGTGTGTGTGTGTGTGTGTGTGTGTGTGTGTGTGTGTGTGGTGTATCCCATTTCCCTCTCAACTTCTGGGGAGCTCTAATTGTTAGGAAGTTTTATCTTATATCAAACCTGTACCTCTTTAAAGATTCTGTGAATCACTCTTAGTTTTGTCTTCTGAAACTAAATAGAACACATCTAAATTCTATTCCATGCTACCTCCTTTTAAATACTTGAAGCTCATGACCTCCCTAAGTCTTCCTGAGGCTACACATAACTTGGTTCTCTAACCAATCCTTATATGGTATGAACTTGAAACTATTCCCTATCTTGTCTGTCCTCGAGATGTTCTCTAGTTGATCAATGTCCTTCCAGAATGGTGCTAATAAGCTAATATTTATAATATTACTGAAATAATATTGCTTCATGAGGAAATTAATTGTTCCAGATATCATCTGACCAAGGGAGTATACAGAGATATGACAATCTCCTTATTTACTGAAGCTGTTTTTCTTGATTATTTTTCTTGGGTGACACATCATGCTGTTGATTTGTATTGAGCTCAGAGTCCACTAAAAGCCCAAGATTCTTCATATGAACTAGCTAAGCCTCCATTTATTCTTGGTGAAATTAGTTTTTTTAAATTAGACACTAAGGCTGGACATTTCATCCTGTTAAATTGCATCTTATTCAAATGAGCCAATGTTCTAGACTTTAAATCTTTTTGAATCCTGAATCTGTTATCAGGTGACTAAATATACCCCTTCAAGTTTTACATCATTTGCAAATTTAATAAGCATGCCATCTTTGCCCTAAAAAAGGAATTGATAAAAAGTACACAGGGCCAAATACAGATCCCTGGGGTACTCTACTGGACACTTTCTTCCAAAGCAACATCTAACAATTAATTACTTCTAAAGAATATTTAGAAGCATGAACCATACATTGAGAAGACAACATGGATCTTGCCTATACTCTTGGCTTTGGGTCAGATCAACAGGGTAATTTATTAATAGACTGATATCATCTCAGCACTTAAAACAGGGCCAAGTAGCTACTGTGTATTCAATAAATGTTTACTAAATTAAATTTAATTTTAATTTAGTTGTACATATGAAGCCAGGGCAGAGAACATTGAAGTTGGAAGGGAACTTAGAGATAATCTAATCCTTTCTTTCCCCCTACTCTGCAGATGAGAAAAATGAGGTCCAAAGAGGGGAGGTAATTTGCCCAACATCATAGACAGCTAATAAATGACAGAATCATGACTGAAATCTCCAGAAATCTCCAGAAAATCAAGTTGTCTTTTCACTATACCTCAGTTTGAATATATTAGTCTTGTGGCATATTCCATTCAATATCTTTGCAATGATGATCTGGGTAAAGGAATCAAAATAAGACCCATCAGATTCAAATGATATTGTTAGGTGGGGTTGCTATTCTTCTGAAGGTCAAGAGTAAAATTAATTCAAAATGACCTCAGCTCATTGAGAAAAACATGGTCCTGAAAATATAGTATGGAATTCACTAAGATATAAGAAAAAGGATATACTTTGGGACAACTGTCACCATAAGTAACAGAATGAAGAGAAATTAAAGAATAAGATAACTATTTCACCCCCCACATTTAGACATTTTCTAAATCTTGCCTCTGGGGCAGCTAGGTAATGCCGTGGATAGAGAATTGGACTTAGAATCAGGAAGTCACATCTTCCTGAGTTCAAATCCTGCCTCAGATACTTACTAGCTATGTAATCCTGGGCAAGTCACTTAACCCTCTTGCCTCAGTTTCCTCATCTGTAAAATGAGCTGGAGAAGAAAATGGCAAACCACTCCAGTATCTTTGCCAAGAAAACCCCAAATGGGGTCACAGAGCGTCAGACACAACCTAAACAACTGACCAACAATAAATATTGCCTCTATGATTTTTTTTTTGCTTTTGATACCTTTTCTCTACTCACAAGCTACCATTTTAGTTCAAACATTCATCAGCTCTTAGCTGGATCATTATAATAGCTTCTTAACTGCTATCCCTGCCTCAAGTCTCCTCCTGTTGTAGTCTATCTTCCACCCCATTGCTAAAATGATTTCCTTTAAGGACAGATTTGAATATGTCATTGCTCTGTTCAACAAACTCTAGTGCCTACAGAATAAAATATAAACTCCTCTGTTTAGCTTTTAAAACCTTTTATAGCCTGGTTTCAACCTATCTTTTCTGCTTCATTATTCATTATACCCTCTCCTGTATTCTGCTATACAGGTAAATTGACCTCTCTATTCCTCATATACACCTCTTTTCAGAATCATTACATATTACTCTCATTTATTCTACCCAATTGGCAACATGCTTTCTTGGTTAGGTGTGCATAGGCTTGAAAAAAATACTTCCTTCTTGTAGACCTTTGCCAGTTCTTACTCTTCACACTTTATAAAGACTGTGGAGGTGGAGCCAAGATGGCGGAGTAGAAACAGCTCATCCAAGCCACTCTGCCCCCAGATTACTTCCAAACTATGTAAAAGGGGAATCTGAACAACTTCTGGAGCCCCAGCACCCACAGAACGACACAGAGAAGCTAACCTCCTGCTGAGGACAGCCCAGCAGCCCTGCAGGAAGGACCAGTGCAGCAGTCTGGGAGCCGGCAGCATAGCGTGCAGTGCTTGGAGAGCTGAACCCAGGCCCATGTGAGCAGTTTTAGCCCCAGGGGGGCCGGGTCAGCAGCCGGCTGGAGGGACCCCAGAACACCAGCACCTGTGGCAATTCCAGAATTATCAACATAGACATGCCTAGGACAAAGTGAGAGGTTAGTGGCCTATGGACTTTGGGACCAGTATTTGGGGAACGAGTCAGCTTCCTCCCCTAGGGGCTAGAAGCCGCTGAGGAGACACACCATTTTGTAGTTTTCAGAGGCAGCTCCAACTCCTGGCCTGCGAACTGTAGGGAGATCCAGTGATCAGTCTTGGGGGGTAATCACTCTTGCTTTAACCTCCCTGGATCTGGATTGTGATCTGGGGTGGAGGTCGTGGGTGGGTTTCCAGCTTGCCAGAAACGGAAATTGCCCCCCCGCCACATTCGGGATGAAAATTCCCCCATCTGGCAGCAAAGCCATACTGTGGCAACAAGCCCCAAAGTCAAGTAATTAAGTGGCAACATGCCAAGGCAAAGGAAACAAATTAAACAGAAAAATGCAACCTTAGACTCCTACTTTGGGGGCAAAGAAGATTGAAGCATAGAGCAGGAAGAGGACTGTGAGGTCAGAAATCCTGCTCCAAAAGCCCCAGGGAAAACATGAGTGGGTTGCAGGCCATAGAGGACCTTAAGAAGGACTTTACAAATCAAATAAGAGGGGTGGCTAGGTGGCACAGTGAGTAGAGCATCGGCCCTGGAGTCAGAAGGACCTGAGTTCGGATCCAGACTCAGACACTTAACACAAACACAAACAAAAACCTAGCCATGTGACCTTGGGCCAGTTACTTAACCCCAATTGCCCTCCAAAAAGCAAAACAAACAAACAAACAAACAAACAAACAAAAAAACCAAATAAGAGAAGTGGAGGAAAAATTGGGAAGAAAAATGAGAAGGATGCAGGAAAAGTATGAAATGAGGGTCAACAGCCTGACTGAGGAAAACAACACCTTAAAAAATAGACTAACTCAAATGGGCAATGAGAAGAATGCCTTAAAAAGTCGAATTTGCCAGATGGAAAAAGAACCTCAAAAGTTCACTGAGGAGATTCATTCCTTCAGAGTTAGACTGGAGCAAATGGAAGCTAATGACTTTATGAGAAATCAAGATGCTGTTAAGCAGATCCAAACAAATGAAAGATTAGAAGGCAATGTGAAATATCTCATGGGAAAAACCACTGACCTGGAAAATAGATCCAGGAGAGACAATTTAAAAATTATTGGACTACCTGAAAGCCATGATCAAAGAAAGAACCTAGAAATCACCCTTCAAGAAATTCTCAAGGAAAACTGCCCTGATGCTTTAGATCCAGAGGGCAAAATAGAGGTTGAAAGAATCCACTGATCACCTCCTGAAAAAGATCCCAAAAAGAAAACTCCCAGGAATATTATAGCCAGGTTCCAGAATCCCCAGATCAAGGAGAAAATACTACAAGCAGCCAGGAAGAAACAATTTCAATATTATGGAAACACAATCAGAATAGCACAGGACCTGGCAGCTTCTACACTGAGGGATAGAAGGGCATGGAATATGATATTCCAGAGGGCAAAAGAGCTGGGAATGAACCCAAGGGTCACCTACCCAGCAAAACTGAGTATTTTGTTTCAGGGGAAAATATGGTCATTCAGTGGAATAGAGGACTTTCAAGCATTCTTGAGGAAAAAACCAGAGTTGAATAGAAAATTTAACATCCAGACACAAGAAGCAAGAAATGCCTGAGAAGATAATCAGGGAAAAGAAATCAAAAGGAACTTATCAAAGTTGAACTATTTACATTCCTATATGGAAAAACAATAACTGTGACTGATGAAATCTTTCTCAGTATGAAAATAATGGAAGAAGGGTATATGGTCATATGAATACATATGTGAATGTGTGTATATATGCTTACAGTTATATATGGATAGAGGGCATAGGTTGAATTTGTTAGGAAGGGAGGATACTCAAGGGGTGAAATTATGAGGTGAGAGAGGAAAGTGGCAAGAGGAGATGGGGAAAGACAGGGTAGGGCAAACTATCTCATATAGAAGAAACAAGGAGAAGTGGTTGCAAGGGAGGGGAAGAATAGGAAGACAAAAAGGCAAAACCACATCTCATTGAATTTGGTTCAGGGAGAGAATGACATACATCCTAAATGGGATATCTCAACCTGCAGCAGAATAGGGGGAAGGGGGATGAGAGGAGGGATGATGGATGGGAGGGCATCCTTGGGGGGAAGGGAGGTTGGAAGTACCCATTATAGAAGAGGGACAGGATCAAATAGGGAATGGACCAGGTGGGGGGTGGGATGAGTGGGAGGCAATTATAAGCAGCCTTGTACAATATATCTACCAGGGTAATGTTTTGCATAGCTAGACATGTACAACATATACTTAATTACTTATCTTCCCAGAGGGAATGGATGACAAGGGAGGAAGGAAATGGATCTGAAATTCGAGGTCTTAAGATTAAATGTTTCAAATATATAAAATACTATTATTAATACTCTTTTGCTTGTAATTGGGAGATAAGATGTGTAGGCATTGGGACACAGAGATCCACCTTCCTCTAATGGAAAAGTTGAAGGGGGAATGGGAAAAGATATGGGAGAGAGCAGATTGGAAGAAGCGATATCTTGTGGGACTGCTATTCTGGGAGGGTGGACAGGGGAAAAATGGGGGTGGGGGAAATAATTGTAACTCAAAATCTGACAGAAATGAATGATGTAAAACAGAAGTTAATAAAGCATTTGTAAAATAAAATAAAATAAAAAAAGACTGTGGAGGGGGACTGGAAAGAATTTACAGAAATTTAGACTCATACAATAATGATAACTCACATTTTTCATTACTTTGAAAACCACTTTCTATACAAGAATCTCGCGATGTTGGGATCACAACTAGGATTATTTATCCCCATTTTAAATCCAAGGAAAAGGATGCTCAGAGTTTGAGCATCTTCTCTGAGGGATTTGAGTACTACACACAGGGAACAGAAATGATTGGCAATGATTCTAAAAGGGACAAAAACTTCCTGAAGTTACAATTATTGGAGACCTGCGAAAGAAAGCTATCTTTAGCATTGTTGAATGATTCAAGAGCAGAAACCAATATGATTTTGTCAATGGAAATGACATAAAGGAGATACAATTACCATCTGCTTTGCTGCTACACCCAAAGGCCACTGGATCTTTCTATTTGACTTGAAGCCAAAACCTCCTATATACTTTATCTCCTTTTAACAAAAATGATGATGAAAATGATGATAGCATTTCTCTAGTGCTTTAAGGTCTTAATGTGCTTTACACATATTATTTCACTTAGTCCTCACAACAACTCTGGAAATTAAATGCTATTATTATACCCATTTTACAGTTTAGGAAACCGAGGCCCAGAGAACCATGCAAACAAATGTCTGACACAGGATTCAAGTTGAGGTCTTTCTGCCTCCTAGTCTAGCACTGTTATCCATTGTGCCCCCTCTTTGTTATTGTTGCTATTTGTCCTTCATTTTTGAAGAGGACCTATGATATCATGGAGTGATGGCCTGACTCATGCATGAATTAGATTTAAGTGAGGCAGAGTAGCACAGTCATCAGCCTCATTCTCTCTTCCCAAGTCACTGAAGTCTAATGGCAGGACAAAAGTCAGGAGGACTGGCAATGATGGTCCAGGACTCAGTGCATGACCTTGGCATCTTCAATGTCTGACCAAGCTCTAAGTATTCCATAGTGCCTTCTTCAGTGACCTTCATGACTTTTGGAACAAATTGTTCTCATCCTTCCATTCCACCAGGGGAAGTCTTCACATGCTTGGGGTAAATACCCACCTCCTCAACTCACTGATTGGCTTGAGGCCCATTGGTTACCCTCAACCTGGTTTAGTCCATCTGGCTAAAATGGGTTCCTGGGGTATGGCCATTGTGAATGCTCCAGCTTCTTGAAGCCACAGGTGAGAGTTGAGTGCAGGTAGACCCTAAAGCTGGATGAGCAGCCCTGAGAAGGGCTTGGCAATCCCTCAGAGCAGAGGTCCTTGTTCTCTTTAAACTTTCCTATGTGCATTCTTACTAGTCAGCACAGTGCTTTTCCCATAGTAAATGTTTAACAATGTATTTATTTATTTATTTAGTTCAATCATTTAAGCTGAGTCATATTTTCATAATCTCTAAGGTAGGGGAAAACAGTATCTGTACTACCAAGTACAGTATGGTGTAGTAGATAGAGAGTTTGCCTTGAACTCAGGAAGACCTGAATTCAAATCCTGCCTCTGACTCTTACTATTTGTGTGATCCTGGGCAAGTCAGATACACTTTCTAAGCCTCAGTTTCCTCATGTGTAAAATGAGGATATTAATACATATGGTACCTGTCTCACAGGATTGTTGTTAGGCTCAAGCAAAATATTGCAGATGAAACATTTTGTAAACTTTGAAGCAACCTAAAACTGCCCCTTAGTATCTTTCTCATTGTGTTGTGAGAGGAGTAATAAAAAACGGGAGTTAATATCTACCTTGTATGCTTCATAGCAAACTTATATGTGTTATATAAATATTTGTTTATATATTGTTATTTAAGTATATAGTACAAATAAATTATAGTAAAATGATCAAAGGTTTAGAGATGAGAGGGACCATTGATATCAAGTCTAGTTTTATTTTATAGTTGAGGAAACTGAGGCACAGAGAAGTAAAATGAATTGACCAAAGTCATACTGACACTAAGAGTCAGAGCCACAGTTTGAAACTAGGACCTCTCTTTCGAAACCCACTTTTTTAGGATACTAATCGACATCTCAAACTAGATGTCCCATCGATTTAAGACATGTCCAAAATTGAAATTCACTTCCCCTCTCCAAACCCTCCCTTTTTCCTAAATTCCCTATTACTGTGGAGTGTCATTACCTTCCTGGTCACGTAGGTGTCACCTTAACTCCTCCCTCTCTATTATCACTTTCCTCTAAATCCAATCAGTTGTCAAGTCTTGTCATTTCTACCTTCATAACATCTCTTCTATACATTCTTTTCTTTCCTCTGACACAGCCACCACTCTGATACAAGCCTGCTTCATGTCTGATCTATGACAATAGCCTTTTGGTTAGTTTCACTGCATCAAGTTTTCTCCCACTCCAATCCATCCTCTACTCAGCTACCAAACTAACCTTTCTCACATATAACTCTAACTATGTCATCCTCCTATTCAACGAACTCCAGCAGCTCTCTATTACCTTCAGGTTCAAATATAATTTTTTTTACTTTTAAAGTCCTTCATAATCTTACCCCTTCCTACCTTTCCAGTTTTGGGACTCACTCATTTCTATATACTCTGCAATCTAGTGATGCTGGCTTCCTTGCTGTTCCTCTCATACAATACTCCATCATTTGACCAAGCATTTTCACTGACTGTTCCCATCGCTTGGAATACTCTCCATCCTCTTCTCACCCTCCAAACATCCCTGGCTTCTTTCAAGTCTCAGCTAAAGTCCCACATTCTGTAAGAAGCCTTTCCCACCTTAATATCACTTCTTTCTCTTCAATATTACCACCAATTTATCTTATGTATACCTTGTTTGTACATGGTTATTTGCATGTTGTCTTTCCCATTAGATGGTAAACTTCTTGAGATCAGAGACTTTTTTTTGCCTTTCTTTGTATCCTCAGAGCTTAGCACAATGCCTGGTACATGGTAAGTACTTAATAAATGTTAGATGACTGACTGACTTTTGTAGTATCAGAGACCCTGAAGGGAACTCTCACTGTCTTTGTTTTTTATTCCTCAGCACTGGATCATGGAGAGTACTCAAACTTCCCTCTGAGGTTAATTAAACACTACAAGGTATTGTTTTTACTTTTAAAAATAAGTTACCTCAACTTCTTTTTTGTTTTCTATCTTATAATTTGTGAAAAAAAACAAATCCATTTGTAGGATACATCAACTAGGCTTCTTTGTTGGCAAGTGTAATTGACAAGTTTGACAACTTCCTGGAAGAAGATTCTTTCCTTGAAACAATTTGTCCATTTGTAATAAAATTATTTCTCCTACTTTCGAGCTATTTCTCTGAGACAAGGAATAAAATTCCAAATGAGCCCTGAACTATCTTTGATACAGCATTCTTATTTTTTACATGACTTGACAATATTTTCTTTCTTCAAATATGCACTAACTCATGGCCAACATGAATTTATAAGTTAAAACTCAAATTTTTTATGTTAAGAGTTTTTTCTCTTTTTTCCCCTCAAAGCCTTTTCACACTAATAGTTCAATAGTCTGCTCACAGATCACAGGATCTTAGAGTCTAAAAGAACTTTAGAAGTTATCTGGTCCAAACTGTATGCAGACAATAATCACCTCTAGGAAATTTCCCAACAAGTGGTCATCCAGCCAGGAAAACTTTATCTTAAGATTCCTCCTATGCTGTTCTGATTTTAGTCAAAAGGTATGTTTATGTAACTTTGGATCCCCTTGAATCATGCAGCCTTGGATCTACATTTCTTGACTTGTTTGTAGGTCTGTCTGAGCACAAAATACCTCAGCTTCATGTTTCTCACACAGATTAAAAAAAACAAAACAAAACAAAAAAACCCTCTGAGATGGGTTAATGTAGTTGTATAATTAGTTTAAAATGGATGATTTTATATTTATAATACCTTGTTAAATATACCTTTATTTGTGATCAGCTTAAAGCTTTGTGTTTGTAAATAGTAAAAAGGTTTTATTTGGGAAAAGAAGCTAAATTTAAATTTCATGTAGTTGTCTTGGAAATTGGTATTCAGGGGTTCCTAACCTGGGGTCTGTGGGCCTGTTTTTTTAAAATAATATTTTCATAACTGCATTTCAATATAATTGGTTTCTTTACAATCCTGTGTGGTTTTTAAATTTTATTTTATGTATTTAAAAACACTATTCTGAAAAGACATGTATAGGCTTTACCAGACATGGCCAAAAGGGTCCATTACATGAAAAAGCTTGAGGGCTCCTAGTTCAGCTTTAATCTTTTGCTGGGTATGTTCTTTAATAAAAGAAAATTTTATCGATGTTTTTAGTATTTTATACAATAGAAATTACCCAATATGCTCTATCCCCACTGAACTTTTCACATAACAAAGAAAAATAGTCAAGTACAATTGACTAACAAAAGAAGACCATATTAGACAGCATATTCAACTTTTGTTTTGATAGTCCCTCTACCTCCTCCTACCCCTACCAACTTTTCTAATGGAGAAGAGAGAGATGTATCATCATCTATATATTAGCCAGTACAGTTAATCTGAGTATAACTATATTTTTCTATTGTTTCCTTTTATGTATATTATTGACATCAGAATAAATTCTGCCTCCTACTTCACTTCCCCTCATATCAGTTCATATATATCTTCATATGCTTCTTTGACTTCCTCATATTTATTATTTCTTTTTTTTTTTTTGCCTTTTTTGGAGGGCAGTTGGGGTTAAATGACTTACCCAAGGTCAAATAGCTATTTTTTTGTGTTAAATATCTGAGGTCAGATTTGAACTCAGGTCCTCTCGACTCCAGGGCTGGTGTTCTGTTCACTGCGCCACCTACCCACCCCCATATTTATTACTTCTGATAATATAATACCATCCCATTGTATTCCTATGCCACAATTTGATCAGTCATTCCCCCATCAGTGAATATCCACTTGTCAGGGTTTTTTTTTTCTTTTTAAACTACCATAAAAATGTTGCTATTTGTCAGCTAAACAACATCCCATAACAAGTTGGAAATCTGTTCTGGGGCATAATGAGAGGACCTTACAACATATTACACATACATGGGCACCAGCTGAGATTGTCACACAGTTCATTAAATAAAGAAGAGTGCCAGCTAATTAATGAATTAGTTCGGGGGTTAGAAAGAATATGGAGGGGAAAATGGAGAGGGAGAGAGGGAGCTAGTGTAATAGAGGAAATGACGGGAAGCAAAGAAGAAATTTCTATAAACTTCCCATCTATTAAACTAAAGAAAATACACCATATTGTATTGTACTATAATGAATTAAATGCAATCTTAAAAGATACACTTTTATTCTTATTTATAAATGTAGTTAAAATGTGAAAAGCTGACATTCAAGTGAAATATGAAGGCAAACAGTAAACATTAAATGATCTGTGGATATTATGCAAAAGTTGGGGCCGGGGGAAAAAAATCTATTGTTTCTTAAAGGTGGCAAATAGGAAGATTACAGCAAATCTGTGCTAGACCACAACAGTGAAACTATCAAACCACAGTAAGGAAGGTTACAGGTTTCTTATATGCTTCCCCCCAGGCAATCACCACCCCCACACCCACTCCCTCCTTCCAGCAGCAAATTCTTGGCGCTCTATGGTTTTATGAGCTTCTCTCTTTCCATTGTTTCTGACATGCCATGTTTCTTGATAAATTCCATTTCTTGACTTTTGAGTTGCTGCCACCACTACATTATTTGTATCTGTCCTGAAGCTGTTGTGGCTGATTAGCTCAGATGAAGAGTAAAAATACAGATTCCTTATCCCCCCCTTTAGCAAAGAAATGTTCTTTTTCTCTTCTCTGCATTGAGTTTCCCTTCAAAGGAGTATCATAGAGAAGGAATCCTATCCCTATACCTTAGAAAGGAATCTTATACCAAATCTACTACATCACGGAAATACATGTATTTCCTAGGATTCTCTTCTTTAGTATAAAGTTATCTCTCCCAGGATCTTGCCCAGGGAAGAGTATAGGGATACCCACAGGCATATCCAAACCATTTGTGCTCAGCGTGTAAGTACATACATAATTCAACAAATAGGTTAATGATAGTAATTATTAACAATAATAGTATAATTATTGTCATGATGATGACCCACACTAAAACCTTAGTCTTTCATAATGGAAAGCCTGGGGTTCCATAGGCTATACTAGAGGAGATTAAGCTCTGGTAGGTCTAACAGGCCAGGCCAGCCCAGTGAAGTTATTTTCTTAAAACATAATCATAGCTAGTTAATAATAATAGCTAGAAGCTATATAGAGCTTTAAGGTTTATAAAGTACTTTACAAGTGTTAAAATTTATTTGATCATCAAAACAACCCTTTGTAAGGTAGGTGCTATAATTTTCCCCCTATTTTATTGAAAAGGAATTTGAGGCATAGAGAGGTTAAGTGAATTGCCCATGGTCACATAGCTAGTTAGTATCTGAGGCAAGATTTGAACATAGATCTCCCTGACTCCAAGTCCAGTGCTCTATTGACTGCACCACTTAGCTATTTGTAATTAATAATAATTTTATTATTATTATCTTTGTCACACAATTTCCCAATGCACACATACCAATGCCCTCTACCCCATTTCCCATAGAAATTCTAGTGTAGATCTAACCATGTCATTCCCTTGGCTCAAAAAAAACTCTAATGGATTCTTATTACCTCCAAGATCAAATATAAAGCCCTCTGTTAAAAGCATATGACTCTTCACAACCTTCCCAGACATCTCATTCTTTACTTTTCTCTGTGCTCTAGTCCAACCATATTGGCCCACTTCCTACTCTATACAAGATCATCCACCTCCCATCTCTATGCCTTTGCATTGGTTAGCCTTCCTGCCTGAAGCACTCTACCTTTCCCCTACCACTTCTTAATTTCTTTCAAACCTTAGATCCAATAACACCTTCTATAGGTGGCCTTGCTAGGACTTCGGGGGTTAAATGACCTCCCCTTTGAGGGTTATTCTCCTTTTACTCTCTATGTATTTTGCATATATCTATTTATTTACATGCTGTCTCTCTCAGTAGTGTGTAAGCTTGTGGAGGGTATGGACTGTTTTTGTGGTTCTGCCTTTCTTTGTATGCCCAATTCTTAGCATACTAGTACATAGTAAGTACTTAATAAATGCTTGCTGGTTGACTGATTGCTAGGCAGAGCTGTAGATAGATCATTGGACCTGGAGTCAGGAAAGAACTGAGAAACATCACTTACAATCTGTTTTAGTGGAAATAGTATCCACACCCACGAAATCACAGACCTAGTAATCATAACTGTGTTTATAGAAGATACTGTAAAATAATATTTAACAATCCACAGGGCAGTCCCCAGAACAGAGATGGTTCACATGCCATAGAATCACAGACAGAACTGAAGGGACCTCAGAAGTCACTTACTCTAACCTTCACATTTTACAGCTAAGGAAACTAAGGTACAGAAAAGTTAAGTCATTTGTCCAAGACTATATAGATAGTATTTGCTGGAGACAGGATTTGAACCAAGCATTCTTTCTAGTATCGTAATGGAAATGAGAGTGTGATAGCATTTCCAAACTGTCAGTCATCCTTATTCCCTAATTTACCTAGGAATGGCCTGAGAAGTTGGCCTTCACTACTGGTCTCTCCCTTTTCTTTTCACATTCAGGCAACAGTAAATATTCCAGCTTCATTGAATGCAGAAAGACTAGCTTTGCACTCACTTTCCAGACTTCTCCTTTTAAGCAATATAATGTATCCAAATGAATAAGACTCCATGAGCAAAGGCAGATTTCTCTTGTAGATGACAAATTAAAGGGAGAGTAGGCATCCCGGGCCCAGTGTTGCCCTAATGATTAATTACTCACTGGTAGGGACCCAGACTAAAACCTCAGGGGAACACGAGGCTTTTCTGCTATACAATGAAAACTGAGATCTGCATCCAAGTGAAAAAACTCATGATAAGGTAGTGTCAAAAGAAAACCAGGGCCTACAAGATAGGGGTTGAAAATTAAAGAGTCATTTCTTTAAGCTCCCTATAATGAAGATGTATGGGAGGTAGGATGGATAGCTGTTGAGTAGGCTGCTACAGTTCAGCTGCAAGCAGTTAATTAATAATGCTGTGGAACAAATGGAATCTGGGTTTTGGAAGCATCATTTGGAGCACATCAGAAGCAGGGTTGGCTCTTTCTATCAGGCTGTGAATTTTCTAACAAAGCATAATGGTCCAAGTCCTTGGGGTTTCCAAGAGGAAATCACTGCATGATAGACAGGCTCCAGAATTAAAACCCTGAATCCATGGCACCAAAGCCAAAAGCTGCTAACTAGTCAGCGAAAGAGGAAGCTTGTCTTACATGCACAGAGTACAAAGAATTTACACCATCTACAAGGATCTTTGGTGTTGTCCCCCAAGGCCAGTTGTGTTATAAGCCAAGGAATTTCCTCCTCCTGCAGACAGT
Organism: Gymnobelideus leadbeateri; assembly: GCA_011680675.1. Classification (NCBI taxonomy): domain Eukaryota; kingdom Metazoa; phylum Chordata; class Mammalia; order Diprotodontia; family Petauridae; genus Gymnobelideus; species Gymnobelideus leadbeateri. The sequence continues at coordinate 1,102,725 of WOXC01003811.1, forward strand.
CTTACAGTGTTATAGAAATATCAATGCTGGTTATTATTATCCTTTCATTAGTGATTCCAAAGTGATTCCAAAGCATCCTCACCTGCAATGTTTTTGTTTGGTTCTTTCAGTCATGTCCAACTCTTCATGACCCCATTTGGGGTTTTCTTGGCAAAGATGCTGGGGTAATTTGCCATTTTGCCATCCTTCTTTGGTTCATTTTACAGAAGAGGAATTGCCACAGACAGGGTTAAGTGACTTGTCCAGGTGCACATAGTTAGTAAGTGTCTGAGGCCAGATTTGAACTCAGGAACTTGAATTTTCCTGACTTCAGGCCTGGCACTTGCCAGGCATGGTGCCACCTAGCTGCTCTCATTTGGAATACCCAGTTGGATTAGTAAAGTTTTTTGGTCTGGACCTGTGATTTCCCTGGATCAGGGAATTTCTGGTGTGGCATTCTGGTGTAATTCATCAAGAAGTTTTAACTTAAGATAGTTAAAAGTTTACATAAAATTATAATTTAAAGATTGTTATTTAAGGGCACTGACAAGTTATATGACTTGCCTATGGTTACATAGCTTGAACCTAGGTCTTCCACATTCCAAAGTCCTGGGATCAGTAGATAGGGACAAATAAAAGCACCTCAATGTCCTATAATGGATTGTCCATCCTGGGCTGACAACCAGAATCATAGAACTTTAAACTTAAAAGGGATCTAGAACAATGTTTCCTTTTGTTTTAGTATTTTATTTCTTTTTTTATTAAGAATTTAACAATCACAGAAGGACCTGAGTTCAGATCTGGCCTCAGACACTTAACACACACAAATGAAAGAAAAAAAAAAACCTAGCCGTGTAATCTTGGACAAGTTACTTAACCCCAATTGCCCTCCAAAAAGGCAAAAAAAAAAAAAGAATTTAACAATCAACAACAAAAATAAAATTAAATATATAAAGAAAAATAATTATATGTGAAACAGAACTCCTGGTACAATTTTTTCCCTTGTAGTCCTTTACTTTCTCATTTAAATTAAATTTTACTGATATCTTTCACTTTTACATATCCTAAATTTCCTCCTCCTATCCTTCTTCCTCCCAGAGCCATCCTTTATAATAAATAACTTTAAAAAAAGAAAAAAGAAAGAAAAAACCCAGCAAAACAGATCAACACATCAAAAAATCTTATAACATATGAAATGCTCCAAAGTTGTACACATAAGGTTTTTTAAAGGATAATTAATTCAACCCAACCTCTTTAGTTTACAGATGAGGAAGCTGAGGGACAGAGTGAGGAATGATATGTCTAAGGTCAGGCAGTAAATAAAGGACAGAGTTGGACCTATTCTGGTTCCTTACTCTAAGTCATGTGTTGTTTTGCAAGGTGAAAGTTAAACCATCAGAGATAATTACAGAGATGAAAGGGAGCTGGGTGGGGTGGGGAGATTCCTACTGGGGATGGAGCAGGAGAAGGAGGAGAAGTCATCTGCAATGGGAGGTGCCAGACCAACAGGAGTCTGAACAATTAGCTTGTGACCTTTGAAGTCCATGCCAGACATGGAAGCAGGGCCTTCGCCAGAAGTTTGCATGGTGGCCTTAGAATAAAGGGTTACAGTTCAGCTAGTACAGCCTGTTCTATGAACTACACCATGCTCAACACAGGGAATGATCTTTTAATGATCCCCTTTCAGCTCAGCAGAAAAATGTTATGGACTCTCCAGAGGTGCTCCCCTTGTCATGTCACCCACCTTCTCAGGGTGAGACCACCTAGGACGTGATCTTGAAGCAGAACTCTGACTTCTTTATTTCCTGCATTTTGTTTTATCCAATGTTGGCTCTCATGAGCCGCCCCCCCTCCCCCGCCAGTTTTTCTTCCCCGAAGAAAATGATGCTTGCCCTTATAGTACATTTGCTCTCACCATTGTTACCATTCAGAAGCAGTCCCCATTCCTGGATTTATGCAGTCACGCAGCCAGGGTTTCAGAGGGCTTAACAAAGGAAGATAACTTCCCTAGGCTGCGAACCTCTGTCTTGCAAAATAAATAAATCAGTTTTAAATTGGGACTTCAAAAGTAGAAAACAGCAGATCCTCTCGCCGCTCCCCACCTCCCAGTATCGCAGTGGGTAGGGGACTTCTCTGACGAGAGACATAATGGATAAAAGAACACACCACCCCAGGTGACCCCACACACTGCTGGCCCAGTATAGATTAATGAACAGCAGGAAGGGAACTGGCAATCATTAAGAAAAGGTTAAAATGTTCTCACTGTGCAAGGAGGCTGACACAAAAGGACACAGGGAAGGTGGGGAATGGGCACACGTGCACACACCAATACAGAGATCTTTTACCAAGTAACCATCTAACGGTGTCAGTTTTAAGGGCTGAGGTGGCAAAGAAAGGAACCTTTTGAGTTAAGTCAAAGTCAAGTCCAAGTCAGAGGACTTTTTAGGAAACAGAGGGTAGCCATTTACTGAAAACCTCCAAGGGAAACCAAGGAAAAGAACCATTCTCAGCAAAAACAAGTAGTATTTACAGAAACACTGAGTTTACATTGGGAGCTCTTATATGCTGATTGGAATGGAAAGAAGTTTCTTTTTTCTTATCATGAAACAAAAATTTTAGAATAGGAAGCAATCTGGGTGATCCTCTAGCACAATCTCCTGCTTTTTACAGAGGAAGAAAGTTACTTGGGTCATAAAATCATACTTTTAGAAGTAGCAAAGGGTCTTAGACATCATCACTCCAACTCCTTCATTTGCAGGGGAGAAAAATGATACTCAGAGAAGTGAATTAGCTTGCTCAAAATCATACAAGTAATAAGTGACAGATACAGAATTTGAACTCAGGTCCTCTGATTTCCCAGGAGGCTAGGTGGTACAGTGGATAGAAAACTGGGTCTGGAATCAGGAAACCCAAATCTAGCCTCACACATGAGCTGTTTGACTCTAGGTAAGTCACTTAACCCTGTTTGCCTCAGTTTTCTCACCTGTAAAAAGGGAGTTAGAGAAGGAAATGGCAAAACAATCTAGTATCTCTGCCAAGAAAATCCCAAAAGGGGTCCCAAGGAGTAGGACATAACTGAAAAATGACTAAACAACAGCAACCAACCCTCTGACTTCAAATCTAGTGCTTTTTCCATGATAGGATAATGCTTTAAATGGATTCTGTTAAGTGAGCTACCCATTTGAAATAAGGAAAAGGAAATATTTTTTTACAATATAAAAATAATAATGCTATGGTTTTTATATAGCAATTTATGATTTACAAAGCAATTTTCTTGGAACAACTCCATGAGACAGAGGTTGTATCATCTCCATTTTGCCCATGAGAAAACTGAAGCTCAGAGAATTTACCTATTGCTACAGAGCTAACAGGTGAGGAAACCTGGACTTGAATCCAGATTTTCTAGGATATGACTAAGTTTGTCTGATACAGAGGACAAGGGTCGAGCCTGAATAAAAATGACAATATATAAGAGGCAAACCTGGATAGGACATTGCCAGATCTGTCATGAAAACCTTTTTAACTTGTTCAAATTCTCTAAATATTCATGAAAATGATGTTTAAAATGAATCCTGTTGATTCTGAAACACTTATAAACTACTTTTTTTTAAAAAAAAAAGCTTTAACAGCTGTACATTAAGTAAATTTTTAAAACTTGTCAGATATGTATAACTACCATTTTGCCATTGCTAATTTATAGTTATTTTATGCCAATTTCTGATCAGAAGTAATAAGACAGTTATTTAAGCTATTCAAATATTAGCTGATTATTTAGAAACATTTATAGAGGTTAATTACAAGTAACAGTTGATCAGAAATGTGGCAGCTATAAATTAATCCTCAGTAAGCACATTTCTGACAAGTAGCTTGTATTTATTTAACATATATTAAAGGCTTATTAAATTTGCATTAAGTGGGATGGGAGCTTAGCTGAGATCCCAGGGGAGTGAAGACTTTAGTAAAGGAACTGTCACCTTCATACTTTTAGTTCACAAGAATGGGTTAATAAGAATTTTTTTTAAAGCAGCTAATTTTTCATTTGTCATCTCTATCAGGAGTTCCCTTAGGACCAATGGATAGTTCCTCCCAATCTACCAAAGAATTTGCTTCTATAATATCAATGTTTGTGATACAATAACCTATATACCTTTATTTTTTACATCAATCATAATTTTAAAATTTGGCAGTTAGAAGGATGACAGTACTTATCCAATCCATACATAAAAACAAACAAAAAAAGTATTCCTTTTACAACATACCCAATAACTGATCATGTACACTTTTCCTAAAGACCTGTCCTCCAAGGAAGCCAGGTTAAAGGTCAAGCAAGAGGTATTACATGTGATCCTGGAGGTGATAGCCAATCAATGGAGTTTACTGAAAAGGAAAGGAAGGTAGTGTCATACAGTTAGACATGCATTTTAGAAAGATCAGTTTGACAGCTAACTGGAGGGTGGATTGGAGTGCCTACCCAAATTCTATTCACCTTCTGTAACCCATCTCCTCCAAGAAGTCTTTCTTTCTTGCCCTTATTTACCTTTCCTTTATACATTCTCCTAGAGCCCTTGTAGAATGAATCATAGCATTTTGGACTTAGTTTTATTTGGAGTGTTTTGTTTCTTCGTGTGCGTTAGTATTGTCTCCCCATCTAAATTCCTTGAGGGCAGGGACAATTTTAATATTTTTTTCTATATCACTCTTCCTCATGGTGCTTAGGACAGGTTAAATACTTAATAGATACTCAGTAAAACTTGTGTACTGATTGGTAGATCATTAAGGAGAAGATCCTACAAAAGCTGCAGATCTTATATTTTTAACATCATCATTCTCCTGCTTATGTTATGTGGTTGTGAATTCTATCATTCCAAAATCTCTAGATAGGGTTGTGTATCCCTTAATACCTAATACCTTTAAGACCTAAAATTACCAAAATCCAAAAGGCAGTGGAAAAGAGCACTTCCCATTAAGCAGTGGTGTTAAAGCATTTATCAAGGTATGATCAGGAAAGGAGGTGGATCAGTCAAGTGATAAGAATAAGAGAAGATATATGAATATTCTGAAGCTGCTGTTGATAGAGTGGGGAGATCATTAGAGTCAGGAAGATCAGAGTTCAAATCTAGCTTTGGACATTTACTAACTGGACAGGTAACAACTTCTCTCAGCTTTGATCTCTTTATCTATAAAAGGGATAATAATAGCATTTAACATGGGATTTTTGTTGTGAATAGATCATGTCACAGTAGAAATCTAGGCCTGGAATCAGAAAGATTTTTTTTTTTTGTCTTTTGGAGGGGGGAATGCAGGGCAGGGGTTAAGTGACTTGCCCAAGGTCACACGGTTAGTGTTTTGTGTTAAGTGTCTGAGGTCAGATTTGAACTCAGGTCCTCCTGATTCCAGGGCCAGTGCTCTATTCACTGTGCCACTTTGCTGTCCCAATTGGAAAGATTTTAGTTTAAATATAATCTCAGAAGTTTACTAGATGTGTGACTCTGAGCAAGTCATTCCTTTCTGTCTCAGTTTCTTCATCTGTAAAAAGGGGAGGATAATAATAGCACCTGCCTCCTCGGATTGTTGTGTGGCTCAAATGAGATAATCTTTGTAAAGTGCCTTGCAGCCCTTAGAGTGCTATGTAAATGCTAGCTATTACTAACAATTATTATTATATAAAAAAAACAAAAACAAACACAAAAGAAGGCCTCTGTAATTAGATAGATCCTCTGTAGTAGATTTTTTAAAATGACAAAAACAATTGTATAGACTCAAACCACACACAGAGGCTGTTATTTGAATCAGTGAAGTAACCACTCTTGTAAAATCATGAATCCACTTAAAAAGTATGGAGAGCAGAGTTGTAACTAGGATTAGGAATTCTGGGATTCTGCTTCAGGGTACAGAACTTTAAAGGATGATAACAAAACTTGCTAGCCTTTAGCACAAACAACCAAGTTTTTCAACTAGTTATCAAGAATATTTACTTAAAATAGGAAACTAACAGATGATACACTTCCTCCTCCTACTGCTACTATATCTCAGGTGAGCTCCTCAATGACCTAGGCTTTACCCTTATTCCCTCCACTCCCAAGTGGTAGCTTAGTGGTGTCTTAGGGCTTCTTTTTTACTTCCCCAATTGAATTTGTCTTAAAACATTAACTCAGGTGTGTTTGTTGTTATTGTTTTTGTTGCTTGCTCTAAATGTATTTTTGCTGCCTGCCCTGGGTGTCAAAATTATGAGCTATGCCTTGAAAAAAGAGGCCAATGGGTAGGAGAACAGTTTTAAAATGTAGCCCCTAAAGGGTAGCTAGGTTGCAGAGTAAATAAGAGCACTAGCCTTGGAGTAAGAAGTACCTGAGTTCAAATCCTGCTTTAGACATTTACTAGCTGTGTGACTGTGGTCAAGTCACCTAACCCTGATTGCCTCAAAAAATAAAAAAGAATGTATTTCTTAAACTAATCACTTCAGTTGAAATTCTCAGTATAAAATCCCTAAATTGCACTGCTCTATGTTCTTCCCTCTACCTCTTAGATACCAAGGTGGGACTCACTGTCCCTTGAAGGTCCCTTGAAGTAGAGTGATAATTGCAGAGATAGAAGAATGCTAAGGCTGGTGGACGCAGCAGCTTTGTCTTCTGGTGAAAGGATGCTGTGACTGGGCTATGCTCCACTCATGTTTCTTTCACAGAAATCCATTCATAAGGGGAGTTGCATAGTGGATATCAATGCCGTAACAGAGCCTCTTTAGTCTAGGTGGATTAGGTACATAACATATCCATAGACCATGCCCAGTATAGGGGAGCTATTCTGGGACATCCTTAGAAGGTTTTCATAGCACTTGTCCTAACAAGCAAGGTTATAATCGAAAGCTATGACTTCTTGTTTACAACAAAGGAAATGCAAAGGGTTGAAGTCATCCAGAGAGTTCCAACTCCTCTTTTTTTTACATCAGTGCTGCCAAGATAGGGATGAATGAGGCAGAAAGAAGGTTGGGGTCCTTCAGCATTTTAGGAAGGGTAAATAAAGTGCTATCTGTATCCACTTGGTTTTCATGAATACTAAATTCTTCTCCAATCCACTGACCCCTAAGAGGTATTTTTTTGTTTGTGTGACCTCAGCATATCGAATATTCAAATGCTTTTGCTTTGAATGCCCAGACCAGCAGTACTTGGGAAAGTGAATCTTTTTTTCCCCTGAAGAATCTGACAGTTTCTTGTGGAATTCAATAAATTAAAAATAATAAGGCATTTGACTGTCTGTAGTTGCATACAAGATGTTTATAGCTCAACTTCTCACTCTGCAAAAACCTTTAATAAGTTCATCTGTTGCCTTGGAATCATACAGATAGAAAGTGAGAAGTGATCAATATATATTTGTAACAGCGTATTCATGGTACAGATGAAGTCCAAATTCTCTCATCCCATTATTGCCAGAACTGGAAATACATTTTTCCATTCAAAGAGGTGGAAACTAAAGCTCAGAGAAGGGAAATAATAGGTCATAGGTAGGACAAAAGGCAGAGCTAGAGTCAGGACCCAGGTTTTTTGAGTTGCCATCCAAAGTATCTGCTATCAACCTACACTGTAGCCCTAAAATATCTCCCATTTTTAAGGCAAAGTATTAGTGGACATGACTCTTTGAAGTATTTAAATATCCCATGGAAAACACACAACCTAGACCTGAATTAAAGAGAGACAATGGCTAATGTCAACATTGACAGGCTAATCTTAATATTATGAGAGGACTGGCTAATGCCGAATCACAGAAGAACAAGAGAAATCTGTAACTCTGTTATCAGTAAATTAGCACCAATGAAGACTAGCAATTATCAGCACTTCAAGTGTGAAGGTGACACCTCAGTAAGCCCAGTTAATGAGCAACCCTGCTTGTTGCTACAAAATTTAACACAGATCAGGCCTGTGGGTGCTGCACATTGTGGCCACTAAACATAATGGCGACAAGAGGAAATATTCTCATTTTTTTTTCAGTCTTGATTCAGTGTTTTCTCCATGTGTGTGTGCTTTTGAATATATAATATCTGTAAAGCTCTATTTGGTGGGGGCATTCATGTTCCCTTAATGCATGTCTGGAAGAAGGGACTTCTCACCTGTTTAAGAATTAGCAGATCAGTTAGTCACAAGAGCAGCTGTCGAGAAACCTACCTTTGACTCATTGTACTTAGCCTATTGGAAACAGCAGGACTATTCCCTTTCCTCCCTTCTCTTAGAACAGAATCATTTTTTTTCAATATTCACTGTGAAAGGCCAATATAACACAAAGAAACCGACCCATTCCACTTCTCTCACACTCTCACCCATAATCTCACATCCAAATAGCTGAAGTAGTGGCTGCCATATGGTGCTCAAGCACCCAGCCAGAACACACTGTTCAGTTTGTCGCATTCGGGAAAGCTGCATGAAACTTAAATAATTTCTCGATGAAGTGGAAGATCTTCCACTTTAGCATAAGTTCCTGAAAATGGTTTCTGTGCTTCAGCTCAAGTTTCTTCCCTCCTCCTCTCATTCACACTCCATTTTCTAGCATTTACCAGTGGGATAAGTGGTTACTATGAGTAACAGGACTAAATACTCCCTCCCTATTGAACATTCTTCATCTAGCAGTGTGAGATTCCAGGACATCATGTCTTTATTAGTCACAAATGCCATAGAAGTGGGAACATAATTAATAATTCAAAAGGAATTTTTAAAATCAATATTCAAAATCTGTATCAGTCCAGAAACTGAAATATTTCCTACAAAAATCTTCACATTTACCCCTCAAATACCTAACACATTCTCAGTGCAATTTTTTGAAGCAGCTGGGTGGCACAAGGGATAGAATGACAGTCCTGGAAGACCTGAGTTCAAATACAACCTCAGACATTTATTAGCTGTGTTTCCCTGGGCAAATCACTTAACCTCTGTTTGCCTCAGTTTCCTCATCTGTAAAATAGGGATAATAATAGCACCTACCTCCCAGGGTTTTTATGAGGATTAAAGAGATAACAATTGTAAAGTGTACAGTGCCTGGCACAAGATAAGCTCTATCTAAATGTATATAAATATGTAACGTAAATATATTTATGTAAGATATTATTATTATTAAGGACACAAAATTCTCCTCTAATCTGGATTAATTTTTTCATATTTGGCTGAACCAGCAAGACCACCTGAAATTGCAAACAACCCAATATTTATTCAATGTTTACTTTATTCCCAGTGATGCTTGGCACTTGGGGCAAGGAAGAGGGCTACAAAAAAAGATAACATATGGTAACCTGAAAAAGCTCTGGACTTGAAAGCATGAGGACCTGGATTTGAATCCCACTTTTTTTTTAAATTTTTTTTTTAAAGCAATTGGGGTTAAGTAACTTGCTCAAGGTTACACGGCTAGTCATTATTTATGTGTGGGTGCTCATTTTCTGAGGCCGGATTTGATCTCGGGTCATCCCAACTCCGAGGAGGGTGCTCTTACTCACTGTGCCACCTAGCCACCCCTTTAGGGCAATTGGGGTTAAGTAACTTGCCCAAGGTTACACGGCTAGGTTTTTGTTTGTGGGTTAAGTGTCTGAGGCTGGATCCGAACTCAGGTCCTTCTGACTCCAGGGCCGGCACTCTATTCACTGCGCCACCTAGCCGCCCTTGAATCCCACTTTTAACAAAATAATTGTATGATTATGGACAAGTCACTTAATCTCTCTGGATTCAGTTTCTTAATCTCTAAATGAGAATAATAACAGTATCTATGACAGGATTGTTTTGAGAATCAAGTGAGAGAATGTATATAAAGTACTTTGCAAGCCTTAAAGCACTATTTTAATGTTAGCTATTATTAGTGGGGGCAAGATCATTGTCTTTGTTACCCACATAACCTCATTCCTGGCCTTTCTATATGAAAATAAAGTCAGCCTAGAGCTCCAAGGGACTTGGGGACATTGCAATTTATCTTTCCTTTTGCAGTGCTGTCTCCTTGTGTGAGTGCTTGTGTGTTCCACAACAAATAAAGGCTTTATATCAAACATCTTCATAATACTCATAATACTCTTCTCCATTTCTAACTTCTCGTGCCGAGTACAGTGCTGAGTACATGTTCCAAGCCTGACAAGTGACTGTTGATGAAAAGAAAGAATTGTTCTTGCCGGGGGCTGAGGGGGAGGGGAGGGAAGGAGTGAGAGAGAGAGAAGAGATGAGAGAGAGAGAGAGAGAGAGAGAGAGAGAGAGAGAGAGAGAGAGAGAGAGAGAGAGAGATTTTCATGTTTGGAACTTTTCATCTTAAAATGAGCAGGAAGAAGCACTAGGATAGACATGTGGGCTGGGAGGGGGTGTCAGAAGCAGGGAGAGGTGGCACTTTGTGCTGCCTACTGTGGATGGCATACATGCCACACAGTTGTAGCTAATCCTATGATGGGCTCCATATAACTGCAGAGTGCTCTGATGCTGAACTGAACTCAGCTCTCCTGCCCAGTGCTCTGCCAGCCAAATATTCCTGGCATGTTTTTGTGACTGGGGAAGCAGGACAGAATGTCCAGGAAATTTCTTTTCAAATCCTGGGAGAGGGAGAGAAAACCCAACCTAATAAAACAAGGCAATCATAAGGAAGCAAAACCTCAAAGTAATTGTGTTGGGAGGAGAAGATGTGACTGGAGCAGCAGATCAGCTAGTCAAACCAGATGCCTATGGAGCTTACTTCTATCAGCTTAAACAAACTTGAGATATACACCCTACCTCATTTTTCTGAAAAATGTGGTGCCCAGCTTATAGTAGGTATACACAGACAGATGGTATGGGAGCAAACATTATACAAGAGAGGTTCTCATTATCTCTTCACTTCATGCCACAATGAAAAAGGGGGAGACCATGACCTCATAGAACTTTGGATCAGAGACTCCTGGAATTCTAGAGTTGGAAGTTAGACATCACCTAGATCAACTTTCCACACTGCAGGAATCCTCTTTACAATCTCCCTGACAGCTAGTTAGCCAGCCTTTGCAGAATGCTTCCAGGGAACTTCCATGAACTCCCTGCTTCAGGAGGTAAATACTCCATTCTCAGGCAGCTCTAATTGTGAGGTAGTTTTGTTTGTTTGTTTATAACAGACTGAAATCTACCTGAGAAAACTTTCTCTCATTGGTTCTGGTTCTGCTATTAAGTTCCTCTTCCTTACAATAATCCTTTGGATATTTGAAGGCTGCAATTATGCCCTCCTCTAAGGCTATTTTAGGCTAAACATCTATGGTCTTTCAATCTATCCTTATATGACATGGTTTCCAGTAACTCTTATCATCCTAGTTCCCTCCCTCTGTACATATTTCAGTTTATCGAAGTCTGCCAAAATGGGACCCGAAAACAATCGTCCAGGTGTGGTTTAACCATGGAGAAAGAAAGCAGGATTATTGCCTCTTTGGGTCTGTCCACTATAATTTATTTCATGGAGCCTTGGATCTATTTGGGGTAGGGGTCCAAAGGGAAGTGGATATAAAATGCAGAACTTCTCCTTGGCAATACAAGAGAGTCAGCCTTGAGTGACCCCCACATTCCCTTTATATGTCTTTCCCCTTCATTTCAGTGCCTTTCTCTGTCTTCCTTCACGCTGTCAGTATTCTTATCCCATGTTGTTATCTTCTACCCCAAGTGCACCTGATAACTGATCCACAACGATGTGTTAGAGACACAACACACTGACCCTACAAAGGGTATTTGCATTTAAGGAGACTGAGGGCATCTTAGAAGAGGGGGAAAGAGCAAAATTGTAACAACTTATCAACCTTTTATGACAAAGTCAGTTGCAGGGGTATGTGTGTGAGTAAGTGAGCACAAGTGTGTGTGTGTGTGTGTGTGTGTGTGTGTGTGTGTGTGAGAGAGTGTGTGTGTGTGTGTGTGTGTTGGGTAAAGAACTCCAAAACACATGGTCCTGGGAGGGAAAACCCCAGGATGCTCAGAGTCCATTGCTGGGGAGGCCAGCATGTTGGGGATTCTTAACATGTTGTAGGTTCCTACTTTAAGTAACTTTTGCTATTAACTAGTGCTAAGTTTAATTTTCCCTCCTAATCTTCTGCTCAAGAGGATGATGCTGCCAACATCCTCTAAATTTCAAAGTAAGGTGGAGAAAAGTCCTGGTTACCCCACCCAAGTTATGACTCTGGCAAAGAGCCACGAATAAGTAATCAGGCATCCTGGATGGTAGTTTGTTTTTTGTTTTTTTCTCTCAGTGACCAACTGTGCAACCTCTGATAAATCACTGGATCACTCTGGGCATGAGTTTCCTTATCTGAGCCCCTGGTTCCCAGTTGAGTACTTCTATTATAGGATGTAAACTTGATTAGTGATGGTATACATAGCCAACTAAGAGAAATATTGTGTGTTGGGCCTCACTGTACCAGTTCTAGAACCCTTCTTCCTGGTGACACAGCAGAAATGCAGGTGTGGGGAATCACATCAAGATAACTACAACAGGAAATTGGGTAAAGTTGTAGAAGTACCTAAACATTAAAACCTCTGCCTAAGAGGAAACCTAACCTTCAGGGTATATATATATATATATGTATAGTGACTGCTGCAGCATGCTTCCTTCTCAATGAAAGACAAATGCCTTCAGAGACATTTGGTAGTGGTCCCCTCCACCTTATTTGGCTGGCTCAGTGTCTAGCAGGCCTCTTTTGCAGAGATCCCTTCTGATTACAGCTGCGTGCGTCTGCTTGAACGTTCAGACGTCCTCATATTTCCCTGCTCCTTCCACCTCTGTGTTTGAGAGACCTGTCATTTCTACAGCCTTGGGAAGAGGATTTCAGGCTTGAGAGAATGCAAGGCAGCTCATACTCCTCCCATCTACTTTCTGTTCATGTGTGTGCATGTGTGCACTCATGTGCCCGAATGTGAATCCCCATTTATAACTATTCTACTGTGAAAGAATCTTTAAGTTGAGTCATGTTCAAAGGTTAATGTCCCAGAGGCAGTTAGATGAATTGCTACTTGCCCAAACTCAATACATGAATAGCACCAAAGAGACTCATCCTGGATGCTGGGGAAAGTTATCCAAAGGCCAGAGCCCTCCTTGCTTGCCATACACTGCCTTCTTATTTGAAAAGAGAGGTCTTTTCATGTATTTCAATGAAGACCAGGAAGAGAAAAGGAAGAGTCAGCTCTGCATTTTTGTTTCCTGGGCACTCCACATTTGAAAAGAGATACTATTTCCATGCCATTTGGTCCCTTCTCTACTGTAGGTTTTTTCATCTCTGCCATCTATATTGGACTACATTAGATTATATGTCAGAGTCATTGGAGTTATAAAGATAAAGTGGAAGACTTCGAAATGCTATGTTAAACATAATAGGCTTCATCCTACTGGCAAGGAGAGAGTGTATTGATTTTTCTTTCTTTTTTTTGCAGGATTATTCACTTAGTCCAAGAATGTATCAACATCACTGTATAAAATTGTCCTCTAGATGCTCTGAAAGGGTTAAAAGATGTCCTCTTTTAGTACCCTTCCCCCAAAAGAGGGAGTTCACTTCCTAAGAAGTAGCAACCAGGATGAAGTAGTGATATGCAGGGTTTTGTGAGTCATGTTTCAGAGACTTGGACCCACTTATCAGAATCCTTGGAATGTAGATTTAGAGTTGGGAAGGGGTTTTAGAGAACATCTAGTCCAACTTCTATGTTTTACAGGTAATATTGAGGCCTAGCAAGGGTAAATGGCTTCTACCAAGCAGCAGAGGTCTGATCTGAACTTGAGACCTCTGGCTAAAATTCTAGTGCTTGTTCCATTAAACCTTGATGTTCAAAAAATAATTGACATCTGAAGGAATTCAGGATACATTGAAGTCACACAGCAGGAACATCACAGACATCTGGCCTTTTCATATATTAGTGCAGAGAATCCTCCAACAATATATATCTAACATCTCTGGGGTTCACAGTGCCGAGTGAGTGCTGGGATCATCCTAAGTCTTACTTTGTCCACTGGGTCTCAGTCAAACCCAAATGATACTCAATTGTTTGTAGTCACATTTTGTCCTTCTCTGCTGGAGAAACACGATTATAGTTATGTCATGCCCTCTCATAAATCTCCACTACACTTTAGAACACTCTGGAAAAAAAAAACTGAAAGCCTTTTAGCACAAAAGGAGAAAAAAACTGCTTTAATTAGTGGTTTCCTTTCATGAATGCTTCCTGATTTTCCCATCATTCTGACGGCAGCTTGTGGACTCAACATAGCTTTATTGCATCAGGCAACAGATCCATTTAATGTGGGATCACAGTGTTGGACAAGATTAGTTCTTGGTCTTCAGATCCTCTGTAGAAGGCCAAACACACATTTACCTCAGCAGGGAATAAAGGTATATATAAACACACACACACAAATACACACATCACAACAACAACAACAACAACAAGGTCTGATTTTTTCCTTCCATTTTCGAGGATAGCATTTGGCATTTTCACTGTGCCCTCATCAACACCTTCTTTTGTATTGCCTGTTTACACTCACCTTCTCTCCAATCAGCAGACTGTTAAGAGAGACATTTTGCTGATTTTATTTACATTGTTTACTTTTAACTCTTTTCTTGTCTCTCTGTTCTTCTAGTATGCAGAAGAATATGCTGGCAATTTCTGAATCAGATTGTGCTGAAGTAAGAATATTTAATATACTTTGGTTATCACTTAAAAACTAAATCTAATGTCCTTTATTCCCTCTTTCCCTGTCCCATCCTCCTGAAACATTTGACACTGTCTACCCTCTTCCAATTTTTCATATGTTTCCCCACTTACTTCTGTCATATGGTTCTACCTTACTTCTCTTTTAACCTGTCTGACCACTCTTTCCTGGTTAACTGAATCCTCCTTCTCCTTAATCTTATGTTATTATTCCTCAAGGTTCAGTCTTACACACGTTTTCATTTCTCATGAGTCTACTTATCCCTTCTCTGCAGATGATTCTCAAGGATACATGTCTAGTTATATTCTGTTCTCCTGTGTGCCAGTTTTGCAACTTATCTAAGTACCCCACTAACACATCAAATTTGTCATGTCCAAAACATGAAGGCAGCACCTTCCCTTTTAACCTGCCCTTCCTATCTTCCTGGATACCTAGGCTCCAAACTTGGAAGTCTTCTTCCCATTCCTCCTTACTGTACTCTCACCTCACTGCTATTCCTATTCATTTACCACCATATCATCCATGGCAACTGTCCTTACACTGCCACTACTTTAGCTCTGTCCCTTTTCATATCTTGCTTAGTCTATTGTAATAAGCCACCATTTGGCTTCCTAGCCTCCAGGATCTCTAACCTAGGTAGCAATACTGAACAAAATAAAGAAATGATATATCATGCAATATATTGTTTCTTTATCTACTTTGTCTAAATTATGACATAAATTTGCATGGTGACCCCATTAGTCCATAAATCTTGGATATGCACTGCACATGGATAATGATCTGGGACTAGAATTGAATAAAAAGATTAAGATGAATTGCATTTTGGGGAACTGCATAGCATTCACCATGAGCCTAATCTATTCACTTCCACAAAAGAACAGCTTTTTAATTCCACTTTTTGTCCTGGTGATGTTAAATGATTATAAAGTATGGAATACCATGATCTCAGAAGAATCAAAATTCCAGGTGATGGGAAATGGTATATATAAGGATGATGAAGTACATCATTAATCATTACTTGCAATGAAGATGTGGTATAAGAGATATGCTCAAGGAAACATATAACTAGAAAAGGAAGTGGGTTCATGATATACCAAGAGTGTATATAGTAAGAGATATATATGTATAGTAAGAGATGACCGATTTGAGCCCTGCATAGGTTATCTACAAAATACTGAGAGAACCAGAGAAAGGCCTCTAGCAAAATGAATGGATCATCCATGGGAGACTTACAAAAATACATGGGCAAGAATCATGAAGGCTGAGAAGACATGTAAGGGTGCCAGTTTGCACTGGTGGCTGCAGGATACAAACCAGTGAAATATCAGATATAATCACTAATATTTGGACCTAAAAAGGATTGTAGGTGCATAGGAAGCATCTTGGTATAGTAGAAAGAGAATCATATTATTTCTTAGATACACAGGGGCACTGTGATTCATCGTTCTGGATTTCTTGCTAACCTGTTTAATAGCTTTTGCCAGAGCAAAAGGGAATAACATTTGTAGGAAGAATGGCAGAAAAAGAAGGAAGTGCTGCTGGTCAATTTGGAGATCTAATATACTTGAAAAGATGGTTGAACCATTAAATGGCTAGATGGTTGGGGAGTATTCTTCAAGTGCTTTGGATGCTCTGGGAACTTCATAAATATATTATGTACTGAAAAAAGATGATTATAATGTAAGCTTGTAATGCTTCAGTGACTCTGGAGCCAACCTTGTTTAATTTCCTTTATATTAAACTGCCCTATAGATGGAGTAAAGAAAATACTCATCACGCAGTAAAAGATTCCCTGACTTCTGTCAAATCAAGATTATATACACAGAACCTAATAGTGTATATTCTCCATGATGTGGGTCATATTTTACTTTTTAATTGAAGTTTTATTTATTGAGAGCATAGCAATAACCTTTCAGTTTTCTGTAAAATGGGAATAACAGCATCTACTTCATACGACTGTTGTGAGGATCAAATGAGATAACGTGGGTAAAAAACACATAGGTCTAATCCTTAAAGTATTATGTAAATACTAGTCATCATGATTGTTACTATTATTATTGGGTTTTATTTTGTTTTGCTTTCTTTTTGGAGGGGCAATTGGGGTTAAGAGACTTGCCCAAAGTCACACAGCTAGTTAAGTGTTAAGTGTCTAAGGTTGGATTTGAACTCAGGTCCTTCTGACTCTAGGGCCAGTGCTCTGTTCACTGGGCCACCTAGCCACCCCTGATATTATTATTACTATTGATATCAGTTTTCAAAAGGGACTAGTGGACTTCCTCAGAATCTTAAACTTGATCCCTCTCATTTTGATAAACAGAGAAGATGCTAGCAAAGCGTCCTTTACTGGAATGGGTAAGAGAAAACTGCTGTTTTATGATGATTATTCTAATCAGGAATGAACTCTCTAGGTTTGTAGCCAAAAAAGAGACTGAAATGTTTGGTTTAATTGCAAGATATTTCATATTTGACCTCAAATTTGGGTCTAAGAATCTCTTTATATTTTCTCAGGATTGTTTCAGTTACAATAAAATGATAATCTTGGGCAAAATATCAATAGCCTTCTTTGAATTTCTACTTTACTGTCAAATTTGAACTGAAAAGTAGATACTAAAGACCTGAAATCAGTATGACTCCTCCTCTAATTACTGATTAATCAAGAGCTGAGGCTGTTTAAATAGAGAATCCTGGGGAGGAGGAGGAAGTCTCATTAAGAATGAGAGAAGAAAAAAAGGCACAGAAAAAGACAGATCAACAAAGATTGACAGAAGAAAACTGATGCATTCCCAAACTCTGTTCTGCTCAGGTTGGTCTCACCATCACTAAACTTAAAATGTAATAAGGCTTGTCATATTCAAAGGAAAAGACTAAGATGGAATTCAAAGGGAAATTTGAGGATTTTTTTTTAAAGCATGGCATAGGAAAATAATTTCCTAGTCAAAAAAGCTATGACCCCACATCAGCAATGCTGAAAAGAGGTAGCAATGTTTTCTTTTAGTTTGAATTTGAATTTTCTTTAGAGAGCTAAAAACTGCCTTTAAGCAGAATTCTGAGTGAATAAATATGCAGAATTTATGTGTGTGTGTGACTTAAGACAATAATTTGGAAATCTGCTCATCTTAAAATTCCCCTTAAGCATAAGTTTCTCTACTAAGCCAAATGTTTTCAATAGTGTTCTTACTCAAATCAAATTGGATAGCTTTCCCACCAAATTCTTGGAAAATCTTTTCATCACGGACAAAAATTATCACATTAGTCTTCAACTGGGACTTTTTAGTGCTGAAATAATTTTAAAGACTCTAGTCAATGACACAGTTTCTTGTCATGCTCAATTCTTCCATCCTTCAAATACCCCTAATACTTTATAAGAACATGAAATATGTCAGAAAGAGTCAGTTTCCCAGAGCTTGTTTGTAGGACAGCATGGCCATTAACCTTCTAGCTCCTAACATTCCCAATATCTTTCAACAATCTGCTATGGACTCCAGATCACCTATGAATTTATCTAACTTGTTTTTGATTCTCTATTTTCAGTTTACATGAAAACTTTAATAAAGGTTTCACACATATATCATCTGCCTTGGGGAGTGTCTTTGTGTATGCTTATATATAAGGGGAATATTGATTGTTATAACAACAGCTGGCCTACAGTGCTAGAAAGTTTACAAAACACTTTAAATATATGATCTCATGGAATATTTTACAAAGACCCTATGTGGTAGGTAACTATAGGTATTGGTATCCCCATTTGTATATGAAGCTGAAGTTCATATAGGTTAAATGACTGGCCAATGGCCACATAGCTATCGAGTATCAGAAGCAGGATCTGAATTCAGGTCTTCCTGAATCCAAGTCCAATTCTCTCTTCATGATACTTATCACTAGAAGTATTCCCTCCACTGATTTACATCACAGTCCATTCGTAAGATGATCTTTGTAAGTTGATCTGGCTAAAGACATTAATGATGTTAATAGGCGGCTCAATAATATAAATTCCTTGAAGGTGGAGCCCTTCTTGTTTTTGTCTTTGTGTACCCAGTGCCTAGCACTGTGTCCAGCATGCAATAGGCACTTTATAAAGGTTTTGTTGAACTAAATTAAACTTTCTGGTAACGAGTCTCTCTAAACTTCAGTAGGCTAGTCCTTGGATTTAGATATAAAGGGGTTTTCCCCCCTCCAATTTGTAATGGAAGCTTATCTGGCTTGGAAGGACATGTGAAAGCTTGTACTTTATTGGCATATTTTTTAGGAACTCAGGAATACTTCTTTGCTGAGACATCAGATAACGATAAGGGATAATGGATAAATGTAATATTTCAATGGATTTATGATCAAATTAGTTTGGGTACTACCTATCTTCACATCATCATCATCATCATCATCATCATTATCATCATCATCACCAACTACTACTCTACCTTCTTCAGCATGGATTTATTCATTTATATGATCAAATCCATAATAAATAAATATGGATGGAAGATAAACTTGAAATGAAACAGATTTGATGTGATTTCTTTGTTGAGCTATTCTTATAAGCAGCAATCTGGTATCCTTCTATTTGGATTTAATCAGCACAGCTCTTAATGGATAAGGCAAGTATAAGGAAGATAAAGTTCTAAGGATGGGCTAGACTTAGCCATAGAGATTATTAAAAACATCGGAGTACTCCAAGTCCATTAAGGACCAATAATCTCTCTACCTTTGGGATCTTTTAGTACAGATAATTTTATTGGAGAGAGCTTTAATGATAGCTATGAAGCACATGACCAAAAATGAAAATGGCCATTGTTGGAGAGGCTGTGGGAGGACTAATGTATCTTTGATGGAGCTATGAATTAGTTCAACATCTCTAGAAAGCAATTTGGAAATATACACAAAAAGTTATTATATTGTGTATACTCTCTGACCAGGCAATACCTCTACTGAAGATGTCAAAGACAAGGGTCCAAAACTCATATGCACAAAAGTATTTACAGCAGCACTTTTTGTTGTAGCAAAGAACTAGAAACAAAGTGGGTGCCCATCAATTTTGGAATGATTAAATACATTGTGGTTTTAAATATTATAGAATATCATAGAAATTTAAGAAGTGATGAATAAATTCAAAGAAGTATGGGAAGAGTTAAATTTAAGAAGTGATGAATATAATAAATTCAGAGAAACATGGGAAGACTCAAATGACATGATGCAAAATGAAAAGAACAGAAATAGAAAAATCTACCTGATTAATACTATAATATAAAGGAAAAAAACTTTAAAAGACTATAGAACTTTGTACTCAATGTAATGTCTAATTATGACTTCATACTAATTATGTCACCTCTTGGGAGAGAAGTGATAGATTGAATTTGGTAAACAAGATATTAATTTACAGATATTTCCAATTCATTGAACAGCTTTGATTTGTCTACATTTATTTGTTAAAAAGAAGAGTTTCTATCTGGGGGATAGGTGAGTTAGTGGGCAATGACAGAGATGCAGATCAAAAAAAGGGTATCATTTAAACACATGGAAGAAAACAAAAAGTTTAGGAGACAGAAATCATAATTTGTTTTTATTTCTGTGTTTGATTTACTATGTATTTCTGATATTATTTAACAAGTTCATAACTTCATATATAATACTCTTCTTTGTTCTTTGTATATAAAATGTTTGTTTTTGTTGATAATTATATTCATAAGAAAAAGAATGAAAATAGCTTAGTAAAATAATTCCTATTAGCTGAAAATATGATCTTTAATAGGAACTTAAAGCCATAACATAAAAGAAAATTCCTGGAAAAAAAGGAAAGGGATGGATTGTTAAGTGCTACCTTCTTTTTTTTTTTTTAAGGCCTAGAAAGGCTCCATCATGGAATAATGAAAGAACCTGGGAGTTCTTTGCCTACTAGGAGGAAAAAAAGAACAGAACAAACAAACAAGAAAAGAGAGCTCTCAGAATATTACCCTTAAGCTCTAGCTAATACTTCTACTTTGCATTGGTCACATGCTTCTAGTCTTTCTCTGTTTTTCTATGTTGTAAGCTGCTTAGCTCTTCTGTCTTCATAACTGTCACTAATAAAACATCTGAATTCCAGATTCTGTGGATTAGGCCTAAAGGTCAGTTGAGGTATCCCTTTCTAATGGACAAGTCAATTCTGAATCAATGGGTCTTGCCCTGTTAATATCAGAGATCCACCTCCTTAATCCAGTCAATATGACTCATTGGAATCCATCCATTGTTTTGGCTGGAGCAAAGGTGAATTACTATGTCTTTTCTCACTGAAACTGAAATTGAGAAACTGGTTATTAGGTGATAATCAAGACTGTTGCCAAAGTATGTGTATTCCTAACAACATACAGAAGATGGCCATTCTGGAGCTAATACAACTTTAAGGGGATTTGGGGATTTATTTTTTAAGATATCTCAAAGAAAAGATTTTAAGGAAATATAAAAGATCACAAAAGTATCATTTACCAAAAAAAAAAAAAATTGACCTAGAAGACATCAAGGACTACTTCCTTGTATACCTATTTTCTCATGTCAATAAAAGTTTTATGATAATGGCCCATGTACATATTGAAGGTACATTTGATGAAAAAAAAATACTAACATAATAGAACCACAGTAGAAAAGCCCTTAGTATCTATCTGCTATAATCCATGCCTGGTGATTATCTCTGCTAAAACATACCCAATAAGGATTTCTCTAGCCTTCACCTGGAGCTATCTTCTAAGAGAAAACCCACTCCTCAAGGTAGCCCATTCCACTTTGGAGTGGCTCAAATTGTTAGGTAATTTTTCCTTCTATCAAGTTTAAAGCTGCTTCTCTGCAACTGCCATCCACTTCTGTCTTCTGTAATCACACATAACATATCTAATCCCTTTAACACATGACAACTCTTCAAATACTTGAATTTTGTTCTCTCCCCCCCCCCCCAACCTTCTGTTCTCTAGGCTAAATATCCTTAGTTTTTCCAATTGATCAGCACGTGGCATTATCTCTATGACAGTAGCAATGGCAGAGATAACAGTGTTTAAGGATCTGCAGAGTAGCAGCATAAAAGCAAGCATAAAACCAGGAGACCAGGACCACCAAAGGTATTCATCAGCATCTTAGAGCAATGGTGTCAAGCTTAAATACAAGTGGGGGCAATTAATACATACACAAGGATCCTGTAGGCTGCATATTAGTTTTAAAATGTAATGTTACCTATGCTTTATTGTATTTTTTATTTATTTTGTTAAATATTTCCCAATTATATTTTAATCTGATTAATGGTCTCACTCAGGAGCATTGTGGGTCATATGCAGTCCACAAGTTACATGTTTGACACCTTGTTTTTAGAGGATGTCTAGCCCAATGTACAAATGGAAGAAGGATTTTCTGTTGAAAGAGATTTACATAAGTTCCTATTTGTGAATTATATTGAGATAAGTACATCAGCTCTTTAGATCACAACAGGGACTTTTCAATGAGATACATTTAAAAGAGATAGACCTATCCATCTGCATGGAAAAAAGAAAGTAGATTAAAAATGTATGTTACCCCAATTATGGAATATAATTGGATAGGCAACCTATTGAGTGAGGGCATCATTTATTTAGAAGCAAAAGACAGCCAAAAAGGCAAACCCAGATTTAACTAAAAGGGGAAAATTTTTGCTAGATCACATAGCACTTTCAATGATGCCAACAAGGGTGTTTGCTACTGCAAAATAGAATCTTTTTATCACTAATATGAATACTATTACTCTTAATATTCAAAACCCAAATGGATCTCTGACATCAATGTGGCTATTTCATTCAATGACAGAGTTTGCAACCCATCCCTCTTTACCTGCCCTGTGCTTCTTTTATCCACATGCCCTCTAAGTTACCTACAGGATAGTTATAAGGGAAGGTAGGGGATGTCTCTTAAATTCTTCTGACATCATGGAATGCTCCATTGGTTATACCACATTCTCACCATTGGTCCAGGAAAACTATTTTTTTGGATGATGTTCTTTATATAATTTTTTCTTCATAATTCACATACAGCATTGTTCTTTGGGTAATTCTCACATTCTGGATGGTATTGTATGCTTGCAAATCATGGAACATCAGGAGAACAAAAAATAAAGTTGACCCAAAAATCAATGGAAAGTTGTATGGTGGGTATAAGTTAGCTGATACACATTATCAACAATGATATATTCATCGGAAGAGGCACAGGGAACATTATGAACATCATATGGCTAGAAAAGGAAGGGAGCCAGTCATGTAGCAAGAGGACTAACAGATCATCACCTAGATATTGCACGATTATCTGTGATATGTTAAAAAAAAAACTAAGAGGGAAGCTCCCAGTGTGTTGGGTGGAAACTTTCTGGAAGAATTATAGAAGATATGGACAAGTATCAGAGAGGATAAGAAGGAATGGATGGGTTATCTCCACCAGTGGAGATAATGGGCCCAAATTGATGATGCAGAGATTCACTCAAGTATTACAGAACCAAGAGCAAAAGGTTGCAAAGTTGCAAGAAAGGACAACTTGGGCCAGATGTCAGGAAAAATTTTTTCACAGCTGGAGTTAGGTAAAAGTAGGCTGGAGGACTACTTGTCAGGAATATTAGAATAAACTTTCGTTTCATGAGCAGGTGGGACTGGAGGGCAGTTAGGGTCCATTCCAACTGAAATTCTGTACTTCTGTCATAGTCACATTGTTTCATTATCCCATTTCTTTAGTCACTTTAGTAACTGTTACCAAAAGAGGTGTCCCTGGTTTCAGGACAAGTAATCTTATCATAGCCCAAGACTAGCAGTCCGCGTCTTTTCAAAAGAGTATATGATGAAATTAATGTTGATATAAGACAGGGAAGGATTTTAAAACATTCTAATAATTGTTTCAATCTACCTCAATTTGTATATGTAGGTGACTCCTGCATGTAAGTGAGAGGGGAACTCTTATGTATCTCCAGTTTGTGACCCAGGAAGGAGAGAGAAACCAGGTCTCCAAAAGGTGGGTTAGAGGTTGAGATGAATCCCCATCACTATGGATCTGAAGTTCTGTCCTCTTTATACTCCACTCAGATGCTCAGCTGCCTTTTTTCTTTTCTTCTTCCAGGAACAAGCAATGAGTGTGTCTATCTGCTTCCTCTTGCTTTTATCACACACATTTTGGAAAAATAAAATTAGCTTCTTGGCTTAAATATGTGTTACAGCTCATGAAGCCCCAAAGCCCAAGTCAAACAAATAATTCAATTGCAAAGCAGCCTGACAGGCCCATAAAACTAAGTGCAGATGCAAATGCATCTTTAGGCCGTTTAATGTTTTGATTAAAACAATAGAGATCAGAAAGAGTAAGAGGCCCCTTCTTTTTATAGGCAGTTAATGCAGTGACGGCCTGAGTGTTCTGCTCTAGTTAAGCCTTGGTCAGGCTTCCCATTATCAGCTTATGGTTTCAGCTATAAACAAAGCAAAATAAAAACAAAGCCCATCTCCACTACAAGTTGAAACCTGTCTGATAAGGTTTCTTTCCAAGGCATCATTTTTAAAGTTTCTTTGAAGAAGAGTGTCTGACTGCTGAAATATCACCAGGGATACAGAAACCAAAGAATCATTTTTAGTTTTCTTCTGTATCTTCCGAATGGACTGATTTCCTAAACATGATTTCTTTTCCCCTGGATGTTATTCTGTTTTGATTGGATTCTCTTTTCAAGCTTTCAAAATAAAATGCTTGTCAGCCTTAACTGCATATGTCTTTGCTTTGTGAGTTTAAGTCAGGGTCTTGAAGTTGAAAGCACTGTGGGGTTAGATACATTTTTTTCCCATTTCCCCATTACTCTGAAGAAAGGAATTTTTGACACAAAGTATCAGCTTACTGGAAGAAATTAAGGGGAAATACCAAATGTTATCAAAAATAGGATCAGTCCTCCCCCAGGAATACTGTCATCAAAAGCAAACTGCAAAGCTTGGGGATGTCTCAGTCCCCTTGTAGGGACTTCCAGACAGCCTTCACATTTGTCTTCTCTATCATGAACCACGATGCTCCCAGACTTCAAGTCATGGACAACAAGGGAGGTTAAAGGGCATGGCCAACTCGAGCTCCTTACAGCTAGGAAATATAATAAAGGCCCCAGACCAGGCTGAGAATTAATCCCAAAGCATACAATTTTAGTGATACCACCTGAGCACAGAAAGAAGCCAATTAGAAGACAGTGGCAACAATAGCACTGAGGGCCAGAGGTGTGTTTCAGAAGCATTCTCACCATTGAGATCATAACCTCTGAGGTCATTCAGTTCAATTGAGTCCTCTTCCTTAGTTGAGAGGTTTCTAAGGAAAGTTGTGAGCAGAGGGCTGTGGGCTACTGGGTTTTTTACTGTTGCAAAATTTTACTGTTGCAAACAAAGAAAAAGAAAACTAAGAGAGAAGGTCCTAGTGTGTTGGGTAGAAACTTTATGGAAGAATTACAGATGTGGACCAGAATTGCACAGGATAAAATGAATGAATGGGTTATCTCCACCAGTGGAGAAAATGGACCTAAATATAAGGGATATGGATCTCATAAAACTATTTCTATTGTAGCAGGACAGGATATATTTGTGTTTGGGTGGGAATTGGGGTTAAAACCTTAGGCAGTGTCTACACAAACAACAGGAAATGAAGATTAAAGGCAATTAGGCAGACAGCATGTGAGTAATGTGGAGACAGGGCACTCTCAATGATGTATTTGTCTATTTTGTGACTGGCAGGAAACATCTTTATTTCCTTGCCAATCTCATCTATTTGCTTCTTTTCCTCACTCTTTAATCGCATAATACCTGTCTTAGCTGCAGCAAGATAAAGTCAATGTAGTACAGTGGATAGGGGCACTGAGACACTCAGACAGGTCTGAGTTCAAATTCCACCTTGGTTTTGTGACCCTGGGCAAGTCACTAGATCTCTTTGTATTTCAGTTTCCTCACCTATAAAATGAGGGAGCTGGTATCAAAGACTCCTAACATCTCTATCCACTCTAAAACTATGACCCTATGATCAAAAACATAATTAGTAGGGCAAACCTTTATTTTTTTAAAAAATAGTGAAGACCACATTGTATTCCCAACAGATCATGGTTATAAATAGGATGACATAGATCACCAACAAAAACTTGTGTGAAAGAAGTGGTGTCATGATTCCTCTATGGAGGAGCTACAGGAAGGTAGAGATAAGAATCACATCGTGGGGGAGGGGGAATCCATTTTGAGGAGAACAAGAATCCTCCAAAGTAGTGAGGTTTAGAAGATCAATAACTACCCAGTTCTTGCTTGTCTTTATCTTGGCATTTCATAGTGCTCTTAAAGACTCTTTCCTTCTCAATTTCTTTTGTTCTTTATGGCACAGAATATTATAATTATGTGAGTAATGGTTTATAATGACAAAAGTCCATTCTTAACTGATATTTAAAATCTACCTGTAATGTATTTGTGTAAATGGGTGTGTGTGTTTGTCCTAACACAATCCCTGGCACAGAGTACATGTGATGCTTTATCTTTTCGATCTGAAATTTCCTTTACCTTTTCTCCACATCACCATAACCAATTGAACATAAGCAGGATCTACCTGATATGACATCTCAGAAATTGATCTGGAATGATAAAAGAGAGCATTTAGCCAATGAACGTCGTAGATGGAGTCATTCAGTCTTGCATTCCAGTTCTTCCTCCTTTCACCACTTGCCATGATATTCAAGACAAATGACATCCATGAAGCCATGGACAAAATAAAAAGACTGTTTCTGTTTCAACATACGAACAGCCCACCCACAGCCTTTAAAGGACCCTGTCCTAGGCCTTAAGAATGAACTTTCACTCTGTACTTCCTATCTAAGAACCCAGATGGGCCAGAATGCCAGTTTCTGAACTCCCTCTTGAGTTGTGTTCTTCAAGTTCTGTTACCAGAATACTGTGTGATCAAACCAGAGAAGGGTACGGGATTTTCCATTTCCTGACTCTGGATGGATGGATAACCGATGCTTAGTAACAGTATTCTTAGCCATGATTCCACTTTTAGTGGACTTTCACTCCATCAAAGGCTATAGTCATAATTTATTCCTTCTATAGGTAGCATATAAATCATAGGTGATCAACTTGAAGAGGAAAAGGGGTATAAGGATAGGGAAGGGTAAGAGGTTCTGCCAGGGACCCACCTGGCATCCAGTCTGGAAGGAATTCACTAGGCTCAAGCAAACTTGGAGTCGAAATTGTAAAGTTTATTGTTACACTGTGTAAGGACAGTGGGCTAGATTCTTATGGAACCTGCAAACTTCCAAGGGTCACAGGCATAGTTTTATGGAGTCAAGACAGTAAATCAGGTGCCAATTATGCTAACTAGGTGAGTAAAGGTGGGATCAGGGAGGAGTTAAGGAGTGGTCAGTGCTTAAAGGACCATGCACTTTTAATATCAACTGCGCAGGCGTATTGCCCATGATTCACTGGGAAATAGCCCAAGGGGGGACTACCTGGAGGTGTGGTTTTAGGCCTGACACGTCACTAAAGTCAATCCTCGGTCATGGCTACTGAGGAGTACCCAGTCTGCCACCCATCAATGTCAAGCTTGACAAGATAGATGTTGGGAACCAAGGCCATCAGAGACACAGTATGGGTATAATTGGCTAAGGAGTTACCCTATAGATAGGGTACTGAAGAATTCATGGTGCACCTGGCCACTCTAACTAAGGGAGATAACATTTGCCTAAGCTAAAAATGTTTATAGATAGTTTAGTGAAGGATTCATAAACAGCTTATTGTTTCAAGCAGAGATAAACAGTTCATGAATTGTTGCTGGGCACAGTGCTGGCAGGGGGAAGGGGCAGAGTTAATGCTTTGAGACTGGGGGGGGCGGCGAAGTGTGACTTTACAGACTGCTTTTACAAATTGATTTTACAGACATAGATCCCAAACCATTTACAAACTGATGTTACAAATGGATATTACAAACCGATGTTACAAACATATATGCATCCCAAGGACCCCATCAAACTCAGGTTAAATAATTGAAATAATAATAACCAATTATTAATTTTTGGATGCTGATTATCAAGTTAGTAGATTATCTAGGCTTCTTGTTAATCTTCCTTCTCCCTCTTCTTGTCAACTCATGATGGTGTGGTAGAAAAATCATTGGGCTCAGTTAGGGGACATGCTATTAAATTCCTACTGTGCCACAACCTGACACTTTTCATTGAGCATATCACTTTCCTTCTTTGGGCCTTAGTTTCCTCATTGTGTTTTTGGAAAAGGCCTTGATTGCTAAGCTCTGACATTCACTAAGTTCTAAAGTCTTTTTAAGCTCTGCCATTCTGTTCTCTCTGTTCTAGGGTATTTTTCAAAAGGCAGCCAGGTGGCACAGTAGATTATAATAGCTACCATTTATATGGTGCCTATTATATGCTAGGCACTGTGCTAAGCCCTTTACAAATATTATCTCATTTGATCCTTACAATAACCCTGGGAGAAGGTCCTATATTTATCACCATTTTGCAGATGAGGAAACTGAGACAAGCAAAAGTTGAGTGACTTGCCCAAGGTCACATAGTAGTAAGTGCCTAAGGACAAATTTGAACTCAAGTCTTCCTGACTTTAGGACCAATGCTCTATCCATTGCACCACCTAGCTGTCTAATACAGATAAATAAAAGTTTTTTCTTTCTTTTCCTTCCTTCCATCCCATTTTTCCTTCCTTCCTTCCTTTTCCCTAGCACAGAGTAAGTGCTTTATAAATGTTAGCTGAATTGAAGCAATCATCTAAAAACTGATAATGGTGAATTCAGTCAATAAGTCTTAATAGTTTACTATATGCCAGGCACTGTACTCAGCATTGGGGATATAAAGAAGGTCAAAACAGTCCATGCTAACCAGAAGCTTACATTTTTAATAGGTATATACAGGGTTAGTTAGGTGGTGCAGTAAATAAAGTTTTGGGCCTGAAGTAAGGAAGATTCATTATCCTGAGTTCAAATCTGGCCTCAGACCTTTACTAGTTATGTGACTCTGGACAAGTCACTTAACTCTACCTCAGTTTCCTCAACTGTAAAATGAGCTGGAGAAGGAAATGGCAAACCACTCCAGTATCTTTGCCAAGAAAACCCCAAATGGGCTCATGAAGAGTCAAACATAATTGAAAAGGACTGACAAACAACAGGAATATATGATACATATAGTATATTTCAATTCTCCATGCCCTTTCTCCTCTTCCATCTTTCAGTATCTCAGATTACTGATAAGTGGCTACTCAGGGTAAGGAAGTCATGACTTCACTCCACTCTAATCACTTTTTATTATGTTCATTTACGCAGAAAGCACTGATTGTGTGTCTTCTGTGTGTACAACTCTGTACTTGACACCTGGGTGGGGCAAGGAGAGAGGATAAATTAATTTTATACAGTTGACATATTCCCCCTCTATTCACAGATCTCTGTTAGATTGCATCTTCCTAGACGTAAACAGAATAAAAAATAATAACAAAAACAACACCAACACTTATCTAAGGTTTCACGATGATTTCCATACTTTAAAACCTTTTGAACATTGTGAGATAGGTATTATTATCCCTGTTTTACAGATGAGAAAACAGGCTCAGAGCAGTTGTGATTTGCCCATGATCACCAGATGTGACTCCAAGTTTTCCTGATTCTAAGTCTAGTATTTTAACCACTCTGTCACATTGCTTCTTGGGTCACTGTTAATTAGAATGGAAATTAGTCCAGTTTCCTCACACAATGCATATAACATGCATTTCCCTCCCCTCCCAAAAAACCAAAACCAACAAACAAACAAACAAAAAACTTCTAAGATTTTTCAGGAGTTATTTGTGATTAAAAAAGCAAACAACAATAAAGTAAATTGATGCAAAAGTCAGGCCTGGGTAGTTTACCCAAACACAACAAAACCAGCCCCCACATCTAATTAACAAGGAGTCAGCAGGATGAAATAAGCTAACAAGTTACTTGGAGCCCAATTTAGTCACTGACTTCCTTCCTTCGAAGCCTGGACTTTGAAGCACAATCGAATATTATTTTGCACTCTGCAATTACGGCAGACGGGGAGACTAGGTAGCTGCTGCAAGATTTGTGTTAGTAGAGAAGCATTAGTGCTCCTGGGAATCAAACTGAGATTCACCCATTTGTGGCAGGTGTTTTAAGTACTCAGCCTAACAATCCACCTACGCATGGCACTCCAGCAATTCAACGACTAAATTAAGTCTCTGAATATTAAATTAATGATGGAAATCTAAAATATTAATATATTCTAATTGAATATTCTTCGATAAATTATCCAAGCATTCTCAGCAATTTCATTTCTTAAGGAACTTTCAGCTGCATAAATATAGCTATTAAAGCAATTCAAAGAAATGGAACATTTTCTGCTCAGACGAGAGAGAACTCTATAAACACAAAGAGTCTAAAATTTCTTTCATATGATTGATTAAATCATAGAACCCAAGACAGCTGAATCATTAAATGACTGCTTTCTTCTAGTCCTTTTGGCTTTAGCAAGGACAATATAAATTTCCTCTAGGTCTGAATACAAAGAAACACAATATATTTAATTATAGTAAGCCTTGAATGCTGTTGTATGAACATTTCAAATGGAGTATTTGGGGTGCTGTGGCTGCATTTTTATAAATCCATTTTCTGAGTAGGCAAGTATGCAACTGGACATATGATTAGTATTTGTATATACCTGTATATGAAATTCAGAGAGTGTATGCAAAACTATGCCTGTGTCTATTAACTGGATTTGGCATGGCAGATAATTGCTGTATTCTATGAAAATGACAAGTAAGTTAGAAGGACATTCTGTCTCATATGCAGGTGGTGTTGTTTGTTCTTCATTCTAGAAGGGGACCATGACATCTGGAAGGTGATGCCATGACTTGCAAGTGAATTGGATTTAAGTAGGGAGGGCTGTGTAAAGTAACCAGTCTCTCTCCTCTGAAGCCATTTGGGTCCAGTGGCAAGATATAGATCAGGATGACTGGAGATGGCCCATGCAGTGGGAGACCTTGGCTTTTTTAAGTTAAGGTCTTTCCCAGGTCTCAGTTAGAAACACAAAGGAAGATAATGATTTCTATGGAGATGTTATCTAGAGCAGTGTTTATTAACTTGGGGTCTGGGAACTTGTTTTTTTCCTTTAAATATATCCATCTATCTATGATAGATAGACATAGACATACACACATATGTATGTAGACATATAACTATTTCAGTATAATTGGTTTCCTTTTTAATCCTATGTATTTAATTTAATCGTTTAAAAACATTCTTTTGAAAACAGAAGGGATTCATAGGCTTCACCAGAATACCAAAGGAGTCCACAATTTTTAAAAAAGGAGGGGGTAAGGACCTCTGATCTAGAAGATAGAGACCTCAAAGGATTATTACTCTTAATGTCTAGGTTTGAATGGACTGAATTAATTTCTTTTTCCATTCTTTCTTGGAGTGGGGCTGGAGGTGGGGTGGGGCTCCATTTTAAGTAACTGTGAACACACTAAACTATTTGTGAAGGGCAGAATTAACATCCCCCCTCCCACCTTTCCTTTAAAGCTCAAACAAATTCACCCTGCCTCCAACCTCTCCTCCTGTATTAGTTTCTTCCCTGAGGCTTTCATTCTCCCTTACTGCAGAGCTCTCCAGGGAAAGAAATCCTCTTATTTTTTCATTTCACCCACATGCTTTTATGACTTTGAAGAACTAGGCTCTGTTATAAAGACTCAGAATAAGGAAGGATTTAGAGAGTGAATAGTTTCTCCTTCTAGTAAGGTGACTGAGTCCAGTGGAAAACTTTTATCATGTTTATAAGAATGTAATATACTTTGGGAGGGGTTCAAATGGGTACCCTCATTTTATGCAAGGGAAACAAGCAGATGAATAAACCTCAGATTAGACTGTTCTGTATGCAATTAGGCAACTGCACCTGTCAGATAGGTGTTTCATCAACTAACCTTCTGATTCATGCATACAAACTAATTTCACACAACTGAAAAGCTGGAGGATAAAACAGATGTGCTTAAAATAATGGTGCATGTGAAACCAGAGGCCTTCCCCCATTATAGAATTTGATTCAATGTAATCAATACATGTATATACTTATGATAAATGCAAGTATGATGATTATATTCCCAGGGAAGATAGCAGTAGTATAGGGATATCCAACAGCAGTACACTGAACTAGATTAAAATGTAATTAGTAAATGTTTAACAAAATAAACAATACTATGTTAGAACATATATAATGTTAACATACAGTTTTCTGAAAGGCAGGTAGGTGGTTCAGTGGATAGAGTGCTGGGTCTGGAGTCAGGAAGACCTGAGTTCAAATCTCATCTCAGACACTTGCTAGCTATGTGACCCTGGGCAAGTCACTTAACCCTGGTTGCCTCAGTGTCCTCATATGTAAAATGATCTGGAGAAGGAAATGGCAAACCACTCCTGCATCTCTGCCAAGAAAATCCCAAATGGCATCATGAAAAGTCAGGCACAATTGAAATGATTGAACAAATATACTTATGAATTTTATTTTCACCTAGACCATCACTATGGGATATTCTTGATATGGAAACACCCTAGTTCTGCAGTGATGATTCATTTACAACTTAGAATCTTAGGGAGTTTGTCTGGTGGTATTATGAGGTTAAGGGACTTGAACCATGATATCATGGCAAAGCATGTGTCAGGGACACATCATGAACCCAGATTTTTTCTGTCTTTTCTGTCAGACCCAGGCTGCCTCTCATTCATATCACACACACACACACACACACACACACACACACACACACACACACACACACACACACCACAGAGTCCTGTAGGAAACGGTGGGTCATATTAGTTATAAGGAAAATACTAATGGAGTGCTAGAGGGTGTGTGTGAGTAACAAATTTCTTGGATGTCCCTTCCAAAGGTGAAGGATAAATCCCAAATATCACTAAGTTCCCTTACTAGTCAATCCTGGATCTATCAATTTAATTTAATCCCTTCTAAAAAGAGGCAAAAGACAGTTTCTCCCCTGAAGGAGCTCACAAGAGAATGGGGGAAGACAATGAACAAGCTATAAACAGGATAATAAGAAATGATGAAAAGAAGGAAGGCACTGGAATGAAGAGGGGGTTAGGGAAGGCTTCCTGTAGAAGGTGACACTTTGTTGTTGTTGTTGCTGTTCAGTCATTTCAGTCGTCCCTGATTTTTTATGATCCCTTTTTGGGGTTTTCTTGGCAGAGATACTGGAGTGGTTTGCCAATTCCTTCTCAAGTACATTTTACAGATGAGAAAACTGAGGTAGGCAGGGTTAAGTGACTTGCCCAGGGTCACACAGCTAGTAAATGTCTAAGGCTGGATTTGAACTCAGGTCTTCCTGACTCTAGGCCCAGTACTGTTATCCACTGTACCACCCAGTTGTCCAGGTGGGATTTTAGTTCAGGCTTAAAAAAGCCAAGGGCGTTGGTATTTTCCAGAGGCTCATTTGAACCCAGATTAACCTGACTCAGAGACTGGCACTTCTTCCATTATGCCACCCTACTTTTTATTTCCTTACTATCTTTTTAAATTTAAAAGTAGGTTTTATTGATGCCTTTTGTCTTCATATCACAGTCATTTCCTATCTACTCCTTCAACAACCCTCCCTTGTGAGAAAGTAAAACAATTAAGCAGACATATGCAATAAGGAGAACACTTCTGACAGTATATACAATATTCAGTCCTAGTTGTCCCCTACCCTTCTGCTGTTAAGGGAAGAAGTAAAACTTAGTTTAGATATTGGTTTAATTTCAGAAGCAGAACACAAGAAAAAGTTTAAATATTTTGCTGATACAATGGAATCTTTGATAGAGTTAAAATTCTGTCAGTCATCTCATTATAGAAGCTATAACTACTTCACTGGAAATGCAAACTACTTTTCAAAGCCTTAAACACTCTGTCTTATCTATAGGTTCAGAAACATAATTCACGAAGTTGGTCTTTGCTTTGTGGCTTCGAGGGGTCACGGGTCAGGGCAGATAAGCTGCTAAACTTGAAATGGTCCTCTCCTCTTACCACTGTCTCACATTTCCTTGATGGGCCCATATAAATTTTCCAGCCAGTTGCTTTCTCTTGGATGACCATCCTGTTAAATATAGTGTAGAAATAATACTTGACTTGGGAAGTACGATGGACTGCTAACTGACATCTGAGCTCCCATTCCAGTTCTGAAGTTTGGGTATTCTTGAATACCCAATGAATGAACTGGGAATTCTCAGTGGCATTTCCAGTATTCAATCTTTACTTATTTTCTCCCCATTTCCCATGTAGTTTGGATCCCAGTTTAATTTCAGAAGCACAAATGCAAAGAAAAAAAGCTTAAACATTTTGTGCCACTGTTCCGGCTGGCTGCTCAGAAACCAGCCTAAACTGAGTGGTTATTTTCTGTTTTGGATGCCATCTTCATTGCAAATATGTTTTCCATTCCCTATGCATGGCTGAGCAACTGTATATGAGCAGCCATGATGCTCCTTAGAAGGAAAAAGCCTGTAATTAACCAAGGTTTGGGGAAGAAGATTCTGTTCTCCTCCCCTCCATTTTTCATTTAACATATTTTATCAGAATGAAATGCTTTAATGAGCGGAGAATTGCAGCTGATCCCAGCTGAACTTCGTAGGGCTGTTTTCAGCTCCACATTCCCATTAAGATGCATTCACATTTGCTATGATTTAGACTTCATTCAGGAACAACCTTGCCCCAAATACTGACAAGTAACTAATCAGCTTCCATGAAATGGAATGTTCCTCTTTTTTTTTTCTTACAACGAAAAGCAGGAATGGGAGAGCATAAGCCCCTTCCTTGTTGCTCTTCTGTTCCCTATACAAACTCTCTGTATACCATATAACATAGAGGCCCAGAGAAACACAAGCAGAATTGGAAAAGAGATACACAAAAGGAATGTATGGGTACACACAAATACTCCTGTGTCTTGATGCAACTCTGAGCTTCGTTTCAAAAATACAAATTTTCTTCAATAGAGGCATAATGGATATGCCAATTCCCATTTACTAAAGACATATCCAAAAGAGCCCCTGGCCCAGAGACTAGTCTTCTTATGAAAGGAGATAAAGAAAGATCACAATGCCTGTACTATTATTGGTTTGCAAAGCTTTAGAAGCCCATCCACCAGAAATTCACTGGCACAAATTTTCTCCACAACTCAGCTCAATGCTGTCCACTTTCATGTGCTGTGCCTACTCTAGTGCAGGAACAGATGGGAGCCCAATCCACCACCCAACATTCAGGAATGTTTGAAATCAGATCAGAACTGTTCACCTAGATCTATTAGGCAGCCAAGCCCCCCTGGGGCAGTGTGAAGATTAGGAGGATGGAAATAAGCACACAGTTCTCATCTCTGAAAACCTTCATTTGTGTCCCTCCTCCTCTTCTCACAGCCCATCACAAAGAAAAAGTAACTGATAAACCCTGGGCTCATGCCGACACTCAGGCAGCCCTCACGATAGGGGCAATCGTGTGAGTCAGGGGACCCAAGGCTGCAGATGACAAATGGGCTCTGAACCAGAAAAATATCATAAAACATAAAAATACAAGAAGAACCTGCCACCACAGGGAAGTTTCACGCTTATGATAATAGTTTCTCTGCATTGTGCAGCATTATAACTGCCGACTCTGATTCCTCCATCCATATGCGATTACTGACTTCTGGGAAAATACTTCTCTCCCACAACCCCCCTCCTCATCTATGTTTTCTTTTTGGAAATGTCAACAGCACAGACAGCATAAAGAATG
This sequence comes from Gymnobelideus leadbeateri, assembly GCA_011680675.1. Taxonomy (NCBI): domain Eukaryota; kingdom Metazoa; phylum Chordata; class Mammalia; order Diprotodontia; family Petauridae; genus Gymnobelideus; species Gymnobelideus leadbeateri. Next base: position 1,138,114 of record WOXC01003811.1, read on the forward strand.
AAGCCCAACAATGAATGGATAGCTTCCAAGGTTCTTACTGTCACTTGTCAATAGTTCATAAGATTTGGGTTAAATTTTTTTTTTCTGTATCTGATTAGATAAACAATAAAATCATGTAATGCTTCCTAAAACAGAAACTTAAGTGTTTGATGATATTGAAGTATGGAAAGATTTATCAATGGCTCAATTTCAACAATAAATTGAATATGTTTCCTATTTGGGAGCCTTAGACTACAATGCAAGGCCAAGAATCATCAATGCTTTAATGGGAAGTAAGGCTAGGATTTCTTTTGTCCTGTTTTTTTCCCACCCTCCCACTGATAGAGGAGAATGGGTCAGAAAATAACAACCTATATTTTTCTCTGTAGTCAACCAGAAGCCAGCAATAGCTGGAGAATAAAATAATACTGAAGCATATGAATCCTATGGCTTTATAAAGTATAGGGTGGAGTTTTGTCCAAGGGTTTTCCTTCCCACTTTTTATCTATTAAGCTGACTCAGTCCTTGGTAGGATTGTAAAAGGTGCTACTTGGAGGAAAGGAAAGCACAGTTCATCATCATTATCATCATCATCATCATCATCATCATCATCATCATCATCATCATCATCATCATCATCATCATAGTAGCATTCAAATAATGCTTTAAGGTTTGTAATGAGCTTTGCAAACACCTCATTTCTATCCTCATAACAACTCTGGGAGGTTATTATCCCCATTTTATAGATGGAGAAAATGAGGCAGAGATTAAGTGATTTACCCAGGGTCAAATAGCTAGTAAGGGTCTGAGATCACATTTGAACTCAGGTCTTCCTGTTTCTAGATGCAGCACTCTATCTATTGTTCTTTTTAGCTGTCTCAGTAATGACTAAGCTTGGTCAGTTGATTAGAACATGGCTAATGATCTCTGCAGGCAGAGCCATAACTAGAGTAGGATAACTGGGACTTTTCCTAAGGTGCCAAAATTTAAAGAGTTTAGTTCACTATGAGGGAGAGGCATTTCCTACATAAGGCTTTTATTGATTCACTACACCATTACTTTGTCTTTGCTTTTCATATCTTCCAATTCACTTGTATGTTGTTTCTCCTGTTAGAACAGAAGTTCCCAAAGGACTGGGATGTTTGTCTTTGTCTCTCTAGTACCTGGCACATTGTCTGGGCACATAATAGATGTTTAATGAATGTTTGGGTTTTTTTTTAGCTGTAGAGAAACAAAGTTTTGGCATTTGCTTAGAAAAGACAAAGTCAAAGCTATCAGATGACTGGCTTCCTCCTAATACACACACACACACACACACACACACACACACACACACACACACCCCCACACACACACACCCCCACATGGTATGCTCCTCTCTATCTCAGGGGCCTAGTTAGTAAACAAAAATTGTTTAGATATAATCTGGTTCTGTGCAGTCTATTATGATTCTAAAAAGGGGGAATTCCCTTCCTACAATAGTATCCTTAACTGTAGTCATTTATTAAACTTGGGAACAGGTCAAGATGGTTGTGGATGGACCATAGATTTAGAACTGAAAGGGTTCTATCATGTTATTTAGTCCAATTCACACATTTTACATGAGAAAAACTGAGACCCCTGGATATTAAGAGACTGTGAACAAAATCAAGGTTTTCTCAACTGTAAAATGGGGATAATGAGAGCACTTCTCTTCCAAGGTTGGTGTTAGGATCAAATGAGGTCGTTTTTACATGATGCTTAGTACAAAGCCTAGCACATAGGGGTCATATAAATGCTAGTCATTATTATTGCTATTATTAGTGGTAGTAGTGGTAGCATTTATATGAGTATTAGATATCAAAGGCAGGATTTAAGCCCAGATTCTCTGACTCCTTGGCATAATCGTCATAGATAGATATAGAACGAACACTTACTAAGCACTTATATGTGAGCCATTAGTGCTAAGGATACAAATACAAGCAAACAAGCAGTTCCTTTTCTCAAGGACCTCACATTTTAATAGTGAGCTCACCTTCAATAATAGTGAAGGGGACAGGGTACAACTGTCTATCAGTATGCTGTGGAGATGGCATTGAGGCTTAATTCTAGGCAAGCTAAGGAAAACATAAATAACAGAACTATCATCCCAGGGACTGTCTAAAGTTATGGTTGGGAGATAAAGGATATGGCCAGAGAACGTAGTCAGCTTGGTCAGGCGCTAGCCAGGAGACATTTCAGAGTTCTACTACAGGATCAGTAGCATAACTTTTATATCCAAAGCACAGCATCGTATTGCATTTAATTACTGAAACTTTTGACATTGCTTAGCACTATATTAGTGGCAATCATCTTTTCTAGATCAATTATGTTTAAGATTTTTGGTTAACATTGCAGAATAATTCTATTGGATATGAAATTAAGCATTTAAATAATATTTTTTGGAAGAGGAAGGAACATATTCAAAAGTTATTCCCCTTTCTTTATGTCCATCTATGGATTTAAAACACCCAACATCATCTTCCCATGATGAAAGGAATAGGAAACAAAAAAAGTGTCTAATCATCGCAGAGAAAGAAATGACACATTAATAATAGTCTATGGCACCATAGTTTCAAGAAGAGTGAGGTGAGTTTCGTCACAATGGGTGGAAATTACTTAATGGGATCCTCACCATTATTTTGTCAAATTATTGTTGAGATTAGAGTGCAATTTTCTTCAAAGGAAAGAAGAAAATGCTAGTCAATGGACTTGGTTATTGAAAAATAAATATGTAAAATGAATTATTTCCCCCAAGAAAAGAAACACCATGGTGGGTGGCATGAAGAACATCATCAGCTCAGCAAACACTTCTATTTTATTCAAATAACCATCAGTAACAACATTTAATGCTTGCTTCATTTATTTGTGTGATATAACCTCACAATTGCAAAGGTATAATCAATTTTAACGAACAAACAGCTTATTTATCATGGAAGATGGCTATAAGAAGCAAGATTATGGGATGGTCACACATAGGTCATGGGTCCTAGTCCTAACTCTACCAGTAACTTTTTCCATATGCCATTAAAATGGTTTAGAGATACCTGAGGGGAATGATCATGGTTTAGTGGATCAGAAAGACTTGAAGGATATTATTTCCTACTTTGATTCTCCCCTTGCTGGAAAGATGAAAAATATGTCTTCAAAGAGAGGAAGCACAGACACTCTACCCAGGTTCAAGTCAATCAGTGCTGCCTTGCAGCTTGAAAAGGAAGTCAGCATTTGGAGGCGAATTCCCTACCTCCTGGCCAGAGCTGCCAGGCTATTTTCTCTCAGAATATATAGATTTTATTTTATTTTTTAAAATCCACTTACCCTCACAAGCTGCTGTGGGAAAGGACCACGGGAATTTTCGGGGACATTGATTGGTGGAATGACCCAGTCCCTCTTTTGTCTTCTTAGCCCATTGGAATTCTGATGTTGGGGCCATGGTAACAGCATGTCATTCGGTGGCTGCATAATTTCCAGTGATGTGCTCTTCTTCCCTTTTTGCTATTTTTTTTTTGGTGGGGTGGGTGAGAAGAAAGGAAGGGAAAAAAACATTATAAGATAATGCTACAGAGGAAGTACTCCCCACCCTGACCCCTGTAGGCTCCAATTACTTGTTAAGACTATTTGTATGGCATTGCTTAGTTCCATTAAAAAAAATCTTTATGTAGGAAACTCATGTACTATTAGCCCACAAAAAATTGAATCAAACATTTCTTCATTAAGGAGGCATGACACACAATTATCTTTCTGGCTATCAATATAATTGGTCAAAACTATGGAGAAAGTGACTTTCTGGAATTTATAGAGGCCATTATGCCAAAGGTAGACTTTTGAAAGGAGATGAGATGCCCAAACTGGGAAAAGCTTGTAAGAACCTACTAGACATATGGCTGCACTTCCCTCACCTCCTGTCCAACATGTTTAGGCTTTGAAAATGGTTTTGTTTTATAAATGCAAAGCTGGATGAGGAAGGCCAAAGTGTGAATGTTAGAAGCAATGGTGCTAAGAGTGCTACATTTAGAATCAGAGCACCTTGGTCTAAAACCTAGCTCTGCTACTTTCTACCTATGTGACTTTAGAGAAGTCATTTTATCTCCTTGGGCCTCAGTTTCCCTCCCTATGAAACAAAGGTTTGGAACTAGAAAATGTCTAGATTCCATTCTGGTTCTAAATCTTTGCTCCTCTTCTTTTAGCATCCTCATAGTTCAGAGCCAGAGTTCCAGAGATAAAAAGAGATAGAGCTGAAGTCTTAAGTCTACATGGACATAATACCCCTAGTAATTTGCCCAAAAAAGTATTTAAATGATACATATTCTTACAAAGGCATCAGTTGAGAATTCTCCACAGATAATTCACATGTAGCCTAGCTAATACCCAAACTTTCATATATATATATATATATTTTTTTCCCATTCTGAATCATTCACTGAGTCTTTATGTCAAAATTTACAGTGATTTCTAATTAAAGAGCATAAAGAACTCAAAGGTTTCCCATTGGTCATTGTCCACTCCTAGCTTATAAAGGATGTGCTGGACTTGTGTATTCATAGTGCCCTTGATTTCTATGGAAATATGACATTACACAAAAATCTCTTTAAGTAGGATTAATAGCATTGCCTAATGATTGATTAATCACCAAGATCCTTATAGTAACTAAGTGAAGAAAAAAATTCATTTTAGCCCATTCTGTGAATTTACCATACTTAATTTTAGAAGCAGTGTTACCTCGTCTCTACAATGTGCTTTTTTCTACACTACAGATTATAGCTGTACTGCTTTGCATACCATCTTCCACCCTAAGGGAGTGGCAAATGCTTTAAAAATGTTTAAGTTAAATGAGAATCAAGAAAATCACCTTCCTAACAGCATTTGATGTTCTTGTTAGATGTTTTAGTGCCAAATCCTGAAAAGTGAATCACATACAAAGTCCTTTTCCACCAGGGATGTACCAGAAGTTATAGCATCATATCCAGTAATCAAAGAATTTGGGGGAAACTACCTGAAAAGGACACATGAAATATCCCTTCTCTTGACAGAGAAGTGTGGGACCACAGGTGCAAAATGTTGCATTTATTATTAGACATGGTGAGTGTCTTCGTTGTTTTTACTTAACTGGTTTTCTTTGTTATTTAGTAGGCCTCAATTCACCAGGGAGATGTAAGGAGGAAGGCATTCTAGTCAGAAATGACCATGATGTAAGGACAAAAGGCATCAGGAAATATCTGTGATATGGTTCTGGGTATTACCATGGAGTTGCGAGAGCAACACAAATATTTATTAGCTGGGGTTCCTCACTGGTAATAAAGGAGAATAAAGGGGAAGGAAGACGAATACCAAATAATATCCCTTCCCTGATGCTTTACAATCATCAAGTGATTTTACACATGTTTGATTCTCTCAGTAATCCTTGGGGTTAGAGCAACATGGGGGAAACGGAAAGGTCACTGGGCTTGTGATCAGGAAGACCCAGATTCTAAGATACTAGTTGTATGAAAATGTCACTTAACCTTTTTGTGCCTCATTTTCTCCATTCATAAAATGAAAGGGCTGAATTCAATGGACTCTGGGGTCTCTTTCAACTCTAAATTTATAATTGTATGATACTAGGATCTTATGATCATATGGTAGGCTGGGTAAATATTATCATGTTTTAACATAAGAGGAAACTGAGGCAAAAAGATGAGTTTCCTGTAGTACTAAAACAAATAAATGACCGAGATAAGATTAGAAATTAGAACTCTAAGCTCCCAGGGCTTTTTATCATTGACCATTCTATTTCTAAATTGACCCATATCTAATGTAGATTCATGACATCTATAGGAAAAATATGCCATTGCAATAAGTGTGCAGGGATAAGATAGAAGAAAGTGGACATTTTAAAATAATGGCCAGTGGTATTATTCATGGCCTGGATGTAAAAGGACACAATAAGCAGAGTATAGGAACCTGTGAGTGAACTTCTGGGAGATTTCTCCAAACGGAGAAGACTTTGCCTCAGGAGCCTCTCCAACTTAAAAAAAGACCTAAATGTGTCTCCTTCCCAGGTGTACTGGCTTAAGAGAATGGATGTGGGTTAATTTTCATCACTCAAGTGGGTCACTGAGAGGCTGATTCTTAGATCAGAACCAAACAATTCTTGCTTTGTGGAGTATATACAGGGAAATGAGTCTGAGCCAAAAGTGACTCTGGAATTAGTACAAATTCCAAAGCTTCAGGATTAGCGTGATAGCCCTGGCCATAGTGCCATAGCACCGGCCTTCTTCAGTTTTATAGAATATCTGTCCACGGGTGGCATAGTGGACATAACCTGATTTGTTTCTCTTGATAGTGTGAATCTGCTGCAGCACCCACAAGCCGGAGAGTTCCTCCTGAGAATCTCAGAAAGGCCTTAATGCAACTGCATAGAAACGGAGAGAACTGCTTTATCTTCATTTGCTAAAGATGAATTCTCATGGCATTAATTTCTCTTGTGTTGTTTAAATAAATTGCACATATTTGCTACTATTTTAAAGCTGTGAGACAAATGTAATAACAAAATCTGGTGAAAATAAATGCCAGACCTGCTCAGTCTTCTGCCTAAAATATGCACCAACTTCTCTGGAAGAGCAGTGAAAGAATGTCAACAATTAACAAATATCCCTTTAAAACTATCATATTCCTTTGAACATGGAACAATCTTGGGCCCATTTGGGAAAAGCAATATAAACACAAGTTAATTACACTAATTATAAATAATGCTTACAGTTTTCTCTTTAAAATATTTTTCAACAGACGACACCTGCTGATTTCCCCCCACTGGATTCCTATGCTCAGAATTTTATGGAAAATAACAAGCAAATGACAGCTAATAATTTGTATGTAACCTTTACACTTAACAAAAAAGAAAAACCCTCAATGCAGCATGCTACTCTGTAATTCTCAGCAAGTTTTTCAAAATTAAGAAAATAGTAGCTGGGGCAGATAGCTCAGAAAAAATATCACTGAATCTTTACAGCAAGTTTGTTCAATGTAAATGGGGGAAAATATCCGTCACTCCTTTCTGAGTTATTCTTTAGGATTACAGAGAGAATTGGTGTAGTTCTAGAATTGTTTTTTTTTTTTTTTAGGACAAGCATGTGAAGTCTTCTAAATTTAATGATAAAATCTAGCAACAGGACTCATCATACCAAATGGGTTTTCCTGGGCCCAGTGTCATTTTCTTTCTCTTTCTGCTGGCCTCTAAAATGACATTTTAAAGATGCATAAGGAGGAATGTATATATCTACATATCTCAGTGGACAAATGTAATGTGGACAACAAGAGATGATATGATGTGGAGGGAACATATTGCTCAGGGAACATCATGATATGGAAGAAACTTATTGCTTCTCAAAATGTCACAAAGAAGCAGCTGACCTAAAATCGAACTCCAATATAACAGACTGCTAAAATGTAATCAATGAATAATAATCTGCGTATTGATTCAAAAGAAGAGAAATGAGAGGACACCCTCAAGCCACCCCTTTGAAGAGGTGGGAGATCCACAGGTGTTGCATATCATACATGTTTTTTGGACTTTTCACTATATTGATCAGCTATGCTGATTCCCCCATACAGTCTTTTAAAATAGTATTTGTTTTATGGGGTGGCTTTCTGGGAGGGGGAAGGGGAAGGTTAATAGGGAAAATTATACTTGGATAAAAAAAATCAAAAGAAATCAACAAGAACTGAATTTAAAAAAACAATAAAAACACTTTGGAAGTATAGCCTGTTAACAAAATTCTGTTGACTTCAACAAAGGTGATAGTGTAATTATGAATACAGGTAGAATGTTGGTGATCCTCACAGAAAAGAAAAATGCACACACAGAGGAGGTGGGCAGGTTTGGAAAGTAAGACTGTCACTGTTTCACCTGCATTAGCCTGGTGAGAGAATGTCCTGACTTGTTTTCCAGATGGAGTTGTTCCTAAAGTGGAGAAGGGAGCGTCAGCTTGACAGAACTTTCCCCCGCTGGCATAAGACTGACTTTGCATAAAATCTATAGCCACCAAGCATTCTTCTGATCTTGATTTGTGGGAAAAAGTAATGTGAAGTAAGAGTGACTATGTTGAGTAGGCCCAGTTGATGATAAGGGTGCTTTGTGATGGCACCCTTATGTGATGCTTTGATTTGATGGTTTAAATGCCAGGCTGAAGGGTTTGTCCCTTGGCCATCATTATTTATTGGGCAGTGCTCACTAACCTTTATTTTGTAGCAAATTTTCAATTCCCAAATTTGCTACAGCTCAGATAGGGGACGAAAGTATCCATCATGAATAGTAGAAATTGATGGATGAATGGATGTGAGGCAATGTTGGTGTAGAGGTGAATGGACCTTGTGGAATTTGTTAGCTTATTGGAGGGAAAATGTTCTCTGAGATGGAAAGGAAAGAAGTGAGATAAGGATATGGATTCATATAACTTAGTCATGATGGTGGTTCTGAAGGGGAGTTAAAAATAGGCCATACCCAGTTTGGGAGTATCAGATTGCAAGCACCTAAACTTCTCTGAACTAGATTCCAGTTATGTAGGGTGGAAGGAATGCTATGGTTTGACTGTAAGAGGGATGGAAGAGAATGGCATAAGGTGAAATCCAACTGATAGATATATAATGGATATTATATATTATATATTATATAATATATAAATCATGTGGAAGGAGATTTATAACCTGAGGTGTATAGCAAAAGTCTGACCTACTGTGATCCATTATTGAGATATCCAAGATGCTTGCACACATCCCAGATGAATACAAAAATGGGGAACCTGTTTATATGTTGATAGGGACTTCAATTGTGCAATACTTTATTTAGAATGAAAAAGAGTTTTATGGATATTGAAATGAGTTACTTATCTCAATACAATTTTCAATCCTGGCTTTATGTCTGGTACTAATTTACTACATGTCCTTAGATATTTCACCTCTTTGAGACTTAGTAAAGTAAGGGATAAAGCTCTAAGCTCTTTCTTATTTCTGACATTAATAAGAATGATGATGATAATTATAATAATAATAGCTAACAATTATATAGTTCATTGAGTTTGCAAAATACTTTATATATGTTATTTCACTTGATTCTATTAACATACTCACTATGGGGAAACTGAGCCTGAAAGAGATAAGTGACTTGCTCAGGGTCCTACAGCTAGTAAGTATCTGAGGCAGGATTTGAACTCAGGTCTTTCTGACTCCAAGTTCAACAAGCTAACCACAACTAATTGTCTCTTCTGGCATTCTTTGATTTTTATGAACCCCTACCATATCCTAAAGTAGGTAAGATTTTTGATCAATTATAAAGAATTTAATGGTCCTGGGGACATGAATATAAAAGTAAGATAGTCAATGGCTTACATTCTAATAATTTCACAGTTCTTAGGGGGGAGGATTACAAGTCCAGAAAAGAGGTCCTCATTTACACAGCTCTTAAAAGGGCTTATTCTTTTTTTAAATATAATTTTTTTTGTTATTCCTAACTTGACAAACACCAGCAAATATGAGCATTTCCCCATACAAAGAATAGAAAAACAGATCATTCATAAAACTGCACATCTCTATCATGTGCATTTTGTTTTTTAAAAAGACGTAATACTCTGACCACTTTACTTCCAAAGCTGTCTGTTGTCTGTTTCCCTCTGAACTTCCTTCTGTTCTCTGTACTTTAAGAAAAAATGCTACTTTGATGCACTTAGCATCTTTTGCATCATTATTACTCTCTTATTCCCTCAATTTTCTACTTCTTTTTCTAAAAAAAAATCTCTCTCATAACCAATAAGCATAGTCAAGCAAAAAGAAAAAAAAAACCCACACATTGAATTTTTCCCATTCTTAAGTCTCTTTAGACAGAGTTTCTCACTTCAGGGTCTCTCTCCCCACTGGGTCTTAATCAATTGTACTCAGTGTTGGATAAGTTATGCTTATAATACTATAAGGTGATGACTTTCTCCCCTGGTAGATGTTCTTTAATTATCCTCGAGCTCCCCGCATGACCGATAAGGCACACAGCTTGTGGCTTCCTGTACTCCCTTGGTGGTAGAACCTGGTCCCAGCTACATACTGGTAACAAGATAAGAAAGTCTCCCCATTCAAGAACACTAACATTGACACCGGCAATTTCAGAACAAGTGATTTAGTAAAATGAAGCCTAGTGAATCGAAACAGTTGTTGCCCCCAATCAAATGGCCATTTCCCCTTTCCACTGGAGGTGTAGTTTCTCAATTCACAAAACAGCTGCCTGACTCATGTTTTTTTCTACCATGAGTTTCCTCATTGCCTAACCAAAGGGTGATTTCTCTGTATACTTCCTAAGCTACACGCTCCCTGTATACCCCCATCGTCCTACTCCTTATTAGACATACTGTTTTATTTTATTTTATTTTTACCAGAGCAGCTATGTTCCTCTCCCAGGTCTTGTTCTGCATGTAATGGGGGACTGTTCTGTGTGTATGATTATGAATGTAATTGAGTATGACTTTTAGGTGAAGTCGGCAGAGACTACTCAATATTAGGGAAAAGCTCAGGCATTTCTCCTCCATCATCATTCATAAGTAAGGGATGAATAATGTAAAACTGACCTGGGGCAGGTTTTAAATTATCTCCCTTTCTCAAAAAAAAAAAAAAAAGAAAGAAAGAAGAGTGTTAGAGAGAGGAGATAACTAAACTTTTTTTTTCATAACTACATGGAGAATAATTAGATTCATTATAAATTTATATTATGCATACATGTATGATCACCTATTAATATATCACAAAGTAAAGGGATTGACCCATAAAATATTAGGTCATCACCCTTAAGAAAAAACTAGAAACAACCTGGGATTGCCCACTAAAGCTAGAGAAAGTGCAATGTTGTTCTATGGGGAACTTTTTTACTTGACCCCCTTGATTAAAGATTCTTTATGGAATGTGGGCAGGTGAATAATCTCTGCAGTTTGGTGGTCACTCTACCTACTAAATATACAAGGTTGGAGAAATAAGAAATAAAAAATAATTTAAAAAAATCAAAAGGCATAGCTGAAAAGGTCATGGGATCTTCTACTTAGAGACAGCAGATTACTTAGAAGCTATCTAGCTCAATCTGCTTATTTTACAGATAAGGGGCTGAGGCCCAGAGAAGGTTAGGCAAAATGCACAGGGTCATACAACTAGTAAGTGACAGAAACAGGAAAAGAACTCATCTTCCTCACTCCAAAACCAGTGCTCAAGCTATTAAAAACCCTGTCATGTTTAGGGCTTCTCTGTCATCATAAAGGTGATAGTAAAGAGGAGACATAAACTTGTTCACTGATATTCTGAATACAAGAACTAAGAGGGAGGCCTTGTGTATAAAAATAGGAAGGTTTTTTATTGTTGTTATTTTAAAATTGTGATTTTATTGATGCAGAGCTCCCATTATGGAAATTCCCACTTGCTATTACTACGACGACGACGACAACAACTACTACTATCACTATCACTACTACCAACACCACCACTACCACTACTACTACTACTACTACTACTATTATCATGTACCAACTATATGCCAAACATTGTGTCAAGCATTTTACAAATACCATCTCATTTGATCTTCATAACAACCCTGGAAGGTTAATGAACAAATAAATGAACAAACAAACAATTAATATTTATATAGCACGTATATGTGCCAGGCACTGTGATAAGCACTTTACAATGATTCTCATTTGATTCTCACAATAGCCTTGGAAGGTAGGTGCTACTGTTACCCCTATTTTACAGATAAGGTAACTGAGGCAAACAGGGTAGGGTCACACAGTTGGTAAGTGTCTGAGGCTGGATTTGATCTCAAGTCTTCCTGACTCCAGGCCTGGCGCTCTGTTTGCTATGGTACCACCTTCAAAAAAAAAAAAAATAAAACAATGGTCCATGCATTCATAAAGGATAGAGCCAATGAACTCTCTATCAATTCTTAGGATAGATAGTTAATCTTTGCATTTGATATTAGATGGGGGAAATCATGCCTTCCCTTCCTAGGCTTACAACTAGAAAGAACCTTAGAGACCATTAAATCCAACTTCTACATCTAGCAAATGGGGCTTTTAAGTCACTTCCTTGAGATCACATGGGTAGTGTCAGAACTCAGATTTGAAGCGGGTTCCTCTAGCTCCCAAACCAGTACACTTTCTAGTGTACTTTGCATTCTGAAATTCGAAAGCAGCACGAGTATAAACTTGAGTGACTCAATACGTGTAATTTCTGGAGACTTCTTCAAGGTAGCTTCTCTTGGGAATTGCAAGCCAGAATTGTTCTATCTGCTTTTTGTTAAACCTATTCCCAATCAAGGTGAGTTGATGTTAATCTGTGTCAGCTTCAAGGAATCTGCTCCACACTTTTCCACCCCCATCTTTCCCAAAAGGTAATCATCAGCTTTCACTACTGCAGAAAGTCACTCTTCAGAATAGTCCCAAGTGAAATCCATCATTTTTCATGACTGGCAGTACAATCATTAGAACTTATAAGGCTAAGAAACAAAAGTTTGTTGAGATATCGAACAGCCTGCAGTTTTAATTTACATAAATTGTTAATATGAGATACTTTAGTAATCAGCATCAAACACCTTTGGGTAAGAAGGAAATAGGCTCTTTGACTGGTTTCAAAAGATCTATAGAATTCCAGACCAGGCAGTATTAAACCAGAGCAATTCAACAAAGAAAACTAAATTTTAAAAAATTATCTGTTGGTCCTGTGAAGTGAATGGTCTTTGTGATTTCTCTTCTCCTCACACTGGTCAATACAAATGCATTTTTGACTGATTGCTTTGGCCCAGACTTGTGACTGAATTGGGGTAGAAAATTGCCAATGTAGAAACTCCATCTCCCAGTGCAGATCTGCCAATGTTCTGAGTATAGCCTGGAGGACTATGTGATTAAGTGACTTGTCCAAGGTTACACAGACCATAGGGAAGCTAGGTGGTATAGTGAGTACAGTTCCCACTCTGGAATCAGCAGGACCTGAGTTCAAATCCAGCCTCGATGCTTATTAGCTGCGTGACCCTGGGCAAGTCACTTAGGTCTATTTGCCTCAGTTTCCTTATATGTAAAATGAGCTGGAGAAGGAAATGGCAAACCACTTCGGTATCTTTGCCAAGAGAACCCAGAGGGGGTCACATAGAGAATCAGACCCAACTGAAACAACTCAACAACATCAACACACAGCCAGTATGTGTAAGAGTTCAAGACTTGAAAGGAGGCTGAGGGTGACTCATGATACCATACTGCTTCATCTATGTGAGACAGATAATATCTAAAATTTGTAGAGAGCCCTAAAGTTTGCAAAGCACTTTACCTAAATTTTACCACTTGATCCTTACAATAACCCTGTGAAGTAAGTGCCATTATTACATTGATTTCACAGATGAGGAAACTGGCTAAACTTTACAAAAATTATATCATTTGGTTCTCACAACAAACCTGTGAGGCATATGCTATTATTATCCCGATTTTACAGATGAGGAAACTGATGCAAAACTGCTTGCTCTAGGTCATAGCTGATCCAGAACTTGAACTCAGATCTTTCTGACTCCAAGCCCAATATTCTGTCCACTGCATCAAGCTGTATGCCACAGGAGATGGATTTTATGAAAGTAAAATTGAGGATGGAAAGTATCTTCAGAAGGGACAAGAGTGAAACTCAGGTGATCAGTGATCATTCCAAATTGGATTAACGTGTGTGTGTGTGTGTGTGTGTGTGTGTGTGTGTGTGTGTGTGTGTGACAGAGAGAGAGAGAGAGAGAGAGAGAGAGAGAGAGAGAGAGAGAGAGAGAGAGGTTGTTGAAGAGAAAGGAAAGTCAGAGCAGGAATAACATTCACATTGGGCAAAGACTATTGTGCCTAAGTTCAAACTCCAGCAGGTCCCACTAAGTGGGACTTCTGATGGGCTTGGTGATGAACTGTGGTTCCGATGTGCTATGGATAGTCTGGCTAAGTATGAGAGTTTTGTCATCAAAAAGTTGGCCAACAGGTGATGATTTCTTTTTGGGAAAGGAGGCAGCAAGTTATTCAAGTATTCACTAAGGTCAGAGTGACAGTACTGTGGAAAAACACTGACCCTAGAGTCAGAGGGACCTGATGCCAAATTCTGTGTCTAATGAGTGCTAATTATATGATTTTGGGGAAGCCATTTCACAACCTTGTGCCTCAGTTTCTCCATCTATAAAATGGGGAAACTGGACCAAATGACTGCTGGTGCACCTTCCAGTTCTAGATCTATGATCACATAAATTGGTTGGATTATGAGATTAGGAGATTAGGAATCTTTTGGCATACTGAGGCCTACAGGATTTCAAAAGAGTACTAATCAGTACAGGTTTTATTTTTTCTGATAATACTCTTGGAATTGAGGATAACTGATGAAAAGAAGGGTGACCCTACAGATGTTACAAAAAGGCTATAAAACTTTTCACCTCCAATGCTACTGCATTAGCAAAGCAAGGATGTCCTCATCAGGAAGACCTTGGACTTGGCAAAGCAGGTTAGAGATGTGAAGGGAACAGGAAATAAAAGTCGATGGTTTCACTAACCATCAAACAAATTGATGCAGAAAAGCACCCTGGACTTTAAGGAATTTTGCAAATAGCACACCTACTTCCTCCACAAAGAAATAATCACAGGTGTCTGTTCATTTACAAAGACAACTTGTTTTGTCTGGCTAGTTTATTCTATGAGCAATTACCTGAATTGAAGTGGAGGGTTTGTCACCTGATTTCTTAAGTCAATGCATGTTTACAAAGAAAAGGAACTATTGTGTTCCTTAAGATCAACAGTTCTGGAGGGATGAAGAGGAGGGAGGATGTTCAAACTTCTTTATTAAAGGCTTGGAAACCCAATCTTTTCACTAGTGCCCAAATACTGTCAGTGAGTAGGAATAAAATCAGTGTTCACTTTCCGTTATGCTTAGCAGTAACCAGTTCATCCAGCTGGTGCCTCTCCCCTTTTATCCAACCTGTCTTTGATATCACTCAGCCCCTGGCTACAGAGACATCTGGAAGTTATTATCCAGCAGAGCATATCGCAAACCCATTTACATAATATAATATCATATTTTGTGTTCCTGCTTTGCTGAACGTTTTGGATCACATTAATGTTTAGGTAAATAAGCAGCCAATCCCAGCAGTACAAATAATACCATGTCTTAAGGTAGAGTCTGCAAATATTATTGATTTTATAGAGATCTGTCCTCAAAATGAAACATTTCCCACTAGGTGCAATAATGCACCATTCTTGCATTGTGAACAAACATTGCTCATGTTGGGCATGAGGGCGAATCAGATTTATTTCCAAAATATCAATGTTATTTATGACTCGCCTGCATTGCTCTGATTTGTCAGACTCATTGTTTTCATCGCTTCCATATAGCTTTGGGTTAAACATGTTTCCATAAAGAAATAATGCTGCTTTTCTCAAAATGTCAATCCCAGTCTTGCTTTTTACTGGTGATAATTAGATTTGTTAAAAAAAATAAAAGCATTGAAATCTATAAAGGTAGCTTTGCCACCCTCCCCCCCCACCTCCTACATCCCTTCAATATACATTTGAAAAATGGCACATTTTGCTTGCCTGCCAGCATGTATATTTAAAATATTTAACTAGGGTATTGTCTGCAGCATTCTCGCTGGTTTCCATGGTAGCTAAGGAAGGACAGCAGAAAATGGTATTTAACAAACACAAAATAAAACTACCCCCCAAATCTCTAAGTTCTTTAACAAACAAAACATGTGAATCATTCTAAATAAACATTTGCATGAATCCCTTCTCAAAGGCACTTACTCTATTTTTGCTTACATTGAGGATACGCCTCTGAGATGAATGATCTGTCATTTTCCCAAAATGCACTACTGTGTTTCTCACTTTTTGATCTCTGATAAGAAAATCATCTGAAATATTCCTATCACCCTAATGAAAGATTTACTGAAAAAAAGTACCATTTGCTCATTTATCTCTGGCAGAAAAAGGATGGCTTCTTGAACATTTCTGGTCTTGTTAAACTCACCCCCCAAAATGCTGAGCCACAGGGGAAAGAAAAGCCAGGAAAGATGCTGGAACTTCAATTATAGAACAACAGCTAGGGTGGATAAAACTAGTGTATTGGAACAGGAGGTTTGGAGGAATGGAACAAGTTAGGGAAAAGTGCTTTCTCCAGTTGTGGCCACCAAAATTCTTTTGGGAATCCTGGTCTGAAGCCACAAAAATACAAGGCAGTTTGAAATCCTTTCCAATGAACCTTAAGATTCAAATTACTAATAATAAATGTGTTCTGTCAAATTCTTCCCTCCCCATCAACTATCCACTCTCTCTGCACAGTAAAACAAAAACACTGACATAACCTGAGGAAACTGTCCCAACAACAGCAACATTTCTAGGGAAAGGACAATAATATTATTGTTTCTCTAGAGGAGGCACTAATGGACAATGTAATGGGATTTTGGAAACATGTCACTTAAAAAATAAGGAATCATATTCATATTTTCTCTCTTTGTGTATCTGTCTCTCCTTTTCTCCCTCTCTCCTTCCTCTGTCTCTGTCTCTCTGTCTCTATCTCTCTCTTTCTCTCTCCCCTGCTTTCTTCTGCTCTCTTTCTCAGACCTTCACAACCTGTCCTCTTCCCCAACCTTTCCAGTCTTCTTACACCTTACTCCTACTCCAAATCTCTGCAATTCACAGGGATACTGGTCTCCTTTCTGTTGCTTATACAAAATACTCGATCTCTTGATTCTGGGCATTTTCATTGGCTGTCCCCCATGCCAAGAATTCTCTATCTCTTGGCTTCCTGTATTCAAGTCCCACCTAAAATCTCATTGTCTATGAGAAGCTCTTTTTCATCTCTCTGAATGCCAGTGCATTTTCTTTGTTGATTATCTCCAATTTATCCTGTACATATCTTATCTGTGCAGTTGTTTTCATGTTGTCTCCCTCTATTAGACTGTGAGGTCCTTGAGAGCAGAAACTGTGTTTTGTCTTTCTTTGTATTATCCAGTGCTTAGTACCGTGTCTGGCACATAGTAGGCACTTGATATGCTTACTGATTCACACACACACACACACACAGACACACACACACACACACACACACCCAGCTCTGTAAATCTAATCTACTAATTCCCAATATAAACATCTCTGGGTTGAACCAATTGTGCTAGACTATTTGAAGTGGCAAATCAAGCTGTTTGTTTGATCACCTCTAGGGACTAAGGCAAACATAGGAATCCCAAAATTTGTACTTTTATCAAATCTGGTTATGGACAGTCAAGAATATTCTGTTTGGTTAGAAACTCATTAAACAAAATTACCTTTTCAGTTACAGAAACAATACAATTATAGTATAAAACATTTTCAAAATTAAATCAGCTAGTTAAGTCAAAATTTATTACTTCCTTCTTTCCCTGCCCCAACCCCTATTTGTTAGTACTGGGGCTGCATAGAACAGTTCACATTAGAGTCAATTAGTAAGAAAAATTGTCAGATTTGGCAAGCATGCAACCTCCTAGAACTCTTAAGCAGGGAGACAGGGGGAAAAGTTTGAATGAGAGTCTAACCTGAGAGGAGACTTTCAGTTACATTTCTTTCTAAGTGGTATATGGGGATTTGCTCAGCTATAGCAAATCTCTCTCTTTTTTTCTTTCCTGAAATTATCCTTGAATTTTCAAATGTTATGATTTTAAGTATTCCAAAGAGCTGAACTCTAAGGTCACATCTAGCACCAAGGTTGCAGACAAAGCATGGACCAGATTGTTCATATTGTTGGCATATAATCTCCCAGCATGGCTTTTCCAGACAGATGGATCTTAAGTGCCTTTGAATGTAGGAGGGTCCTATAGGATTATAGATCTTGACCTGGAAGGGGCCTTAGAGGACATCTAGTCCAAATGTCTCATTTTACAAATGAAGGAACTGAGGTTGAAAGATGTTAAATCACTTGTCCAACATCAGAAAGGTAATAACAGCAGGATTTTGAAAGCATATGGTGTGATTCAAGGTTAGTGCTTTCCCTACTACAGAGACAGTGTGGTATGTGGAGAAGGCATTGAATTTGGAGTCAGGAAAACTGCTTTGAATCCTGTCTCACACACTTATTAGCTATATTATCCTCAACAAGTCACTCACCTTAGGCTTCAGTTTCCTCATCTGCCAAATGAGCCTGTTGGACTCAATGACTTATAAGGTACCTTTCAGCTTGGAAACTATGATCCTATAACAACATTAAAGTGAGGCAATATGGCAGCTATAGCACACATGATTAACTCTTCATTTTAGCAAATATTATCCAGATATACACTACTGCAATGGACTCTCCTATTTTCTAGTTATAAAGGAATGTTTCTCATGACTATTACTTTTTGTATAATCTAGGGGAAAATAATGCTGATCATTTCAAATTATGTCTTCTTTATAAAGATATCAGCAAAGATTTTTTCCCCTACCAGCTCTCAACTAAGAGGTTTAACTCAGGATAAGAAACTAGTTCACCTTATACCTGGATCACTTAAGCATGTAAATCTGAGATGATAGTATGAGTGAAATTTGATTTTAGTCCAGATTTAATAGAAGTATCAGCAACTGAAAGGGTAACGACATCACAGTACCTTAAAATCTCTTCCTCAAATGTCACTATCAAAGTTTTTCTTCATCTAATTTATTTCTACATAGTTCCACAGTTAAAGAGAAGGACATTTATTTAGTCTCAAGGAATCATTTACCCTGAAATTGGGAATGATCAAGAAAGACATTTATTCCTCTTGCAGTCAAACTCAGAGCTTCCTTTACTAACTCCCAGCTTTTCATCTTGAAGTCTCACTCCAAAACTGGAATGAGCACATCAGGAGACCTCATCCCACCACTATGGTCTCTCCCCGTGATCAATGGCTCCTCCAAGACCCTCTTTTGAAGGAGGGTTCCCAGGCTAGCCATGTCTCATTAGTCTGTAGGTTTCCCTCCTGATCCTCTCTACCATGCCCTACCTCCATTAGAATGTAAACTCCTCAAGGACAGGAACTCTTTCTGCCTACTTTTATTTGTATTCCCAGCACTTAGCATCCCAGACACTTAGTAAGTGATAATAAACACTTGTTGCTTGAACAATAATAATAACTAATATTTATATAGGACTTTAAGATTTACAAAGTGCATTAAATATATTATCTCATTTGATTCTCACAACTATCCTATGAAATAGGTGCTATTATTTCCATTCTAGAAGTGATTGTAGATGATCTAGAGAAATGGATTGTAAGAGAGGTTAAGTCCAGGGTCACATAGCTAAGTAAGCATCTGAAGCAGGCTTCCTAATTACAGGTCCTATCCATGATGCCACCTAGCTGGAAGAATATAGATTACACAGTTCTTTAGATATAATCAGGGATTCTTGTCATCTGAAGAGAGGCAATGGCAGGATTCTAAGTGTAGGAACTACTTTATCATACTGGATATAGTCATCTAATCAACTACCATTTATTAAACACCTATTATATGCAAGACACTGGAGAAACAACCCCACCCCCCAAAAGTCCCTGACCTTTAGAAGCTCATAGTCTAAGGAGAAAGACAACATACAAACAACTATGTATAAATAGGATCTCTACTATACAAGATGAATTGGAGGTAGCCTCAAAGGGAAGGCCCTAAGATTAAGGAGGGAGTAGTGCCAATGTAATATTCATAGCACCAACGGTTACTATAAATATACCTGCATAGAGCGCGATCACAAAATATAGACTCTCCAAATAGAAGATAGAAGCAAAACATTTATTTAGACACCAATCTCCCGATACCAGGAAACTGAATCCATAATAGCAACAAAGAGGTTAATGCATCACAAAATAGCAGAGAGTCACACCATCCTTTAGCCTTCCCACAAACCAACATAAGACCAATATTTACTTACAAGCCTATCTCCCTTGGAAGCATCCTCTCCTCCCAACCATCTAGTTTTTCTGACTCCCAGCTTTCTGTCACCTCTGCTCTACCCTTCATCAGACTCCTCCCACTAAAGACTCGATGTGATTATGTTCAGCCTATTAGGGAGCAGAGTATATTTTCTTTTTTTTTTCTTCTTTAAAATTTTTTTATTTTTAAATTAAATTTTATGTTTATTTTTAGTTTACATCATTCATTTGCATTACAAATTTTCTCCCCATCTTTCCCCTACACACCACCCCAAAACAGTGATACCACTATATACTCCTGCCCCCAATCTGCTCTCTCCTATATCCTCCCCCATACCCCCTCTGACTTTCCAGTAGGGCTCTATACCCCAGTGCCTGCATATCTTATTTCCCAGCTGCATGTAAAAAATAATAATAATATATTTTTTAAACATTTGATTTTAAAACTTGAATTAGAGGCGGCAAGGTGGCACAGTGAATAGAGCACTGGCCCTGGAGTCAGGAGGACCTGAGTTCAAATCTGGCCTCAGACACTTAACACAAAATAAAACTAGCCATGTGACCTCGGGCAAGTCACTTAACCCCAACTGCCCTCCAAAACACACACACACACACACAAAGCAAAACAACAACTTGAATTCCAGATTCTTTCCCTTCCTCCCTTATCACCCTCCCTTACTAGGAAGATAAGCAATTCAATATAGAGAAGCAATGTGTAGCTACACAAAACATTTCCATAGTGGATATACTGTGAAAGAGTGACTATATTTCCCTCCCTCCTATCCCGACCAGCACTTGTTCTATTCTCTACTTTTACCTTGTCCCTTTTCAAAAGGGTGTGCTTTCAACTTCTCTCCTGATGCCCCAATCTGTCCTCCCTTCCATAATTCCCCCTCTTATTCCTTCCCCCCTACTCTCCTGTAGGGTAAGATACCCTATTTAGTGTGTATGTCATTCCCTCTCTAAGCAGAGAATATTTTCAAAGCAGGAAAGGTCTTCAAATTCCCTTATACTTATTAAGGGGCAGGGAAGATCTTCAAATTCCCATTAGTATTACAGAGGACTAGAAAAGACTTCTTGCAGAAAGTGGGGACTTTAGCTGAGTCTTGAAGGGAGCCAAGGAAGTCAGAGGTGATGAGGGAGATACTTCTAGGCATGGAGGAAAAGTCAGTGAAAACACTGTTTTCAGAGGTTTGGCTAGTGACCACTTCTTTACACACTTCTGCAAGAAGAAATCAGGTATATACCCAGACTCAAAGACTCTTAGTATCAGACCTTAGAGATATTATGATCTAACTCTTCCATTTTAGAGAGATTTAATTCAATTCAATAAGCAATTATTATACTGCCTGCTATTTGTGAGTCACTGTGCTAAGTGTTAGTGATACAAGGACAAACAGAAAAAATTCCTTTTTATGAGGAACTAACATTCTATTGGGTGACTCCTATATATACACAGAGAAGAAAGCATGTGACAATAGCTAACATGTACACAATATATCCAGATTTATAAAGCCTTTACATGTATTATTTATCTGATCCATAACCTGGGAAGGGAAAAAGCACCTATCAGAAAACTGAGGCCCAGAGACCCAAAGAGAAGCATAGAGACTTGTTCAAGTTTCCACAGCAAGCTTGTGGCCAAGCAGACATTAGAACATAAGTATCCTGAATCCTAGCACAGCACTCTCCATTCTATCATGCATTCAAAGGTAGAGGGGAAAGATGGTAAAGCTATTAATGATGAGTGTCAGGTCTGCCTGTTTTGCTGTGATGATAATTAATGCTAACTCATTCATACAATGGTTTATGGTTTACAAAGCATTTTCTTCAGCCTTGTCAGGTAGGTAATATAAGTATTATCATCCCCAATTAGAGAGGAAGGAATTGAGGTCCAGAGAGGTTAGGTAGTTTGTCCAATGTCATACAGCTAGAATATGCCAGAAATACAACTTCAATAGAGTGTAGTTAAATCCTGAATTAAAACCTGCTAGAAGCAATTGCCAAATTCTATACAGATGGGTAGCACAGTGGATAGATAAGAGGACTAGGCCTGGAGTTGGGAAGACCTGAGTCCAGATCTGACCTCAGATGCTTAATAGCTGTGTGACCCTGGGCAAGTCACTTTACCCCAGGTGTTTCAGTTTTCTTAAATATAAAAAGAAAATGGAGAAGGAAATAGGAAACTAGTATCTTTGCCAAGAAAGCTTCAAATGGGATCATGACTGAACAACAACACAATTTTATACAATTCAGAGAGAAGAAGGGCAATCCATAACTGAGAGGTATGTAGTATAGCAGAAGACCTGTAGACCTTCTGGCCTTGCCACAAATTAAGCTGTTTCATCTTGGGCTAGACATTTACTGATCTCTCACACTCTCCCCTCCCCCCATATTACCGTTGTACTATTTTGTGTGAATGGGTGTATATCTATATACACAGGGTGTTTGAAAAGTCTTAGTGCATTTTTGGCTTTAATAGCTTAAATATATATATACATGCATATGCTTTTGACTTTGAATTCCCAGGATTTAGCACACTTCTAGTCACATAAGTGCTTAATAAGCTCTTTTTTAAAAATTGATTTAGACTTTTGAAGGTCCAGCTTCCTCACATGTAATATAGGGATGCTAATACTTCTTAATTCATAGGATTTGTGTGAGGACCAACATAAGTTATATGAGCATGTTTTGAAAACAATAAAGAATTATACAAATGAAAGACATTTTCCCCATCCTTCTCCTCTCTGGGTCTTCATCACCTTCTCTGAGGAGGTACTAAATGACCTCTAAGATCCTTTCCAGCTTTAAAATCCTATACTGAAAACTGTTATTGTTACTACAAGTTTCTGATGGGCAAGATCAATGTCAATTTCCTTTGGGTTATCTTTTCCATTCATAGCTCTTAGCCTTTTCTTCCTAAAGCCCTTTTTTCTGGTGTCACTTTTGCTAAATGGTATTAAAAAGGGAAACAAACACTGGTATCTAAAATCAGATAGGAGTTATGTCCAATTAGTGAGGCTCCCCTTGATTTGGTTAACTGGATTAATGCAGTGCTTGCTGGCGTGAACTCCAATCCCCCAAAGATCTATCTGCTTGGTTACCTCCATGCAAAGCCATTACATGTGAGAGTCGATAAAGAAGAGTCCTAGTTTCTTCAGCAGTCAAATTACGCAGTAGATCATTTAAAAGCTTCATTCAGGTAAACACTGTTTTGACAGACAGCTGATATTGATTGTGCAAAATTTCTGTGTTTTTGCTGGGCAGCTGCTGATTTGACAAGTGATTCATGAAAGAATGCTCTAATTGCAGCACATGGGATAGAACCACAAGCAAATACGTAGTTGCAAGGACTATGAATTTTCTTGGCACACAAACCCACTGCCCCTCCTCATGCTGGTAAACCAACCCCCCATCTTTAAAGCTGTGGTAGACATTTTTCACTGTGTCCACATAATGACAAGCCAATGGGCTGCAGAGTGAAAAATTTAGTCAACTACTCTCTGCCATCCCCCCTTTTTTTTTCTCATTTGTTTTACACATTGCCAGAAAACTGATCTAACTGGTGTCTTTCTACCTATTTTTTCTAAATTACTTGACTAACTTTTGATTGAGCACACTAATTGTCTTTTAGAGGCATTGCCTTAATGGGATAGTTTTCTACTGCTTTGGTGGGATTTTATAGACCTATAGGATGTTAGAGCTGAAAGGGACCTTGGAGATCCTCCAATGTTGGCATCAAAAAAACGAGGAGTGAGTTCAAGGGAGAATGTCAAAGATAACCCAAGATGATAACCTTTCAAGCTTCCTTCAAACTCTAATGACACATTCTAGGGCCTTGGTGCATCCCTATCTTGAGTGGCTTGTACTTTGGTTTACCTTTTGCCATCTCTGGAATTCAAATCTAGCCAGGTGCAACAGAGTAAATCAGTCCCAGAGAAAAAGTCTATTAAGAAGTTGTAAGCCTCTGGAGTTCAAAATACATTTCATAGGAAAAAGCAGAAGATAACACCAAGGTGTACTTTTTAACTGGGACCTTCGGGACAATTTTTAAAAGCCACTTGTGTCATTTATCATTAGATATAATTTTGGGAGAACTGGCCTACTGTCCACATCCATTACTAACCAGCCATTCTGCATGTCCCCCCGATATACTCTGGGAGTTTTCCCCTTCCTTTTCTAAGTCAGAGAAGACTGGACATTTCAGCCTGTTTTCCTATTTTGCTGGCTCTGCTTACTGCCTGGGGCATCAGGGGAGAGGAGAGCAATCTTCTCTCCCACTATAATATCAGCCAATTTGTGTAGTTCTTTGATAGGGGAAATAAATATATTTCTCCTCCAGTCCCCAAAGGCAATCAGTTTATGCCCGTAGCAGGACTGATTTGTCTGACAGTACTGTCTTAACTTGCATAAGTGGGTAGGTTATTAACACTCATTAAAATAGCCACACTTCAAAAACAAAAATGAAAAAACAAAGTGACCCTGTATGGGTTGCCTTCAAGCTATGTAAAGAAGTTGTTTCCTTTTATTTCATCTAAATTTACCACTTTTCAATTTCATTGAGTGCCTCATTATGGAAAGGGATAAAAGGTCTGGCTATTTTCTGTCAACAGTGTGATTCTTTATCATACAGACCTCAGCCAAATGATCTCATACTTGCTTTTCCAAGTCAAATATTGCCTCTTTTTTTTTACACGCCTTTCTTTTTAAAGCCTTATATGTCCATTACCATTCCTTCTCTGGATCAACAAGGCTTTTCTTCAGTTGAAATTCCTAAAATCATGGGTATCCCCATTTAGAGCAGTCCTCACAGTGATCTGTTAGAGTGTGCAGCCTTTGGAGGAAGGCTGATGACACACTAGTCTCTCCAGCCCCATTGACATGCAAGAATAAAAGCACCATTAGTAAGCAGGAGGGACAGCAGCTGAATCTCAGCTATATTTTACATTCTATTCCCCTTTCTAAGTGACTCCAGACTTTTCCAATGCCCCCCCCCCCAGCTCCCCACCTTGAAAAACAACTAGAGGCACTTGGTTTAGAAACTGGGAAGCTGTTAGACATGGGTGCAATAGCTAACTGACCAATAGCATGGTTGTTGCTGCAGGAAACTCAGTTCTGGGCTCACAATGATGCTGTATACAAACCTCTGAGAGGAAGTAAACCAAACCATATTTCAAATGTAACTGGGGAGCTTGTTACTAGAAGGAATCCTATTGTGATAATAGGAATACTTTAGGGTAGGGTTACTCAATCTGGGGTCTATAAACTTAAAAAAAAAGATAACTATATCCTTTGCAATCCAGTGCATTTTATTTTATGCATTTAAAATATTCTGAGAAGGGATCCATTGGTTTTTACTAGACTACTAAAAGGGTACATGACTTAAAAAAAAAAGGTTAAGAATCCCTGCTTTAGGGTTACAGCATTATAGAATAATTAGCATAGAGTTACAAAGGAACTCAGAGGCTGCCTAGTCCACAACTCCAATTTTACAGAGGAAGATTCAAAGAAGTTATTTGCCAAAGGTCATGTAAGTAGAGGTTACATGACAGGAAAGATTTGAACTCAGGTCCTCTCTCTCTGGAGCCATTACACATGTGTGCATGTTGCCTCCTCTATAATGATTTTTTTTTTTTGCAAAAGTGTTAACTGTTTATCAATCCCTAATTGATTTTTGGATGTGTTAATTTAGTAGTATTATAAACTGAGGGGATTTCTGTAATGCTTCTCATTCCCTCTTCTTGTACTCATTTCTCTTTTCTTGGAAAGGAGGTGTTATGTGCATAGAAGACCACATGAGAAGAAAGTCAAAGGAAAGGATGAGAGGGATGGTTCATTGTACCAAAGGAAAAGGAGCTCAAGACATAAGCAGAGGAGGAGGCATGAAGATGAGAGTGGGAGAAGGAGAGGAGATAGAGCATCTTTGGCATAGCAGGATAAGAGAGTAGGAGGAAATGAGAAGTGAATGGAGAAACTCTGTTGAGTTTTAAATTTGAGGGCCAGAAACTTGGACCTGCAGGAATCGGTAAGAGAAAATTAATGAAGGATAACAGGATCAAATATTTAGAGTTGGAAGGCACCCTAGAGGCCATCTGGTCTTATTCCATTCCCCATTTGACTGTTTATTAAAAAAAAAAAAAAACGGTGGCAATTGGTGACTGATAAAGAATCTGAAGTCTAGGGAGATAGAAAGTGAGGTTGGAGACCTTGCACAGCCCTCCTTCCCTCAAATCAAAGTCAACTGTCATCATTTCCCTGATGCCACATTCCTCTTTGAAAACAAAGGATAAACACAACCTGTGAGTAGACTGAGCCGCCTGAATGGGGGCCCAGCTAGTTGGGTAACTCAGCTCGTCCTCTCCCTCTCCCTCTTCCTCTCCCTCTTCCTCTCCTTCTTCCTCTCCCTCTACCTCTCCTTCTGTTCTCCAAGGAAAATTCTTTCATCATTTCCCTGATACCATGGTCCTCTTCGAAAGCAAAGGACAAGCATAATTTGCCCAAAGTCACCCAATTTGTTAATAGCTCAGTCAGGGTAAGAATACAAATATCTTGATCCAATGAGCCTTCCATTGTGTCCTACTTCATTTCTATTTGTAATTCATTTGTGATGGGCAAATTAAATGAGTTATAGGATTCTACCAGTCAGGTCAAATAAGACTACGCAGGTCAATGAGTTTTCTTTTTTCTTTTCTTTTCTTTCTTTTTTTCCCAGTGAATTTTTTTCTGTTTCAAAGTTGCAGAAAACATTTCTAACCCAAACCATCATGCCATGATGCACTATAGTCACAAGGCAGAACTGGGAGACAGAGGAGATGGAATATTCATTCAAACAGCATTTAATGAGCATCTACTATGTGTTAAAGTCGAGGGGTAAATACTGAAGAGCATCCAATTATAAAGATACTGCTGGCCCTCAATAAACTTGTAGTCTAGTAGTAGAGATAAGACACGGGCATAAATTACTCCAATATATGACAATAATAAATGCTAAGTGAGGTAGAAAATCTTACAGAAGGTGAACAGAAGGAAAAATGACTTCTGGTTTAGGGTGGGAGGGATCAAGAAGGTTTGAAATGAAATGAGATTTGACTTTGGCCTTGAAAGATGGATAGACTTTTAATAGGCAGTTATAGGGAAATGGACTCTTTTAGAGCTACTCTTAGACCTAAGAAAAGTTTTTATAAGAGACAAAGAATTTTAGTAGAGCGTAGACTACATTAGGAAAATGACTAGGAGTCCATTTTAACTATAGTATGGAATGTACAAAAAGAAACATGATAAATAAGGCTAGAAAAAGTATTTTAGAATCAGATTGTTAGTTGCTTCAAATGAGCCTTTTCAAAGAGCTTGGACTTTGTTCAGAAGTCAATGGGGAATCATTGACAGTATTTGAGGGAAATGACTTAGGAAGATTACTCTGAAAACATATGCAGATAGAGGGAGGACAGACTGGAGGCAGAGACTATTATAATAATCTAGGCAAGACATAATGAGGGTTTCAACAAGGAGATCAGCATAAATCCATTTTATCAGGGGGAACATGCAAAGAGAATGCTTCACTCCTACCTTCAATCAATCAACAGCATTTATCTAGTGCTTACTATGTACCACTTACTGTGCTACAAAGAAAGAGAAAAAAACATCCTATCTTCAAAGAGATTACATTCTAAATTGGGAGAAAAAAGACATACAGAGCAGATGCAAGGTATATACATACTGAGAGTGGATCTAAGCCATTATGTTAATTTATTAATGAATTTGTAGTCTAACTTTAACTTGGTTATCATAGGACCATAGATTTATAGCTAGAATAGACCTTAGAGGTCATTGAGTCCAACTTATTTCATTTTATAGATGAAGAAACTAAAGTGCAGAGAGTTTAACTGACTTGTCTAGTAAGTACCTGAGGCAGAATTTGAACTTAGGTCTTATTGACTCAAATCAACTCTCTCCACTGTGAGACTCACTGTCTTCTGCCTTCTAATGATCTAGCACAATAAGGTATGCAAAGTATTAACTTATTTAATCTTCACAACAATCTATGAGGAAGGTGCCATTATTATTCCCATTTTACAGATAGGGAAACTGAGGCTATGACTTGCCCCAAATCACATAGCTAAATAAGTCTCTGACACAGGATTTGAAATTAGATTTTTTCTGACTCCAAGTCCAAAACCATCCACTAAGCCACCTAGAAATCTCTTTTCTTCACCTTATCTGCCTTGGTAGATAGCAATTTTGCAATCTGTAGCATCCATAGGTCCCAGTGTACAGTTGGTGCTTAATAAATACCTGTTTAATGAACCAATGAATGTTTGCTGAATGATGTTAAGTGAGTTAAAGGAAAGGGAATTAACCTGTCTTGATAGAGTCATTCCTGGTTCATTTCACTTCATTAAGTATTTATGGCTTTTAATCTTGGAAAGGCTCTGAACAAAACCCAAGAAACCTCTAGAATCCACGAAGAGATCTAGTTCTATGACCCACCAGTGCATTCACTTTAGTCCTTGCAAGTAATACATGCTGAGCAGCCAGGACCTGGCAGACCTTCAGGGCAGGTGCCTTATAACCTTGGGCCTTCCTCAATGAGACAGACCTCCAACTTTGAAGAGTTATTTAGTGTTCTACATCCCCAAATACCCGAAGTGCTGCTAGTAGGCAGACATGGCAGTGAAGTAGGTGGGGATGTTCACACATTTTATAAAGGCTCCCTAACAGGAATGACATTTTAATAACATATACACGTAATATCTAAGCTGTTGACTCAAATATGATAGATGCAAGCACAATGAGTCAAGACTGCATATTATTTGATGAATATTCATTGTCCCTGTCTTCTTCGCCTAAAGTCCCATGCTTTATCATTCCTATTTCCCTGGATAGTTTCTACCCGAATACTTGAGTCTGGGATAGCCTCAAAAACCTAAGTCATCTAACGCTCTGCTCAAATCCATCTACCACTGGAATTTTGACTGTGTATGTAATACCCTTTTCAGGCTGGACTGTAACTGGAATCACGATGATGATAAGAATAAATAGTATAAATATTAATAGCTAACATTTATGTCACCAATGCAAGATGACAATCAATCTTTAACTAAGAGATGAGATGCAGGGGGTATCCTGGAACACACAATGGCTAAATGGCTGCCCAGGGTCACAATGAAAGTAGGTGTCACAAGGTGGATGATCCCAGGTGTTCTAGATTCCAAGCCCAGCACCCCATCCTCTACACTACTTTCCCCCCGTTAGATAGGAAAAAATGACAAAATGAAGTCAAGACTATTGTCCTATAAAGGACTCAGAGATACCTGGAAGGCAGGCCAATCTAACACTCAAATGTATTGCTACTATTCCAGTCCTGAAGCCTCCATCTCTCCTTGGAGGCCACCAATTACATTGAATTATGTGGCAGTTTGGGAATGTGGGCACATACCCATTAAGTCATGAAACTGAAAGCTAGGACTCTGGAGGCAGAGGGTTGGTTCACTTACACATTAAACTGTCTGCCTGTAACTTCTAGACCCCATATCCCTTAATTAACAGGGATTGCAACATGAATTACAGAAATTACTGGGTTGTCCTCACTAGTTCTATAGAGGTCTGGGTATCTGCCAGAATGGAGTTCAGGGATGCTTGGATATCAGTCTCCCTCCCCCATCTCTCTCCCCTCTCTGAATTCTGGGTAGGCCAGATTTGGAGTCTTAAATACTCATCCTTAGATTAAGTCAAAATGCACACCTGGAAAACAACCATTTTCCCTAGGAAAAGAAAAACACAAAGAGGGAACACTCATCTCCTAGTCTATGTTCTGCTCTGGAATACTGTTCAGCCAAGTTTATCTTTCATAAATGCTGACGTGAGCTATAAGACCTAATATTAGTTTCATAAACAACAGTTTCTTTTTCAAAAACTATACCCTCAGGTCCCATTGACACTTTCAAGTGTTACAACAACCAGTCAGATGAGAACAGTGTGAGAAACTTTATCTTAAGTATTTACTGTTATGCTGGAATATTGCTCAGATTCCTCTGGGGCAATTCAGCACTCCTGTGGGAAATATGTGACCTCATTTGCATTTTCTAATTGAATTGCTATCAGGTTTCCTGCAAGACTGCACAAAAAAAAAAGTTCCTCCAGAGCCCAGCACCGCCAGTATTACGCACAGAAAGACCTGCTTTAAATAGTTGCTAAAATGGGGGGGAAAGGAGAAAAAGTTAGCAAATATTTATGGTTCATCAAATGGATTCTCACACTTAAGTCTGTCAGTTTTATATCTTTCCCTCAGGCAAATCACTTAAAGAAAGTACATGTAAGCCTTGCTTTCAGAAGCTCCAATATATGACAATTCAAATGTACAAAGCATAGATGATATAATAGTGTGTGTGTGTGTGTGTGTGTGTGTGTGTGTGTGTGTGTGTGTGTAGAGGATACCTTTGTTCTCCTCAGCTTTGTTCTTGCTTTTTGTACTTTGTTCTTGAAGAGGATCATGACATCAGGGAGGTGATGTCAAATGCCATAATATGGAAGTGAACTGGATTTAAGTGAGGGAAGGCTGTGCAAAGTCACCAGCCTCACTTTCACCTCTGGAGTCATCTGGGTCTAGTGGCAAGATATAGATCAGGTATCTCAGCTTTACAAAGGCTGTCAAGCCTAATGGAAAACATCAAAAGAGTGAGGCTTAAATGCTGGCTCCCCACATTACTGTGGGCAAATTTGGTAACTTTTTTGAGTTATTTTCTTTACCAGTAAAATAAGAATAATGCCTACCTTATCTACCTCATAGAGTTGTGACTAGAGTGTTTTAAAATGCTTCATAAATATGATCTATTATTGTCATTGTTACAGAACGGATTCACTTCAGTGTTCCCTCAAGTAGAATTCATTCACTCAATTTTGACGTTTTGTTTACAAATCCCTCCACTGAAGTCACTAGCTGCAAGCTGGCATATTAGTGCTCTGGACTTGGAGTCAGGAGGCCTTGGGACCAAATTCTGCCTCAGGAACTTACTACTTAGGTAACTCAAGAGAAATCACTTGACAAGTCAATAAGCATTTTATTAAGCACTAGTTACTATGTGCCAGGAATTGTGCTAAGAACTGGGGACACAAAGGTAAAAATAATTCATTCCTCAAGGATCTCACAAACCAATGGAGAGACAGCATTCAAACAACTGCATACAAACAAGAGATATCAAAGATAAATTGTAAATAATCTCAGAAGGAAGGCATTAGCATGGTGAGGTATTGGGATGTAGAAGGTAGGACTTTAGTTGAGACTTGAACGAAATCATGGAAGCCAGAAGGTGGAGATGAAGAGAGGGAGAATTCTAGGCACAGGGGACATCAGTTTCTTCATCTGTAAAATGGACATGATAGTACCTAGCTCAGAGAGTTATTGTGAGCATCAACTGCAATAATACATACAATGTGCTTTATAAATATTAGCAATTATCACTAATGACTATTATGGTTAAAATCCCATTCTGTTGCCTCATGATGCTATCTAGGTAGCCACAGGTTCCCAAGAGCTATGCCATGGGAGTCTGATATCTGGCGGGTAGTACCCAAGCTGGAAAGTACTAAGTTAGTCAAATATTGTCTGGAGAGTAGATTTTTGTCATCTAAGGACCAAAGGATATAAGTGTAGACAGGTTTATGACTAGATTAGGTGATTTTTTTTCCTTTGGGCTATAACATCTCATCAAACTGTCTTACTAAGGTATGGGGGTATGGTCATCTGCTTGAATTTCACCTGTTGAAATCTTGTACCATTTGAAGTGGTGAAGAAACTTACAGATCACTAGTCAGCAGATGGAAGGTGGGTGAAAGGAGCTTAAAGCTACTATCTGGGGGGACATGAGAAATTGAAGCGCCAACAGAAACGAGGATCTATATATTCATATATATGAATATATAGATTAATCTATGTCTTAATAACTTCTCTTCTGTCAGGAGTAGCATTGCTCTTCCAGTTTCCTAATCAGAAAACTTAGAGTCATCTTTGATTTTCCTTTGCTTCTTTCAACAACAATAATATAGGATAAACAGGTCTATACACACATGTGTATGTATGTATATATGTATATGTGTGTATATATATATGTATATATTCAGCAAGATGGTGCAGTGGGTGGAGATATAGGCTTAGAATCAGGAAGAGCTGAGTTCAAATCCAGCCTTAGACACTTACTAGCTGTGAGACCCTGGGCAAGTCATCTCTGTCTGGCCTCAGTTTCCTTATCTGTGAAATGGAGATAATAATAGTAGATACCTGTTAGGGTTGTTGTGAGGATCAAATGATATTATTTGCTATATCTTATATTATTATAGCATTATATACTATTCGTAATACGTATAATATTTGATAATATTTGCAAAAGGCTTATGTATAATGACTGGCACATAGTAGGCATTTAGTAAGATCAAATGTGCATCCAGACACACAAACACACATACTTTTGGTACAAACAATCATAGCTTCACTGAATAATAATTACAAATACTTTTGTAAGTGTAAAAGTCTTTGGATTTGCCAAAGGTAACCTTAGGACGGAGCCTCTGAAATGGCTAAGATCCAAGGATTGAATCAAAAGGTCCTCCATGGACAATATTCATATGAGATCAGCCAATAAAATGTTGACAAAGAAGCACTGAACAAATGGGTAAATCTTGTGGATTTGTTTGTCAAAACATAGTGGTTTGTGATGACAATTCAGAACCAGGTCATTGCCACAGAAAAAGCAGAAGAATTATCTTTTAGGAGCCTAGGCTTAAAGATCAATGCAGATTATACAAGGAAAAGGTAGAACCTCTAAGATGCATCACTGCAAATTAAAAAAAAAATGATAACCTATGGAATACCTAGCCAGATATGACCTAGAATTATATACATCAGAAGTTGGCTATTTTCATGGGTTGAATGATGTCAAAT
This sequence comes from Gymnobelideus leadbeateri, assembly GCA_011680675.1. Lineage (NCBI taxonomy): Eukaryota > Metazoa > Chordata > Mammalia > Diprotodontia > Petauridae > Gymnobelideus > Gymnobelideus leadbeateri. Next base: position 1,170,951 of record WOXC01003811.1, read on the forward strand.
TCCTCTATAGCAAATACAGACCTGGACTATTCTGAAGAACTCAACCAATCTAGAGTATGAGAACCTGACCATTATTCCAAGCTAAACTTTTGCCCCCAACTCCAAGATATTCACAAAAAGTTAAAAATATTTCTTTTGATAAACGTGACCAAGCAACACAGAACAATACACCTTCAAAACATAGAAATTTAGATCATGAGATCAAAATTGAGTGGAAAGAGTATGAGGTACCTATCATTTTAGCTGTCTAGTCTATATTTATTAAATGCTTAATTGGCCTATAAAGATTGAGTTTCTGCCTGAATATTCTCCCTGAACTACAAAAAAAAGAAACCCCAAAACTCAACGCAGTTATTTCATCCACTTGTGCAATAATAGTCTATAGAATATTAAATATTTAAGAATAACAGATAGTGATTTGTCACAGACTTGTTTCTGTCTAAACTCCTCTAAAAAGATGAGAACAAGACAATAATAACGAATATAATAACAAAAGATGAAAATAGTAATAATATCATCTCTCAGTTTGACAGGTTGAAAGTATTCTCCTGACCACAACCCTGTAAGGTAGGAACAGTATCATTATCTCACACATTATGGTGAGACCAAAAGAAGGAATCCTGTATAGTGAGGGGATCAGAGTGGGAATCTTTAGCCTGGAGGTTTAGTAGAGACATGATAAGCTATCTTCAAGTGAAGCCTGTCATCTGGAATGGAGATTAGACTTATTCTGATTAATCTCAGAGGACTAAGTCATCAGCATTGCATGGAAACAGCAGGGAGGCAGATTTAGGCTGTGTTAGGAAAAACACCCTAATAATTAAAACCATGTCAAAGTAGAACGCTCTTCCTTTGGGAGGTAGAGAGATCTTTCTTGGAGGTCTTCAGGTAATGACTACATAACTACAGGTTGAGGATACTGTAAAAGGGATTCTCAGTTAAGCATGATTTGGACCAAAAGGTCTTCCAGGTCCATTATTACTCAGATAGTCTGTGATCCTGTGAAATGTTCAAATGTATAGGACTGGAACCAAGTGTAGTTCCAGAAAAGAGTTTCTTTGGGCTGAAATAAATTAAGGTTTCAAGAGGAAAAAACGGGTGGTCCCGGAAGACTGCCATTTGCCTCCCCTTGTCTGTTTGCAGGTTTAATAGTTAAGCTGATGGGCCAGCTAGGTGGCACAGTGAATAGAGAACCAGCTCTGGAGGCAGGAGGACCTGAGTTTAAAATCTAACCTCAGACACTTCACACTTACTAGCTGTGTAACCTTGGGCAAGTCTCTTAACCCCAATTGCCCTGCCCACCCCCTTCAAAAAAATAAAACAAATAATAGTTAAGTTGACAATTTTATTGCTTCTTTCCATAGCTGGGGGAGGTGAGGTGGTGTTTTGGAGTGTAATTTGTTAAATTTAGGTGGTCCCTTCTCCAGTCACTAAAACTATCCCATCCGACACAGTCGTAGAATCTTCTTCGGGGACATAGACAGTACTATAGTCACTACAGTTGTGTTTTTCATCTTTTGTTGAAACATATAATCTAATAGTTGTAGAAATTGGGTTGGTAAACTGGCATACTCCACACGTTAGGCTACAAATACAGAGATCCCTTCAGAAATTAAAAAAAAGTTCTTCACAGAATCACAGAATATGAAGGCACTTAGATATCATCTGGGATAGCAGCATTAAACTCAAATTGAAACTGTGCAACTAAGGTGCACTTAAGGATCACTGCAGGTGGCATGTTAATCTACACCACCTATTAACATTATTTATGTTCTATTGTATTTTTATATATTTTGTTAAATAGTTCCCAATTACATTTAAATTTGGTTACTGCCCAGGGGAGTTGGTGCTCATCCTTTGTTTTTCAAAGAGGACCAATGGTATCATGGGTGATGTCTTGTTTAGCCCATCTGCCAAAAAGGTTTTTACCGGGGTATGGCTGCTGCACATGCTACAGCTTCTTGGAGCCACAGGTGAGAGTTAGGTGGCAGGTGGACACCAAAGGTGGATGAGGAACCCTGAAAAGGATGCAGCAAGCTTTCACACCAGAGGTAGTAGGTCTTCCTGAACACTCCATATGCCCCAAGGGGAGTTGTAGAGAGGGTGACACCTCTAATCTAATCCAATCTTCTCATCTTACAGAAGAGGAAACTGAGGCTTGGAAAAGGAAAGTAAACTGAGTATGGTCACGCAAGTTATAAGTCTCAGAGCAATGACTCAAATCCAATTAAATGATTTTTCTACTGTACTGCAATCCTGGATTTCTCAGTATTTCAAGGCCATTGCTTTGTGACTGTAAGACTATAAGAATGATAATAGCTGACTACACAGTGTTTAAGATTTACAATATAATTTACATGCTTTTTCTCATTTGATCCTTACAACAACTGTGTGAGGAACCTACCACAGCTACTGTTTTCCTCTTTTTACAAAAAAAGGAAACTGAGGTTTAGCAAGAATAAGTGATTTACCCTGGGATCACATATTTAATAATTGTTGAAGTTAGAATTCAGACTTGTCTGTATTGATTCCCAAATGCCTCACTCTTTCCACGACACCAGGGATATAGTAGAGTCTGCTCAAATAGACCCAGCCAATTGTAAAGTTTTCAGTGTAGGAAATATCTGGGGAATCCACAAACACCACCTTGTTTGATTTTTTGTTTTGTTTTGGTGTTATCTAGGCTTATGAAAGTGACAGAGAAAATGTTAATATGCAGATTAAACTTAAAAATTTGTTGCAGATAGATTTTGGATGTGTGGGTGGGGGTGGAATGGAGCTGATTGTTAAACATTTACCAACAATACCACTCCACTATATCATGCTACCATGGTAGCTTACTGATTTCACTACTCAGTATTGCCCAGAATATTCTCCCATTTGGTATGACCAAGGTTACAATTAGGATAAGAAACTCATCACATAACATAAAAATCAATGCCAATGCATTTTTTAAAGCAGAATTAACATTTAAGTCTAGAAATAAATCATGTCGATTCATTCAGGCAGAACAAATTACAGCATTTCAGAAAAAAATCAACTTGCTTGTTGTTCATTAGGGACAAATTTAGAATGCATCTCTCTTCATGCATTATAAAAGAGTAAAAATTCCCACCTAATGGGCATGGGTCAGGTACATTTTTTGACATAACCAAACCTGGAAAATGGTTCCCTGTGTTTTTGGTTTAGGTCAGCATGAGCTCTTATCTGGTAAAAGGGACCCAAGATGAAACATAATCTTGATTTCTCAAACTGTTTAGATTTTCTTAATATAGAGGTTCTTAAGATGTGATTTGGGGACTCCTGGGGTAGGGGCAGGGGAGACTGAGTACCTTTCAGGGGGTCCACAAGGTCAAAACTACTAAAATCTCTTAATTCTTAATCTAATAAATATAGATAGATATAATCCACACAAACAAAAGCTCTGGGTGGAGGGTGGGGTTCCTCAATAATTGTTTAATTATTTTTATTTTCCAGGGAAGATCTTTCTCTCCCTGATAGCCTCCCTCTCTTCCATTAAGAAAATAAGGGGAAAAAAACTCCTATTGCAAACATATACAGTAAAGCAAAAGAAATTCCCACATGTGCCATGTCAAAAAAAGGTCTCAAATTGAACTCTGAGCCAATCACCTCTCTATCAGGAATTGAGCAGAATGTTTCATCATGTATCCTTTGGAATCATGGCCATGGCTGGTTCTTAAAACTTTCAAAGTCATTCATTTTTACAATATCATTGTTATTGTACATATTTTTTTTTCCTGGTTCAATTCACCTCACTCTTCATAAGTTCATATAAGTCTTCTCAGGTTTCTCTGTGGCTATCCTCTTCATCATTTCATACAGCACAATAACACTTCATCAAATACACACACACACACACACACACACACACACACACACACACCCCCCATAACTTGTTCATCCATTCCCAAATCAATGGAGACTCCCTCAGTTGTTAATTCTTTGCCTTCTTTGAGAACAGAGATGTTATAAATATGTTTTATACATATGAGGCCTTTTTCTCTTTTTTGGTTCTTGCTGGGGGTATTGTCCTAAGAAGGGTATTGCTGGGTCAAAGGGTATACATAGGTTAATATCTTTTTGGTTATAGTTTCAAATTGCTTTCCAGGATGGATGGACTACTTCCTAGTTCCAAGTGGGCAGTAATGTATCTGTTTTCTCATAGCTTTTCCAGCATTTTTCTTTTTCTTTTTAACTTTTTCAATCTTATGGGTTTGAGGTAGAATCCAGAGTTGCTTTAATTTGTATTTAATAATTAGTTGTTTAGAGCATTGTTTCTTATGATTATAGATAGCTTGGATTTCTTCTGGAAACTGTTTATATCTTTTGATCACTTATTAATTGGAGAATGGCTCCTATTCTTATTAATTTGAATCACTTCCCTATGAATTTTTGAAATGAGGCCTTGTAGTAGCAACCACACTGGCATACCCAGGATGGCTGCTAGCACAGGTTCTTAGATCTGCTTTACTAGGAAAGAGAACTGTTTAAGGGGTCAACAATCTCTTTTAATTACATTCATTAGTTCAGGGGAAAAGTCAGTATCTTGAACTTCTGAGAAAATCCAAACAAATAGAGAAAATATAAGCAGAAAAATAAAGACCAACACACAGGGTTTCTAATGTCTGAGAAATTAGCACAGATCAATAGACTGATCCAATTGTCTGACCAAGGAAATACATACATAGTTACCAGAGAGAGAAGCATTGACATCTGGGTTTTTAAAAACTGGGGAGCTCCTTAACGGCTACCCAGTCTCATCTGACAAAATCACTAGAACACTCTTCCAGTAAGTGAGTCCCAAAGCAAAATGCTAATCTCAGAGTATATATGTCCTTTTTAGAGCCAGAGGGCATCACAACCCTCCTGACTCTGTGCCTAATTAGAAACTAACAAAAGATGTGAAAGCCTTCCTATCAGCAAGCCTCCCCTAAGCAAGCTTCCCTAAAGGACTCCATCTGAGGTCTATTAATGGGCAGAGGAACATCTTATATCCCATTAACATTACAAGCCATTATCAGAGAAACTTACTAAAAACATTTTCTCCCAATTACTTGTTTCTCATCAGTTTTTAGCTGCACTGGTTTTGGCCCTCAATAATATTTAAGAGTATAAAGGGGTTAGGATGGTTAGGTGGCACAGTGAATACAGCACTGGCCCTGGAGTCAGGAGGACCTGAGTTTAAACGTGGCCTCAGACACTTAACACAAAACTAGCTGTGTGACCTTGGGCAAGTCACTTAACCCCAATCGCCCTACCTTCCCCTCTCCAAAAAGGAAAAAAAAAAGAGTACAAAGGAATCCTAGGACCATAAAGCTAGAGAACCAGTGACTTATAGGGAAAGTGGAGGCATTATCTGAATAAATCAGATGACTGCTTCATTTTCCTTGTTCATGGTATCCAGTATAACACTTGCATTTGTTGATACTAAATGGTCACCTGAAGTCCTAGAGTGGGACTTGAACACCTAATTCATAGCTAGGAATGGTACCTGGGATAGAGTCTATTGGGGAAAAGTAGGGTGTATAGAGGATACAAGGCACAATCACTTCTAGGCTTGCTTGATATAAACCAGTGGGTGATCAGGGGATTTGAGGAGACCACAGTGTCCAAAGGAGTAGAAAAGACTGAGTCAGGTGTTGAATTTATTGGGGAAGAGAAAGAATGACTTAAAGGTCCACAGATGACTGCAACAAGTCCAAGATAGAATGGTTTCAGTGAGCAACAGATGACTGAAGTAATATAAGAGTAAGAGATGCAGGACAAAGGAGAGTTTATTAATAATAAGCAAGGATTCCTGAGGATGCAGTAGAGAGGAAGAGCAAAGGAGAATAGGGACTGGGGAGTACTAGGACTAAATTTACTATGGGGGAGAAATGGCAGCCTTGAATACTACTTTACAGCCAATCCCAAGCTGACCCTACGAGTCCCTATGAGCCATCACACCAGGTAGTCATGGAAAAGAGTCTATAACCATAGAAAAGCAATATCTTGGAGAGAAGCCTATGGTCATGGGACCACGGAAGTGCTAACTTGGGGACTAGGAAAGAGAACAGGCTGGCCAAGGGAAACAGTTAGTTGAGAAATCTACCACAATCTACCAAAAAATATCCCCTTCTGAATGTCAGCACCTGTGACAAAGCCTCGACCACCTTATCCTAGTTCTAGTTCTGCAGAATGGTGGTCATTCAGGCACTGCAATGCTATCTTTTATACCTAGGTATACTTTCTCACTGAATAAAACCAATAAATATAAAAAAAAACCCTGAGAGATAAGATGTGCAGGCATTGGGGCACAGAGATTCACCTTGCCCTAATGGAAAAGTCTAAGAGGCTATGGGAGAAGATATGGGAGAGAGCAGATTGGATGAGGGGATATCCTGTGGAACTGTTATTCTGGGGTGGTGGGTAGGGGAAAATGGGGAAAAATTGTAACTCAAAATCTGGCAGAAATGAATGATGTAAACCAGAAGTTAAGCATTTGGAAAAAAAACAAAAACCCTGAGTTTCAAAACACCTACTAATTTAAATACAATGTAAGCACATCTTTTGCCCTCCCCACCTTCAATTTCATAATCACTTACTAAATACCTATGATAACAATGATCAAGGATATTCAAAATTGAACTTTTAGGAAATAGTGTCACCGACTTTTAAGTGGGTGACACTTTTCAAAGAGATGCACCAACAAACAAATACAACAAACAATAATAAAGGCAATAAGATGTAGTGGAAAGGGCACATGTGTGACCTAGAGTCAGAAGACTTGGGTTTGAGGCCCACCTCCACCATTTACTAGCTCTGTGACCTTGAATAAGTCATAACCTGAGTCTGTTTCTTCATCTATAAAATGGGGATAACCCAATCTACCTCACAGGGTTATTGCAAGAATGAAATGATATAATGCCTGTAAAGTGCTTTGTAACAATGAAATGCCATGTTTATTTTTATCATCATTATTGTAGTAGTAGTAGGAGGAGGAGGAGGAGGAGTAATAGCGGCAGCAGCAGCAGCAGCAGTAGTAATATCATCTTTTTTGATCGTATTCAACTGGAAATGTCCTAGGGCAAGTCGCTCTCCTGCTATCCTGCTATCATTCTTTTAATGTTCTGTGAACTGATGCATAGGTGAATAAAATAACTGATAGTTGATATTAAAGAAAAGTATAGGGATATATCTTCTGGAATTTCACTGAAGCATTAAAAGCATCTTTGAGACAGCTCCAGTAGCAAAAAAGATGATGGGGAAGATCTACACCTTCATCTTGTTCCCACACAATTTTGATTTCTTCTACTAGGTCTCTACATTTTGAAAAGTTTTCATTCTGTGTAGCTTGGAGGTTATGAGGTTTTGGTACACTGACAGCTACTATAAACATCATTCTTCAATTTTTGTAGATCGATATTATGTTCAAAGATTTGGGGGCAATAGCTCTACCTGGAAGAATGGCCCATTCCTTGTTCAGTTTATTTACAGAATTCTCAAGAATATTTGAAGTTCTGTATTTGTTGCACAGGGATTTGCTGTCTATTAGTTTACCTGAAGATAGCAAATATCTGACATATAATGCTACCCACTAGGTTATGTCTTGCAAGATATTTGCCTGTCCTTAAGAGTGCTCCTTGATAGTGGTACCTTTCCCCCTATAGTTATTACCATGGCAAAAATGAACACATATACTACACTATGGCAAAATTCTGTAACATTTTCACACTGCTGGCCAAGTAGCATGGAAGAATGTATTTTCAAAAAACCTTGTCTAACTATGCCTAGCTCCTATTGCAAATTATTTAAGACATTGGTTTTATTTTTGTGTATTCTATTTTGTTATTGGGTAGAGTCTCTGAAGTGATTATCAGTGACCTGAGGTTCTCCAGCTTTTCTCTCTCTAGAATTTAAGAACTCCTAAATCTTACTTCTTATTTAAAGTAATCTGGATATAGAGACAAAATTAATTTCTTATAATTGCTCTGCATTGCCCTGCAGTATATTATTTTGTAACTTGGAGCTAAGGGTACCATTGATAAAAAAGTAATTCTTGAAAGCCCATGCCTATATCTACTAAGATCTATTTCTAATTTTATAATAGTGTATATCATATACTATCATAGTATATTGTGTGACATATGATATAATTAATAATGGCTAACATTTATATAGCACCCTAAGGTTTACAATGCACTTTCCACATATTAATTCATTTGAACTTCTCAGCAATCCTGCAGGGTATGTACTATTATTAGCCCTATTTTACAGATGGGAAAACTTAAACAGAGAGGTTAAGTGACTTGTGCAGGGTCATGCATCTATTAAGTGTCTGAGGTAGGATTTGAACTTAGGACTTCTTGACTACAAAGTTGTCTATCTACTGTGTACCTAGATGCACCTAATTAATAACTGCCATAATAATATTATACTTTATATTTTTATGTAATTCAGATAGAAACAGATCTGGTATTGTTATTGTGGACATTCAGAACCTATTACATTTTCAGCTCTTTACTAGATACTCTGTGGGGGAGGGGAAGGTTTTAGAAGAAATGGATCCCCTCTTTGAAGGAGTTCTCAATGAGATTTTTGGTGATACATCTCTAAGGCAAATGAAACAACAGTTAATAATACAAGATACTTATAAATAATCGCTACATTGTGTGCTAAGAAGTTCGGAAGAGGGTAAGATCATTATCTGCTGTAGTGGCCAGGGTAGACCATGTAGGCAGAGATCCTTGAGGGATGAGCAGAAGTTGGATAGGAAGAGAGGACAGATGGAGTTAATTCCTTTGATCCAATATAAGCAAAGACAGGAAAGCAGACGTGAACATGGAATGGATAGTGAGGAGAAAACTTTGACTAAAGTAGAATGTTCCTTTTGGAGAGTAGCTGGAGGAACTGAGGTTGTCTCTTGGACTGTTAAGGGTCTTGAAAGTTCAGTAAAGATATGTAAGCTTGATACACAACAGAGTGTCACTGGAAGATTTTTGAGAGTGTTACAATGAATATAGCATTTAAGGAGTAGCTACAGAAAGGCCTACATAGAAGTATAATATTGATGGATCTATGAATCAGTGTAATCATTGTGATAGTAAATTGGGAATTATACTAAGTGACTAATTTTTTCTTTTTACTCATAGATCTCCTCACTGATGGACACATGCTCCAAGGGGGCTAAAGGCAGAAAGATCCCATATAAACCGAATATTCAGGCAAGTTTTTCTTCTCGTTTTTAGAACCAAAGAACTGAAAACAATGAAGATGCCCACTGATTTTGGTTTGTGAATGTACAGCATTATGTACACTGTAAAAAATGATCAATACAAAGGGTTCAAAGAAACATGGAAAAACGTATATGATCTGATACAGAGTGAATTAACTATAGCCAAGAAAACAATTTGCATAATGACAATAGCAATGCCATTGAAAAGAGCAATAGCAGCAATAAAAAGCAATTGAAAGCTATATAATTATAAAGACTAAGCTTCTTAAGAAGGGACAAGGAAAGGCACCACACTCCCTTCTTCGCAGAAATGGGTGACTATGTGTGTTGAACATCATTTGTACTGTTAAACGCAGTTGATGCGTTGCTTAGTTTTGTAAGTTGCTTTTTTATTCATGGTACTGAGAACAGGGGTAGATATAGATTTGGTAATTCTTTTTTTTTTTTGCTTTTCGGAGGGCAATTGGGGTTAAGTAACTTGCCCAAGGTCACACGGCTAGGTTTTTGTTTATGTGTGTGTTAAGCATCTGAGGCTGGAACCAAACTCAGGTCCTTCTGATTCTAGGGCTGACACTCTACTCACTGCGCCACCTAGCCGCCTGAGATTTGGTAATTCTGAAAATTCTAAATTCTAAAAAAATCAAGTGGCATGGAAGGAACATTAATTTATTCTCTTCCACTGAGTTCCTTCTCTAGTGCCTCATCACAATGGCCTGGGGGTCCCAAAGACTATACAGGGTGTCTCAGAAAGTTTTAGTGCCATCTAAAGCTTTAATATCTTATGTTTTAATAGCTTAAGATGTCACTAAGATTTTCTGGAACACCGTGTGTATGTATGTATAAAATATTGTTATAGTTAATATATCTATTTTTTCTTGGGTATGCTTACTTCATTCTGTCTCTGATCATATCAGTCTTTTTATTGTGTGGAGCCAAAGAGGCCTAATTGAGGACTCAGATATTAATCCTAATAGTGGACTTTAATATAAGAGTTCTTTGAGATGCAACTTTTTTGTTAAGTTAGCTCCTGAGTTCTTTGTTATGGGTTACACTTATAAGGATGTTAGTTGAGTTCTGAGATCAATAGGCTGTACCCCAAGATTTTAGTTATTAAGAGCCAAAATATTTGATTCAGCACTCAGGTATCTTTGGGTGGTCAGCTCTAAACACGATGTCTTTTGATGATTTCAGCTTTGGCTTTGAAGTTTGCTCTCAATTGTATCTGTTTATGACTGTGGTGGTATTATTAGGAGGTATCTGAGGCCTAGATCAAAGGTCTTACTCTAAGACTTTAGTCTCCTAGATAACAAATCCTTATCAAATTATCTATTCTGTGCTACTTCTAGGATATAACAGACTAAGGTAATGATAAGAATACTCAAGTCCTATTCCTTTGTCTCTTTTGCTTTATAAAATCCTTATACTCCAAGCAATAAATGGAGTTCATAGTTCTTCCTTGAACTACCCACATGGTCTGGTCATTTCTTATTCACGTCTCCAACCATACTTAGTGCTGGACATCCTATGTTTCTCTAAATCTTTTACTTTCATTATTTTTTTATGGTGTACATTACACTGTACATTCATATGCCAAAATCAGTGGGCATCTTCATTGTTTCCAGTTTTTTACTACTAAAAAAAGTAATGCTATGAATATTTTGGTTTATGTATGTATGTATAAATGTATATACACATACATATATGTATGTATATATGCATGTATATGTGTATATATATATATGTAATGTAAGGGTCTTCCCCTTCCAGTTTGATTTTTTTTAATTAAAGGGGCCATCCTTTGACTCACTTATTAAAGAGGCCTATTCATTGAATGGGTGTTACTTCACCCAAAATAAGAACCTGAAAAAATCTTAGCTTAAAAGGGCCAGGGTCTACCATTGCATCTGGGGCCATCTCCAGTTATCCTGATGAATGTCTGGCCACTGGAACTATATGGCTCTGGAAGAGAAAATGAAGCTGGTGACCTTACCCTGCCTTCACTCACTCAAATCCAAATCCAAATCAACTTCAAGGCATGTCATCATCTCCCTGATGTCTTGGTCCGCTTCAAGAATGAAGGACAAATACAACAATATAAACAAGGAAGCAACTAAATTTTTTTTGACTCATAGATCTCACCACTGAGCATATGCCCCAAGGAGAACAAAGATAGAAAGATCCCATATAAACCAATTTTACATGTATGTATATGAATATGTATACATTCATGTATGTATGCAAATACACACACACATATACACACATGTAGCTCTCCCCTGCAGGACACTGAGAAACTGAGACCAGCCATTGGAAGCACCTGCCATTCTAGTGAAACCACAGGTTTTTCTGAGAATTGAAGTAATTTTTCAGTAGCTTGTAGGATAGATTCTGGTTTTCTTCCCCTGGCTCTCTCCCAATTTCTCCATGCTACTAACTAAAAGTCATGGCTTCAACTATTCCCTTCCAGAAACCGGGCTAACAACTCTTTCACGAATCTACATTTTGTACTTATCTTCTGGCCTTTTTTGGTTGAGGGCAATGTTGGTGCTGGTGCTAGTGCTGATGCAAGATTGTAGGTGCAAGCAATTGTACTCATGAAGGATAATTGCAATCATAATCAGTCATTTGCACCTTCCAGCAGAGGAGCAAGTGATTAATTGCATCAGAAATCATTTCATTAACACAACTAATAAAAGGTGTCATTATGTTTTCAATTAATGCCTTTTATCTGAGGATTTCAATGGGGCTTTAAGTATCTCCACAGTTTATATATAAAAGTCCACATTATCACACAGGCATCTGGTGCTCATGAAGATTCTAGGTATAGGAATCGTGAGCATATATTTTCCCATTTTATGCATGCACATTCTCTCCTTCTACCCCACTACACTCTCCTCCCCATATAGGAGCAAATGTTGAAAGAGATCTCAGTGAGAAAACCTATTCATTAACCCCTCAAATTATCTGTAGGAGAGTAGACTCTCCTTTTCTTTTAGAAAAGACAGTTTAAATAGAGATGAAAAACAATGGGCTAGAAAAACCAGAATAGTTAGGTCCTGGTCTCAGATCTGATGCTCACTAGCTATAGAAACTTTGTTTAATTTTATTTTTTGGTTTTCCTTTGGGATTAAAATATAACACCATATTTGCATCTAGGCCAGTAGGAAGAAAAGAAAATATAGGGAATATTCTTCCATGTGATTTCTTGAATATGTTTTTCCCTTCTGAAGGCAATATTGCTCCTAACTAGCTAGTGTACATACAAGTGTTTGTATGGGCACATAGTGTGTGCATGCATGTGTGTATGCACACATATGCCATAAGCATAAAGCTCTTTAAACTTTAGTTTCTTCATCTATAAAATGGGGATTATGTTACTGGTACTTCCTACCTTGTAGATTTATTGGGAGGAAAGCATTTTGTAACTTTCAAAGTGTTATAGAAATATGTTATCATCATCATCATCATCATCATCATCATCATCATCATCATCATCATCATCAATGGAATTCTTAACCTGGGGACTGTGAACATCATAATTTTTTTTTGATAATTCAATAGAATTGATTTCCTCAGTAATCCTGTGTATTTTATGTTATGCATTTTTGTGAGAGGATCTATAGGCTTCACCAGACCATCAAAGAGATCCATGACCCCCAAAAGTTTAAGAACACTCTGTTATAAATACATATGTGATGCAAAGAAATGGCTCTTGGCCAAGAACTTTTGGGCCAATCACCTAAGCTCCTTGAGCTTTCAAACCCTTGTCTGAAAAATAAGAATGATTCTAGAACTACAGAGTTAGAAGAAATAGATCATAGTGCCTGCCCTACCTAGTTCAATAGGTTGTTTTAGGGATCCAATGGAATAATATTCATGGAAACATTATACACTATAAAGTTTTATGCAAATGTCAGGGGTTGTCATTATTTCAAGCATTGTGTAACAAGTTCTCGATATCTTTTTTTTTTTTCTTTTTGGAGAGAAGGCAGGGTAAATGGGGTTAAGTGAATTGCCCAAGGTTGCACAGCTAGTGTTACGTGTCTGAGGTCAGATTTGATCTCAGGTCCTCCTGACTCCGGGGCCCTATTCACTGTGCCACCTAGCCACCCTTCTTGCTATCTTTTAATGTGCCATATTATTCACATCATGTAGCCATTATAACCAGAATTTTTTTCAGATAGCAAACTTTCAATTTCTATACTATCCTTTTTCTGTTATTCTTTCAGGAAAATCAGAATTTATGCTCACAAAGAAAGCCCCCCAAATAGCCTTTCATTTCAGTGAAAATGATTAGTACTTTTCCCATGAGTCTTTTCCTTTCCAGCCTCCACTACCCTACTCCTTTATTCACAGTGACCTATTATTGACAACTTCGGGTTATTCTAATCAATATGTTATACATCATTACTAAACTGGACACTCATGATGATGGAACAGTAGCAAGGTGACTTTTGTGAAAGAATTATTTTTCTATATGACATTTTCCCATTTGTGGTGCTTTCATTCCCTCCTCCCTTGGGAAACATGTTATTTTATTTTCCAGTTATATGTAACCACAGTTTTTAACATCTATTTTTAAAAATTTCGAGTTCAAAATTTTCTTCCCCCCATCCCTTCCCATCCCTAAAGACAGCAAGCAATTTGATATAGTTTGTACATGTGTGGTCATGCAAAACGTATTTCCATATTAGCCATCTTGTAAAACAAAACACAGACAAAACCTTTAGGAAACTTTTAAGGAGGCTTTGCCCCTCTCGTGTGAAAGAGATCACAGCAATATTTCAACTGCTTAGTTCTTTCTTTAGGAGACAAAAAGCCATGCCAGATATACCCATGCCTCTATTCTAGCACATGACACAGTAATTTTCTTTACCTTATGAACAGAGTGGGGAAAGATCTTTTCCCCTACCAATAATCGGACTATTGCATCCCATCTCTCCATGGCCTGGTAGTCCCATGCGGTCACCATGAATGCAATCTGTCGAGGGGGGAGTTGCATCTCACGGGCAGCAAAAACTGTCCCATCAGCTCCCACTTCGAAGTCCAAATTGTTGGTCTCATATTGCACTCCCTTGGTAGTGCTGCAGCTGCTGAATTTTACTAGAAGAGAGGTTAAAAAAAGAGGTCATGATATAACTCTTGATCAGAAAAAGACAACCACCACAGCCATAGACAAATCAAATATGCATCTTCATAGGTTTCATTTTTCCACGGTGTGTTTAAGATCTCAAAGAGACATGGAGGGGGAGTGATTTAACTATTATTTTGACCTTCAGGAAGGTATTGTCTTTTATCTTCATGCTCAGGGAAATTGGCTGCTGGCTTTAAAAAAGAATGGGGGGCACTTGATACTACTTCATTATATCTAAAACACAGCTGTTCTCCATTTCTACAAATGGATTTTTCTCTTGTCACTATGATCTCAGAATTCAACTGGAGGTTATTAACTACAGGGTGGGTATTTTCTACATGAAATATATTCCTTGCTTCAATGGCCTGCCTACCATATGCAAACCTCTCTTCATGATAAATGGATACCTAAAAACCCTTAATTATTGTAGCTTGTTCCAAGAGAAGGCCAAATGCAGGGAATGTTTTAAAAATGGGTGGGGGGGGGGGCGGGGAATGCAATCTAAGAAATATTATATGATATCAGGCAGACCATCAAAGGAGAACTGTAATCCCATGCTCAGTTACTATTTGGCTTACTTTGCTAATGAGAGCTATCACACAACTCTAAGGCCTGCTGCAAAACGCAACACACAAGTCTTTCCAACAGGGCCAGACCAGAGCACAGGCTGCATCAAAAGAGAGTGGGGGGATGGGCGGGGAGTATGGGAAAGCACTTCACTGGTTAATTGAAAATATAGAATTAAAACAGATATTCCGTTGACACTGCTGGGAGCAGCACATACCACTTGGCTTCCAAAACATTAATTAGCCAACAGAATTGATAGAACACCTATTAATGATTGCAGTATTGAGCCCATTTTTAATTCTGCTATAGAAAGAGAGGCTTATTTTTTTCCAAGCTGCACACTCATTTAAATCACATTAGTACATTTTTTATATGTATATGCTTTTGAAGCCACCATGGAATGTAGCAGTAAATTATGAGGCACCAACAGCAAATGTCACATTCTGTTGATAAAAAAAAAATCCCCAAACTCCATGATGGATAAAGTACCTAGTATTTATAAAAATGTGAGGACCTAAGTAATTATGGTAGGAGGATTAGTTTTTAAGCAATTTTCTGTCACTGCCTGCATGATTTAATTACGATTCATTCTAAAATCCCAACAACAAAAAAAAGCTACTCACTGTTTCATTGGAGAAAGGTTCCCCCCTCCCACCTTTCATCTTTTATTGTTTCTTTCATTGAAATAATCAATCACTGATAGGTTGCCTCATCACTTTGACACTTCCCCAGGTACCTCTGTCTTTCACATCTTGGATTAAGAAAATAAATGTTTCTAAATATGCAGAAAATTATCCTTGTCATTTTCTTTCCTGGGCATAAGGACAAAGTATGTCCAGGGCTCACAGAGTTTCACAAACAGCTCCTTTAAGGGAATGAGTTGAAAATAGTAGTTCCAGTGAGAGGTGGTAAGAGGGATAGATTTTTCACTTCTTAATGAGGAAATAATTACATTTTTTCAAGTGAGAGGAGAATTCTGAAATGCTCTGATAGTTCCCTTTCCCAACAGTAAACAAATTAAAGTCAACTACAAACTGACTGGATCAATCACTTCTGACACCACACTGTCATTGACAGGAACATGACAGTTACATGATTGCTGTGAAATCTGTGCAAAATACATTAATAAAATCTTTTGTTCTGGAAAAGAGGATCTCTAACAAAGCAAAGTGTTTCTATCAGCCCTAGAGAGTCAGCAATGGAAACTGAAACTGACATCAGAGAACCAAGGTTCACAGCCTAGCTGTGCTTCTTTACTGGTTATGTGACCTTGAGTCAGTTACTTTCCCCTTTCTCGGCCTCAGTTTCCTTATCTGGAAAATGAGGGGTAGAACTAGATGATTTCAAGGGTTCATTCAAACTCTAAATACTATGATCCTACGATAAAAGTGTGTGCTTCCCTTTATGGAAATCCAATACACAGAAATGTATGTAAATCAAAAAATAAAATGGATAGAACTTGATAGAACAATTGTTCACCTTTTAAAAGAAACAAAAGGAATTTACCTAAGAGAGTTCTTCTGGTGAACTTGAATATAACTTGATGCTTCTATCTATCTATCTGTTTGTCTGCTGTCTGTATATGTATATGTATGTATTTTTGAAAACCTTATATCTTATCTCTTTTGGGGGGAGCATGCTGGTGATAGAAATCAAAGTTCCCTTATACACTTACATGGAAATGAGGGAAGATGAGTGTTGTGCCATATTTAGATGAGCACATTACTATACATGTGTACACACATGATATATATTTGTACACAGATGCTGCTCCTGAGAGTCAGTGAAACATAACCTGTCATGGGACCGAACAAGCTAATCTAGATCCTGTTACCTTAGCAGCTCTGTTTGCAGAGTTTGGCCTGTAGTAAGCATTTGAGGCCTCTGCCCACAAGGTCTAAAGCTGCTTATGGAATTATCTTTCATCCTCTGTGAGCTGTGGATTGCCTGCACTCACAAACCCTTGCCTCCAATCTCCTTTCCCCCCAACCCCCAATAGCATGCCAATCTGTCAGCACTGTCAGCTACAGCTGGTCTCTCAGTTGTGCAGGGGGCCCAAGGCCTTGATTCAGTGTCACCCCAGAGTTCTTTGAGCTGACCACCTGCTATGTGTCTGCCCTCCTTTAGTCCACCAGGGTATTTTGCTTTTACCCATTCCTCTCACAGCAGGACTACTGGATTGACTTTCTGTGGTCCCTGCTCCAGTGCCTGTGGAGTGGCTGAGTTCCAGGAATGTGCCACGGGAGCCTTTGTCCTCCTCTTTGATGGGGTGTGTGACACTGGTTGATTCAGTCCAGTGGCAGAGCTTAGTGATGGCAACAGGCCCGTGTCTTTCACAAAGGCACAGTTATGAGGTTACTTCCCTGCAGATGCAGATTTCCTCTAGACCTATGGACCACATCAGCTGCCTGCCTGTCAGAAGAGATACTAGTTCCCTTAGCTTCACTGGTCATCCCCTTGTCATGAGACCACATGTGCTGGCCTGCCCAGCTTTTCACTTTAGAAACCTTGAAGTTCTATATAGTGACAGTGATTCCAACTTGTGGCTGGGGTAGGTTTTTTCACCTTGGTAAATGCCATCATTAACAACTACCATAATACCATATACAAAAGCTCTAAAAAATGGTTTGTTGAATGAATGAATCAGGCATAAAGGATATAGGGATACATAGATAAAAACATGTGTGTATATGTATATGTATGTATGTATGTATACTTGAACCCTGACCCTTCCTGAATTCAGGTCCAGCACTCTATCCACTGTGCCACCTAGCTCCCCTTTCTTAAAAGAAGCACCCAGAATTGAACACAGAACATAATTAGTCTGATGGTATCAGTGGACAGCAGGACTATCACCTCCCACACAAAGGATACTATAGTTCTATTAAAAGAGCTCAAGATCAAGGTTGTTTTCAACCAATTTTGTATTATTAGGCACCTCCTATGTGCCAGACTCTTCTAGTTTCTAGGTATACAAATATAATGAATGAAATAGTCCCTACTTGCAATGAGCTTATGATGGAGAAAGATGATGAAACTGACAAAGTACATATAAACACACACACATATATATGTGTATGTGTGTGTAGATAGATGTGTATATGTGCATACAGATGTATACTTTGTACATTTACATGTGCATATATATATATATATATATACAGTTAGAGAATTAATTAATAAATTAATGTATAGGAAAATAGTTAAATACAAGCTAGTTTGGGAATGCACTAACAGGGAAATCAGTCAAAGTTTCATGCAGAAGATAATTCACAAATTGCATCTCAAAGAATGTGATGGACTCCATGAGGTAAGGGTAAGGAGGGAGGAGGGAGTACATTTCAGCTGTGGGGGTGGGGATGGGGGCAGCAGTCAGTACAAAAGCATGGGTAGATGGGAAAAGGAAAGCCATGAACGAGGAATAGATAGAAAGTCAATTTGGCTAAATCACAGAGCAAAGGGGGGAGAGTAATACTCAGTGAGGCTGGAATTATGGTTTAGAACCAGGTTGTGCACTTTAAAAACTAAACAGAGAAATTTGTATTATATACTAGAGTCTCTGGAAAGTCACTGGAATGGACTGAGTCACAATTCACATCTATGCTTAAGGAAAATTACCTTGGCAGCAATGGGGTGTGGAAAGACACTTAAGGCAGTGTGTCCAATTAAAATATGTTGCTACAATCAAGGTGAGAGGTGATGGAGTTTGAACTCTCATGACAACTCTGTGAGTACAGAAGTTTTTAAGTAGATATGGGGAGATATGGTACTGATAGGATATGTAGAATGAGGAGTACAGCGTAAGGCTGAGATTATGAAGTGGAGGCACTGGAAGGATGTCTTTGACAGAAATAAAGAAGTCTGGAAGATGAAAGGGTTTGACAGAAAATATGAATTCAGTTTTGAACATGGTGAGTGTAAGAGGTCTCCAGGATATTGAGTTTGAAATGACCAATAGTCAATTATTGTTATAGGACTAAACTGCCACATTGTTCCAGTGATTCATATTGTGCTCATATTCTAGGTATAAATAGTTCTTTAAAGTCCCTCAATTTTTATCACATGAACTATTTCTCTAGTCATGTTGTCTTCATCTCATATTTGTGAAATTGGGGGGATTTCAGGCCCCAATCCAGAATTATAAATATTTCCTCTATTAAATTTCATTTTTAATGAGAGAAGTGCACATTAAAACTGACATTTCACTATACATCAAGCAAATTGAAAAGATGGCAAAAGATGGAAATAGGCAATGCTGGAGGGGCTGTAGACAGATAGGCACACTAATATTTTTTATGGATCTGTGAATTGGTTCAACCATTCTGTGAAGCAATTTGGAATTATTTGAAGAAAACAACTTAAGTGCCCATCCCCTTTGACTTTAAGGAGGAAGACATATTGTAAACCTCAAAGGGGTGTTTGATAGAAAGGCCTTATATAAGTCAAAATACTTATAGTAGCACTTTTTAAAAAAAATTAGCAAAGATATGGAAACAAAGGAGGTGCTCGTTGACTGGAGAATAATTAAACAAATTATATAAGAAATATTGACTATGTTGAATATAAAGAATCATCATAGGATTTAATTGATGCAAAATGTAGCAATATATAATGACTACAATAACATAAATGAAAATTACAATAAAAATAAACAATCCAAACTGAATGCTATAGAATGATCAAGTTGGACCCAAAGAAAAGTTATTAGAAGGGACCTCCTTCTGCTTTTTGGTGGAGTTGGGGGGGACTATGAGTGTGGAACACTGCATATAAGGCCAGACTTTTCCAAATATTTGTTAGTTTTACTGAATTGCTTTTCTTTTCCTTTTTAGTTTTTTGGAGGGCAATTGGGGTTAAATGACTTGCCCAAGGTCACATGGCTAGTTTAGTGTGTGTGTGTGTGTGTGTGTGTGTGTGTGTGTGTGTGTTGTGTCTGAGGCTGGATTTGAACTCAGGTCCTCCTGACTCTAGGGCCGGTGCTCTATTCACTGTGCCACCTAGTCACCCCTTCCTTTCCTTTTTAAAGAATAGTTTGTTATAAGGGCTAATTTTCTGAGATAGGGAGGGGATGCTCTGGGAAACATAGATTATATAAATATAAAATATATCAATAAAATATATACTTTAAAAATCATCCTCTTAACACACTGTCCCAAACGATAAAGAGATTTTTGTCATTTCACTTTTTACTTTCCCTCTCAGCTTTGTGTCATTCACAAATTTGATACACAGACCACCTAGTCCTTCATCCAGTCCTTCCATTGGTGCCAGATTTCACTTGTGTGGGCACTTCTACTGGAGCAGATTGTAACACACCCTCAGCAATTCTTGCCTATGTATTTCCATAAATCTTCTATAGATAATATATTGCAAGATTTCCTCTAGGTCTTTTTAATATTTTGTGAACAGTAATACAGTACTCAGGCAGTCTATTTGTTTTCCCTTCTTCTTGCCACATGATGGACCCACCTCTGTTTCTGGTAATACAGTGTCTTCATCTAGATCATTGATTAAACACTGGCGAAAAGAGGTTCAATGACAAAACCCTGGGGCACTGCACTAGAGAAGAGTATTCTAGGCTGACAGTGATATATTAGCCATTTCTCAATCTATCTAATGTGTACCATCACCTAGCCTACATGTCTCCATTTTATTCCTGAGAATATTTTATTGCTGAAATGCCTCAGATCCATGGCATTTCCCTGGTCACACCAAAAAAAAAGGAAATGAGATTAACTTGAACAGAGCATCAGACTTGGAGTTGGGAAGACTTGAGTTCAAATCCTGCTTCAGACATTTATTCACTATGTAACTCTTAGAAAGCCGCTTAACTTCACTGTATCTGCTTCTTAATCTTTAAAATGGGTATAATGATGGCAACAACTTGCATAGATGTTTCGGGGGGACTCCATAAGACAATGTATATAAAGTACTTCACAAAATAATAGTAGTATTGATAATAATAGCTAGGACTGATACTGTTCTTGAAGGTTTACAAAGTGCTTTATTTAAGTTATCTCACTTGATCCTCACAAAAACCCTTCAAGGTAGGTGCTATTATTAGCTCCATTTTCAGACGAAGAAACTGATGCAGAAGGACATTAACTGATTTGTCCAGTGCCCATAGCTAAATGTCTTAGGTGGGATTTGAATTCAGGTCTTCCTGACTCCATATCTAATACTCTATCCACTGTACCATCTAGCTACCCAAAACCCAGTTCTACATAAGCATCAATAGTTATTATGGTTATGTCTTCACAAGCTATACCTTTTAAGAATCCATTCTATAATTTTACCAGGAATTGACTAATTAAATTCAGGATGATGATCTTAAAGTATTCACTTCCTCTTTTTCGAAATTTAGGATGTTTGTATGCAACCCTGTGCCACTGGTGTGGTTCCTCAATACCACCTTATATGTATAAAGCATTTTGACATCCATAACCTGATTTGATCCTCAAAAACATAGATAGGGCAGTCTTTATGGTCTCCATTTAAAAAATCTGGAAATTGAAGCATAGGAAAGTAAGGTTAACTCATCCAAGGTCATACAACTAGCAAGCAAGTGGTTGAACCTACAGATTTTCTCTCCTAGGGCTGTGTTCTTTCTATTACCCCATACTCCTAGCATGGCCATCATTTGAACTGTTGGTGAATAGAAAACGTTATTTTATGCTAGTGCTTTTCCTGATGTCTTTGCATCCAAAGAGTCCCTACTATGTGTTTAGGACTGTGGGACATTTGCGACAGAGCTTGACATGGTTATGGACCTTAAAGAGCTTCCTATATTTTGAGAGACTAATATGTGACTCATGTGACTGAAGATGATTTATGACTAAATGTTACATTATATAATGTAACTAGACTGACCATGGGTTGGCCATGGAGTTGGGAAAACCCATCTAAATCCTCTCTCTGATATATAATAGCTTATCAATTATGAACAAATCACTTAACTTCTCAGTAACCCCAGACAACTTAGAAAAGAACAATTGTTACCCATCTGCATGAGTGGAAGATATTCCTTAGTGGCTTCTCTGATAGTAATCAAATCAGAGGTTTACAACAAAAAATTTTAGGAGTTAGGGAATATTTTGTCTTTCTTTGTCTCCCCAGTGCCTTGCACAGAGTTCTGTGGATGCTTATTAAATGCTGAATTAAATTGAATTAAGGTCTGTAGTTTCAAAGAAAGGGGGCAGTGCCTCGCTGCTACAGTAACTGGGGAAGGCTTCTTGGAGGAAGTATCTCTTGAATTGGGCCTTGATAGATAGCAATATTTGTATATATATATATATAGAGAGAGAGAGAGATTGAGAAATGAGCATTACAGGTATGTTGTAAATGTGACTGTAGCAAGAATGCTCAATATGTGGTAATGGGCCCTGAATAAATGGAGGGTATGTATGAAGATAATAGTTCACAAAGTATGGTCCAATGACTCTTAGAGATCCTTTCAGAAGTCCTTGAGGTCAAAACTATTTTCACAGTAATACAAAGACTTTAATTAATTAATTAATTTTTGAGGGGGAGAGAGGGAAGGGCAAAACAATTGTAGCTAAGTGACTTGCCCCAGGTCACACAGCTAATAAATGTCAAACGTTTGAGGCTAGATTTGAACTCAGGTCTTCCTGACTCCAGGGGTGTTGCTCTATTCACAGTGCCACCTAGTTGTCCCTAAGATTTTAATTTCCAATGCAGTAAATATCAATAGATCAATCCCCCTTAGCAAAAGCTCTTTGGGAGGTCCATAATAATTTTTAAGAATGTAAAGGTGTCCTAAGAACATCAATAGTATGAATCTGAGGCAGGATTTGAGCCCAGTTTTCTCTTATTCCAAGTCTACCACTCTTGACTATTAAGAACTTGGTGGGAATACTTTATTAATGTTCTTATATGTTCTTCTGAAATGTTTTCTGGTCTTTTGAACTAAACATTTAGGATAAGGATGCAAATCTCAACAGAACAAGCTTATATTGCTGATTTTTAAAAAAGAAAAGTGGATATATAGTCCATATGTTATATATAAATAATATGTAATATCTATGTAGTATTTTAAGATTTGCAAAATGCTTTTATAGATATTATCTTATTTGATCCTAAAAACAACCTTGTGAGGTAGATATTATTATTCTCACTTTAAAGATGAGGAAACTGAGCCTGATGGATGTGTCTTGACCTGTGTCACACAGTTGCTAAGTATCTGAAGCAAAATTCAAATTCTTATCTTCCTGACACCAAGTCTAGCTCTCTATTTTATTAGGCTTTATTCTTGTTCTAAGCCATCATCTCTATCTCCAGCCCTGCACAGTGAGTTCTGAGTTTTAGATCTAGGAATATCTGCAGATGATCTCTGTGCTTATAAAAGAGAGAATAAATTACTGGACTTTCTAAGGTAGGGTTGATAACTGAGATCTTTTGGGTGAAAAAATCAATTAGCAAAAGCTTTCTGCTTAGCCCTCAGTTATCCAGAAAATCAAATGAGCCAAGAACTCTTTTTTCCTAAGCATTCTGGGTAACTGAAGCTTCCTTGTGTCCTTTTGAACAATGACTTTAAGGAAGATGTGATTTCATGGTAAAAAGAAGTGCCATTATATACTTGGAGATGTCTTGCTCATAAAATATCCCCAAAGGGGAAAAATTACCACTAAATTCCATGCCCAGCACTATAGATACCCAAGGTAAAAAGGAAACTCAATAGTTTATGTTAATTCCTTTCCTAATACAGTTACATTTGATCTTCTAATTTCCTTCTCAGTCTTCTTGAAAGAAAAAAAAAGGATCACAATAAGCCTATGGGATCCTTTATTCTTCAATTTATTTTTCTAAATGAATTAAATGAAATCTCCAAATGTTGCAAACAAGTTTGTTTTTTTTAATGGTTCAACATAGATGTTAGAAATGCAAGCAAAATCTGAGCGTGGCATGGGTAACTTAAATTTGAAACATGTTTTGACTTTCTATGAGCATTTACAGAAATATGACCTTTATTCATATCAAAACAGAAAGCCTCAGAGCACTACCCTGATATATCCCTCCTTTCCTCCATTCCCAACCATAATCTGTTTCCCAGCATTTTCTTAGCAGCAGAAATATTTTTATGGCATCTACATTTCATGAAAAATATGTACGTCAGTAATGCCAAGACATTTCTATGGTTCCAGTGGGTCTCTGCACTTTATAAATAGGAAAATCACTGTAAAACAAAAGAGCCAGAAGGAGCCTCTGAGACCATCTAACCCAAGTCCCTCATTTTCCCAATGAGGAAACTCAGGCCCAAAGTAGTTTAATGATTTGCTTATGGCAGTGAAAGGCAGTAGAGTAGAACCCAGGTCTCCTGAATCCCAGCCTGGTGATTCTTTGAAGATGTCATGCTTCCCCCAAGACAAATTTTATAAGAACAAAGGAAATTAATATCTCAAGGCATAATTCACTGATTGCATGAATCCAGAGTAGGCCATAGTCAATTTCTTTAACATTTGAAAACATCTGTTTGAAATGAAAAGCATTTCTCTGGTTTTATACTCTAGAATTACGTGTCTGTGTCCGGTTTTATTCTCTGTTATCTCAAAATTGCTACCTGTTGCATGATGTCTCTCTGTGGTTTGCTAATTACTTCCATTAGTTTAAAACAAACTTGACAAGAGACAGAAGGAATCCTGAGAGAAATTAAATCTAATTGTTTAAACATGCACAGTCAAAGCCTGCTCTTTCCTCCTCCTCTCAGATGCAGAAGGTAGCCACTGCATTGATCTGAATTAAACATGGAGAAAAGTTCCCCTGCTGCAAGCCTCAGAGTGCAGCCCTGCATCGATGCCTTGACCCCTGGCCTCTGTCGAGTTTAGCAAGGGTGCAAAAGCTGACATCCATCTTGTATAATTGGGTTGTTTTCTCTTTATGCACCCAGCATATCAGCACCTTCCTGATGTACATTAAGTACACACCTATCTACATATTTATTCTATTCTTTCAATCAGCCAGCACATGGTAATTACTTGGGTGTGTTATCAGTTCCAGCTCTGGAAACAGCAACCACAAAAATCTGATGGTGTCAGAATGCAGAGGGCACAGAGCTGCTGAACTGTGCTCCTCTCCCTTTTGTTCTACAGCGGGCACATTTTCCTTCCTCCTTTCCAGTGGCCTGATTCAGATTTAGAATGCTTGGGTAATACTGTTCCCTGCCAGTGCGGGACAGTACCATAGCAATAAGAGACAACTCTCTTCCATGGTCTCTGCAATCCCACCAAACTACACCACTGGCATTCTCTGGACACAACCCTGGCATGGTCCCTGTACCTTTATTCAGGTTTCTCCCTATGCATGTAATACTCTCTCAGCTCCCATCCCCCTCCCTCAAATTCACCTGTTAAAATTTACCTGTCCTTTAGGGTGCAGTGTGGGGCTCCCTCCTTCGAGAAGCCTACTCCTCTGATTTCTAATCATCTTCCTCTCCTTTGGTCTAAACCTAACACTTGTTATATCTCTCTTCTACTGGTAATTAGGATAATCATGATGAGTGCTTATGTTTATATAGAATTTTAAGGCTTTCAAAGCATTTTATGGATCTTATCACATTTGATCAAATGAGATACCATGTATAGAGTCCTTTACAAACCTCCTCTATAAACGTTAGCAATGGCCATCCTTACAAAAACCCAGTGAGATAGGTGCTATTATTAATCCCCATTATAGGCAGCTAGGTAGTGTAATGGAGAGAGCACTGGGCCTGGAGTCAGGAAGACCTGCATTCAAATTAGACCTTAGACACTTAGAAGCTATGTGACCTTGAGCAAGTCACTTAACCTATCTTTGTCTCAGTTTCCCCAATGTAAAATGGGGAAAATAACAAAACCTGCCCTTCAGGGTTGCTGTGAGGAGTGAATGAGAAAATATTTGTAAAGGGCCGAATACAGTGCCTGGCATGTAGAAGGTCCTAACTATATAAATGCTTATACCCCTCCCCCTTCCCTTCATCCCTTCCTTTTTTTATTTAACTTTTCCAAGGTCATACATCCTTGTAACGTCATTCCTCCTCATCAAAAACAAAGGATGACATCATCATCAACAACAACAACAATAACAACAACAACAACAACAGCGGAGAATGGTTGAAGTAGAATCTGCACCCAGGTACCCAGGTCATCCTGTCTCCATGTCCAGGGCTCTATGCATTGTGCCACCTGGTGACCTCTTATGCATTAATAGTGCACTGTTTTATATTAAAATTGTGTGTGTGTGATGTTTCCTATTAGTCTGTAAGCTCCATGACAACAGTGGCTTGTGTCTTAGGTAATTGCCTCTCTCCTCACTTTGACATGATAATAAGTATTTTAGAATTATTGAATTGAATCAACTGGAGCTCAGGAAACAAGTCAAGGTTGGAGCTCAGGGGTAGGAGCACTGGGCCTCTAAACTAGAGGTTTTGAGATCCAATCACGCAGAGGTCTGACAGGCCAACTTTTTATTTCTAACAGTAAAAGCTATCTTAAAAAGAAAGAGGATGTTTTGGGAAGTAGTGAGTTCCTCGGCCATGGAGGTCTTTGATAGAAGATGGATGGCCACCTCTCAGATCTCATGTAGAAGGGATTTTTGCTCTGCATAGGTTGGGCTTGATGACATCTGAAATTGTTTGACATCCTTTGGGTGTTTAATTTTAAAATAGCTCTACTAATTGATTTAAAATAGTTCTACTCAGTAATACTAGGTTGTCAGTGGATAGAGCATAGGACCTTGAGTCAAGAAGACCTGAGATCAAATATGACCTCAGACATTTAGCTATGTGACCCTGGATAAGTCACTTAACCTCTGTTTGCCTTAATTTACTGGAGAAGGAAATGGCAAACCACTCTGGTATCCTTGCCAAGAAAACCCCATAGACAATACTGGTGTGCTATGGTCCATGGGGTTATGAAGAGTTGGACACAACTGAGTAAATAAATAACAACAATACTCAGTGATCAGGCATACCCAGAGATGACAAATATTCTATTCATTCTCCTTTAGCTTATTCAGTGGCTGGCTTTGCCTTCCTTCCTTTTGCCACACCATTGAAATATGTCTGAGTTCTGATGAAATATTTGGGCAGTTAGAACTGTCAATTCACTATGATCTGAATAGCTATTCAGCATGATCTGCACAAGCAAGAAATAAATTTGCAGAGAAAATATTCTTGGTTGGACATCTTCTGGAAAGCCTGAGCTCTGTTAGAGAGAGGGGGAAAAAATCCCACAATATTTGAAAATTCATTTTAGCTGCAGTAATTGCTCTCTCTCACCTCTTCATGTCCTCCCCCCCTCCCACCCCCACCACAAGTTGATAAAAGGAAAGCAAATGGGTTGATCAGACATTCCATGTCTCTTCTCCTCAGACTTGGATGCCATCTCTCCCATATAAAGAACACACAGCACCTGGCCAGCCATCTGTCACCATGATGCATTTCCAGTCTCTGATACATAAATGTTATTCTCTATATATTATCTCAGAGTCCACCTCAACGCCCACTCACCAGTACTGATTTGTATTATTAATAGGATTCATTCTGCCTCTGTTGCTTAGGATGAACCTCTATTAACTACAGCTCCCAAGGATTCCTTCAAAGTCCTAGCTAGAGATCTTGACTCCTTAAGAAAGTATTCCCTTTCACCCTTTATTAACTGCATAAAAGGATCTCTAATACAGCTCCCTAAACACAGGGTTCCAAGGGCACTATCTATACCCAGGAGATGGGAAAACGAAGGCTTACATTTGTTTTGTATGTCAGTATTGTGTTTATTTTAGTTTTTATCGTATGGCAGAATCAGGACTGACTTTGAAGTCATAGTACATCGATTTGAATCCCAGGTCTGCCACATTGTAATTGTGTGGCCTTGGATAAGTCATTTACCTTACTGAACTACAGTTCCCTCAACTGTAGAATGCCCAGTGAGGTATTTATATCACCTACCCCACAATGATGACATGGTAAAAGGCCTTGGCAAGTCTTAAAAAAATCTAACATTACTATTATTATTATAGAATTATCAGAGCTTTGAATTTCCTGAGGGCTGAGAAGACAATGAACACTCACTAAATTTAAGTAAGGGGTCACCAGACAGTAACTTTCTTTTAGTCTTTTTGAGGAGGGAAGGAAGGGTAGTTGGGGTTAAGTGATTTGCCCAAGGTCACACAGCTAATAAATATCAAGTGTCTGAGGCAGGATTTGAACTCAGGCCCTCCTGACTCCAGAGTCAGTGCTCTATTCACTGGGCCACCTAGCTGCCCCCAGACAGTAACTTTTTGATTTATCTATTCGATATAACCATCAGTCACTGAAGTTCTAAGTATTGCAAAGGGGAATTTTGGTGAAGTATATATATATGTGGAGAGAGAGAGAGAGAGAGAGAGAGAGAGAGAGAGAGAGAGATAATCTTCCAGTATTCCTTTAACAGACAAACCACCATTTTTAGTAGTGAAAAGCACTATTTTCAATGAATGTGTTATAATGGAGGTGTGTTATGTAATAATAATCTCATATTTAAATAGTGATTTATAGTGTACAAAGTGTTTTATTTCCTAATAGAGCCATCACATTTTACATAGAATCATTCAAGTAAAGTACTTAAATAATTCTTAGAATCACTGTAATTCAGAACTAGAAAATCATCTTAGAGACCATCTGACTCAACACTCATTTTTACTAGGGGTAAAATAATCTTTGCCAGGACAGTTAGGTATATTAGATAGAGCACTAGGCTTGGAATCAGAAAGATTTATCTTCATGAGTTCAAATCCAGCCTCCTACACTAACAGTGTGACCCTGGGCAAGTAACTTAACCTTGTTTGCTTCAGTTTCCCATATCCATAAAATGAGCTGCAGAAGAAAATGACAAACCATTCCAGTATATCTACTGATATAGAAAATCCCAAATAGGGTCATGCAGCATTTGGACACAACAGAAAAACAATTGAACAACAATAAAGAAATAATGTTTTAAAAGACCTTAATTTTCTTTTTATGAATCAATGAGAAAATATGTATTGAACATGTTTTGTGTTCAAAGTCCAGTGAAATTCAAATGCTTTCTTTTAAAATGTAGAAATCCCATATATTTAAATATAAATAACTGCTGTAAAAAAGG